>JABTTQ020002439.1:0-676559 GCA_016081115.2 Rehmannia glutinosa
TTTTGCAATTGAGGATGGAGTCTCACGATTTAAATTCGTGAGACCGTCTCACAAAGACTCAATCCTCATTCTTGTCGGAGAACACTAACAAAATTATGGCTTAAAAATCAAAGGGTAAAACAAAATTTCAATATTATTAAGCTATTTCAATCCAAATGATACAAGTCGAGCTTTATATTCCAATACTTATTCTAATACCACCAATGAGCATGACAACATGTGCATCTGTGAATGCGAATTTGGTGTTTGGTAATATCAAGAATATAGTACAATTACAATGATGCCCCCACATCCACAAACAGAAGTGTGCAACTTTACAAGTACGAGACTCACATTTCCATAAGTCCTGTATACATTTAATTTTGCTTTGGAAACGCGTATTCTAACCCAAAAAACAAAAAGCCAAAACAAAGGAGATATATATGTATGAGGATGATTGTCAAGAAACCACAATTCGACCATTTTACCATCTCTTCAAATTCACAGGCAAACACAAGACTGAAGGTGTTTACTAGATAGTGATGCGCTTCACATCTTCGGAGAGCTCAACAACATGGATGTATTGTATGAGTTGATCATATTTTGAACTGTTCCATAGCATGATAGTAGGTCGGTCCCATGATCATGCAACTCTTCAACCTTCAAATTATGGGTACATTCCACTAAATTATTTAACTGCCCTTACACCAACTGTTTTAACACAACTATATCTTGCTAGTAAATTAACAAAGAATGATATGTCAGACCTTGTGCAATTAGCCAGATACATTAGTGCACCAATTGCACTAAGATATGGTACTTCAGGACCAAGAATTTCTTCACCATTGTCTCAAGGACGAAAAGGATCTTTTTCCACATCAAGTGATCGAACAACCATGGGAGAACTCATTGGATGAGATTTATACATATTACGTTTTAATACCTTCTCAATATAAGCAGACCGATGAACTAAATCCATCCAGTCAAATGTTCGATTTGTAGGCCAAGGCAAATTTTTGTTTTTCCTAAATCTTTCATTTCAAATTCATCTTTCAACAATGTTATCATTTGTATAAGCTCTTCAAGAGTCCCAATAATGTTCTAATCATCAATGTAAACAACAATGATAGTAAATCCAGAATTTGGTTTTTTTAATAAAAACACATGGATAAACAAGATTGTTTATAAATCCTTTGTGCACAACATATTCACTGAGACGATTATACCACATTAATCCAGATTGCTTTAGCCCATACAAAGATCTTTGTAACTTAATCGAATGTATTTCCCGGGGTTTTGAATTGTATTTTTTAGGGATTTTCAATCCTACAGGAATTTCATGTAAATGTCACTATCAAGTGTTACTTATAAAATAAGTTGTCACAACATCCATTAGACGATATGAAGTCCTTCTGATATTACCAAGCTAAGTAAAAATCTAAATGTTATTGCATCCACCACATGAGAATATATCTCTTCATAGTCAAAACCAGGTCTCTGTGCATGAGAAACCTTGAGCTACAAGTCGTGCTTTATATCTAACAATTTTATTTTTCTCATTGCGTTTTCGCACAAACACCCATTTGTAGCCAACAGGTTTCACACCTTCTGGTGTTTGGACAATAAGTCAAAAAACCTGACGTTTTTCAAGTGAACTTAGCTCTGCCTCGATTGCATCTTTCCATTTTGGCCAATCATTTCTTCTTCAACATTCATCAACAAACTTTGGTTCATAATCCTCATTTCCTTTTGTAACTTCAAGAGCTACTGCATATGGAAATATATTGTCGACAACAATTTTATTTCGGTTCCATCTTTTTCCTTAAGTGACATAACTTACTGAGATCTCTTTATTATTATTATTTTCAGGTACCTAAACATCTTCTAAGGTTATTTCTCAGTCATGCCAACTGTTTCTGGCACATATTCTTCTTAATTAGTATCATTAATTTTGTAAGCGCTAACTTGCTTATTTTGCTCAATTTTCTTTCTTAGATAATTATCTTTGGAACCGATAGGTCTACCACGCTTCTGGCGTGCATTAGACTCATTCGCTTGTATATTAACATTTTTTCCTATGGGGACATCGATGCGAGCAGGAGCATCGACAACTGGTATATGTGATTTTGTCAATTCTTAATATCATTGAATGCATCTGGCAACTGATTAGCAATATTTTATAAATGGATAATTTTTTGAACCTCCATTTCACATGTACGAGGATCAAATTGAGACAAAAATGATGCATTCCATAAAATTTCTTGTTTCTGTAGTTGTCGTTTCTCTCTCCCTATCATTGGAAAAATTGCTTCATTAATAGGGCAATCAACAAATCTTGCCGCGAAAATATCACCCGTCAAAGGCTCGAGATACCTTATAATTGATGGAGACTCAAATCCAACATAAATTCCCAGCCTTCTTTGAGGTCCCATCTTTGTCTTATTTGTGGTGGAGAAATTGGGACATAAAGCGCACAACCAAATATTTTTAGATGGGGAGATATCGGTGCACGACCGTAATAAGTTGTGAAGGGATATTTATGATAAGCGGTTGGTCTTATGTTAATAAGTGATGTTGCATGTAATATGGCATGCCCTAGCTTTAACTAGGTAATTTCGTTCTTATGAGTAAAATCCTAGCAATTAACTCGTAATATTTTAATAAAAGATTCTGCTAACCCATTATGTGTATGTGTATAAGCAATAAGATACTCAACTTTAATCCCTTAGACATACAATAATTATCAAAATCTTGTGAAGTGAATTTCAAACATTATCCATACAAATTATCTTAATTGTATAATCCAAAAACTGTGTACGTACCCGAATTATTTGAGCAAGGAGTCTAGCAAATGTAATATTGCGAGCATGTAATAAACTAACATTTGACTATTGTTTTGATGATCTATAAATACCATAAAATATATAAATGATCCACATGATAGAGTAATAGACCCACATATATCTCCTTGAATTCGTTCTAAAAATGTCGGAGATTAAAATGCAACTTTTATTTGGGATGGCCTTGTAATCAATTTTTCTTGGGAACAAGCAGCACATACAAAATCTTTAGGCAAAATAATTTTTTGATTCTTTATCTAATGTCCAAATTAATTTTCTATATTATTTTGCATCATTAACCTGGATGACCCAAGCGATCATGCCAAATGATAAAATCTATTGGCATTTCATTCATCACTATATAGGATTCAACTAACTTTATAAAACTATAATATACCGAAAGAGTACATCAGCCTTGGTAGCTTTTCTGATATGCGTTTCTTTCTTGAGATAATGGATGTAATATAAAAATACTTAACACCATTTTCATTTGTTGTCTCAATATGATAATTATTGCGACGCATATCTTTGAAACTTAGTAGATTTTGTTTGGCTCCTTGGAAAATGATAACATCGTCAATTGTAAATTTTATGCCACCAGGTAATAAAATATTTGCTCTTCCATATCCTTCAATTAGGTTTTGCAGCAACTTATATTGTGATGACATTAGCTTTAGGCGATATGAGATTGGTAAAATATTTTTATCTTTTGAGAATAGTATGTGTTGTTGCACTATTTGCAATGCATAGAGCCTCATCCGAGTTTTAACTCCAAGCGCGTACCCATACTTGAAAAACAAATTATATAAAAATAAATGAGTATTGAGAATAATACCAAATATAATTCTTTAATTTTATTAAAATATAAGAAATTCCAAGACCACAAAAATAAATTACACTAATTATTACAAAAGAAACACGCTAAATAAAAACACACTAAACTAACAAACTTAAAATATTTTTTTGATCACATCCTCAAACATTGGTGTTTCCATCACCATTCAAATTTCAAAGTTCCCATTTGTATTCTCAAAGAAATCCGCAATATCCAATTGTGTAGAGTCGAAGATTATAGTGTTCAATAAGATTTGTCTCAACACTTTTCCTTTCTTTTTCAATGAAGCTTGATATAGATCAACAAGATGCTTAGCTATATGACAAATATGTTTCCAATGTCCTTTCATGTCACATCTATAGCAAATACTTTCTTTAGTATTAGGAGTTTTGTTCTGCAAATTATTTTCATTTTTCTTTTGTCATTATTATGCCACTTGGTGGTGGGTTACGATTTTCTTGAAATTTAAAGAATTTTGATTATAATAACTACATCCACCACCATGGCCTTCGCCACAACCACAACCACGTCCACCACCACGTCCTCGATATCCACCACACCCATAATCATTAATAATTGCAAGCATTCACTTTAGGGAATGGTGCGCAGATCCAAATAGGCGGGACTAATGATTTTTTGTCAATAATTCATTGTTTTGTTCAAAGAACAATGAAGATATGATATCAATTCGAGTACTTCTTAAAACATCGCTCGGCTCATCGATCTTGTTGGGGAGCACATTAGACGCATGAAAAGTAGAAAATATCTTTTCTAACATGTCTTCATCGGAACACTTTCTTAAATAGTGCCGAATTACACTCGCTTACACTTTAAAAAATCTTGCAATCATAAGTTTATCCAATCATAGCGGGCTTTAGAAAATATTACGATCTTTTTGGTGATCATATATTTCTTTTAAATTTTGCCAAAAGACATATGAATCTTTCACTGTCAAATACTCAGTTTTTAATCCTTCATGGAGATGGTGATGAAGGAATATGATTGCCTTTGCGCGATCCTGTAAGGATGCATTATTTTTTTATTTTATTGTATCTCCAAGATTCATAACATTGAATGGATCTCAGCCTCAAGAATCCATGCCAGATAGTTATTGCCAGAAACATCAAGGGCAACAAACTCGAGCTTTGTAAGTTTTGACATTCTAAAATAAAATTAGTAGACAAATCAATATATAATCATAATTATTGATGCAGATTAAATACAATATCAAAATTCTGTTATTCATCTAGAATGCTATAAGTAAATAATATGTTCATGCAACTTAGATATGATAATAAATGTCAATAATATAAAATAATTTTAAGGACTGAATAGAAATAAATTTCATACATAAAAAAAATTCAAAGAGGTGTTGTAGATAATAAAAACAACATTTTATATAATATGCATGAATAAAAATATTATTAAGGTTTTAGAATTAAAACTACTTAAAACATTTAAGACTTTTATACTATTCTATACATTACCTCCATAAAATACCTTTGTAGAATGGTTAGAGTCGTGCTGATAACGTATTATAAAACATATGCATATCTAAGGATGAGTTGAGTTAATGGACATCCACTAATAAATATCAATATATATTTATAACAATCCTAAGATTTTGTTTGATAGTTTCTACTATTAGAGGAGCATCGCGCGGTAATTTTACCAGTGTTCTAAAAAGCCGTGCGCTAGTCGGACAGGTTGAGGCATAGCGCTAAAGCGGAGCTGGCGAGTTTGCGAGACCCTAAAGGCGGGGCCTAACCTAAGAAAACGTATGCGGACAAGGTAAGTCTAGCGTTTAGGCGGGGACTAATCGGGGCTAAGCGGAGATTTTTAGAACAGTGAATTTTACACCAATTTTGGTCAAAATAAAATGCTTACATGGTAATTAACACTGGCAACTTGTTTTTCCAGCTGATCTTCTATTCCAAATGAGTGTTTCAACTCTTATTCTAACGCACTGATGATTAGCATGTGTGTAAAAGTTACCATATTAATTTGGAAACATAAATCAAACTTAAATTGTGCGTTTTAATATAATGATTTTTATACACGTGACAATCATCACTGATGTAGAATACGAAATAGAACACCCTTTTAGAATATAACACCCCTTATGATTTTCTAGACGAAAAGAAACTAATCAAAAAAGGAACTCAAAAGCTAATCATACTGAAAGTTGAGTGCAGACATCACTTTATTACAAACTCAAGGAACACTCCTCATAATCTAATATAGGACTGAAATAAAATCACATTCCAAGTGATTATTATTTTGTCACAAACCCTTATTTTCTTTCATTATTTATAATCACACATTTCTTTTTTCCAGCCTGACCCTCAATCCATTTGTAGCTTGCAGTATGATTGAGTCACGAGGAGAAACTAAATTCCCCTCCACAAGCCGAATATTATAACGATATATGATCGAGGCAGCAACCATTTTCATTTGAATAAAAGCCATCTCTTTACCCAAACACGTCCTTGGCCCAACATTAAATGCTGGAAACTTATACGACGGCTCGTGCTTAATTCCTCTGCTTGCAGAAATCCATTTCTCAGGCTTAAATTCCAAGCAATCTTTTCCCCATACTGTCTCCATTCTCCCCACCGAATAGAAAGAAACTATCACTTTAGTTTTTTCTTGGATATAATTACCACTCGGTAGATTATCAGGTTGAATTGGAGCTTTGTGTTCCAAAGCAACGGGAGGGAACAACCTCAGAGATTCACACAAAGCACCATGGAGATATATTAATTTCCGGGACTCTTCTACATTAAAATTCCTCCATTTCTTATCCTGCTTTATGTGCAGTTGCGTCTCAATTTCTTCTAAAATTTTTGTTTCCGTTGATGGGTTTGTAGCAATTAGCCAGAAAAGCCATGTTAGACAAGTACTCGTTGTATCTCTACCTGCGAACATCAAACTTAACGCAGTGTCCCTTAAAAAATCTCTACAATCACTTAAACAACCATTTTTTTCTTGGTACGCTTTTTTAAAAGCCGTTAACAATTTGAAATCATCATCCTTTTGGTTTACCACCTCGATACGCGGATATATGAATTCGTCAAAGGCCTTCCAAGCTTCGAAAAGCTTCTTCTCTTTACCAATTCCAAGCCATTTTTGCAGCTTCCAGATGCTCTCCGGCAAAACATGCCTATACAAAAGAGCTTCAATAGCATCATTAAACGCTTTTTCGCATGGAATATAAGGCAACTCAACGCACAAACTGCACGGATCAAAATCCAACACCAATTGACAAACACTATCAAAAGTGAACCTCTGGAAAATATCTTGCAAATCAAAATCAGTCCCCTGTTTTGAGAAATAATCAAGAACAGGCAAAAGCCCTGTTTCAACTTTCTGCCAAACAGCCCTCTCCAACAAACTGTAGAACTTGAAATGAGTCATGAACGACAGAGTCGTTCTCCTATGAAGCTCCCACATTTCAAAATCAACATTAAAAATCCCATCTCCCAATATTTCGAAAATTTTCTTAAACTCATGGCCCTTTGGATAGTTTGAGAAATTCTTGCTGAAAATATGGTGAATATTGGCGGGATCACAAGTGACTAACATATCCATGTTTAAATACGAGGGAAATTTGAAATCAAAGGTGCCACCACTTTCAGTTAGAATTTCTGTTGCGTAAGCATGGATGCGATGACTATTTTGAAGAATACCAGGTAACATTCCAACCAGTGGCCAATCCGTCGGCACCGAGGTTTTTTTCCTGGTTTTGGTTATCCAAACAAAAAGGAAAATTACGGTGAGGATAAGAAAGAAAATCTCGGGATAAAAATCAGAGATGGCCATTAGAGAAGAGTGGATTTTTTTTCTCGGTTACAGTGTTTTGAAATTTTCTGCGAGGTTTTTGGCTTTAAATAAACAGGATTTTCTGATTCTTTATTGTGGCGTCACTATCAGCAATATAATATGGGCAGCATGCAATCAAAGAATATCTCCAAATCAAGTCTGATATTTTGGGAAAAGTACAAGCATGGCTTAGCAGAGGTTGGGAAGGCTTTTCCCGATCTGAAGCTCTACTTTTCTTAGCTATTAAATTAGTAGGGGACCGGATGATAGCATTTTTTTATTTTTTGCATTCACATTCATCAAAATATTACATATTCTCTGCTATTCATAATAAGTGTCCTTTTGGCACACATAGGAAAATCTTAAAACAAAATGTCATTTTCACATTTTCAAGACTAGTGAGAAAAATATTTTCCCAAGTTACACTTAAATGTAATGTTTTTCAACATATATTTATTTGTTTCAAACTAACATTTATGATTATTTAAGGGTATATTTGGTATTTAACAAAATTCTTAATATGTGTGTTTTTTTTCTAAAAATACACTTATTTTGAATAGGAAGAAGTATTATTTACTCGTGCTTTCAGCTAAATTTGTTTTTTATTTTTTTGACATGCGTTCAACTAATTTTTTTTTTTTGACATACCTTTGGGTACCTAGATTATATTAGTAAATACTCTATGATTAGATATCATTTCAAAAATTTGTTGTTGCTATTTAGAAGTTGAGCTAGTCTCCTGTCAGACGGTCTAACGGATCTAAATCCGTTAGGCGGATTCCCAACACGTTAATTCGGATCTTTAAAAAAAAACGAGGCCTACTCCAAATCTCCTTCCTTCTTTCTCATTTTCGCGTATTTCTCTCCCCTCTCTCTTAAAAGTCTTCCTCATATCATTCTTTTCCCTCTCGCTACTTTGCTTGATTTTCAACGAGCTAAAACAATATCAAACTATTCTTTGCAAGTGCCAATTCCAGGTTTTGACGCAAGTTTAATATGAGCATTAGAAATAGAGGTAAAACCTCAAAACAAGTAGGTGCATTATTTAAAAAATCATTTTTTCTCTTGTATGGAATTTTGAAGAAAACTCAATAATTATTGTGTATTAGTCAATAAATAAGCACATAAATAAGCCCATTTACATGCATTTGCTTAGAAGAATTTTTATAGATGGGGCTCGGAAAGATTTCATTTAACGAGGGGCTAAGGAATATTTCATTTAACTTACTTTTCAAGAGACAAACTAATACTTTTAAAGGTAACAACTAATAATTTTCGGTGGAACTACTAATACATTTTATTGGAAAAACTAATCTTGTTAGGAAAATTACTAAAAACATTTTAGTGGGAAAAAATAATATTTTTCCGGGGAACTACTAATACATTTAAGAAGAACTGCTAATACTTTTTAGAAGGACGACTAATACTTTTCAGAAGGATTGTTATTACATTTTGGGAGAAAAATTTAATTATATTCAAGCGAACTACTAATACATTTTAGAAGAACTGCTAATACTTTTTAGAAGGACGGCTAATACTTTTCAAAAGGACTGTTAATATATTATGGGATAAAAATTTAATTATATTCAGGGAAACAGCTAATACATTTTAGAAGAACTGCTAATACTTTTTAGAAGGACGACTAATACATTTCGGGAGTATATTAATGAGAAAAATACTAAAAAAAACTCTTCGGGAACTACTAATACATTTTCGGAAAATCTGCTTAGTCTTTTTAGAAGGACGACTAATACTTTTCGAGGAAGGACTTTTAATACATTTCGTGAGAAAATTTTAATTTATTTCAAAGAACTACTAATACTTTATCGATGAACTACTAATACTTTTTTTTTGGAATTGCTAATACATTTAAAGAGTATATTTAGGAGAAATACTAGAAAACTCTTCAGAAACTAATAATACATTTTAAGAATCGCTAATACTTTTAGAAGGGCGACTAATACATTTTGAAGATTTGATAATACATGTACTTCTGAAAACTAATAAAACACCACTACTAATATTACGGAAATGCCAGGATCATGGTCGATCCGTCTAGCAGTCGAGACCCGTTAGACGGTCGGCGGGAGTTTGTGTTAGAAGTTTATGTCTAACGGATCTTCTTGATTTTCTTTTTCCCATGAATAGATGTATGTATGATAGGAATTTTAATTTGCTCATTGGATTTATGTATGTATATTACGAATCGAATTACCTCGGATAAGTGCATGCGTCTTTTCCAGAGACAAAATCGTGAAACTTATTGTGTAATTGTGATTACCAATATTAAATAAAAAGCAAAATATTATTAAAATAAAATTCTTATCCTCATTTCCGAGCATTAAAAAGAATAGTAAGGCGAAAAGTCTGGGCCCTAATGATATTTTACATCTTTTTGGCGTTTTCACTTTTCAGCCCACCATTCTGAGAGTTAAAACACAACTACACAAGATAATGAGATAAGATCAGTCTTTGTTTTTCTTGATGCCATCATAGGCTATCCTCTCGTCGTTTTCCAACCTTTTTGATCCGACGTCGTTGGATAAATACTATATAGATTTATAGACACTATCTAAAAAAAAAGCGTGTCAGATGTGAAGGCGCAAGCGTCAGCGGGGTTAAGGCTGGGCTGAGCGTGGTTAGGCGGGATCTAATCGGAAAACAATTCTAGGCGGACAAGAGGAGCCTAGCGCGGCGGGGACTAATCGGAATTAGGCGGAATTTTTAGAACAATGTTTATAGATAGTTTGGGAACAAATTGTATGGTATTTTAGAGACATTTGTGAAAATTCGTATTGAATAATAATGCAATTAAACAACACCACATAAAAAATATTAGAGTAATATATCATCATGAAAAAGGAATTACTAACAAAACATATTTCTTTTGTTTTTCTTCCATAAAGTAACAGTTTTGACAGACATTATCTCAATAAAAATAACAGATCAAAACATCAAATATCATAATCATACTTTTTCTCCATAAAATAATAAAATATCATTCAAACACATAGTTATTATATTTATATTTGCATTACTGAAGTTACTTTTAAGTAGAGTTGTCAAATAGGTCGGGTCAGCCAAAATTTCATCGGACCGCCATATTGGAAGCCCAAGCGCAACCCAAGCCATGAAAATACACATGTGAAGTCGGGCTCGACCGGGTCCGGCCGGTGTTTTGGGCCCAATATGCCGGGCCAAATAGACTCGGCTCTTTTCGGCCTTACGATATCATATTCCGGTCAACCAGGATCATCGAGTCGGACTAGTTTTGGCAGCTCTACTTTTAAGCATTTAATTTCTCATAAGTTCAATTGTCATGATGGAATACGCCATTTAATCGCAACTACTTAAGTGTTTTATTTTACTTGAAAAATTCTAATTTGTCTTTGTGGGCTCTAAAGAAGTAAGGCCTGAGTTTAATTAGTGTTTCTTATTTTTATTTACTAGTAATTTGCCTGTGCGATGCACGGGGTGGAACAGGTGTGTGGGATGTGTCGTTGGATATAAATTGCATGCCTATAAAACTCATATTATCGATGAATATAAAAATATACAAAAATAGGTAAACATATAAAAATTGGTGGCTTTCATAAAAATATTTCTCTTAGACATATTTGAAGAGGCAAAATTATTTTTTTAGTCCTCTAAGTGGCGCCATTCGGAGATTTAGTCCTTTTTTTTCTCAACTTTGAGTTTAGTCCTTTAAATGAACAAAATTCAGACTTTTAGTCCTGTTACCTGCAATAACAGGTAAATGTTACCTGCTAGTGGATTTTATTTAATTCAAACTTTAAATAAATTTTAAAAAATAATAGAATATTATCCATGATAAAAAAAATGAGTTTTAATTTTATACTTTTAATTTTTATTTGAATTGTGAATTTCATATCTTAGAAATAAAAAAATCTATTTCCTACAAATATTTTACTAACACATTTTTTTACTAAAACTATTTCAAAAAAAAATTTATTTGTATTTTCTTTTTTGGTTTAAGTTACTTATTGATTTTAAAAATAATAAAAAATATAAAATTCACATATAGTTATTGGAAATATATTTATTCAACTATAAATAAAATAAATTATTGAATAATTTCATAATTTATAAATATAAAAATTATTATTAAAAATAAGAAAAATACTATTAAAATATTTTATATTTCTAGCTAAAAGTATACTTGAATTATAAATATATAAATATTAACAAATTATCCATCTTTTCAAAGAGAATAAATGGTTATTCAAACTTTAAAAATATTAAAATAATTTTATTTCAATTTCTATTTATTTATATTTTTATTATATTTTTAATCAAACTTTAAAAATATTAAAATAATAATATTATTGATGAATATAAAAATGTACAAAAATGGGTAAACATATAAAAATTGGTGGGTTTTATAAAAATATTTCTCTTAGACATATTTGAAGATGTAGCTTGTGAAGCATGTCCGATTTTTTGGGAAAAAAATTTGATTGAATAAATTGTATAACAAATGAATGTTGTAAAGAAATATAAACACATACTTCACAATTATTGAATGGGTAAACATATAAAAGGAATGCATTGTTTCTTATATATGTTACCAAAACAAAAGTATTAATTTACATAGAAAATTCAAAAATTATTAAAAATAGTTCAATACTAACATCCTATTAATTTATCTTCCGCATATATTGATATGTTTTACAAATTAAAATATAATATTTAGAATAAATTGATATCTACTATTATATATTACACCAGTTTAATTGAAATAACATAGATTATTACTTAAATTTATAACTCAATATCATTTTAATTTCATTACATATAATATTGTTCTACCAAAAAATAACTATATAGTATTTCTCAATCATTTTCTTACATTCAGTAAATGTTTAATATATTATATATGGACTATGGTTGTCATAGTTTAAAAAACTGGAAAAAAATTCTATTTTTTTTTGAGTAAAATGAAATTTAATTTCAAGATTAATTTGAAAACAATAAAATAAAGACAAATTATATTAAGAACCCAAACACAAATAAAAAATTCCAACCCAATAAATATTAATCTAATTTTGAAGTCCAGGCCC
Organism: Rehmannia glutinosa; assembly: GCA_016081115.2. Lineage (NCBI taxonomy): Eukaryota > Viridiplantae > Streptophyta > Magnoliopsida > Lamiales > Orobanchaceae > Rehmannia > Rehmannia glutinosa. Next base: position 12,558 of record JABTTQ020002439.1, read on the forward strand.
ACATTAGAAACTTTATTTTCTTAGTTTTCGTTTAGATATATGTTTCCCCCAATCAGAATTCATTTATACGGTGTGATATTTGCTTTTCGTATATTACTGTGTACTCTATCTCCCTGCAGTAATAGAAATCACAAAGACATCGGTCGATATTATATTTGATAAGTTCTTAATAATGGTACAATAAAGATCGGACCTCTCCAGAAAGTCGTGAAAACACATTCCAAACTATTTGTATTCCTTCTATCATTGTATGATGGTTTTCGTAGAGGAATTAGCGTAGCTTCATAGCCCATTGCTCATTGTGATTTTGACATCTTAATGTCTTTGATATGAGAAACCATAGATGCCATTTTTAGATAAAGAAAGCAACGATAGAGGTTTTTCGAAATGAGATGAAATATGAATGCAAATTTTCACTGCAAGGAAAACTCGTATTTAGAGGTGTTTTGAAGAAGATTTAAGTATGGAAAATATATATTATAATTATGCACTCATATTGTAATTATATTTGATCAGATTTAATTTATATTATTTAAATGTGTACTGTGTATTAAACTATTGTATTGGATCCAAAATTTTTGGACTTTTTGGAATAGTTAGATATCAGGATATGAATTTCGATTCACGTCAATAAAATAATTTCAATTTGTGATTTTTTCCCCAGTCTAAATCAAAATCGTATCATAAATATTAATTACTTGTCAAAAATAAATATTTAGTTTGCAATAATAATTCAATTGTTATCAAAATCCATAGTTAGTAGTGATTGATATTAACATAAATAATCGGATTGCAATCAGTTATGATTCTTAATATTAATCCTACCATAATAACAAATAATTAATTCCAAAGTTAACATTTTTAGAAAATAAATTGCCATATTTAAATTTTGTATGTTAATTTTCTACTAATACCGATAATCAATAATTATGGCAACAAAAATCAACAACAAATAGGTCAAATATTCCCATTTTGAAAACAATCTTCCATATTAATCAAAAATCAATAAAAAAAAAAGGTCACCAATTTTTTTAGAAAGTCTCTTTAGGCGGGAAAACATATTTAGAAATCATTTTGCTTTTATATATATAGATTTTGAAGCCCAGACCCACAGTAGAAACTTTATTTTCTTAGTTTTCGTTTAGATATATGTTTTCCCCAATCAAAATTCATTTATACTGTGTGATTTTGCTTTTCGTATATTACTGTGTACTCTATCTCGCTGCAGTAATAGAAATCACAAAGACATCAGTCGATATTATATGTGATAAGTTCTTAATAATGGTAAAATAAAAATCAGACCTCCGAGTCGTGAAAAATACATTCCAAACTATTTGTATTCGTTCTATCAATGTATGATGGTTTTTAGAGAGGCAATTAGAGTAGCTTCATAGCTCATTGCTCATTGTGATTTTGACATCTTAATGTCTTTGATATGAGAAAGCATTGGTGCCATTTTTTTAGATAAAGAAAGCAACGACAGAGGATTTTTCGAAATGAGATGAAATATGAATGCGAGTTTTCACTGCAAGGAAAACTCATATTTATAGGTGTTTTGAAGAAGATTTAATTATGGAAAGTATATATTATAATTATACACTCATATTGTAATTATATTTGATCAGATTTTAGTTTATATTATCTAAATGTGTACTGTGAACTATTTTGTATTGGATCCCAAAAGTTTTGGACTTTTTGAAATAGTTAGATATCAAGATGAATTTTCGATTCATGTCAATAAAGTAATTTCAATTTGTGATTTTTTTCCTAGTCTAAATCAAAATCGTATCACAAATATTAATTACTTATCAAAAATAAATATTTAGTTTGCAATAATAATTCAATTGTTTTCAAAATCCGTAGTTAGTAGTGATTGATATTAAGTATTAACATAAATAATCGGATTGCAATCAATTATGATTCTTAATATTAATCCTACCATAACAACAAATATTTAATTCTAAAGTTAACATTTTTAGAAAATAAATTGCCATATTTAAATTTTGTATGTTAGTTTTCTATGAATATCGATAATCATGAATTATGGCAACAAAAATCAACAATAAAGAGGGTCAAATATTCCCATTTTGAAAACAATCTTCCATATTAATCAAAAATTAACAAAAAAAAAGGTCACCAATTTTTTTAGCAAGTCTCTTTAGGCGGGAAAACATATTTAGAAATCATTTTGTTTTTATATATATATATAGATTTTTACTCTTTTCGGTTTTCAACTGTGATTTCCAGATAAATAATAAAGTTGAAAAGCCCGAATGATTTATATTACCTTTAAGAAAGACAAAAAAAAAATAGTTTCCCTATATTTGTTTAAATGCAAGCTCTATTTGTATTTTTGTTTGAATTTTATTATATACGTTACATTAAAATTTGAAAATTTTCATATAAAAATCATTAAAATATACATATACATTAAATAATTATTAAAAACTTTTAAAAAGAGTTAATCGTGCCAAAAGGACTAAAACTTTCAATATAAGCCACAAAGATTACTATAGACAGTTCTATGGCTTCTTGACAATAACAAAGTTTAAGATCCGGCATAATAGTTGTATAGAATTATGGAATCTAGTGATAACGGTATATGTAATAAGGCGAATCGGATTTCTTATTCTTATGGTTTTTGTGTTTCTAACATATGGAATGCAATGTGTATAATGACATCGCCTAATATTGTGGCATGCATATGAGTGTATTGAAATATCATATTAAACATGATTTAGAATGGAATAGAAGATGGATCATCATTTTTTTAACATATATGATATACGCGACGGTGGCCTCAATTCCATTGATTTGTTAAAATATAGTATTATATTATTAAAATTCCTTATTTAGTTTTAGTCATTTTATGGTTAGAATTTGTAGTCTTTTTAGGGTTAGAATTTCTAGTCGCCTATATCAGTCTCTCTTTCTTTATTTTGTAATTCACGTTTGAATTTGTATCACAAGAATACAAGTCTTTCTTTTTTCTCTCAATATTATGAATTCATTGATTTCTATATCGTATCAGAGCAGTCGAGTTGGAGGCGATGCTGGAAATTAAACCCTGATCCATTTGATTGGCACGCTCGTTGTCAGGGACGGATCCAGAAATTTTGTATAAGGGGGGCACAAAAGACATGAACAAAAAAAATTCTATTACTAAATAATCAAGCATTTGTAATTGAAATCTACGAGTTTTCATAGATTAAAATATTTGCATAATAGACAAGGAAAACGTCTTGATTTTTCCCAAACTTTGTAAAAAGAAAATTATGGTACAGTGGTTGACAAGGGCGCCCTTTAATAAATACGCCATTCGAACTTCATCTCGAATATTTGGATTACAATCCAAAATCGAAATTCCCCATATTTGTTGGAAGTTCTTTTAGATCTAACTCGTTTCTACTTGATTTGATTCTACCATCCTTTTTCCGGTAGGAAAGGATGATTGTAATGCTCTTTTGAAATACCACTTCATATTCCTTTTTCAAATTTTAATGGTGGTTCGATCAAACTTTTGGACTTTATTTTGTTTTCTATTTCTTATGGATTCTAATGATGGGAACGCACGACTAACTTGTTGTAGAAAGAAGATTGTGGGGATCATGTTCTATTTTTTCATAACCTAATTCATTATATAGTTTTTAAAACTAATAATAAATAATACTAAAAAAAAAGAAAATAAGTTATGGGAGCACGTGCCCCCATAACAAGAGCCGTGCATCCGTGTCTGCTCGTTGTTAGGGTGGGTGTTAGAGTTTGTATTTGTTCCACATCGCTAATTTGTTGGATTATTAATTGTTATTGTGTATTAATTGTTATTGTGTATTTGTTATCGTTTTAAGTTTGCATTTTTAACTTGAAAACAAGCATACACGGCTCCTACCAAATCTATCATTTGAAGGGCCGAAATACTCCCAATAAATCATGCAATTCGAATTCAAAATATATTAATGTATATTAGGCGTGCATTAATGACACCACTTAAATAATGTTGGGTCAAATTAAATTCATTTATTATCGAATCAAATTGAGTTGTGTTCTTTAGGCATATATGATATAGACTGTTTCCAAACAACAATTTTACTATAATAAAATTCCAGTTCACCAACATAATTTATCGATAAATATATGTCACTAATTTTCACATTTACTTACAGAATATATACCTACAAAATAAAAAATATTATTTTCTCTAAATTATACTGATAAATTACCGACAGATTACCGATAATTTTCAAATTTACCGACATAAATACTGTAGGTATTATTTACCAACAGTTTTAGATTCTGTAGGTAAATATTTACCTACGATGATTTTACCTACAATGATTTTACCTACCCTTTACAGTTATCTTAATATTTACCTACAGATTTTTCTGTAGGTAAATTGATTTTTTCTTGTAGTGTTTGTGGAATCTTTCGATACAATTTTTGAAAAGACAAGGCATTGTATGATTATGTTTCATGGTCCATTTCTAGTTTCTAGTATCAAAAAATCATGAGTTTTGAAAATTTATTGATTTTCGTGTGAAAATTGGAATTATGTTTGGATTAATGAATGTAGAGAATATGTTTGGTTGAATAGTTTGGAAGTAGTTTTTTTGTTTTTTTTATGTATAAACTAGTTTTTGACCCGTGCGATGCACAAGGGCGTGTGCTGTGTTCGATTATATAAATTGAATGCATATAAGATGTACAACTTATATGTAATATAAAACTCACTCACACACACACACACACACACACACACACACACACATATATATATATATATATATATATACAGGATCAAATGTGGTAGGAGGCTTACCGTGTGGCAGTGTGGATTAATCCAATCCATTAATTTGACAAATCTAAAGGTCCAGATTATTTTTGATTTTTTTTAATTTAATTTTCGCCCAATTAAGGGCATAAATGTCATTTTGTACATAAATTAATTCAGTTACTTCTGGTAACTGCTCATCCCAACGTTTTTTATGGGATTTAATTTAGGATTGTTCCTGCTTTTCACTATCCTGCGGTCTCCTCACAAACAAAAACTCCTAACTCTAATTCTGTCTCATTCCTTCTCACTGCTCTTTCGACTAACATTCTCCATCTCCTTTTTTTATTCCAAATTTCTTCACAAGTTGTAAACAGAGCGAAATCTTCTGCACCGAGTTTGATTTTGATCCTTCAAAAAGTTGGTTAAGGTAAGTGTTGGGTTGCTTTTTCTTCAGTTTTAGTTCGAAAATTTGGAAGTAAGAATTTTCTTTTTTACATGTTTTGGCATTTTTTTGGAACTATTCAACTGTTAGTTTTGGATATTTGAAGTTTTTTTAGTAAGAAATTAGACATTGTTGTTTTTTTTTTTTACTTTGAAATATCTAGAGTTTGATTTTTCGATTGTCCAGGCAATTTTGTGGTTTTTTATTATTTTTGGAAATGATTTGTGCGTAATAGTTCATTTTTGTTGGGGGGATTTTGGTGTAAATTTTGATAAAAACGATGTAATTTTAGTTATTGTGTAGCGTAATTTTTTATGTTAGGGGGAAGATATTAGTGTCATGTGCGTGTATATAATTTGTTTGTAGAATGGTTGTTTTGTTTTATATTTTCGAAACTTATTTTTGTGAAATGTGTTAGTATACCCTGCTTTATTTTTGTGATTCCTTCATTGTTTTTTGGTGTACAGTTTACTTAGGAATGATGCACTTTTAGTTATATTTGATGCATAGTTATTTTTAGTGTAGTGTTTGTTCTAACCCCTGCATTAAAAACAAATGAATGAGCCATGAAGATTGTATTGGTGCATATTTAGTATTGTTATTGTACAATGAAGATATGTTTTGGTGCATTGCTAGGTTCGGTCATGTGCATTGTAGTCCATGAAATGCATCAACACACGTGGTGTTTAAATAGTTTTATTCTAATATACAGATAAGGTCCATACAGTACACATTTAGTTTTTCAATTGTGTATTTTATTGATGACCGATTTTTGAGTTTTGACTTATGATTGTTCATGTTGTTATATACCAGGTTGAGAATTTTACATGGCTAGAGGAAATAGTAAAAGACCGGCATCTTCAAGGCCGGACGATGGGGGGCGTAATATTAATAAGAGGTCTAAGGCTGCCAAATCAGAAGCGAAATCTGTGGTACCCAAGTTGAGGAAAGATCTGTGCCAACGGCTCTAACGGATGCACTGAGTCGTCTGAACAATTTTCAGAATAAACTTGTAATTAAAATGAATTTTGGAAGCTTGTTAGGGTTAAAGGTCGAAGAGTGTCTGGGGAGATTTATTTATTGGTTGGTTGACAGTTTTAACTCTCTCATGTGTGAGTTAATGCTTCAGGGTGAGAGGTCCATTCGTTGCAGCGAGAAGGATGTGGAGTTAGTTTTGGGGTTTCCGAGGGGTGGAAACAGAGTAGAGAAAAAGAAGAAGTAAGAAACATCCCAAGTACAAGGATTGACAGTCACAACCTGAGGTCAGTGCAGATGGGTCTTACACTATTACAACCTCTGAGGTACGCGGGAAGATGCTGGAGGATGTTGATGGGGGTGTATGATTTAGGAAGAATTTTATTGCTCTTATAGATGGACAGATCATCGGGAATGTGCATGGTGGTTATATTAATGCACTTGTTATGAAGTGCTTGGAGAATATCGACGATATCCGAAGAATGAACTGGTGCAAGCACACTTTGAAGACATTGATAGATAGCCGAGAGGAATGGGCGACAACGAAGAAGAAGCATTTCAATGGCCCGTTGCTTTTTTTAACTGTAAGTATGTTTCAATTTATTTTACTTTAATATTATTTTCTTATAATAACACCTTTTTCTTTGTATTAAAGAGATTCTACATGGATAGAGTTGTAATGTCCATTCGAAAGATCCCGAGGGTTGTGCCGTGTGTTTGGTCGTTGACAACCAAAAACATCTGGGATAGGAATGTTTGCCGAGATGAAACGTGGAGGTTATGGACAAGGTTTTATTGATTGCGCAATTGATGAGGTCGGACCTTATGGATCACTTAAAGCGATCAACCAACACCGATTTCACTCAATCTTTGGTGATGTCCAGGCATTTGGATCGCGAACGATCAGCCGGTGTCGGTTTCACTCATTGCTCGTGGTGTGTAGGTTTTATCTTTTTATCATTATGTTATTGAGACATGGATGATTTTACTTTAGTAATGAAATGATATAATGTTAATTATATTGTTATCATAATGATAGTTAGAGAATGATACATTGTTAGTAATAAATGGTGTAAGGTTAGTTATAGTGTTGATGTACTGTTAGTTATAAAATGGTATAACATTAGTTATATATTGGTATAATGTTAGTTATTAGATCGCATAATGTTAGTTATTAAATGGTATAATATTAGTTAGAGAATGATATATTAGTCATAAGGGATGATATAATGTTAGTTATAAAATGGTATAAAATTAGTTACAAAATGGCGTAGTGTTAGTTATAAAATGGTACAGTGTTAGTTTTCCATTCCTATACACAGTTGTAAGATGGTACAATGTTAATTCAGTATATATGGTGCACAGTTTTATATTCCTATACACAAATTGACAATTATTTTTACATCAAAATTTATCTAAATGAGCATGATAAAGTTGTTTAGTGTGTAATACCTTTTTTGGTGGAGTATAACTGTCTTTTGATTTTATTTTAGTACAGGGGTATGTTGGCAATCTTTTGTCTAAGTTGACGTCAGTAGCTACTGATGTAATGTGCATTATTCTCCTATTTAATAATGCTCCCCGGGAGCTGGCTTCTAATGTTGACTTTGGGATGATCGAGGATGTGGCGAGGAAGTTTATATGCTTTTCGGGGGATAAAGCTAGGGAAGAAACTGGTGGTGGAGCAGCTCTTGGTAGCAAAACTCAGCAGATTAGTGCATTCTGGAGTAACCCAGAAAATATAGCTGCATTGGAGAAGGTTGAACAAGCTATTTGCTGGTGGGAGGAGTTCAAGAAAAGTTCTAATAATATGCCCAACTTCAGTATTCGTTTGACGCAGGAACCAAACATTGCAAATTGGGATGATGTTTTGGAGACATCGCGGAAATATGTCGAGGAGAACCCGGCTGAGGAACAGCCGCAAGTGGGGGCGTAAATTTTTTTCCAGATATGTAGCATTTTCTTTTTTCTTATTATGTTTTTAATTTATGGGTTGTGTAGGAGGATTTGTCGAAAGAATAATGAAGGTACTGGGATGATCGGGGTGGCGATGATGGTATGGCTGTGGGTTAAGGTGATGGTGGTTTGGTTGCTGGGGAGGGCCAGGTTGGGATTATTGGGGAGTCTAGCATTGATGCGGTGGAAATCGAGCAACCGATTGAAGCAGTTTACATGCGGAAGAGTAAGAGAAAGCCGCGTAAAATAGTGATGTTGACGTCACCATTCCGGGCTAGACAGGTCGACTTTGTCACATAAGATGAATAAGATCCAACAACGCAGTTGCCAAGTGGGTTTTTGATAACATTGGGGCTAACAGGTTACGTGTTTTATATTTGTTTTTAATATTGTCTTTTTATATGTTTTGATTTTATTAGTTTGTTAGTAAAATTTTATTAAATGTTTGCAGTATCGAGGTTCTTTTTAGGATGGGAGACACTCTGCTTATGAGAGAAAACTTGGAAACAGTGAAGTGTGTTGGAAACTGTAAAATAAAGCAGTTACTTTTGGTAACTGTTCATCCCAGCGATTTTTATGGGATTTGATTTTGTAATTGTTCCCGCTTTTCATTCAATTGTAGTTTACTCTCAATGATGTATAATTAGTTATAAATTTTTGCACTGTTGCATATACTATGGTGCAAAGTCAGTTATTAAACGGTGCACAATCCAACTATTAAAATGGTGCATAATTCAGTTATAGAAACGTGATATTTATCACATCCATGATTGTAGGGCGTCATTATGGGAAGGTGGTTACACCATTTTACCTTTATAGTTCTTTTAGATAATGTACAATTAGTTATACAATGATGCACTGTTAGATATAAAATGGTGCACAGTCAGTTATTAAATGGTGCACAGTTCAACTATCAAAATGGTGCATAATTCAGTTATGGAAACGTGATCTTTATCACATCAATGATTGTAGGGCGTCATTATGGGAAGATGGTTACACCATTTTGTCTTTTATAGTTCTTTTAGATGATGCACAATTAGTTATACAATGATGCGTTGTTAGATATAAAATGGTGTACAGTTCAATTATTAAATGGGAAGATGGTTACACCATTTTGTCTTTATAGTTCTTTTTAGATGATGTACAATTAGTTATACAATGATGCACTGTTAGATATAAAATGGTGCACAATTCAGTTATTAAATGGGAAGATGGTTACACCATTTTGTCTTTATAGTTCCTTTAGATGATGTACAATTAGTTATACAATGATGCAATGTTAGATATAAAATGGTGTAAAGTCAGTTATTAAATGGTGTACAGTTCAACATTAAAATGGTGCACAATTCAGTTATGGAAATGTGATATTAATCCATCCCTTGATTGTAGGAGCGTGATTTATGGCATTTTGCTAGTTACTATTACGCCCTTTCCACCTATTAGTTAATTGATAAATCAATTATTTTTAATAGCAATCTGGACCATTGAATAAAGGTGGGGATGGACGGGATCAATCTACACTGCCACACGGTAAGAGGCTGCCACACGAGATCCCATCCTTATATATATATATATATAAATATTTCAATGTATGAATATATATAATATATATAATATTTGGATACATATTTTGAGACATTTTCTTCAATTAAAATATTTTTTTTAAAATTAAATTTAATTAACTTAAATATAATTCTATATAATGATGAAAAAATAGGTTAAGCTCGAATAACAACTATAAATATATTACAAATAGCCTAAATACATGAATATTGATGTCCAATAGGTCGAACGCATAATTTTTAAAGCCCATTTATAAAATAAAATTTTGAGTCAATATATCTTTTAATATTTTAATTTTTTATGTTTATTTTTATTTTATATATACAATATGAGTGTCAAAATGAAGTTCGTAAAAATATGATTAATTTGATAGATTATACGTAAAAAATGGATCAAAAACAAAAAAAGTTAATAAATTTTAAAAAGAAAAAAGAAGGTAAATATAATAATTAATGCAATATACACAGATTCAAAAAGTTAATTTTTATATAATGTTACACCCCCTTATATGAGACAGTGGGGATTTATTATAACCATTGGATTGATATTTTGGATGATTATTATAGGCAATTAGTTAATGAAAGAGTTCAAGTTGGTAATTTATATTATTTTTGAATTTTTAATTAAGGGCAAATATGTCTTTTGTATTTGAGTTTAGAAGGTAAGTTCTATTTTATCTTTTTCGGTTCCTATATTTAAGGGGGATTTATATCATTTCAAAAATACACGTCTCTTCAGATTTCACCTGTAGAAGGTAAGTTATATTTTACATTTTTCGGTTCCTATGTTAAAGGGGAGTTATATCCTTTCAAAATATGCGTCTTTTATAATTTCGAATTGTATGCTATAGTTAAATTTATGGCTAGATTTAACCTTTATCTGTATATTTATGTCATTTTTGTTGTATAATTAGTTTCGAATTGTATGATATAGTTAAATTTACTGATAGATATAATATTTATCTGTATATTATGCCATTTTTGTTGTATAATTAATTTTGTGGAGCAGTAGCAAAATTACTGTATAGATATACTTCTTTTTATGCATAATTCGAATTGTATGATTAAGTTAAATTTATTGTATAGATACACTTCTTTTTATACATTTTTTGTGACATGATTGATATCTAAAGCAGTGTTGTGTAATCAATATAACAATTAAGCAGACATCATTAAAAAAAATACTTATGCCTCATTCAAGAAAAAAAATATATAGTATGATGAACTAGTTGTCCCAATAATAATAAAAAGTGAACAGTCTTTTGATCATGATTTGGATTTGTTTAAAGCATGTTCGGCTCTTATGGGTTGTTACTTCTCCACATGAACCACATCGTCATTTTAACTTGGTGCTTCCCTTGACAACTTTCTCCTTTTGATTCTGGATTCGGCTTTTCACACGACTCCCACCCACTCCCTTTTCACATGATTCAGCTATTCGTTCGATAGGATGAACACTGTTACTTGATACAACAACAAATAGTATGTACACAATTATTTTAACTTAATTATACATCGTATATTATAAAAAGACATTTCAAAAGGGGGGCTGTCATTTTACATGTTCATTGATACAATTTGCATTTATATTGATAAAACAAACAAAATAGTATATATACAGTTATTTTAACATAAGTATACAACGTATATTATAAAAAATATCAACAGGGGGGCTGTTATTTTTCGTGGTCATTGATACAATTAGCATTTATATTGATAATAAATAAATTATTTAAATATATAGTAATTATTTTTATGATCAAATAATTTGAGCGTTGCTAAAATTACGAAGAATACAAAACACAGTAACAATTTACAGGATATATACACTAATTTGAAATTATACATACATTGCGAACAAGTTTCAGTATCTTTAACAAACCAGGTAATTAGTAATAGGAATACCTTGTTCGTCAAATTGTTGAAGGAATTCATCATTTTCAGCATCGATCATGTTGTTTTCCATTGTAGAATGGCTTGGATTGGGATTCATGAGTTTGGGGAATTTTATTTTGTGATTCTTAATTTTTGCGGGCTTTGAATAATGGAGGTTTTTAACATTGAAGGAGAAGATAACTGATCATGAACGATTTGTGATTAATCCTCTCCCACAATTTTATTGTATAGGTGAGTAATTAAATCCCTATTTTTGTAGGAAACATTTATGGCAGTTTTGGATATCATATATATTTTCTATTTTACTCTTATAATTATCAGTTTAAGTCATTAATTTATTTTTCTAGTCATTAAATCTAAACCATCAATCAAAAAATTTCAGTGACTTGGATTAGTCCCCACCGTCTCATATAAGGGAGGGTGTCCCATTTGAAACAAATCCTATATATATATATATAAATTCTAGAATTATTTCACTAACTACCAAAATTGACTTTACATACTCCAGCTAAATTTTACTATTTCGGAGGGTTGTTTAGGTGGGAAAAATTGTGGCAACTATTGATAAGTGACTTTATATATATATATATATATATATATATAGGAATAGGATCAAATGAGTCAAGGGTGTCAGGAGGTAAGAACGTAGGGACAATTGCGAATTTGTTGATCTATTATTTAGACGATTAAATTTTTCCCCTTTTTATTTTATTTTGGCATTTTTTTTGGAAGATTTAGAGGGTATTGGAGTCATTATACAATTAATTAGATTAGACAAATATTTGTTTTAGATAATATTCCTAATTTTTAGGAATTAACATATCTATCACATATCTATTCCCTAAAACCATTCCTCCACAACCCCACCGTCTGTAAATCTCTCTTTACAGAATTAAAAGAACCCATTCTTCTTCACAATCTCACACACGGTCATTTCTTATTCCCATAATCATCTTCCCTTCACAGAAACAACCACACACACCATACCTTTCTAAGCAGAGGTCGCGTCTCTTCAATAACAGTGGCAACCTTTTCAGCCAATGAATAGGCATTTGTAACACCAATTTCTTCAACTTCACGCTCAATGCGAGTAAATATTCCAACCAATGCATCCAAACTCACACCTTGGTGCCCCCAATCTTTTATGCATGTCACATACAATTAATCCCTCGTTAACACAACCTGCATGAAGAGGCCCAACTAAAGGCGCTGGAATGGGATCTCATTATTAATGTCATGTATAGATAGATAGATAATTTGAAAAGTTGATAGTGGTTGGCCAACTTTTAGTATTTTAAAAATGAGTATATGATATTATTTTGTAAGATATGAGTCATGAATCTCATTAGATAGATATAATTTTAAAATAATAATATTTTAAGTAGATAGAGTTGGTAATGGTGGGTCTACGTGTATAGAGGTGAGAATTGGATTTATACGTGTGAGTTATTGTTTTATGTGTAAAATAGAAAGTGAATTGAGGATTCCCAATGAAAAAAATTATAAAAAATAAACATGATTTCATTTTTATAAATAGTTAAAAAATGAATAATTTCACTTGGAAACATAACCATACCCAAGCTTTTAGGAGATTTAGTATCCTAATCTAATAAAAAGGAAGATAATAATATATCAGACAATTATTTTCCTCTTGACTAACAATCATGTAGGATGGTCTTACGGGTCAAACTCCATAAGACACATCTTAAACCCATAACCACATGCATAGGCGGTGGCATTTTTATAATATTATGGGGGCAGTGATATTTTTATAATATTTAGGCACTAATATAATATCACTTTCGACTCGAATGTATTAGTTTTTCCTCGAAAAGTATTATATGTTAAACTGAAAAGTATGACTCGCTTTGAATAATTCGTTTGCACAATTCGTGGTAAAATTCATGATCTCTTTGTTCATCTCTCTTGTATTTTTTTGGTTTTTTTATTCCTCATTTTTCTTTTCATAGAATCCGCATTATAATATAACTTTGATTTTTACATCGATTAAGAAAAGCAACAAGATTTGATAAGTCATATTTTTTCGCTATTTAGTTTCTTTTTTATTTTTTTGCCTTCAAATTTTTATCTGTCTCTTTAGGGATGTACCACGAAAACTATTTGGTATTTAATATGGATAATTTTATATCCGATTTTTCTAATTTCTTGAAGGGAGGGTAAATTACTAGTTTTTGTTGACAAATTGATGCTTGATTTTGGTGGAGAGCGATTCATTAATTGAGAATAAAAATTAAATCGGAGCTTTATATTTGTTTTTCGTGTTTTGTTTTTGTTGATTTGATTTGTAGTTTGGGTTTGATTCATGGTTGTCGAAGTAAATACGTTTTTGATATAATTTTTATGAAAAGTATTATATGTTGGACTAAATAATATTACACGTTTACGTAAGTAGCGAAAAAGTATTACACGTTGAATCAGTAAAATGTTACAATTTGAATTGAAAAGTATTGCAATTTTATGTGAAAAGTATTACACGTTCAATTGAAAAGTATTACATGTTGAACTAAAAAGTATTTAAATTTTAAATGAAAAGCATTACACGTTGAATGAAAAGTATTATAGTATTAAGTGAAAAGTATTACACGTTTAAGTAAAAATATTACACGTTTAAATGAAGAAATATTACGTTGAAATGAAAATGATTACATGTTGAACAAAAAATTCACTTTTTCCTTAAATTGTGTCAATTTTCTCGCCGCCTGCCGCTATGTGGAGTCACTGTCCATTTTCATTATCTCCAACACCATATTTAACATATTATATCACTTTTTTTTTCATCAAAAGTATTATAATTTTCAAATTAAAGTATTACTTATTTATACTTAAAAGCAATATTTGTCTCAAAAGTATTACTTTTTTCTCAAACTATTACCGCGTTAATTTTGGCGGACCGTTGACTTTTTGTTGTCCCGCGGATTTTCTGTTAATATGTGGATCCACTGGCGGAACCAGGGGTGGGCCAACCTGGATCCTGGCCCACCCCATTTTATTTAAAAACAAATTTAGTGAGAATTGTTTTTTTTTTAAAAAAATTACGTTAGTTATAATTTGTATTATTTTTTTGAATTTTTTATCCAGCCCATCTTATTTTCGTGTATGAGCCCACCGTATTAGGGTCTCTTGGCTCTTCCATTGTGTGGATTCCATATTGATTCAACCCGACCCATTTCACGGATAGAGATCCGTGAGACAGTCTCACAAGAGACCTTCTCTTTCCTCTTTATATCCAAATGAGGATATCTTAATACCCTACATGAAATTGATTTCAAATTTGAATGTTCAAAAATAAATTGAAACTTAATACTTTATTATTTTATAAATTGAATATTACAGACAAGAATGTGTACGTAATTCGTGATGGATAACAAGTGAGAATGGTGGACAAATCATTTAAATTGAAATTATGTGCACGTGGATCAACATGGCTTTGCACCATGGGACTTTAAATGTTTTTTTACGGGAAAATCCCACTTAAACTCCACCTTCTAAATAAGGAAAAATGAGGAGGCAAACAAAAAAATAAAACTAGACAGATATAATAGATCATAATGCATCATATTAAAACTCAGTGGGATGTGATTCTTGGTTGGATGAGTGATTGCTTGCACTTCTAATAAATATTTGGACGATCCACACTTGACCCCTTTTTGATCTGCAGATCTACCAGAAACTGATGAAGAATTCCGAATGAGGCCCCAGAAGAACAAATATGCTAATATTGGAATAGATCTAAAAAAAAAATAAAAAAGAATGGAAAAATACAAACCAACTCCCACAGAGGGGAGAAATGAACTCCTATCAAGGGAGAAATTGAAAAAAATAAAAAAAAAATAGCAAAACAAACTATTATTCCCTCCTCCCATGGTGAGAGAACATGGAGAAAAGATTATTTTTGGAGAGAGCAATGCGACTTTAAATGTTCAAAATGTATATACTTTTATCATCTGAGGTGGTCTATTGATTTCATGAACCGTGGTTATTTGATCAACTTGGTAATAAAAACAAGAATTTAATAAAAGAAAGAAATCATGCTAGGAAGTGGGAACGCAACTACATGTTTTAGGGTGTTTGGCTAAGCTCATTTAAAAGATGATCTTATAAGTCCCTACATCTTATAAGATGTTTTTATAGTTTATAAGATGTTAGATTTTATTTCAATTAATTTTGAAGAAAAAAAGTTGAAATTCCTTACCTTTTTAAAAACAACTCATAATCTCTTAATATCTTGCTTCAGCGGTGCTTTTGGCTAGTAGACATGTGTTTGGTATGGCAGTTGACCAATCTACCATACACATATTTTTTTTGTTATCCTAGATAGCACAATTTCATTTGTTTCAGCATCCTTGATCGGACATACTCTCATGTTGAATCTAACATTGTAGCCTCTGTCACAAAGTTTGCAGATACACAGTAAAGCAAAGTTTAGACCTTTAACATATGCAACATCTTTAATTTCCAAGCCATTTTTCTTTATTGATCCAGTGTCTTTGATTTTCCCTGGAGTTTCATTTCCTCCAAATATAACATTTGCTCTTCTTTCTTCCTTGAAATTTGTCAGGTTGCTTTTATTTCTAGATATGTCTGTAATAACCTATATCCATGTACCAGGTTCCTTGACACTTAATTATTCCCTAAACCTACATTCAAGGAAATCGGACTTTAGGTACCCATACTGTGTGGGTCTGAAGGGTTAGCACTATAAGGTAATCCAACCGACTTATACCCAAATGATCGACTCTAAGGGGTTACCACCTTTCGAGTTCCATAATCGTAATGAATTTTAGCAAACTGTTTGGTGCTTTTGCTACAACAATTTGTCTCTTTTATCGTATGTTTGTGTATGCATGTGGACATTTGCATTCTTATGATAATGTGGAAAATGTTGTCTTTGTGTGTGCATAATTTCTAGGTGCATAATTGTCTTTGATTTGCATGTCTAGGGAATGACCTATATTGGTTCTTACGTCTTTGCCATTGTGGCTTGTTTTCCTTTGGAATTTGTTGATGTTTCATGGGTGGGTTCCAATCGGCTTGTGTTGGATAATATCACCATTCCCATCATACACTTTCTTTCTTTGAAAGTTAAGGGCTTTTGGTAGTTCTATTTTGACTTCACTGCAGAATACTTCTGTTAGGAGTCTGGCGATGGGCTTTTTCGAATTTAGTTTCGGCGATCTTGTCGGTGAACTCGGTGGCTTATTTCCTTTGCCTTTGTATCTAAGTCCAACATGTGTGTGCTTTTGGTGGTTGTGTGTGCTTTTGATGGTGATGTGTAAGTGAAATATATGGTGTCTCATTCATTGCTTCCCTCATTACTTGACGAGCCTTTCTCTAAGACCACTCTTGGAGTTTGTGCACTTATAGAGGAGATCGAGCTTAATCCAGCTTTGTCTCCAATTTATTTTTGTATCATCATCAACTCATCCAATATTTTAAATGATTTGCTGAGTGATGCAATAATATTTTTAAGCTCTTGCTCTCTTTTTTATTTAGCACTACACTCTGATTTGACCTTTTCTATTTCAGCTCTCAACTCTTTATTCTCATAAGCTAACTGACTTATAGCAGTCAGCTCTCCGTCAGCTGTGAGTTTTGGCATTTGAGTTGGATGTCTTCAGTCAGCTCTCAACTCTTTATTCTCATGAGCTAACTTTACTTCTATCTGACTCTTCTGACTCTTCTGCCTCTTTGCACTTGGTTGTTTCAGTCTCAACCATCATTGCGTTCTTTCTTTCATTTCTTCTTTCCCTGAAGACTTTCTTTTCTTCTTTATTTCGTACT
This sequence comes from Rehmannia glutinosa, assembly GCA_016081115.2. Lineage (NCBI taxonomy): Eukaryota > Viridiplantae > Streptophyta > Magnoliopsida > Lamiales > Orobanchaceae > Rehmannia > Rehmannia glutinosa. The sequence goes on from JABTTQ020002439.1 coordinate 29,962, forward strand.
TGTTGACTGGTGGATAAGGACAGTCAACTGCAAAGTGACCTACCTGTCTGTAATTCCATCACAAGTCTTTTACCTTCTTATTAACTCTCTTCGGTGTTCTCTCCTCTTTTCCTTTAGAGGGAGCTGAATGCCTTCTGGAGGATTCTCCTTTGTTCCTCTTATAACTCTTTCTAAAGAATTTTCTGAATCTCTTAACCATCACGACAATTTCTTCCATATCAATAATATCCTTTGAGTCCGAACGTCACGAGACTCACCGCTAACAAGGCAAAGCAATCTTGGGAGCAACAATCTTATCATGCTCTTTCCTCTTGAGCTCGAATTTATAGGCCTTCAGATCATAAAATAGTTCATGATTTATGTTAGGAAATTTATTGTATAGATTTTGATGATACTTAGAAAACTTTGTATTAGAAAGTTGACACCTCAATTCTGTATGCAAATTCAACAATGTAATAGTTAGGAAATCTAGTTGAGTCAAACATCAACTAAGTTGAAGGTACATAATACTTGCTGAAAAATTCAGAGAAGAATCATCTGAGTCGCAGCTGAGTGGATCAGAAGAGCTTCAGTCAAGTACATCAGATGAGTCTTTCAGAAGACTTATAGCAGAGCCATTGAAGGAATGATGGAGAAGACTCAATTCAAGGGGTAAAGCAGCTGAAGGACCTAAAGACAACTGAAGAAGTCCGTTGTGTTGAAAGTCAAAGACTTACCTGTTTTGTTAATGGAGACAGACCGGTAACCTTAAAGCGTTCCTGCTGAAAGAGTGCAAGAAGTTTGAGCCAATGAGAAGGCTTCAGAACTCTAAACCATTTTAGGAGCCTGCAATTACTAAGTTTCAAAGGTTGGGTTAACATCAATGCTGCAGAAACAAGATAAGCCAACAAACAAAAAGTAAGAGTTTGGATTTTTTCTTTCACTTCAATGGACAAAATTTGAACTCCTATAGAAAAGGCTGAGGAATTTTCAGAGACAAGTAGAGAGAAATTATTGGAAGCAACACATAACTTACAAGCATTCAAGCAATATCTGCAAATACTCCCGCAAGCAAAAATTCATACATCCTCAAGCCTACATCGAAAGATACTTTATCCAACACATTCATGTGGAAGATAGAAGTTGTTCTTCAAAGTTGAAGAGGAAATCATTTGTTTAAAAACAAAGGGGTCTATATTTCCAAGGAGTGAAGGGAATATAGTCAGATTCAAGGTCAAACAAGATTTCAGATCCGAAGGAAGGCTGTGTGATCAATTCTTGAAGATTTGAAGAGCTAAAATAGTGAAACAACTGCCTTGCGAAGAGCTGAGTCCCAGAAGTGTAGCTGGCTGTGTAATCAAGGTTAACTTGGACTGTTGTACTTTTACAAAAAAGTTACAGTTACATTAGCGGATTCCTCCCAGAGTAGGAGAAGAGTGGAGTAGAGGAATTAACCAATCCTTGAACCACTATAAATTTTGTGTTATTTATATTCTACATTTAATTTCCGCAAATTTATTTATTTGATATCCAACTGATAATAACCAACCTAAAATATAAGTGTTGATAAACCAAAATTAAAAATGGTGTAGGACTTCCACTGTAAAAACCAAGAAAATTTATTTTCTAAATGTTAAACTTCATTCAGCTGAGTTACTCTATCAACAGCTCTCGTAGAGTCTGTTGAGTGGTTAACTCTTCTGCTCAAGATTAACACAACTGCTTGTCTTTCAAAAGACTTTTGTTTTCTTGTAAAAACTCTGATTTTTGTAAAACCTCCTTCTAGACTTTACTCACACCCTTTGGGACCTACAATTTGATATTTTTGTGAGGTCTATTGAGTGCCTCATTGCCATAACCTTATTTCCCACTCAGCTGGTAAGACTCTAAGTATTTTCATACGCATTTCTTTCTATGTATATTTCTTTCTAAGGGTAGATAACTCAATTGTTATCTCCTGTAAATCTTGCATCTAATTGGTCTAATGACTCTCCAGATAGCATCTTGAAAATTTTTAACTTTTGCACTACAACTGTAAGCTTATTCTCTTTAATCCGCTCGTGCCTTAAAGATAAGAATCACCTTATCCGATTTCTTTTGCCTCTTTGCATGATTTGACCTTGTTGAACATGGCTTCGTCCAATGTTTTGTATAGGATGTGTTTTGCAACATTGTCCAGGTTGTGCCTTTTTTTATCCTCATTTGTCCATTCACTTCTAGGATTATCAACCTCAACTGCTCTTGCATCTTTATCTCCTGCAACTACTGCTCTAGCAACAACTGTATTTACCTTGGTGATTTTAATGGTTCCATCCTCGATGACAAATCACATTTCATCATGTAGTATAGAGAGATGTGCCTGCATATGTATTTTCCAGTCATCAAATTCTTCAATAGAGAACATAGGAATCTGAGTTAGATTTGCTTTCATAATAATAACTCTTTTAAACATTTGAAAAACTAACTGTGTTGATTGTTTTGAAAAAGAAATATATAATTCAGTAGCAAGTGCGGAAGGTTCTTTGAACAAACCACTATGATACCACTTGTAGGTCCCAAAGGGTGTCAGGTAAAGTCTAGAAAGGGGTTGAATAGACTTTATAATTTTTCGATAAATCAGAGTTTTCTAGAAAACAACTAAGTTCGTCTGACAGCTATGTTGAGATTTATCAGGAGAGTTAACCACTCAACAGTTCTCTCAAAAGAGTTGTTGATAGAGTAACCCAGCTGAAGAATTACAACAACTTATAAAATTAGTTTTCTTTTAAGTCAGTGGAAGATATACACCCTTTAGAGTTTTATTAATCAACACTTAGTATTTTTAGAGAGTTATGCAAAAGTTTGGATAACAAATAATTAACATAACATAAATAGCAGAAATTTAAGTGCAATAATGTAAAGTCACAAGTTTATAGTGGTTTGAGGATGGGCTAATTCCTCTACTCCACTCTTCTTCTACTCTGGGAGGAATCCACTAAGTAACAGTTCATTTTAGTTACAAAATGGTATAGTACGAATAGCCTTGATCACACAACCAGCTAAACTTATGACTCAACTCTTCACCAGACAGCTGCCTAGTTACTTCAGCTCTCTGAATCTACAAGATTTATTTACACAACCCTCCTACAATCCAGAATCTTGGTTCAACATAAACCTCACTACACTCCTTCTATCCATGTCAATCCAAAGCCCAATTTTGTAGTAACAAAGTCTTGCTTCAACTTGATGACAACTTCAATCTTTCACAGTGTGTGTTGGATGAAGTATTCTTGAGTAAGCTTGAGGATTGAAGATAAGCTCGAGAGAGAGTTTTTGAATTCCAGATTTCTTGCTTGTTCACTTGTGTTGTATCTGGTTCTCTCTGAAAAATCCTCAACTTTTAAAGTGAGAATTTGAATTTTATCCGCTGAAGAGATAGACAAATTCAAATATCACTGTTGGACAGTTGGCATGTCCTTTCTTGCAGCTGTTATGTTAATCTTTCCTTGTATTCTTTCGACCTCTGTAGCTTTCTTAAAGATGCAATCTGCAGGTGCTTCTTATAGGTTGAACCTCCTTACCTTCATAAATGTTTTTCACATTTATGGTCAAATATTGTACTTCACTGATTTTGAAGTATATCCTCATTGGACACAGTGCAATGAAATTCTTTAGTTGACTTTAGTCCTTCAGCTGCTTTACCCCTTTAAGACTAATACCTTGAATCTTCTGAGAGAGTCGTTTGATATACTCTGCTGTCAGTCTTCTGAAACACTTGATTAGTATACTCTTCTGAGAGTCTTCTGACAACGTACTCAGTTGTGAATCAGCTCAATCTTCACGAACTCAGCTGCGAGTCTTCTGATTCTTTCTTAAATAAGTCTTCTGTAATTCTACTTGGTTGCTTTTCGAGTCAGCATGAATCATATCTATTACAAGTATAGAAATTGCATGAAAATGAGGTGCCAACTTTGTAATACATAGTTTTCTAAGTATCATTAAAATCTATACATAGATTTCCTAACACTAGAAACCTTAAGAACAAAGTTTTGGTGAGATGAGCTGGAGAAGTCAACAACGACCGAGATGAAGCTTTATTGGCAGACATACATGTCACACGCCAAGTTAATTCCAAGACAACACAATAAATAGTAAGATAATGCTATCAACCATGCAAGGCATGCAAGACAAAATAGTGACAAATGTCCTACTCACAATTTGAATATAATGATTACCCCACTTATTGTACTAGTATAAATAGGACTCATTTATTGTGAGAAATAGACTTTTGGTTGTCTTATTAAATGCTTTGTAATTAATGCTCCTTGCTGGCAATTGACTTGAGTTCCAGCTCGGTCCAAATCAGTAAAATGCACATTGATTCCGATTTTCAGTTTATTTCCTGTAATTTTATCATATAATCTCAATCTTAAACACGCAAAACATGTCGTTGACCGAAACTGGCATCCACAAGAAGAAAATAAATTACAACACATCAATAAACTGAATGACTTAGAAATTTCTTAGAAGATATTATTTGATGGAATAAACCTGTGCTAGGTGTATTGATATATTGTGATAGTCAATCAACTATTGGACAAACACAAAGTAGTATGCATAATGGTAAGTTTAGACATATTCGTCGAAGAAATAATATCATTAGACAGTTAATCTCGAATGGGGTTATTTCGGTTGACTTATGAAGTCAAAGGTAAACATGGCGGATCCGATAACAAAAAGCATAAATCAAAATCAAATGTATAAGTTGTTAAGGGGAATGAGTTTAAAATCCACAAAATAAGAATGTTCATAGTGATAATCCAACCTTGTAAATTGGAGACTTCGAGACCTTGGTTCAATGAGACAACTAAGTTATGAATGTTAGGCTAAACAATTGGAACTAGTTTAAGCTCATTGAAGTATTGAGTTTGTTTGGTATTAGTCTCTACTTTTAGAGGGTAACAATTAGAACTAGTTTGTTTGGTAAAAAAATCAACTCCTTACATGGTAACACTATAGCTTGTTTTCCAGACGAAAGGAAATTAAAAAGAACTCAAAGCTAATCACATTGATATCAAATATAGGACTGCGATCGCATTCCAAGTGATTATTATTTTATCACAAACCCTTGTTTCTTTCATTATTTTATAATCAAACATTTCTTTTTTCCAGCCTGACCCTCAATCCATTTGTTGCTTGCAGTATGATAGAGTCGCGTGGAGACACTAGATGGTCCTGCACAAGTCGAATATTATAACGATATATGATAGAGGCAGCAACGATTTTCATTTGAATAAAAGCCATTTCTTTACCCAAACACGTCCTTGGTCCAACATTAAATGCTGGAAACTTAAACGAAGGCTCATGCTTAATTCCTCCTCGTGGTGAAATCCATCTCTCAGGCTTAAATTCCAAGCAGTCTTTTCCCCATACTGTCTCCATTCTCCCCATCGAATAGAAAGAAACTATCACTTTAGTATTGTTTTGGAGATAATTACCACTCGGCAGATGATCAGGTCGAATTGGAGCTTTGTGTTCCAAAGCAACTGGGGGGAACAACCTCAGAGATTCACACAAAGCACCATGGAGATATACTAACTTCCGGGACTCTTCTACATTAAAATTTCTCCATTTCTTTTCCTGCTTTATGTGCAATTGCTTCTCAATTTCTTCTAAAATCTTTGTTTCCGTTGACGGGTTTGTAGCAATTAGCCAAAAAAGCCATGTTAAGCAAGTACTCGTGGTATCTCTACCTGCGAACATCAAATTCAACGCGGTGTCCCTTAAAAAATCTCTTGAATCACTTAAACAACCATTTTTTTCTTCGTATGCTTTTCTAAAAGCTGTTAACAATTTGAAATCATCATCCTTTTGGTTTACCACCTCGATACGCGGATATATGAACTCGTCGAAGGCCTTCCAAGCTTCGAGAAGCTTCTTCTCTTTACCAATTCCAAGCCATTTTTGCAGCTTCCAGATGCTCTCCGGCAATAAATGCCTATACAAAAGTGCTTCAATCACATCATTAAACGCTTTTTCGCATGGAACATAAGGCAACTCAACGCACAAGCTTCTTGAATCAAAATCCAACACCAATTGACAGATACTATCAAAAGTGAACCTCTGGAAAATATCTTGCAAATCAAAATCAGTCCCCTGTTTTGAGAAATAATCAAGAACAGGCAAAAGCCCTGTTTCAACTTTCTGCCAAACAGCCCTCTCCAACAAACCGTAAAACCTGAAATCACTCATGACGGACAGAGTCATTCTCCTATGAAGCTCCCACATTTCAAAATCAACATTAAAAATCCCATCTCCCAATACTTGGAAAATTTTCTTAAACTCATGGCCCTTTGGATAGTTTGAGAAATTCTTGCTGAAAATGTGGTGGATATTGGCGGGATCACAAGTGACTAACATATCCATGTTTAAATACCAGGGAAATTTGAAATCAAATGTTCCACCACTTTCACTTAGAATATATGTTACGTAAGCATGGATGCGATGGCTATTTTGAAGAATACCAGGTAGCATTCCCACCAGTGGCCATTCCGTCGGCACCGAGGTTTGTTTCCTGCGTTTGGTTATCCAAACACAGAGGAGAATTATGGTGAGGATAAATAAGAAAATCTCGGGATATAAATCTGAGATGGCCATTTAGAGAAGACTGGAATTTGTTTTCTCGGTTACTGTGTTTTGAAATTTTATGCGGAGGTCTTGGCTTTAAATAAACAAACGGGTTTCTGATTTATGTGGCATAACTATTAGCAATATGGGCAGCATGCAATAATAACTCCAAATTAAGTAATGATATTTTGAGAAAAGTACAGGCGTGGGCAGAGGAGGTTAGGAAGACTTCTCCATCTATTATTTAATGGGAATTCAAATAGTATATACAAATAAACCTAAAATATTTACTTATTATTTTGATATTCGTCCACAATACACATATTCCAATTTTGACAAAAACTCATGTCAGACCGTTAGACGGATCTGACCCGCGGACTCTATGTCATTTCCGTAATATTCGCATTGGTGTTTTAGTAGTTTTCAGGGACCACTGGTATTACCAGTTCTTCTGAAAAGTATTAGCTGTCCTTCTAAAAAGTATTAGCAGTTCTTCTGAAATGTATTAGTAGTTTCCTGTAGAGTATTTTAGTATTTCTCCTGAATATACTACCAAAATTTATTAGCAGTCCCTCAAAAAAGTATTAGTAGTTCTTCGAAAAGTATTAGTAGTTCCTTGTAGAGTATTTTAGTATTTCTCCTGAATATACTTCCAAAATTAGGGATGACAATAGGCGGGGACGGGGCTGGTATGGGACATACCATCCCCGTCCCCGAATCTCATTTCAAATACCATCCCCGTACTATTTCCCGTTTTGGGCATCTGGTACGGGGATGGGGAATCCCTGTTTGGGGAACATGGTCCCCACGGGGATTCGGGGTCCCCGATTTATATTTTTTATTAAAAAAATATATTTTTTACTTAAAATAGTTAATAATTAAAATAGATAAAATATCATGAATCACTAGCTAATCTTATAATAACTCCACAATATAAAATACTTTAGCAACTTGAATTAAATACAATAATTTTCGAAATACAAAGTCTTGTAATTTTAAAAAATAAAAATTATTATAAAATAAAACACATAATTTTTAGGATTTAATTTTACAATTTAATAAAATAAAAAAATATAAACATAATTAATATTAATTATATATATGCATATATATATATATGTATGTATGTATGTATGTATATATATCGGTGAACGGGGACGGGGACGGGGAATACCCGTTTCATCTAATCGGGGGTGGGGACGGGGACGGGGATGGAACATGGGATATAAATACCATCCCCGTCCCATCCCCGGTTTCAGAAAAGCGGGGAATCCCCATCCCCGCTCCCATCCCCGAATTAATCGGGGATTCCTCGTCCCAATTTATTCGGGTACTAACGGGGATGGTTTCATGGGAATTTTGTCATCCCTATCTAAAATGTATTAGCAGTCCCTGAAAAAAGTATTAGTAGTTCCTCGAAAAAGTATTAGTAGTTCCCTGGAGAGTATTTTAGTAGTTTCCCTGAATTTAATTAAAATTTTCTCCCAAAATGTATTAGTTGTCCCTCGGAAAAGTATTAGTAGTTTTAGAAAAAGTATTAGTAATTTCCGGAGAGTATTTCAAGAGTCTTCAAATGCAAAGTATTAGTTTTTCTTATAAAATGTATTAGTATTTGTCTATTAGCTGATAATAATACTTTTCTTCCTCACCTTCTTCTTCTGCAATCTCAAAGTTCCACACACATTTTTGAGATGAGAATAGAGTGTTTCTAAAATTAGACTTGTAATCTTTAATAGAATATGTTTTTAATTTAACATTCCGTTTTGTTCTTTAGTTCTTGAACAGGGAGGGTAGAAATTAGGTTAAATTTTAAGTCTTTCAAATTAATTGGAAGTTCAATATGTGTTCTATGGGATGTTTGTGCCTATTATATTTTCAAGTGCAGACTGAAACTGATGGATCTTTTGGTTTACTTCGTTGTTTTATGGGGTATCCTTTTCAGAACATATGTTTTGATTTTCTTAGGTGGTTTATGGTGTTTCTTTTTCAGTACATGGGACTTGGATTTCGGGAAACAGAATCGAGCCAGGGGTAAGAATGAAACTAAACGATGGTGATACGTTACATCTTGGGGCTTCGAGTAGGTTGTACAGACTCAATTGGGTCCCAATCAGCCGTGCTTATGATATAGACAACCCATTTGTGCCTCAGTTGGATGATGCAGATTCAGTCGAAGAAGAGACAGAAGAGGCAATGGATCAGGTCAATTTTAAGAACTTATTTGTTTTCGAGCCCAATAATGCGGGGGATGGAAGGCAGTAAGGAGGCTGGAGCATTTCTTTTTAAAATCTGGGTCGAGTTTGGGGGATCCGTGTAACAGATTTAGATCCGTTAGACCGTCTGGCAGGAGACTAGCTCTCCAATTTTATATAAATGACTCTTCATTTTATATTGGATAATACTAATTGTCTAGACGTGACAACGGTTTCGGAACCGACAGTTCTAGGTTGGAACTGTAAAAAATCCTTAGAGGGACAAATTTCCGACCATTTTGGTTAACCATTTGTTCCGGGCCGGTTCAAACCCTAGTTTCTTTTAAAGATTTTTTTAGTTAATTTATTAATGTTAAATTATATATATTAATGGGAATCGCATAGTGGTAAAACATTTGTAAAACTCAGACATATACTTGGGTTTAATTCCCACTTAGTTCTCTTCCCTTCCATAATTTGTAATTAAAAAAATTATATATGTTAATTATATATTATAATTATTGATAATAACGTATCCACACTAATTTTAGGTTCTATTCATATTACATTATTTATTATTAATAGATTAATTTAGGATATAATGTCAGTAACAGTTGACAACATCAAATCAGTATATCAAATATCATTATCATACTTTTTCTCCACAAAATTAATATCATTCAAACACACAGTTATTATTATTTTTTTTCCTTTTGCATTACAAAAGTTAATTTTAACCACTTAATTTCTCATCAGTTCAATTATCATGATCAAACATGTCACTTAATCACAACTACTTGTGCGTTTTATTTTATTTGAAAGTTGAAAATTGCTAATTTTGTATTTATATATGCATGTTGTCACGCAGTTGGCCTTTACGACTGATTTTTCGCCATCTGCCGGGACAAAGGGGCTCACCATTGAACGAAATCCATCGTCTAGAATCACCTAGCATGATTCTAGAATGATCTAGAGGAATCTAGAATGTTCTAGAAGAGTCAGAAGAATGCGGAATGTTCTAGAACATTGTAGAAGAGTCCGGAATATTCAGAAGAGTCAGAATACTATAGAAGAGTCAGAATATGATAGAATAATGTAGAACATTGTAGAATAGTCTAGAATGTTATAGAGTAGTATGAAACTATGTAGAAGATTGTAGACTAGAGTGGAAATTTATAGAATACTTGTAGAATATGTAGGAATCATGTGGAGAGTTCTAGAGAACTTCTCCCAACCGTTGGATCAAATGAATCACCACCGTCCATTAAGGAGGTGGAGTAGTATAAATAGGTGTAGAGACCTCATTTGTAACCAACCAAGCATCTTGTAAGCAAGTTGAGTGAGTAATATAAGTGTTCCTTTCCAAGCTTTCTTGTGTGCTCTTTAACTTAGCCATCTTTTACACCTCTTCACACATAAACACTTCGAGAGAGAGGTTGACTTAGCTAATCGCAAGGGGCGATTGAAGGAGCTAAGGCCGCACGGTCGTTGTTGAGGAGCAAGTCCGACCGTGGTGGTATCGAGCGTTTTGGGCGAAGTGTTGTGAAGTAGTACGCGATGGCAGGTGAAGACATTGTGTCAGGTGTGACTGAGAACCGCGGGAGGGAACCAGTGCAGACACAAGACAGAAGGAAGCGTGACCAAAGCAAGGCGCGAGAGGGGGCGTCTTTGGAGCACGTTGTAGTAGAGATGGGAGAACGACTTGAACGGGTCGAACTTACTGTCGAGACATTGGAGGGCCATGTTCTCGAGCAGATAGATTCCCTAAAGGAAAATATCCAAACCTGTCTTGATGTCAACACCACACATGAGGAACGGCTTGCCAAGTTGGAGGCAAGGATGATGGATGCTATTCAGACCTTACAAGCAAGCATTGAGGGGATGCGAGAAGATCTTGCCTTGTGCAAAAAGGTCATTGCTAGCGGGGGAGCTAGCATCAATACAACTAGTCCAAGGGTGGACTACCCCAAGCCAACGGGTTTTAATGGCGTACGGGACGCTAAAGCAGTGGAAAACTTCTTTTGGCAAATGGAGCGATACTTCGAGGGGCTCGACCTTACCGATGAAGCATCAAAGGTAAGAACTGCTACTCTTTATCTTACAGATACTGCTACTTTGTGGTGGCGTAGAAAACATGCCGACATAGAACGAGGTGCTTGTCGAATTGATACTTGGGAAGAATTTAAGAGAGAGCTTAAACGACACTTCTACCCAGAAAATATCGTTTATGTTGCTCGAAAGAAAATGCGAGAGTTGAAACATAGGGGAGATATTCAAGATTACGTGAAAGAGTTCACAACCCTTATGCTTCAAATCCCAAACATGTCGGATGAGGACCTTCTTTTCTACTTTGTCGATGGACTTCAACACTGGGCCAGACAGGAAGTACAACGTCGAAATGTTAGTACAGTGGATGAAGCTATCGCGGTTGCCGAGTCTCTCATTGATTATCAAAAGCTTGGAGCTTCTATGAGAGAGGAGAAAAAGAGGGACTCTTCGGATGAAGAAGAAGAGAGACACGGGTGTTATAAGATTTCTCCCACATACAGAGATAAGCATCCTTCCCGGAAAGAGTATGAGGCCAAGAAGACCACTTTTACGCCTAAAGGAGGATGCTACATGTGCAAAGGACCACACCCCATACGCGACTGTCCTAAGTTAGGAACTTTGCATGCCATGGTGGAGGAACATGGTGCTGAGGAAATAACACCCGAAGAACCAAGTAGGATTGGAGCATTACAACTTCTTAATGCTCTTAAGACCAGAGATGTATCTACTACATCAAGCAAGGAGCTAATGTACGTGGAGGCGCATATCAATGGGAAACCTACCAAAGTGATGGTAGACACTGGAGCTTCAAACAACTTTATGGATGTTAATGAGGCTAAGAGACTAGGCCTACAGTGGAAAAAAGGGGACGGGTGGATGAAGGCTGCCAATACGAAACCCATACCCATTAAAGGTACGTCTCAAGGTGTTGATCTCTGCCTTGGTGCTTGGAAGGGCCAAGCAAACTTTTCAATAGTTCCGATGGATGACTACAAGGTGGTGCTTGGGATGGACTTTTGGCGCAAGGTATGTGCTATTCCCATACCTTTCCTCAACAGTGTGTGGATTCTTGACAAGCATTCATCTTGTATAATACCTGGTACCACTGGTGAACATCAAGATACAAAGAAACCAAATTATTTCTCAGCCATGAGGTTGATTGAAGCCAACATGAAAAAGACTCATCGTCGGAAGAGAAAAAAGTCAACACGTGATATGATTACGGCGACGAGGGCGTCGCCAGATTGGGTGGGGGAGAATGTCACGCAGTTGGCCTTTACGACTGATTTTTCGCGATCTGCCGGGACAAAGGGGCTCACCATTGAACGAAATCCATCGTCTAGAATCACCTAAAGCATGATTCTAGAATGATCTAGAATGATCTAGAGGAATCTAGAATGTTCTAGAAGAGTCTAGAAGAATCGGAATGTTCTAGAACATTGTAGAAGAGTCCGAAATATTCTCGGGAAGAGTCTAGAATACTATAGAAGAGTCTAGAATATGATAGAATAATGTAGAACATTGTAGAATAGTCTAGAATGTTATAGAGTAGTATGGAACTATGTAGAAGATTGTAGACTAGAGTGGAAATTTATAGAATACTTGTAGAATATGTAGGAATCATGTGGAGAGTTCTAGAGAACTTCTCCCAACCGTTGGATCAAATGAATCACCACCGTCCATTAAGGAGGTGGAGTAGTATAAATAGGTGTAGGGACCTCATTTGTAACCAACCAAGCATCTTGTAAGCAAGTTGAGTGAGTAATATAAATGTTCCTTTCCAAGCTTTCTTGTGTGCTCTTTAACTTAGCCATCTTTTACACCTCTTCACACATAAACACTTCGAGAGAGAGGCTGACTTAGCTAATCGCAAGGGGCGATTGAAGGAGCTAAGGCCGCACGGTCGTTGTTGAGGGAGCAAGTCCGTGACAATGTGCTCTAAAGCTGAAAAGCCTGATCAGTTTAGTGTTCCTTATTTAGTATTTTTTTTTACTGTTTTTCAATTTTCAATAGTCTTTCAAGATAAATAATGAAGTTGAAAAGCCAGATTATAGTGCCTTTTTCTAAAAAAAATGTTGTTGCACTATACTTTTTTAAATGCAATTAAGCTCTATTTGTTTTTCTGTTTGAAGTTTTTTTTAATATATGTAGCGTTAAAATTTGAGAATTTTCATATAAAAATCATTAAAGAATTATATATACACATTAAATAAATAAAAACTTTAAGAAGATAATCGTGCCAAAAGGAATAAAACTTTCAATACGAGGCACAAAGATTACTATACTTCTAGGGCTTCTTGACAATAGCAAAGTTTAAGATCCGACATAATAGTTGTATAGAATTATTGTGTCCGGTGAACCATTAGGTTAGTTCAATGACCATGAGTATTACTCGTAATGACGAGACTCGAGTTCAAAAAAATTATTGTGTCCAGTGATAACGTTACGTTGCATCTAATCAGGCGGATCGGATTTCTTATTCCTTATGGTTTTTGTATTTCAAATATGAAAGTAACGTGTATAATGACATTATCCTTATATTATGGCATGTATATGAGTGTTGAATATGAGATGAAACACGATTTGAAATGTAATAGAAGATGTGACCATCCTTCTCATTAACATATACACGATGGTGGCCCATATTCCACTGTTTAACATGAAAGTTTGCATTTTGACGCGCACAACTCCTGCCAAACCTACCAATTATTGAGGAATCAAACTCCCAATAAATCATGCATTTCGAATTCTTTATTTTATATGGGGTTTTATTTCATATTTGAAAAGATATTAATGTATTTTAGGTGTGCATTAATGACACCACCTAAATAATGTTAGGTCGAGTTAAATCCATTTATGAACGAATCAAATTGAGTTGTGTTCCCTAGGATAATATGATATATGGATATATAGTTTTTTTTAAGTACAAATCGTTAGGTGATAATTGAACCATTTGGACTTGAGTGTCTTCAACCATTAGACTACTATCTTATTCCCATAGATATTTGACGGTTTCCAAACAACAATTTGAGGAACCTTTAGATATAATTTTTGAAAAGACAATACTAATAAAAATGGAAGATAGTCTTTTGTTAGACGGTCTAACGGTTAGACGGATCCAGCCTAACGGATTTACCCGACCTACAAACCCAACGACCCAGCGGAATGTCTAATACTTTTTATGGGACCTACTAATATTTTGCAATGGGACTACAAATACTTTTAAAACTAATATTTTATCACGAGAATTACTAAAAATCTTTCAAGGAAAAAACTAATAGTAATACTTTTCACGGGGACGACGAATACTTTTAACGGAAAAAACTACTACTTTTTTGGGGAACTATTAAATACTTTCAAGTGAATTACGTATTAATACTTTTCAGATTGACTAGTAATATTTTTCAGATGAAAATCTAATATATTTCTATGATCTCGTGATACTATATCACTGTCTAATATTATAAAATTAATATTTCAAATGAATTATGTGCTAATACTTTTCAGAGAAACTACTAATATTTTTCAGATGGACTGCTAATACCGATCACTGGATATCACAAAACACCATTGTTAATATTACAAAAATGCTATCGACAGTTTTGAGATCCTTTTAACGAATTTTGGCATGTTAGCCCGTTTGACGGATTTTGTCTAAAAATGGAAGATAATGCTATATCAGGTAATTATAACTAGTCTTTGCCCATGCAATGCACGGGATGTACTGTGTCAACGCACATAAATTGCATACATATAAGAGTTATACTGTTAATGAATATAAACATACAATACAAACTTCAAATAAATCAATTTTAAATCACTACATTTAAAAATTATAAATTTTGGAATAACTCTTTGTACACAACATTATTCGTCTGTATGCTTTTGTTTTATCGTCGTCACAAACTAATATTTTCAAACCCTTATGATATGTGACTCGTGAAACAATAATTAATGTATAATTGACCATGGCTAAAAATTGGATTCTTTATAGGAGAAGAAAGTTAATTATTCTCATTATTTGCTATATGTTATGTAACATTATTAGATGGTTTTACTTTCTGATATATGCTTTGGGATATTCTTCAATAATCCGGCGTTGAATGGTGTAGTAATTTTTATATTTTTATATATTTTTTTTACTTTTAATTAGGAATTTCATTATACATCTTTTATGGTAATTCGATTCAGTTTTTAAGAAGATGATATTTCATTATTCAGTTTAATAAAATATAACACCAACATGTATATTAAAATTTTCTTATCGTCAATATATGTATGTGTTATACTTTTGAAAGTTTTGTATAATTACGTATCGACGATCTATTGTAAATTAAAAACTTATCAACATTAGATTTACAGAATTCTCGATATAAATTATTCAATAGTTGATTTTATTTTTGTATAGGCAGAATTGGATTGCTCAATAAAATATTCAGAGTGTACGAAAAAGATCAGAAATTTACCATAATAAATTACTTGTTCTAACAAGCTGTAATTAAAGATAAATATTTTAACAAAATTACTTTGTCTGGGAGCCTATAAGTGTTAGTCTAATTTTTAATCATATATTTCCTAGAATTACTTCACTAATTACCAAAAATAACGTTATATGTTGCAGTTACATTTTTACTATTATTGGAGGGTGATTTAAGTGAAAACATTTTGAATACTATTTATAACTGGCGTACTTATTTTATATATATAATTATATATATATATATATTACACAAAAATCATGTTTTATATATATTTGGCAGCTTAATTTGAAAAAGTAAAAGTTGTTCTATTTTTATATATACATAGATATAATAAAATATCAAACAGACTAATCGTATTTAATAGTCCAAATATACAATTTTAAAAGTTAAATATCAAAATAGATTGATAAATATAAAAATAATTTCTATTAACATGAAAAGTAAGTTAATAAAAATTAAATAATTTTCTATATATAAAACACTATTATAAATATAAATTTATTTGAAATATAATTCATTGTTATTACATAAATATGTGATATGTATAATATCTGGATACATGTAATATATATACTATTTAGATACATATTTGGATACATATTATGATATGTTTTCATCAATTAAAATAAGTATTTTTAATTAAATTTCATAAACTTAAATATAATTCTATATAATTATGAAGAAATGTACTAAGCCCAAATAACAACTGTACATATATCACAAAAATCAAAATACATTAATTAACAAATTGATATCTATTAGCCAAATGTATAATTATTATAGCCCATTACAAAATAAGAGTTTTTGTAACTATATCTCATATTTTTATTTTTATGCTTATTTTTTCTTTATATATGCAATATGGATGTCAAACGGATGATTGTAAAAATATGATTAATTAGATATATTATACCTTAAAAATAGATCGAAAACAAAAAAAGTTATTAAATTTTACAAAAGAAAAAAAAACAAATATAATAATTAATGCAGTACACACAGATTTGGAAAGCTTATTTTATATAATGCTTTGTTATTATTTAGAATTAATTTACTACTTACCAAAATTAATGTTATATATTGTAATTATATTTTGCTAATTCTAAAATTGTGTTTTAGGTGGGAAATTTTTTTGATTACTATTTATAAAGTGTCTTTGTTATTATATAGGGTTAATTACAAAAACTACCCCCGAGGTTTGACCTAATTACAAAAAAATCCAGCTAACTTTTGAAATTATAAAAAATACCCCCGAAGTTTTATTTTGTCTAACATTTTATAACCCTTTCATAAGCAAAAAAGATTTCAAAAAATCTATTCATATTTATAAAATCATTGCAGTTCACCCCTTAATTTTAACACTGAATCAAACCTTAGAGGTACTTTTTGTAATTTTGAAAGTTAACTGGGTTTTTTTGTAATTAGGTCAAACCTCAGGGGTACTTTTTGTAATTATCCCTTATTATATATATAGATTTGTATATAGACTGATTTAACACAACGATTTGAAGAACCTTTAAATGCAATTTTTGAAAAGACAAGGAGATTTAGTATCGTATTATAATAAGAAAAAATGGGTAGATAATACTATATCGGTAACTATTTACCTCTTTACAATATAAACTTATGAATAAGTTGAGTTTGTATTTCATCCAAATCAGAATATCTTAATATTCCAAATGAAATCGATTTCAATTGATAGTCGCAAACTGTAGGTCTCAAGGGGTGTGAGTAAGATTTAGAAGGGGGAGGTTGAATAAACCTTACCAACTTTTCGATTTTAGTCCTTTTTAAAATATTACAGAGTTAATTACACAGCTATGTCCTTGAGGGACAACTAATTTAGTTAATCTGCAGAGTTAACCATTCAACAAACTCGATAGAGCTGTTGATAGAATAACTCAGCTGTTTAGTCTAAACCTTAACTTGGTTGTGATGAGTTTTTCAGCGGAAGACTTAACACCCTTGTATTTGATTTAATTTTGTTTTAACACTTGATTTTAGCACTTAGTTATTTATCAGTTGGATAGCAAATTATCAGCAGATATAAAATAAATGTGCAGAAATATAAATATGCTGAAATGTAAATGACACAAGTAATTTTTATTGAGGTTCGAAGATGGGGTAATTCTTCTAATCCTCTCTTCTCCAACTCATGGAGGAATCCACTAAGTAATGATCAATTCACAAAGTGGATATCAGTCTAGAGACAAGTCTTTATCACACAGCTAACTCGATCCTTGGACTTAGTCTGGAGATGCCTTGGTCACACAGCTGGCTTCTCGTCCGACTCAGCTTCTCGTTCGTGGTTCAGGTAACATTTTCTCAATGAAATTCCTCAGCCTTTTATAGTGAACTTTTAAAAATCTGCCCGTTGAAGAGATAGGCTGATTTTCAAAAGTCACTTGTGTTCGTTGGCTTGTCTTCTCTTGGTCTTCATTCTTGAGATGTAGACCTTTCCTCGTATTAAATGAATGTCCAGTTTTTCAGGTTCTGACACGAGGTGCAGTGCTTCCCATTGGTTTATTCCTTTTGCACGCTTTTGGGACTGAGCACTTTAAGACCTGGCAGCATGGGTGTATTACTTGTTTAAGTATTGTTCTTGACTTCTGTGCAACGGATTCTTTTCAGTTAACTCCTCTTTGCAACTGCCTTTTCTCCAGGTGACTTGAGTCTGCTCCAATCATTGAAAGACTCATCTATCACTTCAACTTGTGACATGGCCTGTTGACTTAACTGACTCTTCACACAGCTGTCCCTCAGCTGTTACGTCTTCAGTCGAGTCCTTGGTCCTTTATCTTGGCCATACTCAGCTGTTCCTCAGCGGAGTCTTCCCTTCACTTCTTCAGTTGACTTCTTGTATTTCCAGGTATAGCTGACTTGACTTAGCTCATACATCCCTATCTATTACAATGAGAATTACAAGGAAAATGTGGTGTCAACATTCTAATCTAAGTTTTACATGGCATTCATCAAAATCTAAAAAATAATTTCCCAACAATTTTCCCCTTTTTGATGATGCCAAAACTTAAAAATATTAAACAAAATGTAAACGGAACAGATACATACAGGCAATGCAGAACAAAGAATGTATGCGTTGTATCAATAATTTTATTGATCATAGCATTCTTGTCCTTTACACAGCTGTTTATAAAGTGTATCAGAGCATAATCATATCGAAGCAATTTACAAGCATCTAGCTAAGATACAAGGAGAGAAAATACAAACACACTTTATTGAATGTACAGATGACTTACACATAAATGTATTTACAAGAGTAAAACACACGAAGGGTTAGCAACAACACTTCATCGCCTTCGCTGCCTCCTTCTTTCCTCTTCAGCTCTGTCATCATCAGCTGTCTTCCTTTTTCTTTCATCTTCAGCTGCTTTCTTCTTTACATAGGCTCTATTCGCAGCATTATCTTTTCACTTCCTTTCTTGCCTTTCTTGCCATAGCTGATCTTGTCTTCTGTTTTCCTCTTCTATTCTTTTCACATAATCAGCACTCTTTCTGGCTACTTCCAGATTCGCTACTTCATCGTACCGGTGAAGATTATTCCCTTCTTGCCGGATCTACATATTCAATATTTTTGGGTAGAGTTCTAGGTTGAAAACCTCTTCCTCCACCACTTCTTCCTCATCCCTCCGGGTGTATCTTTGTACAAGAGTCTTCGTTTTGCCGCCTAACACTGCGGTAGTTTCTCGCCCTATCGCCTTCCTCGCACAACTTAAGATCCTTCTCCCAAAGACGGATCCAGGCTTGGGCTATAGACATGTTCTTGAAGTAACCTTCAGATTCGAGCATTTTAAATTCTTCCACTAATCTTGGCTCGTCTCCGTCATCTGGAATGGCATCTTGATCCTTCCCTGCCGGAATGCCGCCGAATTGTTTCATTGCTGCTTCAACGCGAGCATTCGTCTTTTTATCGAACTATAATCGACCGCTATTACAATCTTTTTTTCTCGACATAGGCACATCAGTGTTCGATCGCGAGTTTTTGGAAGTTTCTTGAGTATTGAGGGCTGTGACATGACCTTCTTTGAGGGTTTTAGCAATCATTAGTGTCAAATCCTTCGACTTTTCCCCCTCAACAGCTTTTCCTTACTTCTTCTCAACAGTTGCTTTTTCCTTCAATTTTCTGAGGTATTCCTCTTCCCCCTTTTTGGCATCATCAAAGGAGAGATGAACCCCATGGAACATTCCTGCAAGCATGAAGTCCAGTCGGCTGAGAGCTGAGTTCTACTTGGAGTCTGCTGCGACATGTGCTGTTCGAAATTCTGAGCAAGTGGCTTTCGATTCAGCTGCCACCAGTTTCATTTCAGCTATGAGAAGGCTGAATTCATATTCATGTTCTCCTCAACAAGCAAAATTTCTTTTCGATGAAATTCACGCAGTAACTCCATTTTAGTTGATGAGAGGCATGCAATCTCTCCATATAGGCCTGCATCCTCTGCTTCATATCAACATTGTCAGCACTCCAAACCAGCATCTTGTTGTACAATGCCTTGAAATATCTAACTTGTTCGTATTGCATTGCACTCTGCTGCTGACACCACTCCCTGATCCGTACCACAATCCCTCGTAAGTCTGCTGTGAGGGTTGTATCTCTATTGTCCAGACGTATATCTAGTGAGGTCTGGTGCCGTTCGATCTTCTCAATCTCTCCACAGATTTTCTTGAAGACCTCACAGATCTCAGCTGTCACACTTGATTCAGCTGGCGGCCATTCAACATCGAAATTAAAGTCTGCTGGTACAATAGAGTCGGTAGGGATGACTGGATCTTCTAGAACTGTGTATTTGCGCTGCTCTTTAGCTGTCTCCTCCTCTAGCTCTGGCAGCTCAAGTGAAAAGGGAAATAATTGCTCAAAGGTATCATCTCGCACATAAGGGATTGCAATTGCAGTTTGTGCCTTTGATGATCCTGGTGGAGTCGGTACTGCTGCAGCTGTGGGAGCCTGTGCAGAGGACTCGGTTCCAGCTAGTCCAGGTTGAGTAGGTTGGCGATTGGACTGAGCGAGCCCTCGGATGTACGAAACGAACCGTCGGCCTCAATAGATTTTTTTAATTGAATTACCTGTTCCTGGGCTGCAACATCAGTGTCATCGGAAGATGATGAAACCTGGGGGGGATTGGTTCATCATCGAAGTTGAAAGTTTGACGAGCAGCTTTGAAACTCGACTGACTCGTCTGCGGGAGAACATCCTCAGCTGGGTCCTTTTGATGTGCAACAGCTGTGGACTCAACTTTGTCTTCAAATCCCAGAAAGGATATGTTAGGGTTATCTTGGGAGTCATGAAGAGCACTAATCTCCTTTTCAGATTTAGCAATGTTGACAGGAGGGATATTCTGAACTTCTTGAGCTTTACCCAGGAAAGTCTCAACCTCCCTTGGGCCTTCAACACCTCCAGCAGTCTCGACTGCAGCGAGGCCTTCTAAATTCCCTTTGACAGACGCAGCTGTCTTAGGGTCTTGGACTGTGGCATCCAAAGGAGTCTCAACACCTTGGATTGCACTTTTCAGTGCCCAGAGTGTCAACTCCCGGGGCATTTCCATCATGTGCCTCGACTGCAACAGCAACGTCCTCAGCCTGCAAAGCAGTTGACACTTCAGCTGGGACATACTCAACTGTCCGAACTTCGTCAATGTCAGTCTGTTGTGTTTCTTTTTCTTTTTCCACTTCGCCTCCTTTATTCATTTTGGAGTCATCTGCAGCATTCTCCGACCCTGCTGCAGTGGAGTGAGTTCCCCCTCAGCTGGTGGCGATGGGATCATTATTCTCCAGACTCCCGGCTGCTTTCGTTGAGTGCTCATTCGTGGGGGCAGGTGGTAAAACACCTTCAGTAGGGGTTGGCTCAGCTTGGGTGCCCAAATTCCCAGTCTCATTGCCATGTTTCCTGGACCCATCTTCTGAAACAACTGGGGACGTAGCTGCAGCTATGGTTGTGGCAATCTGCTGCACTACTCCCAATGGTTCTGTCTCCAGGAGAGATTGTGAGGACTCTCCTGGTCCTTCGAACATAGACTGCTCATGCATCATCCTGGATTCCCTCAAAGCTTGCTGCTTGTCTGACTTCTCTTGTGCAGCAACGGGATCCACGTCTTCATCACTTTCTCATAGCACATCTAGATGAGGATGTGTGTGTTCCAGAGTTCCAGTAAGAGGACATATACTGGCTTTCTCGAGAGCTTCTGCTTCCTCAGCTGCTCTGGCTTTTGCTTTTTCTTGTAGATGTGTAGAATGTTCATGAAGTTATCTTCATCCAAAGCCTGAAGCACAGTGTCGACTTCGAGAAATTTGAACATCTCCTCCTCTTCTTCAATGAACTCAGGGTGTTCAAACTGCACCCTTGATTGGCTTAGCTTCCACGCCCTCCATTCACGTAGACGGCGCTGTATGTCTGGATATACAGGAGAGTACACGATGACATCATCATCCTCATCATCCTCATCCTCCTCTTCATGTCTTTCATTTTCTGGGATGGAAGATAGCATGCTCACGCTTGCTCTTCGCCTTCAAGAAATGGCCGTCGTAGCAAGGCGGAGAGACAACTTTTTCATGTGAGGATTCAGTTGTCTCAGCTGCGTCTTTTTCTTCAGCTGTCCTCTCCACAGCTGGGTCTTCTTGGAGCCTTTGCTGATCATCCTCAGTAGACTTGGCATTTTCGTCAACTATTTCAGGAGACTGCACTTTCTCAGCAGTCTCAGAGGTTTCTCCAGCTGAGTGGCAGACTCAACTGTCGTTTCAAGCTCTGAAAGCTTGAAGATTCTTCTTCTTCTATTGGTTTTAACCAGAGGAATATCTGGTTTTGTTTCTTCCGGTTCCTCAAATGTAAAGGCTTTTTGAATTTCCTTAGAGGCAGTGCCCTTCTAGGCTTGGCATTCCTCTTATTCCTTATGGCTGGAGAAGGTATTTGGACTTCCTTCTCAGCCTCGGCTGCAGGGGTAGGAGACATGGCTGCTCGGGCAGGTGACTCGGCTGCAGGGGCAGTGCATCCTGTTTCTTTGCTGCAGGGGCAGCCTTCTTCTTTGCAGCTTTCTTCTTAGGAGGGGAGGTAACAACTGTGTCCTCGGGTTCAGCTGATTCCTTCTCACTTGTATCCACCCTTTTCGCATGGGCTCTCTTCTGGGCTCCTGAAAGATTAGCCCTGAACATCTTCTTGTTTACATGGAAGGGCTTTCCATGTTGAAGGGGAATGCTCTTCACTTCTATTAGATGGCCAATTACTAGGCCATAACCAAGTGATCCTCCAAAGGATCCATCTTCCTTGTATGTCTTGTTCCCAACGTTCTGGAAGAGTCTTCTATACACGAACTCAACCCAGTTGACTTTCTTTCCCTGCATGATCGCAGCCATGACGATCAGCTTGGTCTTTGACAGCTGATTGAAACTGCCAAACTCCACATCTACACACTTGGCGATGACATCCATCAACTTGTGATAGTCGTCCTTCAACAACTTCTTCTTAGCTGTGTAGACTACTTTCACAGCACACTCCGGTTTAGCTACTTGTTTCCATGCAGCCAAGTTAACATCATCTTCGTAAATTTCCGTCATGCCCTCACACGACATCAAACAGTGCTCTCGCAAGGTCCTTAGCAAGAATCATAATGTCCTTGCGGTGGACGGAGGACTTGATTCCTTCGCCCCGCACCTCAACATTTACATAGAACTGCGCCACCTCTTCAAAGTTAGGTCGGCGAGTACTCCATTGTAAGAAAAGGCCTGAGACCGGACTTTTCTAGCATATCAACTATCTTCTTCACTAGGGTTTCATCTGAACCCTACTTTACCATCCCTTCAAAATCCACAGTCGATCCAGAGTGGATTTGCTTCGATAACTTAACAAAATCGAACTTTGGTGCCATTTGTTGAGAGTTTTACCGAATAAAACTTGATAAACTTGCTTGAGAACTGGTAGGGTTTGCGAGAGAAATGAACTTCCTTTCTTTTGCTTTGAAGATGAATAGTTTTGAGTGTGAGAGAGAGAAAACTGAAAGATGAGTATATAAGGGTTATGAAAGGACGTGTTTTTGATTTTTGAAATTTAACTAAGATCAACGGCTCAGATTTAGCACGTCAAACCACATTTAATTTTCTCGCATTTAATGCGGCAACATTTATATCCAATCATATGCTTATTGTGCAGCTTTTGACTGTACCCGTCATTATTACGCTGACGTCATCCTTAAAAACATTCCCGCTCATTAAAAATGACTGCGTTTTTGTCACTTAGCTCATAAATGACTCAACTTATTTCACGAATGACTTAACTCTTCTTCTCGCTTTTCAATAAGCGACTCAGCTGTCAGCTAACTCGATACAACTGACTTTCCGATATGGCTGTTTCACTTGGCTGATGTGAAAAACTTGTTCATTTCTTGCTTTCTATATTCCATCTCTTTTGATTGAGTCTTCGAGTATCAACTCAGCTCAATTAACCCTAGCTCATGCTTAAGCTCTTCAAATCTTGATTCACATAAGGGCTTGGTGAATATGTCAGCTAACTGTTTATTAGTTGAGATATATTCCAAGATAATGTCTTTCTTATCAACATGGTCTCTTATAAAATGATATCTGACATCAATGTGCTTTGCTCTTGAATCCAACATAGGATTCTGAGAGATTGCAATAGCACTTATGTTATCACACATACTTGGAATCTCTTTTTCTTCAATTTCATAATCTCTCCGCTGCTGTCTCATCCATAAGACTTGGGCACAACTTGTTTGCCGCAGCCTATGTACTCGCTTGTTGTGGATGTGGCTATTGAGTTTGCTTCTTGCTAAACCAGGAAACCAACCTGTTTCCAAGCATTTGACATGTACCTGAGGTACTTTTCCGGTCAACTCTACATCCAGCATAGTCTGAGTCTGAGTAACCAATAAGCTTGAATCCACCTTCCTTTGGATACCATAAGCTCTCTTTTGGTGCAGATTGAAATCTTGCACATACACCTACTGCAAAGGTGATATCTGGCCTGCTTGCTGTTAAGTAGAGCAATAATCCAATAAGTGCTCTGTATCTTGTTTGATCTACAGGTTTGCCATCTGCATCCATGTCCATCTTGACTGATGTATTCATTGGTATTTTCACAGAAGACTTTTCTTCCATACCAAATTTCTTCATTAAATCTCTGGTGTATTTTGTTTGACTTATGAAGGTTCCATCCTTCAGTTGCTTAACTTGAAGTCCTAGGAAGAAAGTCGGCTCTCCCATCATGCTCATTTCAAATTTGCCTTGCATGAGATTCGAGACCTTATCACACAGCTCTTTGTTTGTAGATCCACAGATGATATCATCCACATATATCTGAACAAACAATATACTCTCTCCATCTTGAATTCTAAAGAGTGTTCTATCAAGTTTCCCTTTGGTAAATCCATTATCAGTTAGAAATTGAGACAATGTATCATACCATGCTCTTGGTGCTTGCTTCAGTCCATATAGAGCTTTCTTGAGCTTGTACACCTTATCTCCAAGAGTCTTCTGCTCAAAGCCTGGAGGTTGCTCAACATAGACTTCTTCTTCCAACAATCCATTTAAAAATGCACTTTTCACATCCATTTGATATACAGTGAAGTTCTTGTATGCAACATAGGGAAGAAACATCCTTATTGCTTCTAATCTTGCAACAAGAGCAAATGTTTCATCAAAATCTATTCCCTCTTATTGGAAATACCCTTTGGCTACCAATCTTGCTTTGTTTCTCACCACAGAACCTTCCTCAATCATTTTGTTTCTGAAAACCCATTTTATGCCAATAACATTTTGATGTGTTGGCCTTTGAACCAATTCCCATACCTTGTTTCTTTCAAATTGATTCAGCTCTTCTTGTATGGCCTGAATCCAATGTGTGACATCTAAGGCTTGAGACACATATTTTGGTTCTATTTGGGAAATAAAATAAGTGAACATTGCTTCTTGCTGAGCTCTGGATCTGGTTCTTACACCTTCTCTCACATCTCCAATGACTAGCTTTGGTGGATGGTCTCTCAGCCATCTCACATCATGTTGAAGTAAGTTAGCTGGGTTCAGCTGTCTCACAACTGTGTTGTCTTGAGCAGCTCTTTCATCATCATTCAGCTGCAGACTTTCCAGCAGTCTTTTAGATTCAACTATCTCCTCTTCATCTGGATTGATTTCTCTTGTTTCAGCTTCAATATAAGGACTCTTCTGCAATGTTGGCTGATTCAACTTATCATCCAACTCTTCAATGTCTTCTCCACTCACATTAGGTTCATCAAAAACTACATGAATAGACTCTTCTGTGACCATAGTCCTCTTGTTCAACACTTTATAGGTTTTGCTCTCAGCTGAGTATCCCAAAAAGATACCTTCATCAGCTTTAGCATCAAAAGCCTTTAGATTTTCCTTGCCATTATTGTGGATTAAGCATTTATTTCCAAATCTTCTAAAATATGCAATATTTGGCTTTCTCCCTGTCCATATCTCATAGGGAGTTTTGGTCAATTGCCTATTTATCATGCATCTATTTTGAGTATAGCATGCAGTGTTGATGGCTTCAGCCCAAAATCTCTTAGGCAGTCCAGCTTCAGCTAACATGGTCCTTGCAGCTTCCTTGAGAGCTCTGTTCCTTCTTTCAGCTACTCCATTCAGCGGTGGAGTTTTTGCTGCAGATAACTCATGAGCAATACCGTTTTCAACATAGTACTGAGTTATTATCCCATTGACAAACTCAGTTCCTCTATGAGACCTTATCTTTATGATGGTTTGGCTCTTTTCATTTTGAACTCTTTTCATCAGCTGAGGTAACTTCTGCAAGGTTTCCTTCTTTTTGCATATAAAAATTGTCCATGTATATCTTGAATAATCATCGACCATCACTAAAGTGTATTTCTTTCCACTTATGCTGGCTGGTTCAACAAGACCAAATAAATCCATGTGCAACAGATGCAATATTCTTGTTGATGAAGGACTAGGCTTCTTCTTGAATGAAGATTTGATCTGCTTTCCCATCTGACATGCATCACATACACTTTCCTTCTTGTATACTGAGTCTGGCAATCCTTCCACAAGATGACTCCTTGCAAGCTTTTTGATTGTCTTGAAGTTCAAATGACTCAGACTTTTTGTGTGCCACCAACTTGATTCGGTTGTGCTTTCTTTGCTACTTGAGACAAGTGCTTGGTGTAGCAAGAGACCAATCTACCACATACTTATTCTTCTTCCTTGATCCTTGCAAAGACTATTTCATTTGATTTAGCATCTTTGATTTGGAACACTCATATATCAATCCAACATTGTAACCTTTATCACAAAGTTGACTTATGCTGAGCAAATTGAAGTTGAGTCCCTCAACATAAGCAACATCTGTGATCTCTAATCCATTCTTCTTGATGGATCCAATGTCTTTTATTTCCCATGGAGCTTCATTTCCTCCAAATATAACTTTTGCGCCTCTAATCTCCTTGAATCTGGATAGATTTTTCTTGTTGCCTGTCATATGTCTGGAACAACCACTATCCATGTACCAGGTTCCTTGGCACTCAGTTGTTCCTTGAACCTGCAATCAAGGAAATTTGTTTTAGGTACCCATGCTTGCCTAGGTCCTAAGGGGTTAGTGCTGTAAGCACTGTTCTAAAAGACCCCGCCTAGCTCCGATTAGTCCCCGCCTAGGCGCTAGGCCCTCCTTGCCCACCTACACTATTTTTCCAATTAGGCCCCGCCTAATCCCGCTCAGGTCCCGCCTAACCCCGCCCAGCCTCTGCCTAGGCGCTAGGCCCCAGTCTATCGCCCGACTAGCGCCTAGCGATTTTTAGAACACTGGCTGTAAGATGATCCAACCAACCTATAACCAAATAATTTGACTCTAAGAGGTTGCCATTTATCTGTGCCATAATCATAATTCACTTTGGGAAATTGCTTGGGGGCTTTAGGTACATACAGCTGTCTCTTTTGTATGTATGCCTGTGTGTCTGCTTTAGCAATTACCTTCTTTGGGTAGTTGTGATATTTTTGAGTGTATTGTCTGGGTGCATATGTGTGCTGATGATAGCTCTTTTGCCTTTGGAATGACCTTTGCTGAGATCTAGGTCTTTGCCATTTATGCTTGTATTCCATAGGTCTTTGCTGATATTTCACATTATTCCAATCAGCTTGGCTTGGATAATTTCTACCATTCCCATCTTATGTATTTCTTTGATAAAACTTCTAGGGTTTTTGGTAGCTCTGTTTATTTTTCACAGAGTACTTTCTATTTGGAGTTTGCTGAGGAACTCTGCTGGATTTCTTCTCAGCTGTCCTCTCAGCATACTCAACTGGCTGTTTTCCTTTCGCTTTATATTCAAGGCCAGCTTGTTTGTGATTGTGCTTTGTGATGAATGTGGGTGCAACATTTGGTGTTTTATATTTTTGAGATGCTTCATTACTTGAAGATCTTTTTTCCAAAATCACTCTAGGAGCTTGACTGTGCACAAAGGAATTGAATCCTATGCCTGTCTTATCTTCACACTCTTTTTGGCTCATAATAAGGTCATCCAATGAGTTAGATGCCTTTGTAAATGAGGCAATCACGTTTTTGAGATCATTTTCCCTCTTTTCTATAACAGCTATCTCTACTGTTAGTTTAGCATTCTCAGCCTTCAACTCTTTGTTCTCAACAGCTATCTGACTCAGAGTACTCAGCTCCTTAGTCAGCTGTGAGTTTTAGCTTTTGAGCTGGCTATTTTCCTCATTTAATAGTGTGTGTGAGGATTTAATGTGCTCAAAGTCTTTCATCATTTTGCCTAATGAATCATAAATATCAGTGCGTGATGAAGTGTGTGTATCACAATCACTATCACTAGAATCTGAATGAGATGAGTTAGAGTGTACCTCATCTTCCTGGTCTGGTTTGTCTTGTTCTTTAGCCATAAGACAAATCAAGGCTTCTTCTTCAGAATCACTTGAGTAGTCAGCTTCACTACTCTATGAATCAACTGCTTCCTTTGACTTGGTTGTCTCAGCTGTCTCAGCAGCTAACATAGCCCTTTTCTTTTCATGTCTTCTTTCTCTGAAGACTTTTATTTCTTCTTCATTCCTGTATTTATTGACTATTGGATATGGGCAGTCAATATCAAAGTGTCCTGGTTGTCTGCAGTTCCAACACAGGTTCTCAGCTCTTTGGTCATTTCTTTCAGTCCTTGGATTATCAGCTCTCTGATATTCAACATTTTGATGCTCAACTCTCTTGAGTGGCCTGTCTTCTCTTGACTTGGAAGGAGCTGAATGTCTCCTGGAGGTTTCACCCTTGTTTTTCTTGTAGTTCTTATTAAAGAATTTATTGAATCTTTTAACAATTAGGGCTATTTTCTCTTGGTCTATAACTTCCTTGACTTCAGCTCTCTTTCCATCCTTGACTATAAGTGCAGCTATTTTGGGTACAACTGTCTCCTCTTGATCTTTTCTTCTCAGCTCAAATTCATATGCTTTGAGGTCTGAGAATAGCTCATGATTGGATGTTTTTGATAGGTCCATCGAATGTCTTAGAGCCATGACCTTTATTTCCCATTCTGCTGGGAGGCTTCTCAGAATCTTCATACACATTTCCTTTTGTGTATATTCTATCCCAAGTGCTGATAGCTCGTTTGTGATTTCAGTGAATCTGGCATCTATCTGATCCAAGGTTTCACCTGCAAGCATTTTAAAATTTCCAAATTTCTGTACAACAACAAACAATTTATTTTCTTTAATTTGCTCAGATCCTTCACAAATTAAAGTTAATTTATCCCATATTTGTTTTGCAGTTTGGCAAGATTTGACTTTGTTGAACATTACTTTGTCCAAGGTTTTGTAAAGTATGTCCTTGGCCACATTGTCCAAGTTGTATCTTTTTTGTCCTCGTTTGTCCACTCGATCCTTGGTTTCTCAAACCATGGTCGGGTCTTGCCTCAAAGAACAACTTCTTCTCCAGTGCGCAATGCTTCTCTCCTTCTTGTGTGTTCACTTTCAATATTTGCAGTGGCCCATCCTCTATTACTATCCACATTTCATCATGTAAAGCAGATAGATGAGCCTGCATACGAATTTTCCAGTTATTAAATTCCTCAATAGTGAACATAGGAATGCGTGTCAAATTTGCTTCCATGATAATAACTTTGCCAAAAAAAATGACTTTTGAAAGAGCAAGTGTTAATTAGTTTCTTTGAAAGATTGGAGATCTAGTTCAGTAACCAGTGCGGAAGGCTCAATGAGCCAACAGCTCTGATACCACTTGTAGGTCCCAAGGGGTGTGAGTAAGGTTTAGAAGGGGGGGGTTGAATAAACTTTACCAACTTTTCGATTTTAGTCCTTTTTAAAATATTACAGAGTTAGTTACAGAGCTATGTCCTTGATGGACAACTAAATTAGTTAATCAGCAAAGTTAGCCATTCAACAGAATCGATAGAGCTGTTGATAGAATAACTTAGCTGTTTAGTCTAAACCTTAACTTGGTTGTGATGAGTTTTTCAGCGGAAGACTTAACACCCTTGAATTTGATTTAACTTTGTTTTAACACTTGATTTTAGCACTTAGTTATTTATCAATTGGATAGCAAATTATCAGCAGATATAAAAGAAATGTGCAGAAATGTAAATATGCTGAAATGTAAATGACACAAGTAATTTTTGTAGAGGTTCGAAGATGGGGTAATTCTTCTAATCCTCTCTTCTCCAACTCCTGGAGGAATCCACTAAGTAATGATCAATTCACAAAGTGGATATCGGTCAGAGACAAGTCTTTATCACACGGTGACTTGATCCTTGTACTCGGTCCTCGGGAGATGCCTTGGTCACACACGCCTAGCTTCTCGTCCGACTCGAACTTTCTTCACAGGTTTGCGCTTGCTACTTGACTCACTTTCTCAAGCTTCTTGGATTTGATCACGAAGCCCTCCAATAATTTGAGATTGGTTCAACCTTGAACCTTCCTACAATCCTCCTTGGAATGTAGACCCCTTTTGATTCTTCAAAAGTTTCCTTTTCAATAGTTTGAAATTGTCTTTCCTTCACAACTTTGTGTTGAATCGATTTCCTTCGAGATTTAGGCTTGAGGATTTTGCTTGAATATCTTGAGATATTTCGCAGGTTACAGTTTAAATATTGCTTGCTCGTTCGTGGTTCAGGTATCATTTTCTCAATGAAATTCCTCAGCATTTTATAGTGAACTTTTAAAAATCTGTCCATTGAAGAGATAGGCTGATTTTCAAAAGTCACTTGTGTTCGTTGGCTTGTCTTTTCTTGGTCTTCATTCTTGAGATGTAGACCTTTCCTCGTATTAAATGAATGTGCAACTTTTCATGTTCTGACAGGAGGTGCAGTGCTTCCCATTGGTTTATTCCTTTTGCACGCTTCTAGGACTGATCACTTTAAGACCTGGCAGCATGGGTGTATTACTTGTTTAGGTATTGTTCTTGACTTTTGTGCAACGGATTCTTTTCAGTTAACTCCTCTTTGCAATTGCCTTTTTCCCCAGGTGACTTGAGTCTGCTCCAATCATTGAAAGATTCATCTATCAATTCAACTTGTGACATGGCCTGTTGACTTAACTGACTCTTCACAATTGTCCCTCAAATTTTATTCGTCTTGATCGAGTCCTTGGTCTTTTATCTTGGCCATACTCATTGTTCTCGTGAGTCTTCACTTCACTTCTTCAGTTGACTTCTTGTATTTCCAGGCATAGCTGACTTGACTCAGCTCATACAGCCCTATCTATTACAATGAGAATTACAAGGAAAATGGGGTGCCAACATTCTAATCTAAGTTTTACATGGCATTCATCAAAATCTACAAAATAATTTCCCAACACAAACATACTGAAACTTAATAATTTATTGTTTTATAAAGTGAAGATTAGAGATAATTAGAACGTTGATGCTGTTTTTTTAGGCAGATCACTCAAGTCAATTGGGTTGACCAAAATCCTCTTCCCGAGAAGGAAGTCTTCACGCTAGTCCTCTTCTCGAAGGAGAAGTCTTTTCTTTTTCCTCTTCTCGAATGGGAAGTCTTCTCGTCTTCTTCTCCTTGAGCTGGAGATGGGAACTTGCCTGCATACACGCGCAGATGTTAGAGGGTCCCGAGGGTTGTCCCAAGGAGGCCCTTCCGATGCTCAAGTCAGCACGATGAACGAGAGAAATAATAGTAAACGAATAGTATAAAATAATGTGTAGGAGAATAATGAATTAATTATACTTACATATAATAGGAGAGACCTTTTTATACCTGGGAGATGGGCTCCATGGCCGTGTAGGAGAATTCGGCCTATGGGCCAGTCCATGTAGGAGAAAATGGCCGATGGGCCAAACCCGAACTCCTTCGGGCCGATTTAATTATTAAGAGCCCATTGGGTTATTAATATTAAATAAACATATATAAAATGAATTATATATTTAAATAATAAAATACCATTTTTTCCCCCAACAGAAGCCCTGACTCAGGTCTACTGAGAGGGATGAAGCAAAGACGGGAGCTAAATCCATATTGTATCTGGTTTGTCCAGCTTGCGCCTCTTGTCTTGCTTGATTGTCTTTGCACAATGATGCTTCAGAGGAGAGCCTTTGACCATGTCTTCCAAAAGTAAAATTTTCCTTCCCATCTCTCAACTTTGAAATTCTTGCTTTGTAGAAGACTTAGGAAATTTCTTGAAAGTTGAGGTGAGACTTGAGGTGAGACTTGAGATGAGAGTCCAACGAGATGGGAGATTGCTCCGGGGTGCCTCCTCGGAGCGGGCAAGGGTTCCCCATAGGCGTCCTTATGGGGTGGCTCTCTTGTGTGGAGTGCCCTCCTAGGGGCGGCCCAAGCCCCCGGTTCTTCATTCCTTATATTTTCTTCCTCTTTTTTGAATTTTTCCCATCTCAAGTTGCATCTCGGGTTCTAGCCTTTCTTCATCTCCATGCTTTTCCACCTTTTCGAGAGTCTAGTTACTGATTCCTTGTCCATGGGGACTTGTTCTTTACTAGCGTAGAGGTGAATTCTTCCCTTTTGGAAGAAAGCTTTAATTCTTCCGGAGTGGCTGGAGATACCCGTTTGCTTTATCCCTGCTAGAGCTCGGAGGGAGCACCCTTCTCAAGCTCGGATGGATCATCCTTCTGGAGCTTGGAGGGAGCACCCTTCTGGAGCTTGGAGGAAGCACCCTTCTGGAGCAATGATAGTTATTTTTTAGCCCAGATGGCCCTTGACTCCTGCCCACATGTTTAGGGCTTGCTTCTTGCACTTGGATATTTCTCGCTTTCTCTTTTCTTTTTGAGATGTTTCTTTTCCCCATGAGGCCGGATGATATTCCGTCGTACTCACGCTATATGGATGTCTTTCCTTATGCATATCTGCTTCCTTTTATCATGTTTTACTTGTAGTATTTGCATGTGACTTCCTGTTGATGAGAGACTTGTTCATCTTCCATATTGAGGTGGATCTTCCCTTCGAAAGGAAGTCTTGATTTCTTCGGAATAGCCAGAATTACTTGGTCTAGAGCTACCTGAGGGCGCCCTTCTCAAGCTCAAGGGACGCCCTTCTGGAGTTAGGAGAGGGCGCCCTTTTGGAGCTCGGAGAGAGGCACTCTTCTTTAGCTTTTCTTCAGCTCTTACTCCACCAATTCAATCCATTTCTTCCCGGTGTTAGAGCTTTTGCCTTCTTTTTTCGACGAAGAAGAATATTTCGCGGGATATCCTTCCGAAGCCCTGAGTGGGCATCCTCATGGAGTTCATGGGGTGT
The DNA here is from genome assembly GCA_016081115.2 of Rehmannia glutinosa. Classification (NCBI taxonomy): domain Eukaryota; kingdom Viridiplantae; phylum Streptophyta; class Magnoliopsida; order Lamiales; family Orobanchaceae; genus Rehmannia; species Rehmannia glutinosa. Next base: position 62,959 of record JABTTQ020002439.1, read on the forward strand.
TTTTCGGAGCCTAGAGGAGGAACCCTTTTGGAGCTTGTTTCATAATTTTTGCTTTAGCACTTTGATCTCTTCTCCACATGTGTTAGCTTTTTCGCCTTCTTTTCCTTGCACATTTTCACCATGGAGAAGAATTTATGGGGACTCTTGCGAGGAGACCCCTTCGTCTGGGGTCTTGGCCAGAAGAGGAAGAACTTTTACTAGGACCTCCTTATGAGTGGGCCTCTCCCATCCGGGATTTTAGCCAGAAGGGGTCATCCCACACAGGGTCTTAGCCAGGTGAGGCCTTCTCCTCCGCGATCTTAGGCGGATGAGGTGAATTACTAGGACCACCGTGAGGAGGCCCCTCCCATCGGGGGTTTTAGCTGGAATGGGTCATCCCACCTTGGGTCTTATCTGGGTGAGGCCATCCTCTCTGGGGCCTTAGCCGGAGGAGGTTAATTACTAAGACCCCCGTGAGGAGGCCCCTCCCATTCGGGGTCTTAGCCGGAAGGGGTCATCCCACCCGGGGTCTTACTCACCATCCCTTCTGGGGTCTTAGCCTGAGGAGGTTATTTACAAGGACCCCCGTGAGGAGGCCCCTTCCATCCGGGACTTTTGCCGGAAAAATAAGGTTTGTTGAGAAGAGCGCCCAAATGGTCATTGACCTTGGCCATATATGGCCATTAACTGCATTCACAATATCAAAGTAGAAACGTGAAAGCACTTTTACCTATTAATAAATGAGAAATACCAAAGCCGCCAGAGAGCGGGGAAAAACTGGTGTTTGCTGAAGCTCGCGAGATCTGTGACTCCCCAGACTGGGCGGCGCCCTCATTATCTGGTCGGGAAAGCTTGCTCATCTTTGGAGTGGCAACATAACATTCCGCACGACTGGACCGTGTGAGAGTCACACAGTTGTGTGAGGTGGAGTGTGTGAAAGCCACACGGCCATGTGTATTTGTTTTGGATTTTTTCTGTCCTTTTCCCACTCAAACTCTACAAGTGATCTCCCCAAGCATCTATAAAAGAGACCCAAGGCTTGCACAAAATTACATCATCTAATATTCATCAATACACCATACAACACACTAAATTTCACAGGAACACAAGATACAAGGTGTTCTGAGAGAGGAGGGCTAGGTCGCGAAGAACACCACAAGGCCTTTCACATCTACAGAAGCACAAGAGCTTCGAAGGCTTGGAAGGAGAATCCATCCTGAGAAGAAGGGGTTATATTTCTTAGTTTAAATCTCTTGTCTGTGCTTAAAATATATTACAATATTGATTCCAAATTTGTCTATGAATTTGTTATCAATGTTTGGCTATTCTTTCGGATCTTAGGGCATCAAAATTGTGGATTCATGTTAAATCTTGATTAATTGTTTTCTTAATTAATTCATGTGTTTTATTATGAATTCGAGTGCTTATTCTTAATTGCTTTTTATCTGATCAATAATTAGTATGTCATATTTGTTAGTACGAAATTCAAAAGAGGATAACAAAGACGGAAATCGGATTCAGACATAAATGGGTGTATCGAGTCGGGAGACATACAACTATTTGTGGGGTGTCATTCAATTCATAGATCTTTTGGGAGTTAATAATAGTTGTATTGAGTCGGGAGACCTACAATTGTTATTAATCTATTGTTTATGGGCCGTCAAGAAGGGGGAATAGACTAACTTAGGAATTGAACTCATAGAGTTGCATGAATTGGTTTTGTTAAACATTAATTGGATTTAATATTGAAGAAACATGTTGAGATTATGTGCCTAAGGTTGCTTTCGTAGTTATTGAAAATACTTGTGGGGTTCGCAAATTTATTTGTTTTTCTTTTTAAATTTCGATTTTATAAACTTGAGATTCGGTCGCTTCAATAAAATTGGAATACGATGTTATTATAGCCTAAATGTTTCATAGTCAATCCCTGAGGAATACAACATTGCTTGTCATTATCCTATAAACTACACTATACACTTGCAGTTGTAATATCCAAATATTTCTGGCGAACAGTCGTCCTTCCGGTGGAGAGGTAGTTGGCCTCCCGCCTTCTTGATGGCCTTTCCTCTTGGTGTACTCTGGCTTCAGGGCCTGCAACTTAGGATCTGGCTCCATGCGCTTGAGGTCGGGTCTGCATCTTCATGTGCCTTTGTTGTTCCCACAGACGGCGCCAAAATGATCTTTGCTTTTTTAAGATTACCAAGTCAACTGAGTTGACCAAAATCCTCTTCCCGAGGGGAAAGTCTTCTCTTCTTCCTCTTCCTGAAGGGGAAGTCTCCTCGTCTTCTTCTTCTTAAACTGGAAAATCCTTTAATGGGAACTTGCCTCCACACACGCGCAGACATTAGAGGGCCCCCGGGGGTTATCACAGGAAGGTGAACGAGAGAAATAACAGTAAACGATACTGTAAAATAATGCGCAGGAGAATAATGAATTAATTCTACTTACAAATAATAGAAATGACCTTTTTATACCTGGAATATGGACCCCGTAGGCTGTGTAGGAGAATTCGGCCTATGGGTCAGTTGACGTAGGAGAAAATGGCTGATAGGCCAAACCCGAATTCCTTTGAACCGATTTAATTGTTAAGAGCCCATTAGATAATTAATATTAAATAAATATATATAAAATAAATTATATATTTAAATAATGAAAAATCGTTTTTGCCCCCAATAAACGTGTAACTCATGATGGATAACATGGGAGAATGGTGAATCATTTAAAATGAATTTATGTGGACTTGATCAGCAGACGGGACTTTAAATCTTACGTATATACTTTTGCGTCTAACGTGGCCACTGATTTAAAGATCCCATAGTCAGTGGATCAACTTAATTAGTCGGTATTTAAAGCATGAAATTAATAAAAGAAAGAAATCAGGCTAGGAAGTAGAAGTGGGAAGGGAGCTGTATGTTTTTAGATAGGAAGGGAGACACTATCCTGAAGGCTAAAACCTCTAAATTAGTTATAGATATAATGAAAACGACGGTACATGATCTAAACGTCGTGATTCAAGTCAATCCTATATAATAAAACAAAAAGTCTAGAATTTATAAAACACGGTCTTACGGGTCTACATCCATGAACGGAGCCTCCATATCCAAATCAAATCCAATTTTTCAAATGAGACCATATTCCATAATAGGTAAGGCGAGTGTATAATCATGTCCACAAAGTTAAAATTTTAGATGGTTGAAATTTGACTGATTTAGTGGCTTTTTTTTTATTTTAAATCAAATAAGGGCAGGTTGGTCATTTTCGTATTAGCAGTTTTCACCTCCAATTGGTAACTCCCCCCAAATCGGTTCATCTCCCCCCACAAATCGCTCGCCAGTTCTTTTTTTTTTTTTTTTGAATTTTCACAGTTTTGTGGCCTTGTGGGTTCCCTCCATATCGAAAATTTTCTGAGCGAAAGAGAATCTCACTTCTCGTGGGTGTGTCGTGGGAGTGTTCAGCCGTCTTCTCAAGCCGAAGTGAAATTTTCTAAGCGAAAGAGAAACCCAGTCGTCTTCTTCAGCGAAGTGAAACACGGTAAGAAATTTTTTTTCACTATTTTCGAATTTAATTGTGAAAGTCTAGGGTTTATTTAATTTTATTCTTTTATTGCGATTTTGCTGTATTTTGGGGAGAATGTAATTCCGAGTTGAAATTGTTAACTAGGGTTTAGTTTATTTTTTTCATGTATTTTTTCGGTGATGGTGGGTTAAGCTTTTGTTAATGGAGGTTCTATGCTTTTTTCTAGTCGAAGAAGATGGGTTATGATTTATGTGTTGTTGTATACTTATATATGTTTTGTTTTATATTTAGTTAATATTTTGATGTTGTATTCATGGTTTAGTGAAAATTAGTATATGTTGCTGTATACTTATATATGTTTTGTTGTATACTTATATGTGTTTTGCTGTATATTTATTTAATATTTGATGTAAGTATTTATGGTTTAGTGAAAAAATTAGTATATGTTGTTGTATACTTATACGTGTTTTGATGCTTATTTAGTTAATTTTTACTGTATGTTTTTTATACACTCTGCACTGACATTGTTTTTTTGGTTTTTGTGCTAGGAGTGGTGTTTTTGTAATCATGGCTAAAAGAGGTAGAAAAAGTGAACAGCGCGTCGAGGGTGATGTTGGTGAGGGAAGTGGTCAATTTAGCAACCCTTGCCAATTTAGCCAAAACCTTGCCAACATATCCTGTAAAAACAAACACAAATATGCATTAAAAAAAAAAATAGCATAACTGAACGTAACACTATGTATACAATGTTTCAATATTAAATAAACATTAAATGTATCATAAGTATACATCTATGCTAAAAGTGAATACCAAAACTGATTATTACACTATGTATAACTATTATTACATTAAGTAAACATTAAATGTACCATAAATATACATTTAATGCTAACAAACAGACCTAGATTACAAACTGCAGAAAAACTTGGAACCCAAAATAACAAAATACACAAAACTATATCACTATATATACACACGGTCCCCACATGTTAATGAGCGATTCGTGATTCTCTCTCTCTCTCTCTCTCTCTCTCTCTCTCTATAACTGATTTCTTAATTCACGGTCCCCAATTGTTTTTGTTTGACGATTTTAATATGCAATACATATATGTTAAACATACAGTATGATAGTGTTAAATATACAGTAAATATATGTTAAATATACAGTATACTGCATCGCAGAGCACATACGTGATTCTCTCTTCCCCCCAGCGTGATTCTCTCTCTCCCCATAACTGATTCCATATTGGACGGTCCCACATGTTTGTTTGACAATTTACCCTTTCTGGTATTTAATTAAATGGTTAATGTATTATTATCCCAAATTATTCCTAGCCTTTGATGTAAATAGGGGATGGTTGAGATTAGTCCACACTGTCTCCCATAAAATGTGGTCTCATTGGATTCTCCTCATATATATATATATATATATATATATATATATATATATATATATATATATAAGATTTGGTTCAAATGAGACCACCCTCCTTAGGTGAGACAAGATGAACTAATCTTATCCATCCATTTGTTTTTTTTTTAAGGGTTGTGATTTATCTTATTTTTTTTGGATATTTTCACATTTATTTTAATGCAAATAAGGGTAAAAAAGTACTTTTCTATCACCCCAATAGTTTTTTCTGGTAAGATTTGACTTTTTGAAACCGTTTTTATGGGGTGGGATTGTAGCTGCCGGATTTAATGGCGCTATTTTAGGAAGCCTTTTTTTTTTTTTCCTATTTTTTTAATTTTTTTCGGAACACAGTATATTTAAGGTTCTTTTGCTGCTTAATAGCTATTAGATAATGCATATTTAGTTGTTTTTATTGTATTGCTTTATGACAATAAGACATAGTTGAGTATAATGTACTACATATTTTAGTTATTCACATTGCATAGATAATTCCTAGATAATGCATAGTTAATTGATTTTGCTGCACAATTTTTAACGTGTTGCATAGTTGGGTATATGTACTATATATTTAGTTTTTTACACTACATAAATACCTTCTAGATAATGTATAGTTAGTTGATGTTTGTTGCATAGTTTCAAATATGCAATATCTTATAGTAGTTTATGCACTGTTCCAAAAGTATTTTTGCACCATCTCCAACACGGAAATTTACAAGTATACGAACATCATCTTTTTCATTGTAATTTTTACAGGTTTAAGATTTGAATTTTACAAAACCTGGTTCGAGTTCTCCATCGAAACTCAATCAATCATCGTTGGCTATTGCAAAATCTTCTTTAATTGTTGACGCTTCTTCCCATGGATATGATGTCATATTCTCACACCAATTTTTATGTGTTTTCGATGTTTGCAGGTCTGGCAATGGAGGTGAATGAGATTTTCTCAGATTTGTGTTGATGGCAATTTTCTCAGATTTGCAAGGCTGGCAATGGAGGAAAAACAGAATCTGCGTGAGATTGTGAGAAAGAGAGAGAGAGAGTAGGGATGGCATTTTTGACCCGGCCCGCGGGTACCTGCCCTGGCCCGCCCCGTGACCTGGGCTAGGCGGGGTGGGTCGGGTCTGGGTATTACTTCCGCCCGCGGGTACCCCGCCTAATATTTTTATTTTTAAAATATATTTTAATATATATTTTGTATATATAATATATATTATAATGTATTTTTTTTGTATTTTTATATTATATCTAATATTTATAAATTGATAATAATAAATTTTGTAAATAATATTTTATAAATATATTTTTTTTTCATTTTTTCTCAGTTTTTTTATTTAATTTTATTTAAAAGGGGGCAGAACGGGCCGCCCCGCCCCGCGGCCCGTGGTGGGTCGACCCGCACTGCCCCACCTCACGGCCCATGGTGGGTCGACCCGCTCCGCCCCGTTCTAGGCACGGAACGGGTCTGGGTCCCGCCCCGCCCCATTGCCATCTCTAAGAGAGAGAGAGAGAGAGAGAGAGAGAGAGATCACGTGAGATTGACAGAGAGAAAGAGATTTGATTCTAATCTCCTTCAATTTTGTAACTATTTTGTTATGTTATTTTACCCTATTACCCTTATGTTGATTAAATTAATATTTTAATATATTGTTTTTTCCATTAAATCACACCCATTGATTAATAGTGGGGGATGATTGAGATTAGTCTATTGTGTCACACCTAGAGCCATGGCCTCACATGATCTTCCCCCTAGACATATATATATATATATATATATATATATATGTGTGTGTGTGTGTGTGTGTGTGTGTGTGTGTGTGTGTGTGTGTTTTGACATTTCTCATATTTACTTGCACAACTCAGTTTTCATCAAAAATCATCAGATAAAAATTATCTTTCAATCTAAAAAAATGGCTCCAATATTGACCCTTACCAAATACTTTAATATAACAAAAATACAGTGGGCTATAAAACTCCGCCTTGTGCATGTTTATCAGAAGACATCATCCAATGACAAAACACAAATACACAGTCATGAGTGTAGTTTTTACGATGCTGATGTATACTTATATCTTTGTTTATCATAATGCAAATGCAAATATCAATCAATTAGCTAATTAAAAGACGTGTTGATGCAACATATATGTTACATGATTCTTTTGATATATGTATGAGTTTTACATCACATATATGTTGTACATCTTATATGCATTCAATTTATATAATCGAACACAACACACACCCTCGTGCATCGTACTGGTCAAAAACTAGTTTATTCATAACAAAACTACTTTACAAACTATTCAACCAAAGATATTCTCTTTTCCAAACCTAAATACAATCTAATTACAATCATTAATCCAAACATAATTCCAATATTCACACGAAAATCAATAAAATTTCAATAGTTGATGGCTCAAAAGCTACCTTTAAACCTTAGGCAAATGCACCTATCGTTTTATAGAATAGATTGTTGAGTACCGAGTGTCATTCCCACGAGGATTGTAAGTACTAATAATTACCTTCTTTTTGTTATCTAATCTAGCAATTTTCAGAGTTTTTGTTTGATGAAAAAGGAAAATAAAGAATCTAAATTAACAAATTACAAATAGTAGAAATGAAGGAAGATTTGTAAAATAAGAAATCAAGAGATAAAAATGTGTTTGAATGTAAATCCTTCTAGAATGCTTTTGTGATTTGACAAGTTAAAAATACAACTATAAGCCTTTAAGCAAAAACCAACCTCTTTTAATAAAATCTCATGTTTCATGGACCGTAGAAATTCCCAATTTAAGTTAAACCCTTTCTCAAGGTGAAAAACTCCTAATCTCAAGTTGATTAACTGAAATCTCATTCTAGTTAAAACCCCCAAGATTGCATTATACCGATTTATGAATTCCCATATTAGGTTTGACCCTAATCCAGAAGATTTATGTCGTCCTATATCTAGGATTGCATGCAACTCTTTTCACTTATATAGGTTCTTTCTCACCATAAATCTCGATTACCCGATGAGGAATAGATATCAAATTAATATACCGAAAATATTAACTCGAATGAAATAAGCATGATATAAGTGAATCACACAAGACATGAGAATTTTATTAAAAACATACAAACCTTAATCACAAATCAATTCTACAGTTCATTACATTCAAACACTAGGAGTTTAGCTACTCATGATTTTGACAAAAGAGTAAATTACACAAGAAGATTTAAGTATTGTAGACATGATGTACTTATCTTTCTCAAAATCTCAATGGACTTCTTTCTTGATTGATGATGTTGCTCCAAGCCTTCTTCTCTAATATTGCCCCAAGTTTTCTCCTCCAAGACCCATTGATCCCAATTTTACTTAATATGATGAATACAATGAATATTTTATGAATGTCTAATGAATGAATCTCCCAACTCCAACTCTTGGCTTTTATAGACACCATTTTTATACAATAATACATTGATAGTGCTATCTTTTGTTAAACAATTGCTCCACTTTCATTGTTGGGTTGTGAATTCTTGTATTCATATGATGATTGAGGGAACATGAAGACATGGTGCAGCAAAATAGGGTGTTAAAGGTGTACCAAAGTGGTCAAAAAGGTTTGGTTGGTGATTTTTCCACAAATTCTGCATAAAAAAAGTATCTGAAAGTGGCCCTGACACGACCGTGTTGAGCAGCACGGTCAGGCCGTGCTGCTCTAGAAGTTGACAAAATGGACGGGCACGGTCATGTTGGCCAACACGGCAAGGCCGTGTTGTTCGACACGACTGTGTTGTGCAACACGGCCAGGCCGTGTCCGGGTCTGTTTTGTGCGGTTTTTCTGCTCTTTTGATCCCCTTCAACATGGCCGTGTTTGATGACACGGTTTGGCCATTTTGGACCATTTTTCCAATTTTTCTTCAATTTATTTCCTTCTTTTTAAACATGGCCATGTTATTTGACACCCCCATGTCATGTTGAGTGATTTTCTTGCCTTTTGTGCACTTAATGTTGGCTTCAAATTGCTCCAAATTGCTCCATCTATAATGTTAAACACATCCCACGATAAAATGCTAAAAATACTTGAGAAAATTATGATTTTTCTAACAAAACAATTTAAAAACTATTGAATTAATATCACAAAATATGTACAAAATGACACTTATCAATACTCATTTTTCGATACTAGAAACTGAAAATGGACTCTAAAACATAAGCATAAATGCCTTGTGTTTTTAAAAATTGCATCGAGAGGTTCCACAAATTGTTGTTGGGAAACAGTCTATATCCATATATCATATATGCCTAAAGAACAGAACTCAATTTGATTCGATGATAAATGAATTTAAATCAGACCCAACATTATTTAAGTGGTGTCATTAATGCACGCCTAACATACATTAATATCTTTTGATAAAACCCCATGTAAAATAAAGAATTCGAATTGCATGATTTATTGGGGGTATTTCGGCCCTTCAAATGGTAGGAGCCGTGCACGCTTTTTTTCAAGTTAAAAATGCAAACTTACAACGATGATACCATGAGACGCACTCACATTTTACACAATAATAATAATTAACAATCCAACAAATTAACGATACGGGGCAAATACAAGCTCTAACACCCGCCCTCACACCGAGCGTGCCAACCAAATGGGTGGGGTTCCAATTCCCAGCATCACCTCCAAATCTATCTCGACTGCTCTGATACCATGTAGAAATCAGTGAATTCATAATATTGAGACAAAAAATAAAGACTTTTATTCTTGTGATACAAAATCAAACGAGAATTACAAAATAGAGAAAAAAAAAAGACTTATATGGGAGATTAGAAATCCTAACCATAAAAGGACTAAAACTAAATAAATAATCATAATAATATAATACTATATTTTAACAAAACAATGGAATTGGGGCCATCATAGCGTATATGTTAACGAAAATGATCCATCTTCTATTCCATTCCAAATCATGTTTAATATGATATTTCAATACACTCATGTATGCCACAGTATTAGACGATGTCATTATACACATTGCATTCATATGTTGAAACAACAAAAAAAAACCATAAGAATAAGAAATCCGATTCGCTTTATTACATACACCGTTATCACTAGACTCCATAATTCTATACATCTATTATGCCGAATCTTAAACTTTGCTATTGTTAAGAAGCCATAGAAGTATAGTAATGTTTGTGGCTTAGATTGAAAGTTTTAGTCCATTGGCACAATTAACTCTTTTTAAAGTTTTTAATAATTATTTAATGTGTATATATATTTTAATGATTTATACGAAAATTTTCAAATTTTAATGCAACGTAAATAAAAAACTTCAAACAAAAATACAAATAGAGCTTGCATACAAAACGTATATAGCGACTACTTTTTTTTTTTTTTTCTTAATGGCACCATAAATCGTTCGGGCTTTTCAACTTTATTATTTTTGTAGAGATCACAATTGAAAACTAAAAAAAATTAAGAAACACTAATTAAACTCAGGCCTTACAGACTTTAGAGCACACAAAGACAAAATTAGAATTTTTCAAGTAAAATAAAACACTTAAGTTATTGCGATTAAATGGCGTATTCCTTCATGACAATTAAACTTACGAGAAATTAAGTGCTTAAAAGTAGAGCAGTCAAAATTAGCCCGGCTCGATAGTATTAAAAAATAAGCTTATTCATGATTTGAAAAGCTAAAAGCTGAAAGCAAAGGATGAAGAAAGCAGATATTATTTTGATACTCAAAAAGATGCAATTCGTACTGTTTCATTAGCTACCAGGTGCTGTCAATATATAGGACAATAGAATAACCTAAATGGGATAACTGTTATATTTTTATTGGAGAAATGAGGAATATTGTAACAAACTAATGACTGCCAAATGATTGGGAAAATGATTGAATGCATAATCCTGAAATCAACATCTTGCACCTGGGACGTCACAATGTTGTGATCAAGAAGTTTATCCCCATTATGCCCCCTCAATTCGAGAGAGGTGTGAGGAAGAACTGACAATTGATTCCGTAACCGAACGAAGAATTGCCCCGACAAAGGTTTGGTGAGGATATCGGCAATCTGATCAAGTGAAGGAACATGTTGTACTCGAACAATCTTTTGGAGCACTTTCTCACGGATGAAGTGAAGATCAAGTTCAAAATGTTTTGTCTGGGAGTGGTGAAATAGATTATTTGCTAACGAAATGGCATTTTGATTGTCCACCCAAATAATGGTACTTAGACTCTGAGGAACCTTCAATTCATGGAACAAAGATTGAATCCAAAGAATGTCACAAATAGCGTGACCAAGACTGCGATACTCTGCTTTGGTACTCGAACGAGAAACCTTAGTTTGTTTCTTGGAACTCCACGAGATAAGATTGGTGTCCATAAATACACAAAATCCGAAAGTAGAATGACGATCATTAGGATCTAAACCCCAGCCAGCATCAGCAACGGCCACCAAATTATGTGACTTGGAGTGAGAAAATTTTAAGCCAAAGGAAATAGTGCCAGCCAGATATCGTAGATTACGCTTAACAGCCTTCCAATGTTTATCCAATGGTGTCTGCATGAATTGAGTGACTTTGTGGACTGCAAAACTAATATCTGGCGGAGTGATTATGATATAGAGAAGTCCACCAACAATACTATGATATAGGCTAACATCAGTGATAGGATTCCCATCGAATTTAGAGAGCGAAGGACTACTAACCATGGGACTGGATAACCCCTTAACATCTTTCATCCCAGCTTTCATTAGAAGATCACTGATATATTTCCCTTGGTTAAGAAAAAGACATGTAGATATGTGATTAAATTCGATCCCCAGAAAATAACTGATGTTCCCCATGTCTTTAAGAGAAAAATGACGATTGAGTTGGTCAATGAGAGCCTGTATATCTGAATCATTACTACCCGTTATCAAGATATCATCAACATAGGTGAGGAGAAAAATAGAGGACTGATTGATGTGCCTGTAAAATAGAGATGGATCAGATTTAGAAATAGAGAATCCAAGGGACATAAGAACACTCCTAAGCTTGCTTGATGAAGCTCTTGAGGCTTGTTTTAATCCGTACAAGGATTTTTGCAATTTGCAAACAAGATTTTTATCAATATGTTGTTCAAATCCCGACGGCTGCTCCATATATATCTCAATATCAATATCCCCATTCAAAAATGCGTTATCAACATCCAACTATCGTAAGGTCCATCCCATAGACAAGGCAACAAATAAAATGATTCGTATGCTTGTGGGCTTAATAACTGGGCTGTATGTTTCATGATAATCAAATCCTACAGTTTGGGTATATCCTTTGGCAACTAACCATGCCTTGTACTTCGCAAGAGAACCATCAACATTTTTCTTGGCTTTGTATACCCACTTACAACCCACAAGAGGTTTATTGGGAGGTAAATAATAGAGTTGCCAAGTGTTATTCTTGAGAAGAGCGTCAAATTCCAATTGCATCGCATGTTTCCACTTAGGAATGTGCAAAGCCTCCTTGCAAGATGGTGGTTACATGTTATAAACCTTAGGCTTGTAAATCCCATCCTTGGAACGGGTCACCATTGGATGGGTACCTGTAACATGCTGAATAGAATCATCAGTAGTATGCTGAAAAGAGTCATCAGGACTGGAAATAGAAGCAAGTATAGAATTTTGCTCAATAGGTAAATCTATAGTGATTCGTCCACCAAGTGTGAGAAGAAGGGGATTCAGAGGAAGAAGAGGATGGAGAGTGAAAAGAGTCAGTAGGGATAGAACTTGGAGTTGTGGCAGGATCAATAGAGAGGATTGGAGGAGGTGGAGAAGGTGGGGGTGTATCAAGAATAATGCTGGGAACTAGGCTGGGAAGGATGGGCAGAGTAGTTGGAAGGGGAGTCTGGTTAGTGTGATGTTTGGAGTAGGGAAAAATATTTTCGTTAAACAACACATGTCTAGTGATGATGATTCGCTTGTTAGATAAAAGAACTCTATAACGTTTGTGTTTAGGACTGTAGCCAATGAAGGTAGCAACTTGACTTCTTGGCTTTAGTTTATATTTATTATAAGGGCGAAGCAGAGGAAAACATAAACAACCAAATCTCCTCAAAAAATGATAATCCGGTTTTTGGCCAGTGAGAGTTTCTAATAGTGTTTTGAAATCAAGAATTTTAGAAGGTGTTCGGTTAATAAGAAACACGACACTAGTAAATGCATCATCCCAATGTGATTGAGGCAAATTGGATGAGAAATAGAAGTGATAATCTACCTCAACCAATATGCATATGTTTTCTTTCAACGAGACCATTTTGTTGGGGTGTATACGGGCAAGAGAATTGATGGAAAATCCCTTTATCAGCTAGGTATTTGGAAAGGCCAATGAACTCACCATCCCCATCACTTTGTAGGCATTTGATTCTTTTATTATATTGGGTTTCAATGAGATTTTTAAAATGAATAAAAGCTGCGGTGGTGTCTGACTTGAGCTTAAGACGGTACAACCATATGAATCTGGTGGCTTGATCCACAAAATTGACATAATAATTGTAGCCAGTAAATGATTTAACTGGGGACGGTCCCCAAAGATCTATGTGCACTACATCAAAAGGTTCATAAGATTGTGAAGTAGAATTTGGAAATGGTAATTTATGAAATTTAGATTGCATAGAAGAGTGACACAATGACTGATTTTCATTAATAGAGAAAGGAATGTTACAACTCTGCAAAGCTTTCTTAACTACATCACATGATGCATCTCCTAATCTAGAATGCCACATTTCTAGACTAAGTTTATTCTTCACTTCGGCAGAGTTGATAACAGGAGGAAAATGAAACTGGTCATGATCTTGAGGAGGGGATGGTTGAGACTCAAGGTTGTTGATCACCTTAGAAAGACTGAAGTAGTATAGACCATTTTTAAGATTCCATTTGAGAAGTACTTCCCTTGTGCGAAGATCCTTCACAAGACATAAAGAGGGGTGAAATTCAAAAAACACAGAATTATCATTTGCAAATTGTGATACACTGATGAGATTTTTTTGGTTATATGTGGAACATGTAGCAGATTCTGAAGGAGGAAAGGATGTGAAGTAGGATGGAATGATTTCACTATAGAGTTACCAAAATGAGCAATATCCAAACATGTACCATTAGCAGTCTGAACTCTTTCACTCCCATGGTAGTCAGATGCAATGCTGAGATTTTCCAAATCATAAGTCACATGGTTTGCAGCTCCAGAGTCAGGATACCAATAGAGATCAGGAGAGGAATCCATATTAGAACCAGGGATAGTGTTGGCAATGTTCACAGCAGGTGAGTAGTGAGGCATGGAAGTTTGCCCTGTTGGACTTTGGTTAAAATTTCCTCTGTTGCTGTTGTTTCCCAGTGTGAAGCTCATGTTGAGTCTATAAAAACATCGATCAGCAGTGTGCCCGGTGTAGTGGCATATTTGACATCTTGGTCCATTACTAAACCTTCCTCCTCTTCCTCTGTAATTGTTGTTTCAGCCTCTACCACTGTTTCCTTGAAATTGGAACTGCGTGTTTGTATTCTGACTATAGCTTGTACCTCTCCCTCCGTTGCTAAAACCTCATCTTCTAGATCCACCTCCTTGAGTAGTCAAATTGATAGAGAAATTTGAATTCTCAGCAACATTTCCCATTGGATCCTCTGAAGTTTCCAACCTGTTTTCATAGCTAAGAAGCACAACATATGCCTCTCTCAAGGTGCATGGTTCTTCCTTAGAGGTAAGAGATACCATGACTGGGTTGTACTCTGGGCATAAATTAAACCAGATAAAATGTGCAGAACTTGGTCACTCTCCCTTACTGCTTGCCCTGTTGAAGCTAGTAAGTCACACACAGACTTCACTTTATTAATATACTCTCTCATCTGCATTTCCCTCTTCTGAGGGTCTGCAGCTGCAGCTTGTACTGCATAATTCTAGCTTTGCTTTGATGAGCATATCCACTTGCAAGGCAATCCCAAATCTCCTTAGAACTATCCAATCCAACAGTGGTGACAAGCACAGTCTCACTCAATGAAGATAATAACCAAGAAACTAACAATTGATCTTGCCTAAGCTAAGTTAAATAAGCAGTATTTAAAGTATCTTTATTACCTGCAGTGTCTGTGACATATTTTTCAGGTGTTGGCAGAGATCCATGAATAAATCCCTCCAAACCATATCCTCGAACAGCGGCTAGGATTTGTTATTTCCACACCAGGTAATTGGTATATGTTAGCTTAGTAGTGATAAGCTGGCTTTGAGGCTGAATGACATTTTCATGACTGGTCCCAAAACTCGGAGTTGTAGCAGCAGTTGCCATGGTGGTATTAAAGGATAAAAGAAAAGAAAAGGATGGTTCAAAGTCAGGTCCTCAGCCTGCTCTGATACCATATTGAAAAATAAGCTTATTCATGATTTGAAAAGCTATAAGTTGAAAGCAAAAGATGAAGAAAACAGATATTATTTTGATACTCGAAAAGGTGCAATTCGTACTATTTCATTAGCTACCAGGTGCTGTCAATATATAGGACAACAGAATAATCTAGATGGGACAATTGTTACATTTTTATTGGAGAAATGAGGATTATTGTAACAAACTAATGACTGCCAAATGATTGGGAAAATGATTGAATACATAATCCTGAAATCAGTATCTTTGCACCTGGGACGTCACAATCTTGTGATCAAGATGTTTATCTCCATTAGATAGGACTAGTTTACCAGGATATGATATTGCAAGCCCGAAAAAAGTCGGGACTAAAAAACCGGACTGGCCCGATCGGGCCCAACTTCTCATGTATATTTTCATGGCTTGGTGATGTTTGTAAAATACACGTGCATTTTGGGGCTTAAAACGATATATATTTAATACATTTGCAGGCATATTTATTATGTTTTTACTTGGTTTCTTTAAAAGGGCATGATACTGCGTATTATTATAATTCTTACAGGAACGGAGCTAAAAACGAAGAAATAACAGTTGGAATGCCCAACTAAGATTAACGAATGGGAAGAGAAGATCAAAACGACGAAGAAAGTGGACAAAAACACTTCACACAGTCAGACCGTGTGGTGTCACACGGTCGTGTGGAAATGCCGGTGTGAAACGACACAACCATGTGAAGTTGGGCAAAAACAAAGGACGGAGCTAGGCCCATACGGACGGATCATGTGAAGTCACATAACCGTGTGGAAAAGGGTTGTACCACACCACATGCCCGTGTGAGCTCACACGGGCGTGCGAAGAAGGGCTGAAACAACACCACACGGCCGTGTGGTGCCATTCGACCAGGCTGTGTGGGACTCTATTTCGATGCGTTTTTTAGTGTTTTCTTCCCGTTCCAACTCTACAAGTGATCTCTCCAAGCATTTATAAAAGGGACCCAAGGCTTG
The DNA here is from genome assembly GCA_016081115.2 of Rehmannia glutinosa. Classification (NCBI taxonomy): domain Eukaryota; kingdom Viridiplantae; phylum Streptophyta; class Magnoliopsida; order Lamiales; family Orobanchaceae; genus Rehmannia; species Rehmannia glutinosa. Next base: position 79,237 of record JABTTQ020002439.1, read on the forward strand.
CACGAAAAGATATCAATTCATACAACATACAACACATCAAATTACACAAGAACACAAGATTCAAAGTCTTCTGAGAGTGGAGGGCTAGGTCGCAAAGAACACCACAAGGCTTTCGCATCTACGGGAGCACAAGAGCTTCGAAGGCTTGGAAGGAGAATCCATCCTAACAAGAAAGAGTTTTCTTTCTATGTCTAAGATCTCTTGTCTTTGCTTAAATGATGTCATAATATTGATTCGAATTTGTTTATGCGTTTGTAATCAATGTTTGGCATATCTTTTGGATCTTAGGGGCATAATAGAAACTATGGATTCATGTTAAATATGATTATTTGTTTTCTTAATTAATACATGCTTTCTATTTTATGAATTAGAGTGCTTATTTATAATTGTTATTTATTTGGCCAATAATTTGCATGTCATATTTGTTAGTGCGAGATTCGGGGGATGAGTTCTAACAACAAAAATGTTTTGACCACCTCAGGGATATAATGTGGGTAATCAAGGCAGAGCGGAGTCAAGTGATAAGAAAACATATGTTGAAGAGATGCTATCCTCGTTTATCGGAGAAACAAGGGCGAGACTGAACAAAGATGAAGCAAAGATAGACAGGAAAGAAGAATAGGTCACTCAGCTGAACACGAACGTAAACGCAAGTTTGAAATCTCTGGAAACACAAGTAGCCAAGATCGCGACTGTTGTGGGAGGCCAGCATCAAAAAGGCAAATTCCCAAGTGATACCGAAATCTGAATCGCGAGAACAATGCAACCCCATTCGTCTGATGGATGGCATTGAGGGTTCACAGATTTCAAATGACACGGTTTAGCAAACGTGATTTGAAATCTGAAGTCTGGCTGAAGACGTAAAATTAGTTCTTTATGGGAGGCAACCCAATTTATTTCTTATTTCCGTACATTTTTCATCGCCTTCAATTTTAATTTCAATTTTAATTTTTACGTTTCATTTATTTCTATTAACTTAATTTTTAGTTTTGTTTAGTTGTCTTGAGTTGTTGTGTAGAAGGCATCACGGCAAACTCCCGATTATCGGGAAAAAAAAGTACAGAAATAATCCCACGCGGGCATGTGAGATCACACGACCATGCCATGCGAGAGGACGAATAGCCCAACATCACACGGCCAGGCCATGTGACCATCACACGGCCGTGTGACAAAGGGCCAAAGAACAGACGTGCAGACAGCCACGTCCAGGGCCACATGGCCAGCCCGTGTGACCTCACACGGTCATGTGACCCAACCCCAAAAATCGAGCAGAATGCTATCAACCCCTATTTTAACCCCAAATTCTCACTTTTTCTCCCACTTTCTCCTACAAAAACCCTAACCTAAGAAAATTTTCTCCCTAAATTCTCAAACTACTCTCCAAATCTCTCCAAATTCACCACAAATTTCAAACCAAAAACACAAATCTTCACCCTCTCAAGAAACCCACCATCAAATACCTTCAAATTACATCTTCTCCAAGTTCTACACAAAGTTTGGGGGTACTCAAAAAATCCCAAAAAAATTAGATTTTTTCTCTTCAAAATCATTAAATTCATGGCTTCTAGGGATGAAAGAGGAACAAGGAGAAATACAAGAAGAAGGAGGGAGCCGACACCGGAGCCCAAACCCGATCCTCAATCAATTTTCGACCCCGAGGAGCCCAAAGCTTCAAATGTCATATTTCCAAACGAAACACACCGGGCTAAATGGACGATACTCTACTTTCATCCATGGATTGAGACAAGGTATCCGGTGAACCTACTCTTACGAATTTATGTTTATTAGAAGATTTTCGAGCTTTGTGTGGTAGAATTGACTTTTTTAATGGGCATTGGACTGCTTATACTGTGATCACACTTGAATGTTTGAGTAGCTTTGAATTGGTGGTTCAAAAAAGAAACTTAATGGAAGTTAGGTTTTGTTTGGGGAATAAGCCAAGGGAACTAAGTATTGATGATTTAAATTAAATTTACAAAACTCTGGCTTATGGGGTTGAGGAGCACGAGGAGTTCAATAAGGATAGGTTTTGGAAAAAAATAACTGGGAAACGAATCTAAACGCCAGGTACCTCAAAGGCGTCTAGTATTTGAAACCCAGTATTTCGATATGTTCAGCGCGTCTTAGCTGAAATAATTTTTGCAAGGGAGGAGAGTAGAGGGGCGTTAAGGGTAGACGAATTATTTATCATATGGTGTATCGCATCGGGGACTGAAGTGGTGCCAAATGCCGGGGCTATGATAGCCCGGCAATTTGATTGGATAAGAGAATCTGAGAAGGGTAGAATTTGCATCGGGGGGGTGATTACCCCTATTGCTGAATATTTCAATATTAATTTGGAGGGGTATGCGGAGGCCGTGGGGCCTAAATTGATTGATATGAATGTTCTGACTTCTATGAAAATGATAAAATTTAATGAGCGTGATTTTTGGCTCAATTAAGCAGATAGAACAACATTTAAGCTTCCTAACCCCGAAGCAACATCCATTAGAAATAGGGGTAACTGGTTGCTTAGAGAGATAGAGGGCGCTGCTGCTCAAGAAGAGCAGGATGAGCCAATGAGAGAGATGCCGAAATCCTCTTTACAAGGGGAAAATCGGCCATTTACTATGAGTGAGAGGCTCGAAAGGGTAGAAGCTGATGTAGGCAAATTGATAGATGACACATATCAGTTGACAAACACAGCTGATGAGTGTCACTAGGAGTACTTACAGCGCTTCGATGCCATCACCCAGCAGCATCATATGTACGAGATGATGTCTTGTATGGACCAGTGGCACATCTCACAGGGCCACTACCCTCCACCTCCACCACCACAGTGATTTATGTAACTACTTATTACGCATTCCTTTTTCTTTTGATAATTTCCTCATATGTTTGGGACAAAGCATATTTTAAGTTTGGGGGGTTGTCCAGAATGTGTAATTTAGTACTTTCTTGCATTTTGGACTGCATGTAGAGCACTTTGCATTATAATTTTCGGAAAACAAAATTCGATTTTTAGTTTATTGTTTTGATTTTTAGTTTATTGTTTTAGCACGTTCACCGCTTTAGCACGTTTAATTGCTTTTGTGTGTGGTTTTAATTCAGTTTTTATGCCCAGCTCCCGTATAATTTTACTATGAATATTTTATGGAATGAGATAACATATTTGTGGGAATAATGTGATAAATTGTTAGGAGGAAAGTTATTTATTTACTTGGCATTTATTAAGAAAATTTGGTATTTGAGCATGTTGCGAAAAATAAGCCTGTGAGCTTTTGTACCTTAAACTGCTTTATATTATGCATACTTATTTTTTCTTGAGCGTATCATTCATGATTGATAGAACTCTAGAACTTGCTCTGGTATCTTCATTGAAGCTACGTGTGTGCACAATTTGAAAATGATCTAAGGCCATCTTTGTTTAGCCTACTTAGCCTAAAAAGCCTATCATGAACTCATGATTCCCTAGTTAGCCAATTTTGAGCCAAAATTTTTATTCTAAGCCACATTGATCTTTAAAATTTAAACATGTTTTTATCCCTAAAAATTTCTTGGGCTTATAGAAAATGAACAAATTTAGGGGAGAAGTGACGAAAATTTATGAAAAACAGAGGAAGTTGGCAAAAGAAGGGATTGCACCGCACCACCTGCCCGTGTGAGTTCACGCGGGTGTGCGAAGAAGGGCTGAAACCAACACTACACGGCCATGTGAGACTCTGTCTCGACGCGTTTTTTAGTATTTTCTTCCCATTCCAACTCTACAAGTGATCTCTCCAAGCATCTATAAAAGGGACCCAAGGCTTGCACGAAAAGATATCAATTCATACAACATACAACACATCAAATTACGCAGGAACACATGATTCGAAGTCTTCTGAGAGAAGAGGGCTAGGTCGCGAAGAACACCACAAGGTTTTCGCATCTACGGGAGCACAAGAGCTTCGAAGGCTTGGAAGGAGAATCCATCCTGACAAGAAGGAGTTTTCTTTCTATGTCTAAGATCTCTTGTCTGTGCTTACATGATGTCATAATATTGATTCGAATTTGTCTATGAGTTTGTAATCCATGTTAATTTGGCATATATCTTTCGGATCTTAGGGGCATAATCGAAACTATGGATTCATGTTAAATATGATTATTTATTTTCTTAATTAATTCATGCTTTCTATTTTATGAATTCGAGTGCTTATTTATAATTACTTTTATTTGGCCAATAATTTGCATGTCATATTTGTTAGTGCGAGTTTCGGGAGATGAGTTCTAACAAAGACGAAAATCAATTTCAGACAAAAATGGATGTAACGTGTCGGGAGACCTACAACTGTTTATGGGGAGACATTCAATTCATAAATCTTTTGAGAGATAGTAATAATTGTAACATATCAGGAGATCTATAATTGTTATTAATCTACTGTTTATTTATCACCCGGGAGGGGGAATAGACTATCTTAAGAATTGAACCCATAGAATTGCATGAATTGGTTTTTGAAATTTTATTTGCATTTAATATTGAAAAAATATGTTGAGATTATGTGCCTAAGGTTGCTCCTATAGATGTTGAAAATACTTGTGGGGTTCGCAAATTTATTTCTTTTTATTCTTTATTTTCGATTTTTAGATAAAATTACTCAATATTCGGTCGCTTCAATAAAATTAGATACGATGTTATTATAACCTAAGTGTTTCGAATATCAATCCTTGAGGAATACGACCTTGCTTGCCATTATTTTATAAACTATATTGTACACTTGCAGTTGTATGAACCAAATATTTTTAGCAACACTTGGGCTGGACTTCGGCCTCCAAAATGATGGTCCAATGAAATTTTGGCCGGCCCAACCCCATTTTTCTTTGGCCCGACAGACCGGCAACAGTTCTACTTAACATAACTTTAGTAATGCAAATATAAATATAATAACTACGTGTTTTGAATGATATTTTATTATTTTTGTGGAGAAAAAGTATAATAATGTTATTTGATATTTTGATCTATTATTATCTTTTGAGATAATGTCTGTCAACTGTTACTTTATGGAAGAAAAACAAAAGAAATAAGTTTTTTTAGTAATTCCTTTTTCATGATGATATATTAATGTGGACAAAAACTTCTAGCAGACGGTCTAATGGGTCAAAATTCGTTAGACGGATCTTAAACCCAAATATGGCTGGGGCATTTTTGGTATAACTAGGGGCATTTTTGTTAATATTCAAACATTTAGTACAGTATTAATAGTTTGAAAAAAAATGTTTAGCAGTATTTTGTAATTTTTTTACTTTTCTTAAAATTCTTATTCTATTCAAAAGTTTTTCTTATGAAATGTATTTAATCACCCTATGAAAAGTATTTAGTAGTCCCCTGAAAAAATATTAAATGTTGAATTTTCACTCTAAATGAAAAGATATCACAAGGCATTTAAGTGAAAAAAACATTCAACTCCAATTTGTTTACATATGTTTTTACTTTTCTTCATTTTTATTCTATTCAAAGCACTTATGCTAATCACCCATTTCCACTCAAGGCAAAACATCAGCTCCAATTTCTTACGACTGTGTGCGGAACAGGAGAGAAATATAGAGACTGGGTGTGGTGTAAAACCCTCTTACTTCTCTTGGTCCAGAAGGTAGCCATACATTTGAGACTTCTTGGATGCGGTATCTGGAATTTTCTTGTGTAAATGCTTCATAGCACCCCACGGTGGAGAATCCCCAACAAATGCAATAAGAAAATGCCTTGTGTTAATGAATAAGGAAAACACTTGAAGAAATATTTTTTCTTTAATGTATGCTGGAAAATGTTCAACCTTTTAATTGGATCTGCAAGGGGGCTAGGGTGTTTTGTGGAGAGTGGTATGTGATTCATAGTGAAAGTTTCTTGGCGGTAGTTCGTGATTGAAGATGGTGGATTTTTATGGCGTTGTTTCCGTTTTCCGTTTTTTATGTATTTTTTTCTTTTACGTAAATATATGCTCGTTCTTCTACATTCACTACAAAAAAAAACTGTGTTTAGTGATGCTAAAATTTTCACTTGGTGTCACTTATTAGCGTCACAAGGTATATTACTTACGCTTTTGAAAGCGTCATGAGTTGTGTTGTAAAATTTGATGTCACGAAAATATTCGTGACGCAAGATCTATGTGTAGGTAAATCTCATTTCCTGACGCTTTTATCAAATGCGTCATTATGTGGTGACGTTATTTTCTATCACAATTAATAAAGATTTAATATGTTTTAAATGAAGCTTTGCTTACGGTAAAAATGTTGTTAAATTTAGGGATGCTATTAAACGTCTCTAAAGTTGTGACGCTTTTGAAAATTAGTGTCATTAAAATTATAACTGATTTTGTATTTCTAGCTTTTGTAAAATTTATTAAAGATCAATTATTTATTAATTTTTTTAAAAATTTAAACTTAATATTTTGTTTTTGACTCATTTTGAATATATTGTTGTTAGTCAATTAAACACCACATAGTGTCTATTTATTAAGTCTCAAAGATACTCTCAACACTTCAATCTTTCGATGTGGGATAGATATTCTAATTTTTTACTTTGTGACGCTTTTTAATAAGTGTCGTCATTTTATTGACACAAACAATAAAAGTGTAAGTAAATTTTAAAATTTTAGCGACAAATAAAAAAATGTGTTAGTAAAATAAAAAGTGTCATCAATTTTATGACGTTTTTTAATAAGTGTCGCCATTTTAATGACACAAACAATAAAAGTGTAAGTAAATTTTAAAAATTTGGCGACAAATAATAAAATGCGTAAGTAAATTAGAAAGTGCCATCAGTTTTATGACGCTTTTTACTAAGCGTTGTCATTTTAAGGACACAAATAAAAAAAACGTAAGTAAATTTTATAATTATCGTGACACTTATAAAAAAAGTTAGTAATTTTATTAAGATAATGACACTTCAATAAAAGTGTCATTAAATTTACTAAAATGCTAACGTTTTCCAGTAAGTGTCACTAATTTTTTATAATTTACAACGCTTTTTAAAAAGCGTCATTAAATACTTATTTATAATGACGCTTTTTGGTAACGTCATTAAATTTGTATTGGGATAGACCATTTTTCTTGTAGTAATTTAACCCATATAGCCAAAACGAGTAGGAGTTGGGGATCCGTCTAACAGATCTAACCCGTTAGACGGTCTAATAGGAGACCTACCCTTAAAATATTTTTGATGAGGTGGTGTTTAATTGCATTATTATTCAATGGCAAAACTAAGTGAGTCGAACAAATAAATATGCGATTTTTCACAAATGTCTCTAAAATACCATACATTTGTTCCCAAACAATCTATAATTCTCTAGACTATTCATCCAACGACGTGGGATCAAAAAAGTTGGAAAAAGACTGATATCATCTCATTATCTTGTGTAGTTGTGTTTTAACTGTCAAAATGGTGGGCTGAAAACGCCAAAAGATGTAAAATATCATTAGGGCCCAGACATTTCGCTTTACTATTTCTTTTAATGCTCGGAAATGAAGATAAGATTTTTATTGTTAACAGTATTTTGCTTTTTATTTAATATTAGTAATCACAATTACACATTAATTAAGTTTCACGATTTTGTCTCTGGAAAAGACGCACTTATCCGAGATAATTCGATTCGTAATATACATAAACTAGAATAACACGGTGTGTTAAACGGGAATTTGTCCAAACATAAAATTTTAGTGTCACAAATTTAAATGATAACAAATTTAAAAGATGGTTTAGATAGAATCTTGATTCTTAGATTATTGTTTATCTCTTAAATATGTTATCTTTTAAATTCAAAAGTATATATGCCATTTTTGTTAAGCCTTTCAAGCCTTTTGTCTACCTAATGACATTGAATTTCCATAGTTAGCCAATTTGAGCCTGTTGCCAGATTTTTGATAGCCTCATTTCAAGCCTTTACTTGATATATCTATTACCCTAAACTTGAGCGTATAGCATTGAGTAAGGGGATTGAATAAGGTTGAATGAGAGGATATCGAGAATTTTAGAAAATTGTGCGCATGTTGGATGTTGGGAATAAAAGAAGAAAGAAAAGGAGGAAAAGAGATGATATTTACTCCCAAAAGAGTCGGAAAAAAAAATGAGAAAAAACAATTCGACTTTATAAGTGAGTTAGATTTAAATGAACTTGTAGGCTGGGATTGGTGATATGAGGCGAATTAAAGAAACTGGATATTGTAAACAAAAGGTGAAAAGAGAGACGAGAAGTTGATAAGAACAATAGGTGATTGGGATAGCATGTTGGTTTGAATGAGAATAGTTGATTGAGTAAAAGATGTGCTTACCAATCTATACGCTTGAGTTTGAGTCACTTTTTTCATATTTTCCTACACTAACCAAAGAGCCTTCATTACAACCAAAAGAAAAGTCCTTTTTGATTTATGAATTGCATACATTCGAGTGGCGGAGATGTGAGACGATTTGCAAGCCTATGGTAATTCTTCAACATTGATATGATTAGAGAGAATACACGTCCCTTATTATTCTTGAGAGGAGAGTATACACTTGATCCGTGAGAGTCGTGATTCGAAGCATTTGCCAAGGTTTTAATTGACTTGTGTTATGTGTTAGATGTTCGAGGCTTGGTTGACTTATTGCTTGATGTCTATGGATAAATGGCCTGAATTGTGATGTGTTGTTCTTGATTTGCCTTTCATTACTCCCATTTGTGTTTTGTCTTGTCTATAAAGCGATGACCGGGACTGTCAACAGTTTAAGTTTGGAGGTTTGATTGGTATGTGTTTTGCATGTATTTTGGGCTTAATTGTAGCTAGAATAAGTTGATATGCATGCATTACTTGAGTGAAATGGGCTTTATTTCTGTAAGGTGGAAAAGGTATTACGCTTTGCTCGTTTTGTATGAATTAATTGATATTTGTAGCATTTTGGCGATAATTCGGAGCATTGCAATAAAGGACCGCCAATAATCGAGCTAATGTGTGATGTTTGGAGTTGAATCAAGAAAAAGTCAGATGAATCAGGCGAGAAACGGAAAGAAACGAACAAGACTCAACTGCAGCAGGTGTGCACGGGCTGGGCGTGCGTACATAGCACGACCCGTGCGCCATAGCCAAAGGAGAATCAGCCCACGGCCTGTCGCACGGGCTGGTCGTGCGTGGAGCGCACGGCCCGTGCGTCCCTTCAGGAAAAGAGCAATCCTACGGCCTGACGCACGGGATGGTCATGCGCGAGCGCCTTTGCGGTAGTGTGTGTGCGTGGAAAAACAGAGGTTTGACAGATTCTAATTAGGTTTTAACCCACACGGAGTATAAATGGAGACGAGGCGGCCCCAAACAAGGAGACTGTTTTTGCCCTAGAAAGAAAAAAAAAAAGAGCAACTTTCCACAGAGGAATTCGGGAGATTGATCGAGGTCGCAACCACACGCTTGAGGATTGAAGATAGATCGAGAGATCATCGACATACCCGAGTTTGCTCAATCCATAGTATCATTTACTTTCGATTAGTTAGATATGAACTTGAATAATTTGTCTATGAATTATTTATTTTCCATGTCTGGCTAAATATCTTGTGATTCCCGGGTTTGGGATTAGGTTAATGGATATTTTTGTTGATGTTTAATTGCAATTGAAGTTATTATTTTCAGACCCTATTCGAGTACTTTGTTTTATTACTTGTTTTATCAAATGGCCATTGGTTTAACTTGCTTTGATATATTGATTCATAATTCGAGAGATGAGTTTCGGTACTAGATCTTTGAGTACTTGACATGAATATTTGCAAGATTGAGAAGTCTGTGAATATTTGTGAGGATTTATAATCTTTTGTGCTTTTGGGAGTTGGATATCTTATGTTGAGTAGAGATGCTAGTATAGATAATCCAATCAACGTTTTTACATACATCTCGAGAGAGAGGGTAAAATACTTTCGTGATTGTCTTATAGAGAAGAATAATAATAACTTTGCTTGTGATTAATCTGATGACAAAAAGAGATATTAACTGAAACCATAACCTAGGAATCCATTCATCTCCTTGATCTTTCAATCAACTTTTACTTTGTCTTTTTAGGATAAATTTTTGTCTTGCTTTTACAAAACCAAATCACTAAATTTCGATCGTCTGGATAAAAATAAGACTATTAAAATCCCAATATTTAGTACATTAAGTTATTAGTCTCTGTGGATTCGACCTTGCTAACTCTATTCTATAAACTGCACCGTACACTTGCGGTGAAGCTAAAAATAAGGCGAACATTTGGTCGAATAGTTCATCGATCATTGGGAGAGGATTATTTTTTATGGTCACGCTGTTAAGACCACAATAGTCTACGCACAGTCTTATTGTCCCATAATCCTTTTTCTTGATAAAGAGCATTGGAGCTCCCCATATCGATAAGGACCCTCATCATTCCGGATAAAGTCACACTTCTTAAATACCTTATATAAAATACTAGTATTCATATCAACATTAGTTAATCAACACTTAAATAATCGACAACTAAGCTACAATCAACCAAGTCAACATCATATAAGTATCTGAATCGCAATGGTATTCCGAATAATCTCAGAAAATCATCATCCAATTTTAGTGAACAATAGACATCATAACTTAGAGAATACTTAGTGGTAACATCCAGTCGAGATCCTATAATAGTCACATCCTTAACGTATCTTATCCGTGATACCCAAACCATGAGTCAAATTTCCTTTACTTAAGCTTGTACAAGTATTTGGGAATGAATAACACAATGGCATTTATCATCGGTAAACCATACTTAGTGAGTCCCATAATATCATTTTCCGAAGTAATATTATTAGATATCTGGATCCTTGTAATATATCACATAACCAAATTATATACTACCAAGGGATAACCTTATGTTCTTCAAGTCTCATCATATCGGGACATTATAACCTTCAAATCAAGAAATTTCTAAATCACTTAACGTCCAAACCAAGTAATATCCGGATATTTTAACACTACGATAACCCAAAAGAGTTCCAATAATCTTCCAAGTTTCAACTTAGGTCATCTACTAGTGGTACTCAATCCAAGGCAGAAGAACCTATCCTGGGTCAAATCAGTGTAAGTTTCCTTCTTACAAACCGAATTCTGATACCAAAAATGTCACGCCCCGAAACAGAAGTCGTGACACAGACATTTCAACTTATGCCGATTTACCAAGCCGGCCAAATGATCCCTCATTATAAAACTGACAGTAATAATAAAATCACAATTAGGCATAAACAAAGGGCAACAAAGTCAGAGTGTGTTTACAGCGGAATTGAAAGAAAACACCATCCAACATCGTAATCGTACCTCAGGGTCCATTGCCTACTATTACATCAAATGAGTCCAGAGTCTAAAACCATTACAAATTAAAATTTATCATCTTATGCAAATCACAAATACAATAATGAAGTTAAGCTGTGTCTTGGAAGTCGTCACCACCAACGTTCTGATATGGATCCTCATTCTCTGGTTGATAAAAATAGGTGGGGTGAGACAAAAATTCTCAGTGGGTGGTTGCTCGTGTGAGAGTGTGGCTTACAGTTATGCAAAGAAAACGATTTCATGGAAATCAATGCATGAGAGTACACATGACATTAACTTATATGTTAAATAAGGCTTTTCCATGAATCGTTAAGTTATATGGATTCTAAAATAGTTAAACAGAGTTGTTGCTTTCTTTATTCACTTGGTTTTTATGGATAGGGCCGTAGCCAATAACCCACTTTAATTTAGATAGGGTCGTAGCCAGTATCCCACTTCACTTGGATAGGTGTAGCCAGTATCCCACTTCACTTGGATAGGGCTGTAGCCGGTATCCCACTTTAATTTGGATAGGGCCATAACCGGTATCCCACTTCACTTGGATAGGGTCGTAGCCATTATTCCACTTCACTTGGATAGGGCCGTGGCCAGTATCCCACTTTAATTTGGATAAAGTTGTAGTCAGTATCCCCTTTAAATTCCACGTTAACAATTATAAGTTTGCTCGTTCGAGTGATTAGGCCGTAGCCAGTATCCCACTTCACAATGTCCAGTATTTATTTTTAAAACTCGCGGTCTAGTTATCGGGTGGATAATCTAGCTGGACTCGATATATTTTTTTTGTTAAATAGTTATGAAAATATGTATTAAGTTTTTATCAGGAAGATGAGTGTAAACATTTCAATACCAAGGTCCTTAGTAAGTTTTAAAATTAAATCATTTTTTACTAAGGAGAATATTTTCTTACCGGGTTCTGAAAAATTCGGTAAGGTTCAATTCCGGACTCGGAAAAGAGTAAGGTCAGTTTCAATTTTTTGATAAATTCCCATAGTGTTATATTTTTAGAGACTCGGGGTCAGATTTTTAGAATTTGCGGATTTGCCCTATAGTTTCTAGAATTTGCGGTTTTTGGCTTGATATTTTAAAATAGTTAACTCTTAAACCAAAAAGGATTTTGAGGTGATTCTAAATTTTAAATACTTCTTAGGACATTAATAATTTGTGGTAAAAATAGTTTTGGGAAATTCTCAAGTTAGGTACCTGATTTCCAAAATGATCCAAAAGTGATTTTTGCCGTTAAAGGCTTGTTTCAAGATTGATGGTTATGAAATTTGAACCAAAGGTCCAAAATTTTATAATAATTAAGTCAGTAAAACTTTGAAGCACCAGGACTGCCCACGTTTCGAAAATTATAATTCTGGTCCTCTAAGTTTTAAAATTTGTATATTTGGTGTCAAGCTTATTCATTATTGTATTTTCTTGCCCCGAAGGGTCTCCAATCTTTCAAGTCACATCATATATGTAATTTAAAGAGTCTTAGGTCCAATTTTTTGAATTTTCAGAGGAGGCCTTTCGCAGTTTCAATATTTGCACTTTTAGCCCTATATTTCATAATATTTGTAAAAATAACCCAAGTTTCGAATTTTTTTGTACAAGTCACAAGTCTAGAATTCCAAAAATTTATAAAAATTCATATTAAACATTTCTGAACCATATTTGAACATGCATAACATCATAAATCATAAAAATACAATGATGAGCATTTTATCGACAATTTTTGCATGAAAAGAATATCACACTCATCTTTTTATTTTCTCAAATTTCATTAAAACATGAATATCATAAATACTTCCTATATTTAATAAAATAATACATTACCACATGAGCATGCATTTTTATGCACTTAGTAGGAAGAATGATGCATTTTTGTAGAAACATTTTTCACCCACCTTATAGTAGTTTTTCAAGTAGTGGTTAAAAGTGAAGATCTCTTTTGAAATACAAGCTCATGGTCCTAATACTCCAAGTTCAGCTCCTATATGTCACCATAACCATATTTTGCTGTTAAGATTGAAGTCTCAAGTCCAAAGAAAATGTACTAAAACCAAATAACTACTACTTACCTTAAAGTATCAATATACTACTTCAAGCCAAATTCTTCTTCCTTCTTTTTCTCCTCTAGTACATGGCCTTAGGGTGTCTTGAGGAAGAAAAATTGTAACAAGTTAAGAAAATGTGATCTTGAGGCTTGAAGGAGGTAATGAAGATGATAAACAAAAATCTTACCTTGAACTCTTGTTTCTAAATTGTCTTGAAATCCTAGTTAACCTTAACAAATTAAGTCATGTCCTTCTTTAATTCTTCAAGCGAACAACCTCTAAATTAGAAGATGAAGGTATATGATTGAAGATTGAAGAGGATAAATGAAGATGGAAGAAGTAAAATGTTTTTCACCTATTGCTTGTTGTTTTCGGCCCTTAGAGAGGAATGAGAGAAAATTTTGTGTGTTTTTTGTTGGGTAAATTATATGGTGGAAGGTTTCTGTTTAGAATAAAATGGCTAGGATATAGTGTATAGGCTTAAGTCGAGGCCAGAATTAGATTCTGTCTCCTCAAGACGAAAATGCCCCATATACCGAGTGCTTACGGTTCCGACGCTCGCCTCTAAGATACAACAACTTTTAACAGTCTCGGTTAATAGCACAGCAAAACCGGAACAACAGCGAACAACAAGTTGTTCTTAACTTTCAAGCTTTTGAATGGATTGTAAGGCAATATGCTTGAATGCAATATGACCAATTGATTATCTGATTTCGTGTGTTTTTTCATCAGTAGGGTGGAGAAATTATAGGCCACAGGTGCCTCGTATGGAAATATCGCAGCTTTTGGCTCGAAAAGAGACATTTGCACTGAACAGACGCACCTGCCCATGCGCTGGTGCGCAAACATTCGGCACCTAACACGCTCCAGACGCACGGCCGTGCTCCTGTCCGTGCGTGTAGGCGCAAAACTTCAGTAGCACGACCCGAGCCCAAGCCCATGGCCCACGACCTACGACCCGGGCTGGGCCGAGTCGAGCCGGCCGACGGGCAGGCGGCGGCGGCGGCACGCGCGCGCGTGTATGCTTTGAACCAAACCACAAGCATGAAGGTCCTCACCCCTTTAAAAACTTGGGTGCCCCCAAGGGCCCAAACCCATATGTCCAACTTGGGATATAATAAGTGTGCAACTTAATCATCTTTTTCCTATGTGGGATGGAGCATCTCTCCTTCCCCACATTTTCCATTTTCCATACCAATTATTTGTATTAAGTGGCTAACTTCTAGCATTAATTTCCCATTTACCCGGAATCGGTTTTGAGAAATTCCAAATGCTATTCTCATCTACTCTCTTAGTAGAATTTTTACAAATAATTTATTTCCATTTTTCACTAATGGAAACCATTTAATTATTTGGTCAAAATTGGGTCAACACCCCATTTATCAAAGACCAATTCCAACAATCCCCCACATGAATGAAATTAATGCATGCGTGTATGCAGATTCGCTTGAAAGTCTCGGCGAATCATTATTGCATCAGGATAGGTAGTTTGTGGCTTTGAACCTTCCTTAGTAAAATACTATCGGATTTGCTGGCTGCTTAGTGACGCGATGTCTTGAACTACTCAGCCGTTGGTGTAAACCAAGACAACATTACTTATATAATAACAACTCTAACACTTGTTGTTCTCACGTTGTGTCCATTTCGGCCCTGGACCATATCTCAGATTCATAAGTGTTTCTTTTGAAGCGACCATTACTTCTCACTTATATAGGTGATATCCTATTTAAGAGTATCTGCAATACTCCACATTTCGGTATAGGAATCATTAAAAGTCTTAAACTTAACCTCACCACACAAATCAAGGTTTACATTCACTTGGATGTATCGAGAATGAGCTAACACATTTTCCAAGTGTTAAATTTGAATATTCATAACTTAGTTGTCCCATTGAACCAAGGTCTTGGGATCTCCAATTCACAAGGTTGGAGTTACCGCTATGAACATTCTTTAAGTTGTGGATTTTAAACACATTCCCCTTAACATTTATACATTGATCTCGATTTATGCCTTTCGTAAAGCGGATCGCAAGGTTTTCCTTTGACTTCACGTAGTCAACCAAAATAACCCCATTCGAAATCAAGGTCTAATGGTATTGTGTCTCCGACGTATATGTCTAGACTTACCATTATACATCTCGCTTTGTGCCCTTCCGATTGCTGATTGACTATCACAGTGTATCATAACAGTAGACACATGCTTATTCCAACAAGGAATATACTCTAAGAAGTTTCTAAGCCATTCTGATTCTTCTCCAGCTTAATCCAAAGCAATGAACTCGGATTCCATAGTGGATCGAGCTATGCACGTCTGCTTAGAAGACTTCCATGACACCGCTCCTCCACCTATTGTGAAAATAAATCCACTTGTGGACTTGGAGTCTTTCGTGTCTGATATCCAATTTGCATCACAGTATTCTTCTAATACTGCTGGATATCTCGTATAAAGTATTCCATAGTTCATGGTATACTTTAAATATCTAAGTACCCTTGTCACGGCTTCCCAGTGATCTGTACTCGGGTTACTTGTAAACCTACTTAGTTTACTCACTGAATATGCAATGTCTGGACGTGTACAATTCGTTAAGTACATCAGACTGCCAATTACCCTTGCATATTCGGTGGCGGTTCTCCTCTATTCTTGGCCAAGTGTAGACTTAGATCTACAGTGTCTTAGCCAGGAGGACTATCAAAAGCATTAAACCCGAGTATGCTTTCGACATAATGGGACTGTGACAAGACAATTCCATCTGAAGTCCTAGAGATTTTAATCCCTAATATAACATCAGATAATCCCATATCCTTCATGTCAAAGTTCTTCTTCAACATATTCTTAGTATTCGTGATTAAATCATGACTACTACCCATAATCAACATATCATCCACATAAAGGCATACTATGACGTAATCATTTGTAGTACCTTTAATGTAGACACACTTTTGATCTTGAAACCGTTTGATTTCATAGTCGAGTCAAACTTTTCGTGCTATTGCTTAGGTGCTTGTTTTAGTCCATAAAGTGACTTAACAAGTTTGCACACCTTTTGCTCTTGACCGGGTGCAACGTACCCCTCGGGTTGTTCCATATAAATCTCTTCTTCAAGTTCACCATTCAAGAAGGTAGTTTTAACGTCCATTTGATGTATCTCAAGGTTATGCAAAGCTGCAATAGCAATGAGAACACGAATGGACGTAATCCTCGTGAAAGGAGAATATGTATCAAAGAAGTAATATCCCTCCTTTTGTCTAAACCCTTTAGCTACCAATCGGGCTTTATACTTGTCGATAGATCCATCTGCTTTATACTTTCTTTTAAGGATCCACTTGCATCCCAAAGGTTTGCAACCCAGTGAGAGATCAACTAACTCCCAAGTATGATTTTGCATGATGGAATCTATCTCATTATTGATAGCTTCTTTCCAGAGAGGAGCTTGGACTGACAATGCTTGAATAGTTCGGGGGTTCGTTTTGTAACATATAAGTTAGAAAATTAGGACCAAAAGACTTAGCTACTTTTGTCCTTTTACTGCGTCTTGGTTCCTCTTCATCATCACATTGAGGTAACCTTGCAGTATCATAAGTCCGTTTACTCGAACTTTATTCTTTCCGTTCTTTGTTTGGAAAGATCTTCTCGAAGAATACAACATTCCTTGATTCAATGATCATACCTTCATTTATATCAGGAATTGCTGACTTGTGCACTAAAATGCGATATGCACTACTATTGTTTGCATATCCAATGAAAGCACAATCGATCGTCTTCGGACCAATTCTAAGTTGTTTTGGCTTAGGTACTTCTTCTTTAGCCAAACACCCCCACACTTTGAGGTATTTATATGACGGTTTACGTCCCTTCCATAACTCATATGGAGTTTCGTTTTTACCTTTGTGTGAGATCTTATTAAGAATGTAGTGTGCAGAAAGTATGGCTTTCCCCCACAAGTTTTGGGGTAAGCCAGAACTTATCAACATCGCATTCATCATCTCCTTAAGAGTACGATTTTTGTGTTCTGCAACACCATTTGATTGAGGTGAGTAAGGTGCAGTCGTTTGATGAATTATACACGCCTCCGAGCAAAATTCCTCAAACGGAGCAACATACTCTCCGCCTCTATCACTTCGAATCATCTTAATTTTCAGATTAAACTGATTTTCAACTTCATTCTTATAAGTTTTAAAAGCTACTAAAGCTTCATCTTTGCTTTTCAAAAGATGCACATAGCAATATCTTGTGCAATCGTCTATAAACGTTATGAAATACTTTTTTCCACCTCAAGTTTGCACAAGTTTTAAATCACACACATCTGTATGAATTAACTCGAGTGGTTTGGTACTTCTCGTTATCGAATGAAACGGTGCTTTGGCCAATTTCGCTTCAACACAAATTTCGCATTTGTCTTGTGAATCGGTTTTAAACGTAGGTATTAATTCCAGATTCACTAACCTTTTAATTTTGTTGAAGTTTACGTGTCCTAATCTATCATGCCATAAATTAGAACAATCCAACAAGTAAACAGAAGTAACGTTTTTATTCTTCGCCTCTTGGCGGAAAATAGACATTCTGAGACATTTTAAAATGTGCCCTTATCAAGGTAACCTTTACATAAAAACTGACCATTCTTAGTCATTACAAACTTGTCGGACTCAAACACTAGTCTAAAGCGACCTTGCTAAGCAAAGGACCAGAAACCAAGTTCTTACGGATGTCTAGGACATGCAGCACATCTACAAGCGTAAGCTCCTTCCTGGAAGTCATCTTGAGCATCACCTTTCCAAGCCCAACGATGTTGGAAGTCGAAGAGTTCCCCATGAACAACTTTCTTCCATTAATCGGAGTGTAGGAGGAGAACATCTCCTTGTCGGCACAAATGTGATGAGTAGCCCCGGTATCTATCCACCACTCCCTTGGGTTATCTACCATATTGGCTTCAAACACAACGGCAGAGAGATCGAGCTCCGACAAGTCTATTGGAACCGACTTGTCCTCCGTCACATTTGCTTGTTGGTTGCCACCTTGATTACCCTTCATCGGGTGTCGGCAATCCTTATCCATGTGGTTCGGTTTGCCACAATTGTAGCAATTCCCCTTGAACTTTTTGGCTTTTCCTTTTTCCTTCCTAGAGTGCTTGCG
Source organism: Rehmannia glutinosa (assembly GCA_016081115.2). Taxonomy (NCBI): domain Eukaryota; kingdom Viridiplantae; phylum Streptophyta; class Magnoliopsida; order Lamiales; family Orobanchaceae; genus Rehmannia; species Rehmannia glutinosa. The sequence goes on from JABTTQ020002439.1 coordinate 97,695, forward strand.
TTTCTTGCTAGTGCTCGATTCTGCAAGATTAGCCTTAGCCTCCATTCCAGACTTGCTGGATTTCACATCTGATTTTCAGTTGTCTTCTTCGATGCGAAGCCGAACAATCAGATCCTCAAGCCCCATCTCTTTGCACTTGTGCTTGAGGTTTGAAGTCCTTCCACAATGGCGGCGACTTTTCGATAATTGCAGCCACTTGAAAGGATTCATTCAAAATCATCCCTTCAGACACTAAATCGTGAAGGATGATTTGAATCTCCTAAACTTGGCTGATCACCGTCTTGGTGTCAACCATATTATACTCGAGGAATTTGCCGACAACAAATTTCTTTGTGCCGGCATCTTCCATCTTGTACTTCTTCTCCAAGGACTCCCACAGTTCCTTGGATGTCTTGAACATGCTATAGATGTTGTAGAGAGTGTTGTCTTGCCCGTTCAAGACGTAGTTGCGACATAGAAAATCACTGTTATGCCAAGCATCCACAGTGATTCTTGGTTGTTGTCAACTTTGTCATCTCCAACGGCAGTAGGGGGGTCGTCTTTCAGAAAACGAGCCAACCCCAAGGTGGTGAGGTAGAACAACATCTTTTGTTGCCAACGTTTGAAGTCGGCACCAGAGAACTTGGGCGGCTTTTCGCCGTGAGCGGGAGCGGCAGCCATAGGTGTGAAAGATATCGAACTGGATGTCATCGTCTTCAACAAAAACAGATTTTTCGTCTTGCGATTGTTGGGTAAACATATGGTGGAAGGTTTCTGTTTAGAAGAAAATGGCTAGGATATAGTGTATAAGCTTAAGTCGAGGCCAAAATTAGATTCTATCTCCGCAAGACGAAAATGCCCCGTATACCGAGTGCTTACGGTTCTGGCGCTTGGCTCTAAGATACAACGACTTTTAATAGTCCCGGTTAGCAGCACAGCAAAACCGGAACAACAACGAACAACAAGTTGTTCTTAACTTTCAAGCTTTTGAATGGTGTAAGGCAATATGCTTGAATGCAATATGACTAGTTGATTATCTGATTTCGTGTGTTTTTTCATCAGTAGGGTCGAGCAATTATAGGCCACAGGTGCCTCGTATGGAAAGATCGCATCTTTTGGCTTGAAAAGACACATTTGCACTGAACAGACACACCTGTGCAGTGGAGCACGACTAGACGCACAGGCCGTGCGCCTGCCAGTGCGCTGGCGCGCAAAAGTTGGCACCCAGCACGCCCCAAACGCACGGCCGTGCTCCTACCCGTGCGTGTAGGTACAAAACTTCAGCAGGTAGCACGACCGGACCGCACAGGCCGTGCTCCCGCCTGTGCGCGGGTCCGAAACTTTCCCAGTTTGAACTCTATTAATTAATTACGAAAATTAACTAAATCTATTTAATTAATTACAAAAATAATTAAACATTTAATTTTAAAGGTTTTTGGTCCAAAAAGAATAAGGGCCTTGAATCCCAAGCCCAAGCCCGCGCCCACTACCCGGACCCGGACTGGGCCGAGCCGAGCCGGCCGCGGGCGGGCGGGCGGCGGCGCTTTGTGTGCTTTGAACCAAACCCACAAGCATGTAGGTCCTCACCCCTTTAAAAACTTGGGTGCCCCCAAGGGCCCAAACCCATATGTCCAACTTGGGATATATTAAGTGTGCAACTTTATCCTCTTTTTCCTATGTCGGATGGAGCATCTCTCCTTCCCCACATTTTCCATTTTCCATATCATTTATTTATATTAAGTGGCTAACTTCTAGCATTAATTTCTCATTCACCCGGAATTGGTTTTGAGAAATTCCAAATTCTATTCTCATCTACTCTCTTAGTAGAGTTTTTACAAATAATTTAATTCCATTTTTCACTAATGAAAACCACTTAATTGTTTGGTCAAAATCAGGTCAACACCCCATTTATCAAAGACCAATTCCAACAATTTTAACTATGTATGGAAATGAGGAGAAGTTGGGAGAGTTGAACAAGTGTTAAAATAAAAAGTAAAACTTGATTCATCCTAATTATCCCTTATGGCCAAAAATTACAAGGAGGGAGATTATTTTTTTGTGTTTTGATGATTAAGCATTGTAATGAGGATTGTTGGAAGGTAAGTGGGTATAGTATGGTAAACAATAGATATGATTCCCCCCCTAAATTCGCTATGGCCGAAAGTTTGGAGGTAGGATTTTTTTTTGTTTTGGTAGTTAATTATTGGGTCGAGGATTTGTTTTTTTTTTTTGGAGGGGGGGAGGAGGGTAAGGTGGATGTTTATAGGAAAATATGGAATTGATTCTCCCTCTAAAACCCCTATGGCCGAAAGTTGAGGTAGGAAATTATATATACTTTTTTTGTTTATCTTTTCTTTTGTTAAAGTTGAGTTTAAAAAAATGTATAGGTGTATATAAAAACTTAGGAGGGTAATAGGTGTGTAATAACAATAATGTGTAGAAAAAATGGAAGTTGGTTGGGTGGGAATGTATTATAGTAAGGTGAAGTATTTGTATAAGGATTGAAATGTATTTTTACACCATAATACCTACTTGGCCGTCCCATATGATTTTGTACATGGTTTTATTATTTGTTTTTGTCACAAAATTGATGATAATTGGTGCATAATATAAATCCCAAATTGATAATAAATCCCACAATCACTTATGAAGCTCATAATCACTTACTCTAGAATCAATCTCTTAATTCTATCGGATACATGACACTTAGTGAAACAAGTCTCCTAAATTCTAAGGTGTCCAATAGTTACCTAAGTTATAAAATAATCGATCAAGTGATTGATACTTAAGGAGGAAATGTGATAGGTAACTTTTAAAATAAGGAGTAGTCGATTATGAAGGAATTAAATAAGATTAGTGCCATATTTCATTAATATGAGTATTGTGGCCCATAGTCAATTAATACATCACTTGCCAATGTTAAAAAATTCGTATCATAGGCTAAATTAAAGTGAGGGCCTCACACTTGGTGGTACTTTTTCTCACGTCAAAACCTGCGACAGAACTGTAGTGCCGGTAGAATTGTATTCCTTCGTCTAATTGACCAAATTGCATTCCTTTATGGGTACTTTATTTTGATCACATTTGGGTATCCAATATTTTGTTGAGTTTGACAATATCTCTTGATGCTCTTGAATTGTATCAAACGCAACCCCTGTGGAGAAATTGATATAATATATTTTAGCAATATTTTTTGAAGTAATGGTAGAAAATAGCCATTTAGAAAATGTAAAGATGAAAAATATCCATGTTTTGTAGACACATCTTTTTTAGCCATTTTGGGGTGTAAAATGACATCCATACCCTTCTAGCATGTTTGTTTGATATTTGAGTTATTTATCTCTCTTTCACTTATCTCTATGTATCCTCTTACTCTTTTTTTCCAAACTTTTTTTAAGAAATCGAACCTGTATTTTTCGTTTTAAAATATGCAATATGGGTGTTGAATTATAGGTATCGAAAAGAGGATTAATTTGATATATTATACATACAAAACGTATTTAAAATGAAAAAGTTATGTGAATTTAAAGTTTTTTGGAAAAAAAAAAACTGAGTTTTAATAAGTGAGAGAACTGGGTGCTGTAACTCGACTTCTAGTTATAGTAACTCGATTTCGAGTCACATTGACTCGACGTTGAGTGTTGGGAAATTATCTTGTAGATTTTGATGAATGCCATGTAAAACTTAGAATAGGGAGTTGGCACCACATTTTTGTTATAAATTGCATTGTAATAGATAGGGCTGGTCGAGCTAAGTTAAGTCAGCTATGCCTGAACATGCAAGAAGACAACTGGAGACTAGAAGGAAGACTCATTGTGTGAGGCGGTGAGTATGGCAAAGAAGAGAAGATAGGAACTCGACTGAAGGTGCAGCTAAGATGCAGCTGAGTGAAGCATCAGTCAAGTCAACTCAAGATAGCCAAGTCTCAAGTTGAAGTGACAGAAGAGTCATCCAATGATTGGAAAGTGACTCGATCAAGTCACCTGGGGAATGCAAGGAAATTGATCAAGTCGAGATAATGAAAGAGATCCGTTGTACGTAAAATCAAGAGAATTACTTAAACAAGTAATACTTCCATACTACCTTTCTTAAAGTGCACAGTCCCAGAAGCGTGCAAAAGGAATAAACCAATGGGAAGCAATGCACCTGTGTCAGATCTCTGAAAAGCTGAAGGATCATGTATACGAGGAAATGTCAATTCCAAGAACTGCAACAAGACAAGCCAACAACCACAAGTGACTTTAAAAAACAAGCTTATCTCTTCAACGGGCAGATTTTTGAAAGACCACTATAAAAGGCTGAGGAGTTTATTTGAGAAAAGGTTACCTTGACCATCTGAGAATTGAATACAAGCAAGAAAGAAACATTAGTAACCTGAAATATTCTCAAATTATTAAACGCTCAATCCTCAAACCTACATTACGAAGAAATCAATCCTACACTCTGTGAAGGAAAAGACGACTTCAATCATTTGAAGAGGAAACATTTGAAGAATCAAAGGGTCTACATTCCACGAAGGATTGTAGAAAGGTTCAAGGTCGAACAGGCTTAAGTTATTTGGAGGGCTTCGTGATCAAATCCAAGGAACTTGAGCAAGTGGAAATGTAGTAGCAAGGTAGCTGCGCCTGTGAAGAAAGGCCGAGTCGTATGAGAAGCCATTTTGTGTGACCAAGGCATCTCATCGAGTCCCAAAGGATCAAGTCATTTGAGTGATCAAGACTTGTATCTCATCTTGTTAACCACTCGTATATTGATCAATAATTAGTGGATTCCTCCGGGAGTTGGAGAAGAGAGGAGTAGAAGAATTACCCCATCTCGAACCTCTATAAAAACTTATTGTGTCATTTACATTTTAGCACTTTAATTTATGCATATACATTTATATCTGCTGATAAATTTGCTATCCAATTGATAATCAACAAAGTGCTAAAACCAAGTATTGAAACAAACTTAAACCAAAATCAAGGGTGTTAAGTCTTCCAATGAAAACATATCATAGTCAAGTTAAGTCTTTAGTCAAAGCAAGTGAGTTATTCTATCACGGCTCGATCGAGCGTTGAGTGACTAACTCCGCTGATTAACTAACTTAGCTGTCCATCAAGGACTTAGTTGTGTAGTATTAACTCTGAATATTTAAAAGGACTAAATTGGAAAAGTTGGTAAGGTTTATTCAACCCCTCCTTCTAAACCTCACACTCACACCCCTTGGGACCTACAAGTGGTATCAGAGCGGTTCGTTCATTGAGCCTTTCTTGCACTTTCAAGTTCTTGAACTAAATCTTCAAATCTTTCAATGATTGTTTCAAAGATACTTGATCTTTCAAAACTCTTTTGATCAGCAAAGTTATTATCATGGAAGCAAATTTGACACGCATCCCTATGTTCACTATTGAGGAATTTGATGATTGGAAAATTCGTATGCAGGCTCATCTATCAGCATTACACGATGAAATGTGGATTGTGATAGAAGATGGGCCACCTGCAAATTTTAAAAGTGAACACAATTGTAAGGAGAGCCGGTTTGAAGGTGAAGAGGATGTTGCTCCCGGACCGGCTATGGTTGAAAAACCGAGAGAAATTTGAATGGACAAATGATGATAGGAAAAGATATAACTTGGACAATGTGGCCAAGGACATTCTTTACAAAACTTTGGGCAAAGCCATGTTCAATAAAGTCAAATCATGCAAAACGGCTAAAGAAATCGGGACAAGCTAACCTTGATTTGTGAAGGCTCAAAGCAAATCAAGGAAAATAAACTATCATTCTTTGTACAAAAATTTGAGAACTTTAAAATTCTTGCGGGGAGAGACCTTGGATCATTTGGATGCTCGGTTCACGTAAATTACCAATGAGCTATACGCACTTGGAAAAGAATATACACTGAGAAGAAATGTGTATGAAGATTCTAAGAAGTCTCGGTGAATGGGAAATGAAGGTCATGGCATCGAGGCATTCCATGGACCTATCCAAGACATCCAACCATGAGCTATTCTCGGATCTCAAGGCCTTCGAATTTGAGTGAGGAGAAAAGACCAAGAGGAGCAATTTTGTGCCCAAAACAACTGCTCTAATTGTTAAAGATGGCAAGAGAGTTGAAGTCAAAAAGTCATTGACCAAGAGGAAATAGCTACGATGGTTAAAAGGTTTAACAAGTTCTTCAATAAGAAGCGCAAGAGAGGCAAGGGTGAATACTCCGGAAGACACTCGGCTCCTCCAAGTCAAGGAAGATAGGCCAACCAAGAGAGCGAGCATCAAAAAGTTGAATATCAAAGGTGACAATCAAGAATGGAAAGAGTTGATCAAAAGGTTGAAAACTATCTTTGGAGCGAATGAGACAACCAGGTCACTATGCCATTGATTGCCCATATCCTGTAGTCAACAAATACGAGGAATGAAGAGGAAAGAAAAGTCTTGAGAGAAAGAAGACAAGAAAAGAAAAAGGCAATGTTGGCTGCAGAGGCTCTTTGAGACAACCAAGTCAAAAGACACACGGTGATTCGAGAGAGCGGTGGCGACTACTCAAGTGACTCGAAGAAGAAGCCTTGATCTATTTAATGGCCAAGGAACAAGACCAACCTGACCAAGAAGATGAGGTACACTCTAACTCATCACACTCGATTCTAGTGATAGTGATCGTGACACACACACTTCATCACCCACTCGATATTTATGATTCATTAGGCAAAATGATGAAAAACTTTGAACACATTAAATCCTCACACACTACTAAATGAGGAAAACAGCCTACTCAAGAGCCAAAACTCTCAGCCGACTAAGGAGCTGAGTACTCTAAGTCAAGTAGCTGATGAGAAATAGCTGCTATAGAAAAGAGAGAGAATGACCTCAAAAATGTGATTGCCTCATTCACTAAGGCATCTAAATCCTTGGATGACCTTATTATGAGTCAAAGAGAATGTGGAGACAAGACAAGCTTAGGATTTAATTCCTCTGTGCTATGTCAAGCTCCAAAAGTGATTTTGGAAATAGGATCTTCAAGTAATGAAGTATCTCAAAAATCCAAAACTCCAAATGGTGCACACACATTTATTCCAAAGCACAATCACAAGCAAAGCGGCCTTGGTTATAAAAAGAAAAGGAAAGTCCGTTGAGTGTGTTGAGAGGGCAAGTGAGAGAAATCCGGCCGAGTTCCTCGCCAAACTCCAAATAGGAAATACTGTAAGAAGAAACAGAGCTACCAAAAGTCCTTAAATTCTATAAAAGAAATATATATGATGGGAATGGTAGAAACTACCCAAGCCAAGCCGATTGGAATAATGTGAACTATCAAAGAAAGATCTATGGAATATAAGCCTCAAATGGCAAAGGCCTAAAACTCAACAAGGGCCATTCCAAAGGCATAAGAGCTATCATCAAAGACACTTATGCATCTAGGCACTACACTCGAAATATCACAACTACCCAAATACAAAGAATTGCTAAAACATATTCACAGGCATACGAGACAAAAAGAGACAATTGTATGAACTTAGAACCCCAAGCAATTTGCTAAAGTTAATTATGATTATGGCACTAATAGATGGCAACCTCTTAGAGTCAAATCATTTGGCTATATAAAGCTGGTTGGATCATCTTATAATACTAACCCCTCGGGACCCAGGCAAGTATGGGTACTAAAATCTAATTTCCTTGATTGCGGGTTCAAAGAACGTTGAGTGCAAGGAACCTGGTACATGGATAGTGGTCACATTCCGGACATATGACATGAAACAAGAAAAATCTGTCAAAATTCAAGGAAGTCGGAGGTGCAAAAGTCATATTTGGAGGAAAATGAAGCTCAAGAGAAATAAGGGAACTGGATCCATCAAGAAAAATGGATTAGAAATCACGGATGTTGCATATGTTGAAGGACTCAACTTCAACTTGCTAAGCATCACCAACTTTGTGACAAGGGTTATAATGTTGGATTCAACATGGGTATATGCCAAATCAAGGACACTGAATCCCATGAAGTTGTCTTTGCTAGGATGAACAAAAGAACATGTATGTGGTAGATTGGTCAATGCAACACCAAGCACTTGTCTGTAGCAAAAAAGAGTAGAATCTAGTTGGTCATGGGCACAAGAAGCTGAGTCACCTGAATTTCAAAACAATTAACAAGCTTGCTAGGAGCAATCTTGTAGAAGGACTTCCAGATACAAGAAGGAAAGTGTATGTGATGCATGCCAGATGGGAAAGCAAATCAAATCATCATTCAAAGAAAAGACATGTCCATCTTCAACTAGAATATTGCACCTGCTACATATGGATCTATTTGGTCCAGTTGAACCAGATAGCATAAGTGGGAAGAAATACACCTTGGTGGTAGTAGATGACTACTCAAGATATACATGGACAATATTCATGTGTAAGAAATCCAAAATGAGAAGAGTCAAACCATTATCAAAATAAGATCTGACAGACGAACTGGGTTTGTCAATGGTATAATCACTCAGTACTGTATTGAAAATGGTATTGGTCATGAATTATCTGCAGCAAGGACTCCATAACAAAATGGAGTTGTAGAAAGAAGGAACAAAACTCTTAAAGAAGTAGCAAGGACCATGTTAGTGAACGGGGGCTACTAATGATTTTGGGCGAAGTAAATAAACACAAAGATGCTATACTCAAAATAGATGCATGATAAACAGACAGCTGACAAAGACTCCCTATGAGATTTGGACAGGGAGAAAGCCAAATGTCATATATTTTAGAATATTTGGATGCAAATGCTTCATCCATAACAATGACAAAGACAATTTAAAGGCTTTCGATGCCAAAGCCGATGAAGGTATCTTCTTGGGATACTCAGCTATAAGCAAAGCCTACAGAGTACTCAACAAGAGGACTATGGTTACAGAAGAATCCATCCATGTGGTGTTCGATGAGCCCAATGTAAATGGAGAAGACATTGAAGAGTCGGTGATAAGCCGAGTCAACCAACCATGCGAGAAGAGTCCCTATGTTGAAGTCAAGTTTGGAATTATAAACCAGGAAGAAGATGAGATAGTGAGTCTCAAAAATTTGGAAAATTTGCAACTAAGTGATGATGAGAGAAGCGATCAAAATAACACAGTACCGCAAGATGATCGAATCCGGCTAACTTACTCCAACGATGTAAGATGGCCGAGAGACCATCCACCAGAACTAGTCATTGGAGATGTAAGAGGAGGTGTCAAAACTAGATCCAGAACTCAACAAGAAGCAATGTTCACATGCTTCATCTCACAAATAGAACCAAAAGATGTGTCACAAGCATTGGATGACACACATTGGATTCAAGCTATGCAAGAAGAGTTGAATCAGTTTGAAAGAAATAAAGTGTGAGAATTAGTTCAAAGACCTACCCATCAAAACGTTATTGGCACTAAATGGGTATTCGAAACAAGATGAATGAGGAAGGTTACGCGGGTAAGAAACAAAGCAAGATTGGTAGCCAAAGGATATTGCCAAGAAGAAGGGATAGATTTTGATGAAACATTTGCTCCTGTGGCAAGATTGGAAGCCATAAGGATGTTTCTTGCCTATGCAGCTCACAAGAACTTTATTGTATATCAAATGGATGTAAAGAGTGCATTTCTTAATGGTTTATTGGAAGAAGAAGTGTATGTTGAACAACCTCCAGGATTTGAGCATAAGACTCTAAGAGATAAAGTATACAAACTCAAGAAAGCTCTATATGGATTGAAACAGGCACCCAGAGCATGGTATGATACATTGTCAAAATTCTTGACTGAGAATGGATTCACAAAAGGCAAAGTGGACAGAACACTCTTCAGAATTCAAGATAGGAAGAGTATACTGCTTGTTCAAATATATGTGAATGACATCATCTTTGGATCCACAAACAAAGAGCTGTGTGATAAATTTTCAAATCTCATGCAAAGCAAATTCGAAATGAGCATGATGGGAGAGCTGACATTCTTCCTTGGACTTCAAGTGAAAGCAGTGAAGGATGGAACCTTCATAAGTCGGACAAAATACAACAGAGATTTAATGAAGAAATTCGGTATGGAAGAGAAGTCTTCTCGTGAAAATACCAATGAATACATCAGTCAAAATGTATATGGATGCGGATGGCTTTGTAGATCAAACAAGATACTGAGCACTTATTGGATCATTGCTCTATCTCACGGCAAGCGGGCGGACATCACCTTTCTTTGTAGGTGTATGTGCAAGATTTCAATATGCTCCAAAAGAAAGCCACTTGACTGCATGACCAAGAGAATTTTGAGATATTTGAAAGGAAGCCAAGAAGTTGGCTTATGGTATCCAAAGGAAGGTGGATTCAAGCTAATTGGTTATTGGACTCGACTATCTTTGGATGTAGAGTTGACAGGAAGAGCACCTCGAGGCACATGTCAAATGCTTGGAAATAGGCTAATTTCTGGTTTAGAAAGATGCAAAATTCAATAGCCACCTCCACAGTGAAGCAGAATACATAGGCTGCAAAATTGTTGTGCCCAAGTCTTATGGATGAGACAACAACTGAGAGACTATGAGGTTGAGGAAAAAGAAATTCCAATTATGTGTGATAACACAAGTGCAATTGCAATCACTCAAAATCTGTGTTACATTCAAGAACAAAGCACATTGATGTCAGATATCACTTCATAAGAGATCATGTTGAAAAGAAGGACATCACCTTGGAATATATTTCAACTGATAAAGAGTTGGCTGACATTTTCACAAAACCATTATGTGAGTCAAGATTTGAAGAACTCAAGCATGAACTAGGGTTAATTGAGCTGAGTTGACACTCAGAAGACTCAAAGAAAAAGGATGAAACATGAAAAGAGGAAAAAGAGTTGAACTCGTAATTCAGCTAAGTGAATCAGCCTTATTGGAAAGTTAGCTGTACCAAGTTAGCTGACAGCTGAGTCACAAGGAGAATAGAGAGAAGAAGGATTGAATCAGCTAAGGAGTAAGCTGGGTCATTTATGAGCAAAGTGACAAAAACGCGGTCGTTATTACTAAGCGGGAATGTTTTTAAGAATGACGTCAGCATAATTATGACGTGTACAGTCCAAAACTGCACACCAAGCTTATGATTGGATATAAATGCTGCCGCATTAAATGCGAGAACTTAAATGCTAATCGGCGTGCAAGATCTAAGCCGTTGATCGTGATCAAATTTCAAAATTCACCCGCACGTCCTTTCATAAACCATACTTAAACCATTTCGTCCGTTTCTCACTCACTTTACCTAAAACTGTTCATCTCTCTCTCGAAAGCAAAAGCAAAAATTTTCTCTCAAAACCCTATCAATCCTCAGTTCAGTCTTCAAGTTTCGTTCGGTAAAACATCTCGAAATGGCATCTACTCATGATTTTGTCAAGCTAGGAAAGCAAATCCACACAGGTCTGTGGACTTCGATGGTATGGTTAAACAAGGGTCCGACGACATCCTCGTGAAGAAGAAGATTGAGAAACCGGAAAAATCTGGATTAAGACCATTTTTGACAATGGAGTTCCCAATGACCTACGTAGAAGAGGTCGCACAGTTCTACGTGAACGCTGAGGTTCACGATGAGGGCATCAAGTCCTCTGTTCATGGAAAGGAGTTCACCATTACTCGCCCAAGGATCCGCGAACATCGCTTGTTCCGGTGGAAGGAGTGCGAGGAAATTTATGAAGCCGATGTCGACTGGGTTGCTTGGAAGGAAGTAGCCAAGTCCGACTGTGCTGCGAAAGTAGTCTATACAGCTAATAAGAGGCTTTTGAAGGAGGACTACCACAAATTGTTGGACATCGTTGCCAAATTCATAGATATCAAATTTGGGAGCTTTGACCAGTTGTCCAAAGCAAAGTTGATCGTGATGGCTGCGATCATTGAAGAGAAGAAAGTGAACTGGGCTGAGTTTGTATACAGCAGACTCTGCCAGAATGTTGGGAATAAATCCTTCAAGGAGGATGGTACATTTGGAGGTTCCCTGGGATACGGCCTAGTGATTAGCCGAATGATGGAAGTAAATGAAGTCCCTCTTCGACATGGAAAGGCGTTCTATGTAAACAAGAGGATGTTTCGATCAAACCTCTCTGGTGCACAGAAGAGAGCCTACGCTAAGAGAGCTGATACAAGTGAGGGGGAATCAGCTGACCCTGATGATACAACTGTCTCCCCTCCTCAAAAGAAGGTGCTCCGCACTGCCAAGAAGAGATGTTGCCCCCGTGAAGCAAAGAAAAATAAACCGCTCCCGCCCATGCAACCAAGTCACCTACTCCCGCAGCCGTGTCTCCGTCTCGCCTTTGCATGACCGAGGAGAAGGAATCTCAAATACCTTCTCCGATCGTCAAGAAAAGGAGAATCGATAAGCCACGATGGCCACTCCTCGAGAAGAAGACGACAGCGGCACGCCCCGCCGCCTAGACTCGAAGAAACCTTATTTGAACCAAGTCCCCGGTACAAACAAAGAGAAGAAGAAGAATCTTCAAGCGCCCGAAGCCAGAAAACCGGGTCGAGTCACCACTCACCAAATTAAACAGATATCGGAGCTCACTGGAGAAGTAGAGTCTCCAGTAAATTATTGATGAAACAGCCAAGTCTCATTAAAGCAATCAGAGGCAAATCAAGACACTACTGTAGTTCGAGCAAGTGAGACACAAGAAGTAGCCGAGAAAGCAAACTCACCATTGCTGACAGGTTATATCCCCCTCCCGCAACACGCAAATGACTGACGGTATGGAGCACCAAAGCTTGCTACCTTCTATCCCCCGAGAACGAGGGACATGGCAAGGAGAAGATGATAGAGATGATGATGATGTGATGATCCTATCCCCACCTTATCCGGACATCCAAAATCGCCTCATGAGAGTGGATGAAGTGGAAGTTGAGTCGATCCAGGAACAGATTCCAAAGACCGGAGTTTATCGAAGAAGAAGAGGAACTATTGAACTTTCTTTGGGGTAACCACATGTGGTCCAAGATGGATGAAGAAAAGCGCACGAGATATCTTGCGAGATCTTCAAGGACAAGGAGAAGGAGAGAAGCAGAGGAAGGCGAGGCTCATGAAAAGGCCGATCTTTGTCCTTTATCGGAACCATCGAACATACACATCCTCATCTCGACATTTTCTCGGGAGTGAAGATGATGATCCGGACCGCCGCTACATCTGAAGAATTAGAGATGCAAAGAACCATGCGGGATCCGAGCCCTACATGAGCAAAGGATGTTGGAAGGACCAGGAGTCTTCCACATCACAATCGGAAGTTGATCCCATGGGAGTGGTGCGGCAGATTGCCACTATCGTTTCGCCACCACTTCCCCACTCATTCGGAGGAAGATGTTAATGAACGGCGATGAAACCGGGATTGTGGGGACCCCGAGCCAACCCCAATGAAGGTGTCTTACCACCGCCCCAACGGCTGCATACTCAATGGGGAATGTTGAGAGTCCGGGAAACGATTGACCCCATTCCAAGTCACTCGGTGGTGTGCCACCGGGGGAAACTCCCTCCACCGCAAAGAAGGTCGGAGGATGCGGTGACTCCATAATGAATCTCAAGGCGAAGTGGAGAAGGAACAACCACAAAATACACAAAGCAAGTTGTCATCAACGAGGCTCGAGATAGTTGAGACTGTCTCGGTGAGGTGTCAATCGCTTCTCGCAGACAAATGACGCCGCCGATGCAATCGAGGCGCAGAAAGAAGCGCCCGGGAGTTAACACTGGCACCGAAAGTGCAATCCATGGAGTTGAGACTCCGGTGGATGCCACCACGAAGACCCCAAGACAGTGACACTTTGTGGAAGGGGATGTCCAGTGCCTCGCTGCGATTGAGACCGCAGGAGGTAATGAAGGCCAACGGGAGGTTGAGACTTCCTGGGGTAAAGAGACCGAGGCACTAAGTGCTCTTCACGACTCCAGTGATAATCCTCGATGTAACTTTTCTCGGGATCCGAAGGTGAAGATGGAGCCGAGTCATCCCCTATTGCAGATCCAAAAGACTCGATTGAGGATGTTCCAACCACGAATAAGTCGACCTCAAGACTACTCGCCAAACATTCAACTTTGATGATGAGCCACCCATGGCAATCTCGTCATCGCCGATGACGCTTCCGATAAGGCCGAGGACCGCCAACTCATTTGGAAAAAGCAATGAGACCGACGGCCGTTGAGATACCGAGGCTCGGCAAAGTCGGGTCGACTTCACAATGCACCACACGCGCATAGAGTCCACCGCACAGGCTCCCTGCCGCAGCAGTTCGACTCCACATGGGACTTCACGAGCACCATTTATCATTGAACAATTCCATTGCCCGTGATGATCCTTTTGTAGAATCATTTCCTTTCTCTCCGGAGGTACCCGACCTCCCGAAGAATCGCCTAGAGATCGCGAGCGCTTCTACGACTGACCGTTATTCCATCGACACCATTGTTCCAACCGACTATGACTTTGACGCGCTTGGCCGTCGTGAAACAGAGGAGACAATCAAGTTCGGGAAGTTTTCAAAGCCTTATTTGCCGAGATTGAAAAGATAGAGAGGCACCAGGCCTCCTTTGGACATGAGGTGGATAACAGAGACGCCAACCTTGCTGGCCGATTTGCGAGGCATAATAGTCGAGGATCCGAGAGTGGTGGCAACAAAGAAGAGACAATGCGTGTGGAACAAGCTCGATATTTCGAGGACATTGTTCAACAAGTTGCTAGTCCTCATGGGCCGAGATTGCGATGCAAAGACAAAATTGCAAGAGCACATTGAACAAATGCATGAATCTCACACCACAGAGATAAAGTCATTGCGTGAATGCATAAGAACGAGCTCCTGCGCGTGGAAGAGATGAAGTTGGTAGTAGTTGAATCCAACGCCACCCGCACCGAGTTCCGTGTAGCATACTCCGCAGCCAGATTGACGGCGTAACTCGGCTATCAAAGATACTAGACTTCTTGCTTGCTAGCTTGTTTCAGGGGTTCTCTCTCCTTGATGATGCGAAAAAGGAGAAGAGGAATACCTAAAGCCTGAAGGGATCAAGATGAGAAGGAGGAAGCATTTGTGAAGGGAAATACAAATGGTGAGGAAGTAATAAGAGAGAAGAAAGGGAAGTCTTTGAGGGGGAAGGTTCGAAAGATGTGACCTTGATGATTGCTAAAACCCTCAACAAGGTCTTGTCACGGTGATATTATCAAGAAACTCCCCATGACTCGCCACTCCAACACTCTGTTGTACTTATGGTGAAAAGAGAAAGACGATTGAAGCAGGATGAAGGAAGTGGAAGGAAGGATGGATGCCCGAGTTATGGATATTTCGAAACAACATGGAGGCATTCCAATAGACAGAGACACCTATGCCATTTCGATGCCGAACTGAGCCAAGATCTGCCGATGAATTCAAGACGCCGCATCTCGAAGGCTACTTCGCAAATATGTCCCACGGCTCAAGCCGGGATTTGTCTTGGGAAAAGGTCTCACACTATGTGAAGAAGCCGACAGCAGCAGACATCTTGTGATCTCTCTGCTGGTCACTCGCTAGTCACTCAATTTGGGAAAAAGACCCCAAGACAAAGACACGCCAGAGGAAGAGGAAGAAGGTGAGGTGGAGGAAGAGGTTTCGGACAGACCTCTACCCAAAAATATTGAGTATATAGATCCGGCAAGAAAGGAGGGATCTATTGGGCCGGATTTGACGAAGTAGCCAACCTACAAGTGGCTAAGAACAATGCTTTGAGTATGTGAAGAGAATTGAAGAGGAAAATAAAAGACAAACTCAACTATGGGAGGAAAGACAAGAAAGACCGAGAAGAGATGAAGTCGCTGGAAGGGCGTACATTTAAAAGAAGAATGCGGTGAAGATGAGAAAAAGAGAAGAAGGTCGAGAAGATGACAAAGTCAAGAAGATGAAAGAAGGATAAAAGTGAAGGAGATGAAGTGTTGCCGTCCACCCCTTCGTGTATTTTACTATGTAAATACATTTTTATGTAAGTCTTCTGTACATTGAATAAAATTGTACAATTTCTATACTTGTGGAGATATAGAACAACATGGTTACTTTAAGGTTCATTTAAGCTTTGATACATTTTCTTTTGATTCAAGCTCTGATACACTTTGTAAACAGCTATGTAAAGAACAAGAATGTTATGATCAATAAAAGATCGATTCTAAGCATACATTCTGTGATTCTACATTTGCCTGTATGTATCTTTGCTGTTTAATTATTGATGTATGTTTTAAGTTTTGGCATCATCAAAAAGGGGAAAATTGTTGGGAAATTATCTTGTAGATTTTGATGAATGCCATGTAAAACTTAGAATAGGAAGTTGGCACCCCATTTTTGTTATAAATTGCATTGTAATAGATAAAAATTGGTCGAGCTAAGTTAAGTTAGCTATGCCGAACATGCAAGAAGACAATGGAGACTAGAAGGAAGACTCACGTGAGGCAACCGAGTATGGCAAAGAAGAGAAGATAGGAAATCGACTGAAGGTGCAGCTGAGATGCAACTGAGTGAAGTATCAGTCAAGTCAACTCAAGATAGCCAAGTCTCAAGTTGAAGTGACAGAAGAGTCATCCAATGATTGGAAGTCGACTAAGTCACCCTGGGAATGCAAGGAAATGCGATCAAGTCGAGATAATCGAAAGAGATCCATTTGACGAGAAATCAAGAGAATTACTTAAACAAGTAATACTTCCATATCGCCTCAATCCCCTACCCCGGGGTGTTATTTTGCTAAAAAAAAAAAAAGTAATACTTCCATACTACCTTTCTTAAAGTGCACAACCCGAGCGTGCAAAAGGAATAAACCAATGGGAAGATCGCACACCCGTGTCGATCTCGAAAAGGTCAAGGATCATGTATACGAGGAAATGTCAATTCCATGAACTCGCAACAAGACAAGCCAATGACCACAAGTGACTTTAAAAACAAGCATATCTCTTCAACGGATGATTTTTGAAAGACCACTATAAAAGGCCGAGGAGTTTATTTGAGAAAAGGTTACCTTGACCATCCGAGAATTGAATACAAGCAAGAAAGAAACATTTGTAACCCGAAATATTCTCAAATTATTAAACGCTCAATCCTCAAGCCTACATTACGAAGGAAATCAATCCTACACTCACCGTGAAGGAAAGACGACTTCAATCGAGTTGAAGAGGAAACATTTGAAGAATCAAGGGTCTACATTCCACGAAGGATTGTAGAAAGGTTCAAGGTCGAACCAGGCTTAAGTTATTTGGAGGGCTTCGTGATCAAATCCAAGGAACTTGAGCAAGTGGGTTGTAGTAGCAAGGCATTTGCCCTGTGAAGAAGCTGAGTCGTATGAGAAGCCAGCTGTGTGACCAAGGCATCTCCAGCATCGAGTCCCAAAGGATCAAGTCATTTGAGTGATCAAGACTTGTATCTGGATCGTTAACCACTCAGTATATTGATCAATACTTAGTGGATTCCTCCAGAGTTGGAGAAGAGAGGAGTAGAAGAATTACCCCATCTTCGAACCTCTATAAAAACTTATTGTGTCATTTACATTTCAGCACTTTAATTTCTGCATATTATATTTATATCTGCTGATAAATTTGCTATCCAATTGAATCAACAAAGTGCTAAAACCAAGTATTGAAACAAACTTAAACCAAAATCAATGGTGTTAAGTCTTCCAATGAAAACATATCACGTCAAGTTAAGTTTTAGTCAAAACAATCGAGTTATTCTATGAAATACTCAATGAAGTTCATTGAGTGACTAACTCCGCTGATTAACTAACTTAGTTGTCCATCAAGGACTTAGTTGTGTAGTATTAACTCTGAATATTTAAAAGGACTAAATTGGAAAAGTTGGTAAGCTTTATTCAACCCCCCCTTCTAAACCTTACTCTCACACCCCTGGGACCTACATCGAGTCACAGTAACTCGATGTCGAGTCACAGGGATGTGTGTTTATGTGCAGTTAAAATTGACTCAAGGGCAAATTGGGTTTTTCACACCCCAAAATGGCTAGAAAAGATGTGTTTGAAAAATATGGCTAAAAAACATCTTGATTTGATGGGATTGGCTAACAAAAAAACCGACTGATATTTTTATGCACAAATTTGCATTAATATATCAGAAATAAGCAATATGGACATAATGAATGAAAACAAAGTATTTTTTAGTTTGCAACCAACTTAAACTAATTAAATAAGGAACAAAATATACAACATTTTTATACTAATGAAGCAATGAAATCATACTAAGTATGTAGAGAACCTATTGGAAAATTGAAGAGAAGCAAAGACGATTATACATATTCTATATACTCTAATCATAAAGAAATAAATATACAACATTTTTGTACAAACAAATAAAAAATGCCAGAGTAACTAGGTAGGGGGAAAATTAAAACTGCAACTAATCAAATTACTCATGCTATAATTGAAAGAAAAAAGATTAATGTTTTCAAATTACATACAATGTAATTGTAAACGAACTAAACATGCAACATTTTTGTACAAACAAAGCAATAAAGTGATAATAACCAGACAAGAAAAAAATAGCAATTATTCAAAATACATATAATGTCATTGAAGAAAAAAGGAATGCAACCATTCGTCGTATTTACTTTACTAATTAAAGACTGATATGCAAAATCCCGTCTAATGTAATTGTAAAAGAACTAAACGTGCAATATTGTTATAGTAAAAAAGCAGCAAAGTCATATCGAGTCAGCACATAAGAGAATTAAAACATGATTATGTATCCATTAGTTTGAAACCAAATATTCATATATGACATATTAAAGAATTTACAAAAATAGTGAGAATTTGGCTATGAGGTGTACCAAGACGAGCAACGAATCTAAAGTGATGAAGCAACAAAAATATAATAATTTCATATGATATGAGCAGACAGTGCAAAAGACAGAAAATACATGCAAATACATGTAGAAGGATTTACCTGTTGCATTTGATATTGACGAACCTTCGCATATAACTCCGTCCGTATCTGCTTCGAGGTTGATGAATTATTTTCTAGTTCTTGAGTTTCTACACTGTTTTTTCAATATTTTGATGGAGGAGGATGGGAAAATATGAGCGTTATCATCAATGGGTGTGATCTAGAGGTGAGAGAATCAACAAATCTTTTCCTATCTACATTGTAACTGACCAAAATGGTGTAATCTGTGATTTTTTTGTTGTGACTAATTTACTCTTACCCATTAATATATTGGGAATTGATTTAATTAAAACTTGTTTAATATGGGCCATAGATTGAAAGAGTTCGACGGATAGGATGTGTCCTTACGTTTTTACCTCAGGATCCTGGATTCATATAACCTATCCCTATATATATAGACACACACACACACACATGTAAAAGATAAACACAAATACAAATGTAAAAAAAACTAACAAATACAAATACAAATAAAAATTTAAATTAATATAATTATAATATCCAAATATATATGTAAATAAAATATAAGGAGAAGTTATATGTAATTTAATAAACATATTATCCTTCAGTTTTATAATAAAACTAAAAAAACGTTTATTTACTAACAAAATAGAACCAAAATAAAAAATAAAAAAATTGGATCGGGTTAATTGGGCTACCGATTTCTGATTTTTTTGTCGGGTTTGACCGGGTGGCAACAGTCTTTTAGCCACCCAATTTTAACATATAACCGGGATGACATGTGACCGGTTCCCGGTCAAATTGGTTGGACCGACCGGTTCGGTCCGGTCATTGATTTTCAATTAGTCAATTACTCAATATATTTCCACTAGGGGTGTGCACGTTGGAGATTATTGAAATCGAACCGATATCCAAACCGAAAATATTCTTTGATTTTTTTACTTTCACCGAACCGAACCATTCCAAAATATTTCATGGTACGGTTCTGGAGATTTTTCAAATATCCGTACCGAGAACCATATTAAACCGTACCAAAACAAAAATCCGAAACTAGAATCGATTCTAAATATTTTTACATATGCATATTATTATATTATCTTATTTATATTTTAATATTGAATTAACTACACATTCATTTCAAATTCATTACTATATAAAAATAATTACTAAATTATCAAATTAAAAGTTTAGCATACTTTATCGATATATCAAATGAATAATTGAATATGAATTTAATTCACTAAGAGTTACATTATATTAAGTATTTATCAAAAACTGGATTGTCATCATATTAATTTATTTAAATGTACCCAATAAATTAAATTATAAAATCATATTTAATTTGTAAAAAAATGGTTTAATTTGATGATATTTAACTTATTAAGGGAAACATAACTAGACTAATCCTCTAATCAAGAAAATTAATCAAAATTAAAATTAGTTCAATGAGTAGTAAATTGCACCTAAACTAGAGTAATCATCTAATCAATAAATTGAGACATTGAGACTATAAACTTACATAAAATTTTATTTCATATTAATTTATCAAAATTATTAGTTAATTATATTTTCCCTAATTAATCAAGAGCTAAGGTAAATGAGCTGAGATTATAGAATATTATCGTATAATAAAGATTGCTTAATTTATCATTCATTAAGAATCTACGCATTTACTTCTAGTTATACTAATAACATAATATTTGAAATATATTATGTTAAAATCTAAAAAGAAAAATCAATACTTTTAACTAAAAATTGGATAAAAATTATTGAAAAGTTAAATTGATATCAAACTAATACTATAGTATAATCTATACCATGAAAGAAAGATTAACAATATTAAACATTTAGCACCTAAATATGAATAAAGAAATTTTATATATAATTTAAATATAAAATATCAAAAAGTTAAAATCATATAGTTCTAATAGTTTTAATATCTATTTTTGAGACTGTACTAAAAAAAAGATTGAATGTATAACTGCTTAATGATTTTTCCATTGATTTTTCCTCCCTCTTTTTGTGTGTTTTATTTATTAATAATTTTTTAATCTCCATTTCTCCGTCCCGTCCCGCACCATCCCGTACCATCTCAATAGAACCAAATTCGGGATGGTTCGGGACAAATATTTTTTTGTGGTTCGGTTTTGGATATTTAATTTTGGGATCTCCGAACTTTGGGACGGTTCTAGAGATTTCGAAATATCAGGACCGTCACACCCTTAATTTTCACATAAGCATTGAGTCAACATTTTTTGTCCTACATGTAAGTCCAAGCGGCTACGATAATCTAGAGGGAGGGTGAATAGATTATCTCCATCTTTTCGTTTATGCCCTCTTTTTCGAAACAAATACGCCAAGACAATAATAAAGGTGCGAGAAGTAAACAACACGCGTCGATTTAAAGAGGTTCAACCCACCTAGGGCCTAATCCTCTACCACTCCAAAGATATCCGGGATGGATTTCAAAAGAAAAAGAATTTTATTAATTACCACAATTAATACAAATTCAACTTACAACACCTTGGAAGAGCACCACACTCTTCTTCAACACCACCTTTGGAGATTACCACAATCTCCTTTGAAGATTACCACAATCTTCCTTCTCAACGACACCTTTGAAGATCACCACAATCTTCAATCTTGAAGAATACCAAATTCTTCAACACCTCAAGAGCACCACACTCTTGAAACACCTATCACCTAGATCACCCAAGTGTATTCTTTCCACAAGAATACTCACAAGGATGTCTTGTGTTGAATGATGACAAAAATCAAGATTACAACTCAATAATGAATATTACAATTTGAGTGCAAGTGTAATCAAGAAATAAAGCCTAGACCTCAAGATGTGAAAGTGAAATCCTTAGGCTATAAATACAACAAGAGTGTTGAATATGAAAGCTTGGAAATTTGCAGATTTCTTGTTGTGAATTTGCTTGTGTTTGTTATGTCTTGTGTCTTCAATTCATCCTCTATTTATAGGGGAGTCTTCACCAACATAGGCTCCCAACATAGGCTCCTTCTTCTTCACTTATGCCTACAAAAAGAGGATCACAAGATGAAGAAATATTGTACAAAATAGAAAAGCAAATATTGCTGTCAATAAGTTCAACGGCATAAATTTTTTGTTAAAAGATTACACAACATGACGGTTGCTCCCGTATAAGATTTCGAACGTTTTGAAAAAGATAGTGCGATCCAGGTACGGGTCGGAGGGGGGGTCGACCGGTCGACGGGGGGTGTGACCGGTCGCCCTGGGGTGCGACCGGTCGCCCCCTAGGTGGACCGGTCCCCCTCCTCTTTTTTGTACGTAAATTGTTTCGCTTTCTAACTGCTTCAAGTTCGTGTTCTTCGTGCACAGGTCGACGCTTTGGGCGCACGGCCGACCTTCAATTGAAATGTTGTCCGATTTTTGTCAAAAATAAACTTCAAGAAATACTCCAAAAAATTAGTAAAAACATTTTAAATCAATTGGGAGTATTTGGACAACATTTACAAACATTGTTTTGGTGTAAAAATCAATATGAACAAAATCATCAAAAGTGTTGTCCAATTTTAATCAAATTAAAAACTCTAAGAAATACTCCAAAAATTAGTAAAAACATTTTAAATCATTTAGGATTATTTGGACAACATATAAAAACATTATTTTGGTATAAAAACTCATTTAAACAAAATCATCAAAATCTTGATAAAAATATTTATCTAACAAACTCCCCCTTTTTGATGATTACAAACCAAAACAATTTTTAGAATGTCGATTTTAAAACAAAACAAATTTTCCGGTCTAAAACAACAATCCATTACAAGCAAGATTTATCATAAGTACAAGCATACAAGGATAGTAGCAAATATTTTTCAAAAACATTTTTGCACAAGCTCCCCCTATCAATATGCATATCAAGAATAAGTATACAAGCAACAACTAAAGGCTTAAAGCTTAGCTTTTACAACTTAAGCTTGAATATCATAAGCTTATAAGCTCCCCCTGTCACAAAACATCATTAGTCAAGCATAAAAGTCCACAATACATCAAATGGACTAAGCAATATTCACTAGCTTATGGCTTTTAAGAGCCCTAGCTTATAGCTTTCTTCAAGCTTATTTTCGCTTCTTTGAGCGTATGAGCGTTTTTCCTGTTTCTCCCCCTTTGGAATCATCAAAAAGAATGTTAGCACGATAAAAACATCATATATTCATATCAAAGTGCGCAAATTTATCGATTTATCGAGCTTTTTGAAAATTGAAGCTTAAATTCCAAATAAAAGGGAAAAATTGATCAATTGACTTGCAAGAGCTCATTTGATTGACAAAACATAATCTCTATAAACTTATAAGACTTTTCAAATCGAGAGAATCATGTAGGTGATGAATTTTTCATTGAAACGTTTTATCGAATACTTGGCGGGCGTTAAAAATTGAAAAAGACATATATAGCCCTTGTAAAAGAAAACAAGCCAAGTTTTTCATCACCAAATGCAATTTAATAAATATCATTCATCAACAATCAATAAGCTCATCTCAAACATATACAATTAGCATCAAGAATTTGACATTTAAACCAAGTTCTCAAGGGTTCAACCCAATTGAGCTAAAGAAGTAGAATTCTTACCATTCGAATGGTAAAGATGAGCGATGATGATAATTGAGCCTTATACTCCCCAACATATGTAATATATGCAACAAAACTCATTTGAAGTGAGTTGTGTGTGAAATTTGCAAAGGGGACGAAAATAGAGTTGGAGGGACCAAAATGACTAAGATAGGAACAAAGACGTTTTTAATCCAACAAACAACATTGGGCGCTTACCGGTCAAGGGCTAGGGCGACGGCCGAAAGGTGGGGAGTGAACGGTCGACCCTTGCCCCGATGCCCACGCTTCTTTTCTCGTTTTGCAAATTCCGAAGTTTGATCCAAAAATCCGATTTTTCGCCCCTAAGTTTTAAAAACGTGCAAACTGCAAACGTAGACCTCATTCAATATACATTATGTAATAATCAAGCTCGAAATGAGATAAAATACTCGGCGGTAAATGAACAAATGTCCGCGAGTTAACTTTGAGACGGGATTTAAACACATCTCAAGTATTTGTTAAAAACGCAATCCCTTAGAAAGATTTTCGAATCTCAATATGTTTAGTTCGATTATGACGAACTATATTTTGAATAATTTTCACCGGACTTGTAATCCCAAAAAAATAAGAACGTTTTAAAGCTTTGGATACAACTAGTCATAGGAAGAAGTGTCTTTCAAATATTTGAAAATTTCTTTTAACGGCACTTTAATGAGATTCGTTGGGATATTTTTTTAAGTCGAGCATATGTACATAAGGCATATGGAATGTCTAGTCTATAGGAATAATACAAGAAAACATACCTCGAATTTATTTGTCAACCGACATGCCTTTCTCAACCTTTGTCAATCTTTTCATTGGTAGTCATAGAGGTTGAGATGATTCTTCCTTCTTCAATGCCTAACTCCTTCAAGAGTTCTCTTGAAATATAACCATCTACTTGGCATTGAATAATTTGAAGTCAAGCAAGAAATTGAGCTCCCCCATCATGCTTATTTCAAGTACACCTTGCATCAACTTGGAGAAATATCTTGCACAAATATTCATTAGTAGTACCAAAAATATTCTCATAAATATGCACAAGTAAACAAATCTTTTTTTTTTTAAAAAAAAAACAAAGAGAGTAGTATCAACTTTACCTCTTGTAAAATCATTTAGCAAAAATAGCTAAGTCTATCATACCATACATGGGGTGCTTGTTTTAAACCATACAAGGCCTTTTATTAAAATCATTGAGAAAATTGGATTTAACATCCATTTGGTAAAGTTTGAAATTTTCTTAAAACAAGAATGGGCAAGTAAAATGCAAATAGCTACTAAATGTGCTATGAGTGCAAATGTTACATCAAAATCAATTACCTTCTTCTTGAAAATACCTTCGAGCTACTAACCTTGCCTTAGTTCGACCAATGTTGCTTTGGTCATCGAGTTTGTTCCGGAATACCCTTTTTGTCTTCTTCATCACTATCATCATAGGGCATCCAATTGATCTAAGGTGTTCATAATAGAACATTTACATCCAAATATTTTGAGGTAACTAATATTTGGAGTATTTCATTTCTTATCTACACAACTTAACAAACTCATTAACGGCATCGCTTACATAATCAAGAGAAAAATAGCCCAAGTGTAAAAACATGCCTCAATCATCAATCACAAAATATCTTGCATAAGAGCATAGTAGAAATAGACACTACATATATAGACCATGAAGCAAGGAACACATACTATGCATTTAGAATATCATCAAGAGTCTAATAAATCATGCAAGTTCAAATAAGCTTAAGAAAGCTATAAAAGGTCTCTTTTGAAATTTGAAAATCCGATAATATAGTTGAGACCTCATTTAAAAGAAGTATTTGAACAAGGGTTGACAAAGCAAATATGTGCAATCAATTATCGAATAGTGCCTTTCAAAAAATCCTCTTAATGGCACTTGTATGAAATACTATGAAAAACAAGCACATAGGCACATGGCAATACATATATCGAGTCTATAAGAGTAAGAATAACACAAGTAAACGTACCTCGATAATTAATGCCTTTCTTGACAATTAATGACGTAAATGGCCATTTGTGAAAATATGTAAATCCTACACAATTCTTAAAACAAATCTAGCACAAATCATAATGATAAAAGTGTAGACTAAGAGATATCACAAGTAAGCTCATGCCATAAAAATCCATAAGAGATGATAACACACTTTAGTCTACAAAAATGCACAAGAGTTTTTAAAACATCATATAAGGTCTTATTTTTCAAAAATATTTTAAAAGCACAAATATATATTGAAGACCTTAATTAAAAAATAAATACTTGAAAACTCATTTGCAATTAAGACACAAATAAAAACATGCATAATAACAAAATAAAATGCATACTTAAATGAGAAGATACGGGTTACCAATTACGCCATTTCCATGGGTTGTGTCGTTCCCATTGTTGATGATATCTTTCCCTTTGAAAATCTTCATGTTGATGGTGGATTCTCCGATTACTCCATCTCCAAGGATTATATCCTTTCCTTTGTTGATAATATTTCCTTCTTGGAAATTCATTTTGGTGATGTCTTTTCTTTGATCAAATGAGATGGTCATTTGATGTCTTCTGGTATGTATTTTCCTCGATTATTATTCCAATCGGTACCTAATATGACATTGTTTTGTGGTACCCTCAAGTGTTTGGGTCCTTTGGAATTAGCTTTGAGACTTTTAGGTCTCCAATAATAATTAGAGCTAATTCTAGCCCGACAAGTATTAACCGTGTGACCCGTTTTACCACAATAAAAACAAGTAGTAATTTTGGGAGCATAATGACCAACATGCATAGGGACTTGATTTCTTTTCACATAATTAACAACACTAGGCTTATGATCAAGTCCTTGTTTCAAATTATCACAACTATAAACATCAATAATATCGGTCATTTTATCGGTACTCAAGTTGGATTTTGATAAATCATTTTTCATGCAATTAATATCCTTAACAAGAGTACTATTTTCTTTTTCAAGGTTTCTAACCTTGTCAAGTGTGGTGGTGTGATCACATAAAAGTGATTCATAAGAGGAAAATAAATTATCCTTATCAATTTTTAAAATATTGAATTCCTTTTTCAAATTTTTGTATTTAACAAGTAAACTTTGGAATTCATTTTGAAGCTCATCAAAATCATTTTGCAAATCACAATAATCATCTTGTAATACATTATCATAAGAAGTGGAGGGTTTAGAACTTACCTCATTTTCTTCTTCAAAGCCCATAAGACATCGTTCGTTATCATCGACGGAAGTTGTAGGAAGCTCATCCCATGTTGGATTTGTATCCTTTTGAGAAGTAGATGCTTTTGAGTGGCTCCTTTCATTTGAATATACTTCTTCTAATTTTCTCCATACTTCATGAGCCGATTTAATTCCTACAATATGATCATATTCCAAAATGGTAAGTGAACAATAAATAACATTAAGAGCTTTACCATTTAAAGAGATGATTTTCTTCTCTTCATCATTGAGCTCCTTGAGGACTTTGGAGGTGTGTGGTGTATCTTTTATCGGAATGGATTCTTCATTGATGACGGTGTTCCAAATATCGAACCCGCAACTTTGTAAATAACATTCCATTCTTTCTTTCCAAAAAGCATAATTTTTGGAGTCGAATAGTGGTGGCTTGGTGGTGGATGCGCCGGTAATGTAGACTTCGTTCAGAGCCGATGATCGTTCCTCTTTACTCGCGATGTGGAACGAGCTTGCCAAAGAGTTTGGCTCTGATACCACTTGTAAGTCCAAGCGGCTACGATAATCTAGAGGGGGTGAATAGATTATCTCCATCTTTTCGATTATGCCCTCTTTTTCGAAACAAATACGCCAAGACAATAATAAAGGTGCGGGAAGTAAACAACACGCGTCGATTTAAAGAGGTTCAACCCACCTAGGGCCTAATCCTCTACCACCCTAGTATATCCAGGATGGATTTCAAAGAAAAAGAATTTTATTAATTACCACAATTAATACAAATTCAACTTACAACACCTCAAGAAGAGCACCACACTCTTCTTCAACACCACCTTTGGAGATTACCACAATCTCCCTTTGAAGATTACCACAATCTTCCTTCAACGACACCTTGAAGATCACCACAATCTTCAATCTTGAAGAATGCCAAATTCTTCAACACCTCAAGAGCACCACACTCTTGAAACACCTATCACCTAGATCACCCAAGTGTATTCTTTCCATAAGAATACTCACAAGGATGTCTTGTGTTGAATGATGACAAAAATCAAGATTACAACTCAATAATGAATATTACAATTTGAGTGCAAGTGTAATCAAGAAATAAAGCCTAGACCTCAAGATGTGAAAGTGAAATCCTTAGGCTATAAATACAACAAGAGTGTTGAATATGAAAGCTTGGAAATTTGCAGATTTCTTGTTGTGAATTTGCTTGTGTTTGTTATGTCTTGTGTCTTCAATTCATCCTCTATTTATAGGGAAGTCTTCACCAACATAGGCTCCCAACATAGGCTCCTTCTTCTTCACTTATGTCTAAAAAAAGAGGATCACAAGATGTAGAAATATTGTACAAAATAGAAAAGCAAATCTTTGTCAATAAGTTCAACGGTACAAATTTTGCTGTCAAAAGATTACATAGCGACCGTTGTTGCCTGTATAAGATTTCGAACATTTTGAAAAAGATAGTCGCGATCCAGTGCACGGGTCGGGAGGGGGTCGACTTGGTCGACGGGGGTGCGACGCCGCCGCTTCCAGGTGGACCGATCCCTCTCTTTTTTGTACAAAAATTGTTTATGTTTCTAACTGCATTTCAAGTTCGTGTTCTTCGTGCAGTTGACGCTTTGGGCAACCGGTCGACCTTCAATTTGAAATGTTGTCCGATTTTTGTCAAAAATAAACTTCAAGAAATACTCCAAAAAATTAGTAAAAACATTTTAAATCAATTGGGAGTATTTGGACAACATTTACAAACATTGTTTTGGTGTAAAAACCAATATAAAAAAAATCATCAAAAGTGTTGTCCAATTTTAATCAAATTAAAAACTCTAAGAATACTCCAAAAATTAGTAAAAACATTTTAAATCATTTAGGAGTATTTGGACAACATATAAAAACATTGTTTTGGTATAAAAACTCATTTAAACAAAATCATCAAAATCTTGATAAAAACATTTATCTAACACTACAAAGATGCCTCACTTGCCAACTAATCAAAACGGACTGGAAATTAGCGGGTTTTTTGACAAGGTATTATGGTTTTGAAATTAAATTGACAAAATATGGGGTTTTGAAAGTTGTTATGATAATAAGTGAGGCGCATCATGGTTTTGTTCCTTTTCTAAAGGCACAAAACCATGATGCGTTTCATGTATATTTTTTTTTAACCTGGCAAAGACGAAGCGCAGAAGTGATTTGAGCTTTAAGTCAAGGCTCAAACACTTCTTGCGCTTCATATGTTTTTTTTTGTTTTTTTCCGTCAAATGAAGCGCAAGAGGAATGTGTGTATCAAAGTTATTTTTTTTGAGATTTACAGAAAAAAGGCGATATATAATAGCAATTAAAACTTAGTTATGATTTAGTTAACAATTAATTTAAAATGTACTAGTTTAAAAAACAAATTAAACTATATTAACAGCATAATCCTAAATTCGATGTCCTCCGGTGCCACATCTAGGTTGATATCTCACTCGTGTGCTCCTCCTCCGGTCACGATTCTGTTAATCATCATCATACTGATCTGATGCAGATGGTGCAGTCGACTCTCCATCTTTGTGACCTCAGTCGTGTCCACTTGTAAATGAAACATGTGACGTCTGAAAATCCGGATACATGAAGTCGGATGGATAATGCTGTCTAGGTGAGTACGAGGTGCCTATACTCGTGTCGAGAAATGATGTAAAATAGGTGAACTGAGGAGTGATAAAACTGTCATAACCTGCAGTAGGCTGAGACACATATACGCCTACAGTGGGGTCCATATCCTGAGATACATGATACGTCGATGTGGAGGGGCTTGCTTAATATGCTGGAGGGGACAAAAATGTATGATACGTCAATGTGGACGGACCTGTCGAGTATGTGGGTGGATCCCCTATGGTATAAGTCCTCCCTGCACTCGTCCTCCTCGGCTCGGTAGCTTTAGTACGCTCATGCGTAGGCTCCTCTATAGATAGATCAGGTGGCTGCTCTGCAGGCTGTCTAAGAAGATGTCTCATGTTTGCCATCCCATCACGAAACTCGTGTCGTAGGTGATCCACTGACTGAGGGTCATCAGCACTAACATCTCAAACACTAATTGATAATCGATCGAGCAAGGTACACTACAAAATACATGTTTGATTGTATCATTACACTATGCAATAAGTATTTAAGAGTGCATAATACTTAAATCAAAAACATGTTACCATAGCATCACGAGCTGCTGTGTCTGTTGGCTTATGCAAGTTTGGCGGCGATATAAGTCGTCGGGTAATGTTATTATACCAAACAAGATAACCTTGTTCTACGCTGGGGCCATCAACAATAAGTTCTATTGTGACGGTAGAGATCGCGACCAGAGCCCAATACTGCACCCAATCGCATGATAAGTAGGCCAATCAAAAGCCAATCGGCCCCGACGAGTAAATGAATGCAGTGTCATATGTGACTCTGATACAACATCATGAATATGTTGCCATATGCCACACTGTCTCATAACTCACTCTAGGTGGTGAATCTCCACAATAGCGTAGTTAATGAGAGGACACTGGGATCTCCATAGATGAGTAATGCATCGTGGTCTAAGTCCGCTAAAATCTGGGAAAGCCATGTCATATGGCTCCCAACACCACTAACAATATAAACATTGAGAAATATGTTAGAATATGTATGTACTGAAATGACAAAAAAATAACAATGCGTACACGTCTCTCTGACAGTCGATCAAGCATATTCCTAATGACGCGCACAGAGTAGCTGGTCGTGTGTGTGTATCTACGATATTGCATCTGATTGGTATGTGTTTTGCATGTATTTTGGGCTTAATTGTAGTTAGAATTAGTTGTTATGCATGCATTACTTGAGTGAAAAGGGCTTTATTTCTGTAAAGTGGAAAAGGTATTACACTTTGCTCGTTTTGTAGGAATTAATTGATATATGTAGCATTTTGGCAACAATTCGGAGCATTGCGGTAAAGGACCGCCGATACTTGAAGTAACGTACGATGTTTGGAGTTGAATTGAGAAGAAGTCAGACGAACCGGGTGAGAAACGAAAAGAAACGAACACATATCAGCTCCATTAGGTGCGCACGGGCAGGGCGTGCGTCCATAGCACGACCCGTGTGCCATCCAGACTAAAGACTCAGCCCACGGAACCCCGCACAGGCTGGTCGTACGTTGAGCGCACGGCCCGTGCATCCCTTTAGCGAATGAATGAGCCAACGACACCCCGCACGGACTGGTCGTGCGCGAGGCGCACGGCTCGTGCGTCTGTGCGGGAAAAATAGGATTTGATAGTTCTAATCGAGTTTTGACCAAACGAAGTATAAATAGAGATGAGGCGGCCCCAAACGATGACACACTAATTTTTGCCCTAGAAACAGAGAAAAGAGCAACCTTCTATCGGAGGATTCGAGAGATTGATCGAGGTCGCAACCACACGCTTGAGGATTGAAGATAGATCGAGAGATCATCGACATCCCTGAGTTTTCTCATTCCATAGTATCATTTACTTTCGATTAGTTAAATATGAACATGAATAATTTGTCTATGAATTGTTTATTTCCCATGTCTGGCTAAACATCTTGTGATTCCTGGGTTTGGGATTAGGTTAATGGATATTTTTGTTGATGATTAATTGCAATTGAAGTTATTATTTTCAGACCTTATTCGAGTACTTTGTTTTATTACTTGTTTTATCAAATGGCCATTGGTTTAACTTGCTTTGATGTATTGATTCATAATTCGAGAGATGAGTTTCAATACTAGATCTTTGAGTACTTGACATGAATATTTGCAAGATTGAGAAGTCTGTGAATAGTTGTGAAGATTTATAATCTTGTGTGCTTTTGGGAGTTGCATATCTTATGTTGAGTAGAGATGCTAGCATAGATAATCCAATCAATGTTTTTACATACATCTCGAGAAAGAGAGGGTAAAATACTTTTGTCTTATAGGGAAGAATAATAATAACTTTGCTTGTGATTAATCTGATAACAAAAGAGGATATTAACTGAAACCATAACCCTGGAATCCATTCATCTCCTTGATCTTTCAATCAACTCTTTACTTTGTCTTTTTATGATAAATTCTTGTCTTGCTTTTATAAAACTAATTATCCAATTTCGATCGTCTAGATAAAAATAAGATTATTACAATCCCAATACTTAGTACATTAATTTATTAGTCTATGTGGATTTGACCTTGCTAATCCTATTCTATAAACTATACCGTACACTTGCAGTGAAGCTAAAAATATGGCGAACAAGTTTTTGGCGTCGTTGCCGGGGACTAATTAAATTTTTAATACTAGTATTGCGATACATAGAATTATTTTTAATTTAGACATTTTTCTTTCTTTTTGTTTGTTGTTTAATTTTACTCCTACTGTGTTTGACTTGTTTTCTTTAGTTGGTTCAGGTAGTACATGAACACTCGCTCGAAGCAAAGAGAATTAACACCGTTCATACCGGAGGTTGAGGCTTTTGCTAGGCGAATTATTGTGGGTACTAAACGAGCAGAAAGACAGCAAGATCAGTTTATGGATGACGTGGAAGGGAACAACGGGGGTAATAACGGAGTCAACAACGGAGGTAACAATGGGGCCAACAGGGTCATTAATGAGTTACGATACAAGACACTGCATCTTCCGGCAAATCCAAAAGAAGTTTATTCGCGATTACTTTCACCCACAAACAAATCGCAACTATGGTGGAATTCCCAATGTCCCAATTAATGCGAATAATTTTGAGCTGAAGCCAGCACTGATGTTGATGGTGCAGCAGAATAGGTTTGTGGGTTTTCCGTCTGAGGATCCCAATTCTCATCTTGCAAACTTCATGCAGATTTGCAACACAATCAAGATGAATGGGATGACTGATGATGCTATACGTTTGCGCCTATTCCCTTTCTCTTTAAGGGATAATGCTAGAAACTGGCTAGGCACACTAACTCAGGGGAGTGTGAATACTTGGGACGAGCTGAGTCAAAAATTCTTGTTTAAATACTTCCCACCAAGTAAGACACTGCAGCTCAAAAGTGAGATCACGCAGTTCAGGCAGTTTGATTCTGAGCCACTGTATGAGGCCTGGGAGAGATTCTGGTATTTAACTATTTATTGAGGAGGTGCCCGCAACACGGATTTCCAGAGGATCAGCAGCTTTGCTACTTTTATAACGGGTTGATGGGACAAACTATGTCATTTGTGGATGCCGCAGCATGAGGCACTTTACTCGCAAGATTCCCACAGGATGCATTCAACTTGCTTGAAGAGATGGCAATGAATATCTATCAGTGGCCCTCTGAGAGAACTAATGTGAAAAGGGTAGCCAAAGTCTCTGATTCGGACCCAATCAAGGCATTGACGGCTCAGATGACAGGATTAACAAATCAGTTGAGTGCTTTAACTCAAGGGACAGAGGTAAACACGGGTGCAAATAATGGGGGAGTTCCTCGAGACCATATGGAGGAAGCTAACTTTGTTAATAACCGGAATTTCAACAATTACCAGAATAATCAGACTCCCAACCATTATCATCCCAGTGTGAGAAATCATGAAAACTTTTCCTATGCGAATAGGAAGAATGTGATGCAACCACCACCAGGGTTCAATGTGACAAACGGTGTCTTTAATGCGGAGGCGAAGCCATCTTTAGAGGATATTCTCACCTCATTCATGAGTGAAACGAGGAACCGGTTAAATAAAGATGAGGCTAAGATACACAAAATCGAGGCACATGTCACGTAGTTGGCCAACATTGTGGGTTCACAAATGAAAAATCTAGAAACTCAGATTTGCCAGTTAGCGATGATCATTGGTGGATTTGCATGTATTTTGGGCTTAATTGTAGTTAGAATTAGTTGTTATGCATGCATTACTTGAGTGAAAAGGGCTTTATTTCTGTAAAGTGGAAAAGGTATTACGCTTTGCTCGTTTGGTAGGAATTAATTGATATTTGTAGCATTTTAGCGATAATTCGGAGTATTGCGGTAAAGGACCGCCAATACTTGAAGTAACGCACGATGTTTGGAGTTGAATCGAGAAGAAGTCAAACAAACCGGGCGAGAAACGGAAAGAAACAAACACATATCAACTCCAGCAGGTGCGCAGGGACAGGGCGTGCATCCATAGACGACCGCGGCGCCATCTGCATCAAGACTCAGCCCGGCACCCGCACAGCTGGTCGTGTGTTGAGACGCCGTCCGCAAGCGCCCCTTCGAATGAATGAGCCTACGGCACCCCGCACAGGCCGGCGTGCGCGTGGCACACGGCCCATGCGTCTGTGCGAAAAAACAAGGTTTGACAGTTCTAATCAAGTTTTGACCCAAACGAAGTATAAATATAGACGAGGCGGCCCCAAAGGACACACTATTTTTGACCTAGAAAGCAGAGAAAAGAGCAACCTTCTACCGGAGGATTCGAGAGATTGATCGAGGTCGCAACCACACGCTTGAGGATTGAAGATAGATCTAGAGATCATCGACATCCATGAGTTTTCTCGTTCCATAGTATCATTTACTTTCGATTAGTCAGATATGAACATGAATAATTTGTCTATGAATTATTTATTTCCCATGTCTGGCTAAACATCTTGTGATTCCCGGGTTTGGGATTAGGTTAACGGATATTTTTGTTGATGATTAAATGCAATTGAAGTTATTATTTTCAGACCATATTCGAGTACTTTGTTTCATTACTTGTTTTATCAAATGGCCATTGGTTTAACTTGCTTTGTTGTATTGATTCATAATTCGAGAGATGAGTTTCAATACTAGATCTTTGAGTACTTGACATGAATATTTGCAAGATGCCCCAACAGCCCTAACATCCCGTAACAACTGTAGGTATAACAATGATACACCCTTACCAAATTAATCTGGCATCATCAAACTACCCAATAGTATGAGACCACAACCCCTGGCGTACTGGTCTACTGCAGCCTGAGGGCTCCAATCCGTAATCGGAATATCTGCAAAGTGCTCCCTCAAAGCCGTCAAAAGAATGCGTGATCGTCCTCGCATCTGCCCGGATGTAGGAATAAAACCTAAGTACTCCCACAATATTCCCTCCACCGAAAGTCCCCATATAATGGATACGTCCCCGTAATGTAATCGCCGCCTCTCCAATCGGTAAGTAGAATGTGTGTGCCTCAGATCGCCATTGCTCTCCAATCGTATTTCACTTCATTACCATTTTGCACAATTTGTCCTCCAAAGTACACAACTATATTTATCATGTTTGAATTTGACATTCCTTATAAATAAATATATATATATATATATATAGTTAAATAATAATTTTGAATTATATTACGACATACACATTATCATAAGACGTATTGCAAATTGACTTAATATTATTTAACTATATATTATCACTATTGCTTACTCAAAAAAAAGTGAGTTCTAACCTGAAAATCTCGCGGGAAAATTGGCGCGGGTGCCTTACTGGAAAAACGTCTTTGGAAGACTGTCGTTCGTGCCTCGACAGAAGACTGCCGATCGTGCCTCACTAGAAAAATATAGTCGGTAGCTTGCACCGGGAAATACCGCCGCCAATACACTACCTCGCCGGCTTTTCACTCTGTTGTCTGCAAACTCGCCGGAAATATCACTCTACTGCCACTATCTCGCCGGCTTGTCACTGCATGGTTTGCATTTTTTTTTTCCTGGATGAACACAAGGTTGCTGAGTGAGCCTGGTTAAATAGAGGTGGGGGGGTGCATTATTGAAGGAGAATCTCCGACAGTCAAAGCGCATCTACACGATGCACTGCACCTTTCGCACTTTCGGGCGCAGGTCTTGGCGCCTCTTTTTCTTTTTGGATTTTAGCGCGGGGCGCGTACTACTCTTGCGCTTCATCACTTTTTTTTTTTACAAAAAAAGTTCAGAAATGGCAGGCGCTTTAACTTGGTGTGCTTCATTTGTTGTTAGTCGAAAAAAAAAAAAACGCATGACACATATGTGCTTCATCTTAAAGGCACAACACCGTTTTGCGGTTACACTTAAAACTACGAATAGTTTCAAATCCACCACATATTGTTAATTGTTTTTGAAACTCACAATAATCTATCAAAAAAACCTACCCGAAATCAGTGAATCCCCAAATTTTGGGGGTCACGTAAGCTGTACATGATGGATTACGGCAAAATTTGAATTTTCAGAGCGAAATTGATCTCAATGTGAAAAATTATTTAATTGGTGGACTAATTATGCTACCCCTAAATAAGTGGACTAATTTTACATGGGGCCTATATTTAGTGGACTTATTTTGCATTTAAGCTCAACTTTTTAACCCTTTTGCGCAGTCCACGTTTTATTTCTTAATCTGAAGTTTATTTAGGGCTTTAGCCCAATATTATTGAGATATACTATATCAAGAAACAGAGAAGGACTTTTCAAAAAAAAAAAAAATATATAAAAATAAACAGAGAATGACAATGTCGGTTATGACCATCTGCAAGTGATGCACTATACAACCCACTTTACTGTTTTGTTTATTAGGCCCAGCAACTATTTTTGGTGTTTTTGGAACCAAAACCCCAAGGCCCCAACACTCTTTTTACAAACTACTAAATCATTGTAATAAAGGAAAAAAAAGAGTAATTGACAAACATACCCAACATTTTGGGGGAAAAGACACTACACTCCCCATTTTGTTTTGGATATTTTTATGTTCTTGCACTTTTTTTTGGACATTTTTACGCTTATTTTCGATTTTTTTTGTTCTCGGATTGATTTCTATGTATTTATGTTGTTTCTTACGTATTTCTATGTTGTTTATTTGTTTTTTGTTGTTTTATGTCATTTTTGTGTTGTTTAAATGTTTCAATGCATTTTTATCTATTTTTGCGCTTTTTTTGTTCATGTCTTGTTTTATATATTGTTTATGTTGTTTCTGGATTATTTCTATATTGTTTTTAATATTGTTCTGATGTTTCTTTGTTGTTTCCATGTTGTATTCGACATTTCAATATAACATTTACTTAATTTTAAGCTCTTTTTGTTCATTGTTGTTCTCTATATTGTTTATATTGTTTCTGGGTTATTTCTATAAAATTTTTAAATATTCGTTGTTTCTTGGTTGTTTCCACATTGTTTTCGACGTTTTCAATGCATTGGATCAAAAATTGAATTGTGTTTTTTTATTCATGTGTTGTTTCTATATTATTTTCAATGTGTTTTGTTTTTATATATGTTATTTTATGTGTATATTTCTTGATTGTTTATAATATTTTTCAAGTATAAAATTGATTATTAAATATGGGCAAAAATTAATTTTTCGCTGAAATTTTGTTAGATGAAACATGTTCGAAAGAACCTTGAAACAACATAAA
The DNA here is from genome assembly GCA_016081115.2 of Rehmannia glutinosa. Lineage (NCBI taxonomy): Eukaryota > Viridiplantae > Streptophyta > Magnoliopsida > Lamiales > Orobanchaceae > Rehmannia > Rehmannia glutinosa. The sequence continues at coordinate 134,613 of JABTTQ020002439.1, forward strand.
AAACACGATAAATCTGTGGGAGTGTAAAAATGTCCGAAAAGAATGCAGGAGCGTACAAATGTTTAGAAAAAAAGACTGGGAGCGTAAATGTGTCATTTTTTCTAGGAATATTGGGTATTTTTGACCTTAACCCTGAAAAAAACGACTCGACTAATTATTACAATTTATTTGCATAATTCTATTTTTTTCCAATATTAATAAGCACTTATTTTCCACAAATATTTGATACTGAATTTAACATAGATTTTCATGATTTTTCATAAAAAATCATATTAAATGATATAGAATTGAAGATAGTCGAATCACAAATGGAAACGCTTCATTTTTAGCCTTTCTTATTCTACTTATCTTTATCTAGAGAAGATTTACACCTGATAGGCAGTTTACCTTTTTCTAGTGGAAGGAATTTTATTATTAATTGCTTTAAAAAACAATTATTATTAATTATAAAGGTAAATCTCACTTTACCCCCTTATACTCTCAATGAATATCACTTTACCTCTTGTATTTTCAGTTGTATCACTTTACCCCCTTATACTATTAAAATATTTTTTTTATTCTCCTATTCCTTTACTATATGACTTAATTGTCCCTATTGTTGTTTTAAAATTAAGTTAATAGTAATAAATTCATATATATATATATATATATAAATTAAAAATATTATTTGCTATTTATTAAATTTAATATAATTCTATTAAAGAAGTAAACTATTAGTATTAAATTTCTCATCATTAATGAATTATAATAATAGAATCCTAAACAAAGTTAAGATTATTTTTTTCGTATCAAATAATTAACTACTTAAAATGACATTTTTTCTATTAAAAAAGTTTTTATTAGATTATGATTATTCAATTAAAAATTGAAAAATTACTAATAATATTTTGCATATTTAATAAAATGAATTACATATATTATATAAATTTAAGTTTGTGATTATAAATGTATTAGCTAATATAAAAATATTATGTTATATAGTAATTTAATAGAGACTATATTAAAGTTAAATAATTAGAAATTGTTGGCGACAAATATGGTATTTAATTATTTAATATATAATTCGGTTTATATATTAGTTTCATATTAATTGCCCAAAGGACTTTTAATAAATAACCCGGCCCAAAGGAGTACAGGACTGGACCATATGCCGATTTCTGCTACACGGTACACAGGGTCCATCTCCCAGGTATAAAAAGCTCCCTCATATTCATTTGTTAGTGAATGAACTCATAATTACTTCTACGCTTTTTATTCAGTATTCGATTATTGTTTATTCTCTCTCAATCACCATGCTGACTTGAGCGTCGGAGAGCCTCCCTGGGCAACCCTTAGGGACCCTCTTAATGTTTGCGTACATGTGCAGACAAGTTCCCAATCAAAGAATTCCAGCCTATGGAGAAGAAGAAGACTTGAAGGCTTCCCCCCCTTCGGAAGAATGATTTTATCAACACTATTGACTTGGAGTAATCTGCCCAAAAATCAGCATGATTTTAGCGCCGTATGTGAACCCAACAAAAGCACACGGAGAATCAGATCCGACCTCAAGCGCATGGGGCCGGATCCCAGTCTACAGGCACTGGGGCCAGAGACCAGCAAGAGGAAAAGCCACCAAGAAGACGGGAGGCTAGCTACCTCTCTACCGGAAGGACAATGTCTCCCTCGCAAGAAGAAGAGTTACCACCACCTCTATCCGCAGGAGCTCCGCTCCCTGAAGAAATTCACCTGCCCGTCGGAAGGGCGCCACATCATCCACATAAGGAAATGACGTTGTCACCACTGCGGAAGAAGGGTTTGCCCCCAAAAGAAGTTCACCTGACCCGGGAAGCCTTCCAAGCTCTACTGGACGAAGTTTCCCAAAATGCTTTGAAGCATCAAGTTGTGGCCGAAGCCACGGGGAGAACGCCCTGACCTCCGCCCCCCATTGAAGAACCTGACCTGGAAGGTCAAGGAAGAAGACAAGAAGAATGCGGTGAGAATCATGGAGAGCCGCCACTAGTGAAGAATCCCAAGTTGCTGGTTGTGGAGCTAGGAATCAGCAAGAGGAACTGTCACATGGAAGATGAAAGGCTAGCCCCCTCCTCCAGGAAGGGGCGCCGCCTCCACTGCAACTAAGAAAGGCGTCTCCTCCTCCTCCTGGGAGGGAGGGGGCTCCGTTTGATGAACAAGTTCGCTTGATGTGAAAATCCCTACTCGAAGAAGTTGCCCGAGCTGCTTCAAAGAATCATGTTGCGGCGGAAGGTACGGGAAGACCTCCCTCAAGCTCCGCCAGATATTGAAGACCTCAGCCTTGGGGAAGATGATAAATGAAATGAAGGACTTGAAAAAAGTCAAACGCTCCCATTGGAAAATAAGCTATAAATGGAGCCTAACACTCCCAAGTCCACACTCACAAGCCCGCAGAAGAGTCGCAGGTGGTAAAACATCAGCCAAGCCAACTCACGGGCAATCGCTATAGGGAGGAAGTTCACTAGCCCCTGCCATTCAGGCCGAGCCATTGCCCTCGAGCATCAAGATCTCCAGCCTTTCGGAGTATGATGAGACCGAAGGTCCACCAGGAGCACTTAGACAAACTCGATGTAGAGGCAGATCTCTACAACATGATGGGAACTTCCTATTGTAAAGTGTCCGGATAATACTGACGAAGCGCCACTAACTTGGTTGATTAGCACCCAACCAGATCAATCACTAGGATAGACAAGCTCACTACTACCTTCGCACGACGATTTTCCATCAGAAGGAAGTATTTGAAGATCGTGGCTCGTCTTTTCCATGTAAAACAATAGAAGGAGAGTTACTGCAAGAATCTGTGAAGTGATTCGTGGAAGCAGCAGGATCTAAAGCTGGGACACCAAGCAATAAGGCAGACCATTGAGAAGACAAGAGGATAGACTCCCCCTTCCACAGGGGCACCATTAAACAACTCAGAGTGCTGAAGGAGGCGCCCTGGCCCGGCTGAAAGGGGGCACCTTTCCGGAATCTCCTCATCATAAAGGGCTCTGCTCACCAAATATGTCCGCTAGACTCGGGAAACTCTCCAGCTCAATGAGGCTACCCTGAACGCTCTAAGACATCAACGCTCCGAGAGCCGCACGAGGATATCCCTGAGCTATGCCACCTGCATAAAGACCCCTTGTAAGGGCACCGTGCCATTGCAGGCCACAAAGAGCTGCATGAAGAATGACCTTCACTCGACTAGAACGAAAGAGAGGAACAATGAACTGGAAAGCAACCTGACATTGAAGAAGTCATCACACTGATGGAGGACAAACAAACATTGAAGTCCAGAAAGGATAGACACAAACTCCCTTCGGCACTATTAAGTGTGAGTTTTGTGTGTAGTTTGGACATGGTTTTGGCTAAAATGAGTTGATATACATGAATTAACATAGTAATAAGGGTTGTGTTCTTAATATTTGGAAAAGATATTACGTTTTGCTCGTTTTGGAGGAAAATCACTAGTTTTGTAGAACTTTTGTGGCAATTGGGAGCATTGCAGCTATTAGAACACTTGTGAATCATAGAAAATGACGAGAAACAATGATTACGCGAAGTAAAGAGTTGAACCGAGAAGAAATCAGCAGAACCGGGCCAATGATTGAGCATATCTGATGTGTTAATTCATAATTCGAGAGATGAATTTCAATACTAGATCTTGAGTACTTGACACGAATATTTTGCATGATAGAGAAGTCTGTGATTATTTGTGAGGATTTATTGATCCTTTATGCTTTTGGGAGTTGGTTATCCTATGTTGAGTAGAGATGCTAGCTTAGATAATCCAATCAACATGTTTATTGTTTCTCAAGAGAGAGAATAAATAACTTTTGTGATCATCTTATAGGGAAGATATATAATAACTTTGGCTTGATTGATCTGATAACAAGAGAGTGATCAACTGAAACCATAACCCTGGAATCCATCCATTTACTTGATCTTTCGACTCATGATTCTTTGCTTTGCTAGTTTTATGGTAGAGTATTTTCTTAGTTTTTATAAATCATCAACTACAATTCGATCGTCTAAATAAAAACACTGCTATTATAATCTCAATACTTGGTACATTAATTTATTAGTCCTTGTGGGATCGACCTTTCTCACCATATCTATTAACTAAGTCGTTCACTTCTGGTGAAGCTAAGAAATTAGGCGAACAAGTTTTTGGCGCCGTTGTTGGAGACTAATTAAATTTTTAGTACTAATATTGCGATAAATAGTGTTATTTTTAATTTAGATATTTTTTTTCTTTTTATTTTATTTTGTTAGTTCTATTCCTACATTGTTTGATTTGTTTCTTTTAGTTGGTCCATGTATTGCATAAACACTCGCTCCAAGTGAAGAAAATTAGAACCGTTCATTCCGAAGGTTGAAGCATTCACCAAAAGAATAAGTGCAACTACTAGACGAGCAGTAAGAAATACAGATCAAACTATGGAGAATGTTAATGAGAACAATGGGAATAACAACCAGAAGTGCAGGCGGTCCAGCAACAAGTGATTCGCGATTACTTTCGCCCTCAAACAAATCGCAATTATGGTGAATTACACATGTACCAATTAATGCTAATAACTTCAAGTTAAAACCGGCATTGATTTCGATGATTCAGCAAAACCAGATTGGGGGATTTCTAACTGAGGATCTCAATTCTCATCTTGCACACTTCATGCAAATTTGTAACACGATTAAGATGAATGGAGTGTCGGATGATGCTATACGTCTGCACCTATTTCCTTTCTCTTTAAGGGATAAGGCGAGAAATTGTTTAAGCACATTGACTCAAGTGAGTGTTAATACCTGGGATGATTTGAGCCAGAAATTCTTATTCAAATTTTTTCCACCAAGCAAAACACTGAAGCTTAAGAGCGAGATCACACAGTTCAGACAATTCGATTCAGAACTATTATACGAGGCCTGGGAGAGATTCAGAGACTTGTGAGAAGGTGTCCGCAACATGCGTTCCCAGAGGACCAACAACTTTGTTTCTTCTACAACGGGTTGTTGGGACAGACAAGATCATTTGTGGATGCTACAACAGGAGGGGCTTTATTAGAAAAAATCCCACAAGATGCATTTAATTTGCTTGAGGAGATGACGATGAACAGTTATCAGTGGCCCTCCAATAAGACAACCATCAAAAGGGTAGTTGAAGTTTCTAACTCGGATCTGATTAAAGCATTAACGGCTCAGATGACTGCATTGACGAATCAGTTAAGTGTTTTAACTCAAGGGTCATATGCAAATGCAGGTGCATATAATGGGGGAGTTCAGCAGGATCCTATGGAAGAGGCTCATTATGCCAATAACTGGAATTTCAGCAATTTTTGGAATAATTGGACTCCTATTCATTATCATCTGAGTTTGAGGAATCACGAAAATTTCTCAAATGCAAACACAAAAAATGTGATTCAACCACCACCAGGCTTCAGTGTGACGAATAGAGTTATTAATGCGGAGGCAAAGCCATCTATGGAGGACATTCTTGCTTCGTTTATGAGTCAGACGAGTTCGTTTATGAATGAAATGAGGAACCAATTTAATAAAGATGAGGTTAATCTGGACAAGATTGAGACACATGTTACGCAATTGGCCAACACTATGGGCTCACAAATGAAAAATCTTGAAACCCAGATTGGCCAGTTTGCTACGATCATTGGTGGACAGTATCAGAAGGGCCAATTTCCGAGCAACACTGAAGTCAACCCGAAGAAGCAGTGTAAAGCCATTCCTCTGAGGAGTGGTACAGAGTACGAGGGGCCGAAGATTCCAAAAAATCATGAAAAGTTAGAGACACGCACGGACCATGCGTGGGCGCATGGTCAGCCTATGCGCATGCCAGATGACAGAATTGCGACCCCTGGAAAAGAGGACACTATAGCAAATGGCTAAGTTGAGGTTGATGATGGCAACGAGGCATACAAAGATGAACAAAAAGGGGATGAGAAGCTTAAATCTTCTTCTAACTCTGATTTTTCAAAACTTTCTACTCCACTCTCTTTCCCTAAACACTTTCAAAAGAAAAATTAGATGCCCAATTTGCTAAATTTCTTGACATCTTTAAGAAACTCGACATTAACATACCTTTTGCAGACGCATTAGAGCAAACGCCCAACTATGCGAAGTTTCTAAAAGATGTGATGTGTAAAAAGCAAAAGATGATAGAATTTGAGACAATAAATTTGACTGAGGAGTGCGGTGCCATCATTCAAAGAAAACTACCTCAAAAGCTCAAAGATCCAGGGAGTTTCAATATCCCTTGCGCAATAAGGGGTGTTTTCTTTAATAAAGCATTGTGATTTAGGTGTAAGTATTAACTTAATGCCCTTGTCCATTTTCACGAAGCTTGGATTGGGAGAGGTGAAGCCATCCACTGTCACTTTGCAGCTTGCGGATAGATACTGATGTATCCTAAGGGAATCATAGAAGATGTGCTCATAAAAGTCGATAAATTCATATTCCTAGTGGAATTCCTAGTGCGTGACATGGAGGAAGATTGTGACGTCCCACTGATACTTGGGCGTCTATTCCTAGCCATCGGAAAAGCCATAATAGATGTGCAGAAGGGAGAGCTCACATTACGGGTTAATGATGAGCATGTTCTATTTTCTATTTATAAGACTATGAAATTTCATGATAGTGTAGAGAGTTGCAATTTCTTAGAAGTAGTTGATTCATGTATTGAAGAATTCGTAGATCATACATTGTCTCGTGATGATTTAGAATTTGGTTTAACCCATTCATGTTCGACGTCAAGTGTAACACTTGATTTTGACAACCAAGACTTGTATGCATATATTTGTGCTTTAGATAATATGCAGGAACTACCAAAAAGTGAGAAAAGCAAGAACGTGAATAAGGAAATAGGAAAGAACAACATTTTAGAACCACGCACGGACCGTATGTATACGCACAGCTGATGCTATGGAAAAGCAGGAACATAACGAGACACGCACGGACCTAATGTATGCGCACGAACAGCTTGTGCGTGACCCATATCAGTCGATACCGACCTAGAACTTAAACCGTTACCTGAACACCTCAAATACGCCTTCCTTGGTGCAAACGACACAAATCCGGTAATCGTGTCCTTCCTTTTAACTTCTGTCCAGCTTGATAAACTACTTAGGGTGTTGAGAAAATATAAGTCTGCATTAGGTTGGTCTATATCTGATTTAAAGGCATATGTCCATCGATTGTTATGCATAAGATTCGTATGGAAGATGTTTATAAACCCTCAGTTCAGAATCAAAAGAGACTAAACCCTATTATGCAAGAAGTTGTTAGGAAAGAAGTCTTAAAGTGGTTAGATGCTGGGATTGTGTATGCTATATCTGATAGTTCTTGGGTAAGTCCGGTACAAGTGGTACCAAAGAAGGGAGGTATGACAATAGTAAAGAATGAAAATGACGAATTAATTGCTACTAGGATAGTTACAGGGTGGCGTATTTTTATTGATTATAGGAAGTTGAATGATGCTACTCGTAAAGATTATTTTCCCTTTCCTTTATTGATATAATGTTAGATCGTCTCAAGCGGGATTTGATTATTTCTTTTTTTTTAATGGTTATTCGATACGATCGGATCATGATTGCACCGGAAGACCAAGAGAAGACAACATTTACATGTCCATATGGTACGTTTGCATTTCGCAGAATGCCATTCGGATTATGTAATGCACCCGCGACTTTCCAGCACTGCATGATGGGTATCTTTCATGATCTTATTGAGAAGATTATGGAGGTGTTTATGGATGACTTTTCTGTCTTTGGAATTATTTTAATCATTGCCTTCACAATCTTTCTTTAGTGTTGCAGAGATGCGAAGAAACTAATCTTGTTTTGAATTGGAAGAAATGTCACTTTACTGTACGAGATGGCATTGTACTTGGCCATCGAGTTTCTTCTACAGGTTTAGAAGTGGATAGAGCAAAGATTGTGGCAATTGAGAAACTCCCACCACCTACGAATGAAAAAGCAATCTGAAGTTTCTTAGGGCACGCCAGTTTCTACAAAAGGTTCATTCGTGACTTTTCTAAAATAACTAAATCTTTGAGTCAATTATTAGAAAAAGATTCTGCTTTCAATTTTTCCAATGATTATTTGCTGGCGTTCGAGATTTTGATGAAAGCGTTAGTGAGTGCACCAATTCTTGTGGTACCGGATTGGAGTCAGCTATTTGAGCTAATGTGTGATGCCTGTGACTTTGCAGTAAGGCCAGTTCTTGGTCAGAAGAGAGAAAAGATATTCAGATCCATCTACTATGCGAGGAAAACATTGGATGGTGCACAACATAATTACACCACCACTGAGAAAGAGATGTTGGCGATTGTATTTGCATAGACATATTCTGATCTTACTTGATTGGAACAGTGACGATAGTCCACATAGACCATGCATCTATCAAATATCTATTGGATAAGAAAGATGCAAAGCCGAGATTGATACGATGGATTCTCATGTTGCAAGAATTTGATTTGGAGATTAGAGATAGAAAGGGATGTGAGAATGAGGAAGCACACCACTTATCTAGGCTTGAGTACAAAAAGGATGAGAAAGAGGGAATAAAGTCGATCAAAGAAGAGTTTCCGGATGAGCAAATTTTGTTAGCACAGGCAACATTCCCATGGTACGTAGACTTTGTAAATTATTTGGTAGCGGGAGTTTTGCCTCCAGATTTATCCTCATATCAGAAAAAGAAATTACTCCATGATGTCAAGTTTTATATGTGGGATGATCCATTGCTCTTTAAGATGTGTGCAGACATGATCATTAGTCGATGTGTACCTCTAGAAGAGTGGGAGAGAGTTTTACAATAGTGTCATTCCTTACCTTCTGGGGGACACTTTGGTCCGACATGCACTACTGCGAAGTTGCTACAAAGTGGGTTATATTAGACCTACTTTGTATAATAATTGTTATTTACGTGCAACAGTGTGATAGATGCCAGTGGATGGGGAACATATCTAGACAACATGAGATGCCTATGACGAATGGAAGTGGAATTATTTGATTCGTGAGGGATTGACTTTATGGGTCCCTTTCCATCATCGTCTGGTCACCAATACATTTTACTCGCAGTGGAGTATGTATCCCGATCGATAGAGACGATTCCTTCACACAGACAAATGATGCACAAGTAGTAATGCGTTTTGTGAAAATAAATATATTCACTCGATTTGGAACCCCGAGAGCTTTGATTAGTGACGGGGGGTCACATTTTATGAATAAGTTGATGAGAAATCTACTTGCAAAATATGGTGTTAGGCATAAAGTTGCATTGGCATACCATCTGCAAGCAAATGGGCAAACTGAAATAGCCAATCGAGAGATTAAGCAAATCCTAGAAAAGACTGTGAGCATAAATCGCAAAGATTGGTCTATGAGGTTAGATGATGATTTATGGGCATACCAGACATCTTTGAAGACACCTTTGGGAACACCTCCATATCAGCTTGTGTTCGGAAAATTGTGTCACTTACCCGTGGAGTTAGAACATAAAGCATTCTGGTCAATAAAGAAGTTGAATTTTGACTTCAAAGTAGTAGGTGAAGAGAGGCTACTACATTTAAATTAGATGGAAGAATTCAGAAATGAGGCCTATGAGAATTCCCGGATTTACAAAGAGCGTACTAAGAGATAGCATGGCAAGATGATCAAGAGACGAGAGTTTTTACCGGGTGAACAAGTCCTCTTGTACAATTCACATATGAAACTTTTTCTTGGAAAACTTAAATCTTGGTGGTTGGGACCGTTCGTAACTAAGAAGGTATTATCACCCCTCGGAGTAGTGGAATTGTTGACACGGGATAGAGAGACATTTTTAGTCAACGGTAAAAGGATTAAGCATTACTTCCACAGGAACCAAAAGGAGGAGGTGGCACACATCACCTTGAGGGATCTTTGATCGAAACATACCAGCGTCAAATTATAGACGTTAAATTTAGCGCTTGTTGGGAGGCAACCCAATGATTTGCTATTTTTCTTCACTTATTTAGTTTGTTTAAGTAGATAGGATTTTACTTGTTTTTCTTGATATATATATATATATATATATATATATATAATCGTCCTTCGACTTGATGCACGGTCAGACCGTGCGTTAGCGTATGGTCCGTGCGCTTGTGCGAGAGAAGGACTAACTCTCAACAGCCCGTGCGTGGCCGCACAACCCGTGCGTCTGTCCGGCATGCTCAGTTAAAAAATTCAGATTGGGGTATTTTTCACTCCTACAAACACCCATCTATGCACATAGGGCTAAAATTTCAACCTTGTTGCTAAATCTTGGAGATTTCGGTAAGAATTGCATTCTCTCTTTGATTTTATTGTATGATATACATTGGAGGTTGATGTTTGGTGTAATATGTGATAGAATTGTCATGGTTTTCTTTGAATATTCTTTGGGACATTATATCAAACACTTGGTATGCATCTTGAATTGGTGAAGATAGTTGGAGTTCTTGATCATGTTATGATTGGTCATTAATATTTAGCGTATGCTTGACTATGAATTCTCGATAATTGTATTGAAGTTGAAAAAAATGGGATTAGTCCTTGATTTTAGACTTGTGCAGGTGGGAAATTTTACTCTTTATGGAAATTGAACAATAAGCATTATTTCACCATTTTAGATAGAAGTTGCTAAGTTTATCTGAAGTCTCATATATTCTTTTGCTAGGTACAATATTGAACGAGTTGAAATGGCCGAAAGAAGAAGACGACAGAGAGAAAGAGCCCAATGAGAAGTTGACCCGAATAGCCCCGAAGCATACAGAGTGGAGCTCACACGGGACGAGCATATAGAGGCCTGGAATAGGTTGGTGACTCGCCCAATGACCCCAACTCGATATACCGATGATGAGTGTACCCAAGCACTTGGGATACACGAAGAAGTTTGGAGAATATTTGAGAGGGTTGGATGGACGAGGTTTATAAGCGGGAGATGGCCCACATACATAAGTCTCACCTTGGAGTTCTTGAGTACTCTCAAGGTGTTAAGAACCCTCCCAGGAGAGCCGTATTTGATCAGATTCTAGTTGGGGAATACAAGGAGACAACTCTCAATTGCCGACATGAATAATGCTTTGGAGGTGCCGGTCAATGGAGCATATATGACCCCCGTGGATTATAACACAACAGTATTTCTGGAGAGCACTTGTGGAAACTCCCGAAATGGAAATAAGGGTCTATGAGGCAAGGTCGGCCAAGAAATCATGGGTACAAAATATGGTGTTTCGATACGTACAAAGAGTTACCTCAGCGTCGATCTTTGCTAGGGAAAATAACGGGGTAATGACTACTAGAGAACTATTTTTGATATGATGTATGTTGAGGAGCACACCATTCAACACGGCGGCATACTTCATTGATCAACTAGATACTGTGGCTACTCAGAGATCGGGCAACATCATGATAGGAGGTATAATTACCCATATCACCTTATTCTTTAATGTTAATGTTTGAACTCTGGACCCGATGAATGGCGAAAGGAGGATTAGTCTTGCCGTATGAAAGACGATGAGGATCATCACGGAAGAGGAGGGCGTGTATCTCTTCCAAACAGAGAGTCGACAATCCATTCCCTTTGCCCAACACTTCTCTCACCACTGTTGATAACATAAATGACCGGTCAAACTTTCTATTAAACTCAGATATGCATGAACTAGTAATACAACGAATGCTCACGCAAAAAAGGAGATGAGTAGTCGGGTTCTAGGATGCAGAGGAGTTGGTAGAGCAGGAGATGGAGTATGTTGGTAGACAGGATTCGATACAAAGGAACATGGACATCCCAAAAAGTTCCCATCAAGGTACGAATCCCACGAGCCCTGACATAAGTGTAGGTTGTTGGCCTTGGAAGAGAGAGTCCAGCTGCATCACAAGGAGTTTAGGGCATTTCGAACAGAGCAGCAGTAGTGGACCATGACAGCTGACAGGCGTCAAGAGGAGCTCCTCGAAATGATGAGGCAGATGACCTAGTGGAATCTATCCTAAGGCCACTATCCACCGACACCACCTCTACCGCAGTGAGTTAATAAGTTGTCTATTATTTCTTTTGCATTGAAATTCTCTCTCTTTTCATGTGCACGATATAATTTCTTTCAAGTTTGGGGGAGAGATAGTTATTTTGATCTAAAGGGAAGTGGAGAGATAACTTTTTGCATTTCATGTAGTTGCATGTAGAGAACTTAGGTTGCATTGCATTAGAAGCATGTTTATAGTTTTAGCACGTTTATTGCTTTCTTAGGTTCTTAGGGAGTGAGTAAACTTTGGATCGATGTTGTGCAATGTGAGTTGAGGGGTATTTTGCAAAATCCTTTGGTTGTTTTGATTTGGTGTTGAGTGTGAATTGATTAATATAATAAGGGATGATATTGAGCATGTGGATATTGAAACATGGATTTTAGGCTTTGATTTATTGATATGCAAGACTATGAGCTTTTGAGCTTTTACTGCTTTCATTATATGCAGACTTGTTTTTTGTTTTGTGTGTATCATTCATGCTGTTAGAACTCTAGAACTTGTTTTGGTATCTCTGTCAAGACCACATGTTATATAGTATTTGTGAAAATGATTTTAGACCATTTTTGTTTAGCCTTTCAAGCCTTTAGCCTACCCAATGATATTTAATTACCTAGTTAACCAATTTGAGCCTATTGCCTTATTTATTTTATAGCCACATTTTGAGCCTTGACTTGATATATCTTTTATCCTAAACTTGAGCTTATAACATTGAGTAAGTTGGTTGAATGAGGATGAAATTGATGAAATCAATAATGTGAAAGAATGTGCAGGATTTAGTTTATGGGAACAAAAAAGATAAAAAAATGATGAATGCTCACGAAAGAGTCGAACCAAAAAAATAACTGACTCTATGATTGATTTTCTATGAGTGAACTTATAGGCTGGGTTTGTAATATGATTTGGGGAAAGTTCAGTTTTGCCAAAGAAAAGGCTATGAAGAATTGATGTAAAAAAAACGGGGTGGTTTGAGAAGCTTAAGTTACTATTGAGTTCATTAGTTGGTGATTTTTACATGAAATTTATTTAATTGACTGAGACGATGCTTACCATTCTATATGCTCAAGTTTGAGTCACTTTATCCATACTTTCCTACCCTAACCAAAGAGCTTTCATTACAACCGATTGACAAAGTCCTTTTTGATTCATGAATTGCATACATTTTAGTGGTGGAAATTTGAGACGATTTGCAACCCTATGGTAGTTCTTCATCATTGAATTAATTTTAGCGTAAACACGTTCTTTATACACTTGAGGAGAGAACATACACTTGACCAGTGAGATTCGTAAATTCAAAGCATTTGCCACGATTATATTGAAACATGTTTTATATTGGAGATTTGAAACTTGATTAATTCATTACTTGATATCATTGGATAAACCACGAGTTCTTGGAGTTGATGTTCTTGATTGTGCACAATTCATTCCTCCCACTCGTGTTTTTTTGGCTTAAGTAATGTTGACTGGGACTGTCAACAGTTTAAGTTTAGGGGTTTGTTAAGTGTGAGTTTTGCGTGTATTTTGGAGATGGTTTTGGGTAAAATGAGTTGATATACATGCATTAACATAGTAATAAGAGTTGTGTTCTTAATATTTAGAAAAGATATTACGCTTTGCTCGTTTTGCAGAAAATCACTAGTTTTGTAGCACTTTTGTGGCAATTGGGAGCAGGTATTAGAACCCTTGTGAATCATAGAAAGTGATGAGAAACAATGATTACGTGAAGTAAGGAGTTGAACCGAGAAGAAATCAGTAGAACCAGGCGGAAAATGACCATGCACGGGTAGCCCGTGCGTATGCGCATGACCCGTGTGTGAGGTGAGAAGCAGGGCAAGAGTTCGACACTCATGTCCCTTTCTGCTCTGTGAGGCAAATACAATCATCCTCTAGAGAAGCTTTCTGCTCAGTGAGGTAAATAAAATCCTCTAGAGAAGTTTTCCACTTCGTGAGGAAAATAAATTCCTCCAGAGAAGCTTTTCGCTCTGTGAGGCAAATGAAATCCTCTAGAGAAGCTTTCCGCTCCCATGAGGTATATAAAATTCTCTAAAGAAGCTTTCTGTTCTGTGAGGCAAATAAGATTCTCTAGAGAAGCTTTATGCTCCATGAGGCAGACAAATTCCTCTAGAGAAACTTTCCACTCCATGAGGCAAACATAGTCCTCTAGAGCAGCTTTCAGCTCCGGCATATGTTTTGAATGTTTTTATGTGTGTTTTGTGTGATAATTTATACATATTTTTGGCGTATTTTATTTACATTTGCATGTTTTAGTGTTATATTGTGTTATTTTATTGATTTTTTAGGTTTTGGTGGAAAAAGAAGTTTTGGAGCAAAAAACGTTAAAAGGTCATTTCGCGCAACTACGGCAGTCCTTGTATATTGGACGTAACGTTCGCATCCAAAGAGTAATATTTTTGTTTGGGTTCTTCCCATTGAAGTTATTTTTGTTCCTTAATCGAAGAGTAATATTTCTTCATCTCTTTTGTCTGATTTCGATGGTTGGGTGATTATTATTGTTGCATGAGAATGTTTATGATTATTTTCTTTCCTTCAATGAGATTATGATCTCACCCCCAAGCATGAACTAATTTTCTTTTTCTAGGATTAAGATGATTTGATTCAAACAAACAAGCATGAGTATTGACTATTTGGTTTGCTTTCCTGAATAAATTGCTTTACTTGTTGATTAATTGTTTGACCAACTCTTGATTGTTTTGAGGGAATAATTGAGATCGACAGAAGATATTATCCATGGACTAAATTTATTTAGGGGGTTAGATATGAATCAGAGATGTATTATCTAACTTGGCTTAATGAAATAGCAAATTATGTTGGTATAGCCCGAATCTGTGAATACGTGAGTTATCAGATTTAGGCCTTATTTTTACATGTTTGTTATGTTTATTAACCGCATGATCAATTAGTTGATATTCTGCTTGCTAGTTTGATGAGATGAATCCAAAATCCTAGATTTTCATCCATATCTTTTTCTTCAAGTTTAATCATGTTTATTTTAATTTTGTCTTTTTAATTGTTTTCTTTTAGTTTATTAAAAATCACAAATTTGGTTAAAGTGTTTAGGATTTACTTTTGGTTTATTATGATACATAATAATTATTTGCCGACTAAGTCTTCCTTGAGAGACGACTTGTGGTCAACATGCTACTCTACGATTGATCTCGTTCTCTTGCAAGGATCGCTAGATTTATTTTAGGTGTTGGGCGCCGTTGCCGGGAAAGGCTTTAGGCGTAATAAATATTGTGTTTATTTTTCGTGTTTCTAGCATAGGACTCTTTTTGTTTAATTTTTAGTTTAGGACTCTTTTTGTTTCTTTTGATTTTCACTTTATTCCACCGATGCGTTTAATCAATTTTTATGTGTTGTTTATGAAAAAACATAGAAATCTCAATTGGGACCTTGTGCCTTTCATGGACGATATCAATCGAGTTGCGAGACAAACAAGGAAAGAAGGGGATTCTACAGAGAGCAGCAAGGATTCTCGCGATCACGTTCCGTAAGAAGAACAAACAGACGAATCAGAGATGGGTGATAATCGAAACGGAAACAACGTGGAGGCACGCCAGCCTTTGATGCGTGAGTTCGCATGCCCTGTCATTGGGACTATGACCTCTTGCATCACATTAGGACAAGTAGCACGGAACTACAAACTCAAAACCATACACTTTAATTAGTTGCCATCATTCTATGTGATGCCCAATGAAGATCCTCTTAACTTCATTTGGGAATTCTATTGATCATTCAAACGTTTCTCTACAAGGTTTGGATGAGGATCGATAGATGCATTCATCAGACACTCGAAGGACCATGCAAAAACTTGGCTTATGTCTCAACCTTCTAACTCTCTTACTGATTGGGAGGCGGTGTACAATAAGTTCATGGGAAGGTACTACTCTCATCAGAAAACTTCAGATCTGCGAGGTAAGATAGACACTTTTAGTCAGATGGAAGGTGAGCCTTTTCATGAGGCATGGGATCTCTTTAAGGATTTACAGATTAAATTCCCACATCATCACTACCCATTGGAATTGTTAAACCAATTTTTCTATGATGGATTATCGCATAATTATCAATATATGGTTGACAATGCCGATGGGGGTGACATTTGTGTACATACAACCCAGGAAACTTATGATATTCTAGAGATGATGAACGATAACTCACAACAAAAGAGTGCCAGAGGCGAACGGGCTGTCGTGAATGAAGTAGCTCCGAGCTATGATGTGACAAAGCAATTGGCTGAATTGACTAAGCATGTACAATTGTTGGCTACAAGGGGGCATCCATCTGTCCTTCCTTCTGCCGAGTCTTTCGGGATTTGTGGCGAATATGGTCATGGGGCCAATGTGTGTAATGCTATCTCTCAGACGTATAATTCAGGTGGGCGGAACTATCCGAACTTTAGTTGGGGCAATTGACAATATCTCTCTCATATCTATTCGAGGCTACCGCAACCCCAAGGCCAACCAATCAACCAATCAAGGGCTCCATCAATTGAATAAAGTTTGAATTCCTTTATTCAGGTCAGTCAGCAAACACAAGAAGGTAACAATAAGCGGTTTGAATCTATGGAAGCCTCGTTTAGGTGTCTTGAGACTCAAGTTGGTCAATTGGCGACTCAAGTTGGTGAGATAGCTCGACATGTCTTCAAGCAAGACACACTTCCTAGTCAACCAGTGCAAGCTCAATCCATTACCGTTCTTGAATTTGGAGATATTTCTGATCACGAGATTGAGATTCCTTCTTCTATTGTCTCGTCTAACCCTGCAGGTATCGCAAAAATAGAAAAGAAAATTGATGAAAGTGAAGAATACATAAATATGGAGGCTAGTACGGGATCGCCTTCTCATGGACTTTCTATTCCGTCCCTAAGTCCATGCCCAAAACAAGATCCAGGTAGTTTCAATATCAGTATGACTTTTGGGAATGGTAAAAAGTTCGCAGGTATACTCGATAGTGGAGCCAGAATTAACCTTATGCCTTAAGGTCTACCTTTAAACAATTAGATTTAGGGGAATTGAAGTTCACTGGGTTACGTCAGCAACTTGCTGATAAGTCCATTAGGTATCCTACAAGCATTGTTGAAAATATTTTAATCCAAGTAGGTGGTCTTAAAATTCTCACTGATTTTGTTGTTTCGAATTCGGAAAAGGATAAAGGTAATCTTAACGATCATACTATATTGTTGGGTAGACCAATCATGGCAACCACTAATACTTTGATCGATGTCAAAAATAGAAAACTCAGTATGAATGTATTGGGCGAAACTGTAATGTTTTCAATTTTCGATATAGCTCGTAGTCCTGCATGTGTTTTGAATGACTATTTGATTGTTGACTCGATCGATTCTACCGTGAAAGATGTCCCATGGCAGGAATGCAATATGCTTAGAAGCGCAAAACAACCTGATAAAAAATTCAAGGTGGTAAATATGGTTTTGCTCGATGACCTGCTATGATTTTTTTAGTTGATATCGTCAAGCTAATGATGTTAAATAAAGCGCTTCTTGGGAGGCAACCCAAGCGTTTTCCCTTCATGTGAGTTTGCATGTGTTGGTTGTTCCCTTCACATGACTTTTGCAATTTGTAGGCGGATATGACTATGGTGCCATATTTTTCATGGACGTATCTTTTTCCTTCTCTTTTATTTTTATGCATTGAGGTCATTGCGTGATTTAAGTGTGGGGGGGACGATTCGTCATTGATAAATTATGATGATTGTATGTGGCATGTTTTTACTTTACCTAGTGATTATCCCAAGTTTAATAGTAGTGTTGTTTAGTCAACTTGAAATAGATGTATTAATTTGAGTTTCAAATATGAAATGACTTTGTGAACTTGATACATCGGATTTGACTAATTCGTTAATTAGCCTTTGTGGTGAACGAATTAGGTGATAGTTAAACAATAGTCCGAGTTGTGGGGCTTGAATTATGAGATTTCATTGATGTGAATTAAGTTAAAACCCTATTTTGATTTGTGTGTACACAAAATTGCTAGCCTTGCGGAAAAAAAATGCATTATATAGCTATAAAAAAAAGCATTATAGAGCTATATAAAAAAACAAAAAAAATGGAACAATCGAGATTATACCTAGTGGAATAATATCTCGGGAGTTCTAGCAAAAACAAATCATGGCTAGGAATTGCGTGATTTGTTGTGTGAGTAAAAATGGTTGCAACTTTTGACATAAATTTAAAATTTAGTGAGGAAGGCCAAACACTTTGATTGATGTTTAACTTTAGCCGAGTCAGTTTATTGCGAAGGTTGGGGATCGATGAGGAATAATTCGAGATAGATGGAACATGGTGTTATGTATTAATTGATTCTCAAATTGGACATAATATTTCTTGTTGGGTTTATTGGAATTATTATTTGCTTGAGGACAAGCAAAAGGCTAAGTGTGAGGGAGTTGTTTTGCATGTTTTGTGTGATGATTTTTACATATTTTTGGCGTGTTTTATTTGCATTTGCATGTTTTAGTCTTATGTTGTGTTATTTTATTGATTTTTTAGGTTTTGGTGTAAAAAACATGTTTTGGAGCAAAAAACGTTAAAAAGTCATTTCACTCAATTGCGGCAGTCATCATATTTTGGACGTAACGTTCGCATCCGAAGCCCAATTGACATGATTCGTACACCATTGGAAAGCTACAACAAAGTTCTACAATGTCTAGTTGTGATACTAAATGCAAATTAAGACGTTTAGATGGGATAAAATCATGTACAAATCAAAATAATATGTCAAAATCTCGGAAATGATATGTCTTGGTATTTTGGCCATAACTCTCTCTAGAAAATTGATATTGAGGTGATTCAAGTGGATATGGAAATCTAAGAGATAGAGGTACAATTAATAAGATACATTAAGACCAAATTCCAAGGTTTTGACGGTGCGTGGGTGCGCACAAGAAGCCGGCAATCGCGCACCGCGGACAGGGGCTGAGCAGCAGCCGGCGCGCGGTGACTTCCTAAACACAAATCCGCGATTTTCTTCCAATTTTTATCTCTTCCACCTTGTTTAGGACTCTAGGCGTATAAATTGGACTTGTGTTATCTGATTGCCAAAGAGAAGAGAGCAAGAGCTGATGATCTTTAAGACGAAAAATAGTCCACATGATCGTCGGAGCCCTTATTTTCGACACACATTACTTCTTAACACTTTTAGACTCTAGTTTTCTATATTTTCTCTTACTTTTCATCATTGGGATTGCTTGGGTTCTTCCCATTGAAGTTATTTTTGTTGCTTAATCGAAGAGTAATATTTCTTCATCTTTTTTGTCTGATTTCGATGGTTGGGTGATTATTATTGTTGCATGAGAATGTTTATGATTATTTTCTTTCCTTCAATGAGATTATGATCCCACCCCCAAGCATGAACTAATTTCCTTGTTCTAGGATTATGATAATTTGATTCAAACAAACAAACATGAGTATTGACTATTTGATTTGCTTTCCTGAATAAATTGCCTTACTTGTTGATTAATTATTTGGCCAACTATTGATTGTTTTGAGGGACTATTTGAGATCGAGAGAAGATATTATTCCTGGACTAAATTTATTCAGGGGGTTAGATATGAATCAGAGATGTATTATCTAACTTAGCTTAATGAAAATAGCAAATTATGTTGGGATAGCCGTAATCTGTGAATACGTGAGCTATCAGATCTAGGCCTTATTTTTACATGTTTGTTATGTTTATTAACCACATGATCAATTAGTTGATATTCTGCTTGCAAGTTTGATGAGATGAATCCAAAATCCTAGACTTTCATTCATGTCTTTTTCTTCAAGTTTATCGTGTTTAGTTTAATTTTGTCTTTTTAATTATTTTCCTTTAGTTTATTAAAAATCACAAATTTGGTTAGAGTGTTTAAGATTTACTTTTTTTCATTATGATACATAATAATTATTTGCACGCTAAGTCTTCCTTGAGAGACGACTTGTGGTCAACTTGCTACCCAATGATTGATCTCGTTCTCTTGCGAGGATTGCGATATATTCCTCTGGAGAAGCTTTTCACTCCGTGAGACAAATAAGATCCTCTAGAGAAGCTTTCAGCTCCGGGAGGCAGATAAAGTCCTCTAGAGAAGCTTTCCTCTCTGTGAAGCAAATAAGATCCTCTGGAGAAGCTTTCCGCTCCGTGAGGTAAATAAAGTCCCTTAGAAAAGCTTTACGCTTCTGGAGGGGAGAGGCTCCCACCACGGGAGATTCCTCATAATTGTTTTGCCTCCAGCTAAGACCCGGAGGGAAGAGGCCTCCTCACAAGGGTCTACATAAATTCTTCTCCACGATGAAAAAGTGGTAGAAAAAAAGAAGGCAAAAATGCTAACACCGGTGGGGAAAAGATAAAATGAGAAAGCAGGAACTTGGAGAATGCTCGACAAAGGTGCTCCTCCAAGCTCCAGAAGGTTGTTCCCTTCAAGCTCGAGAAGGATGCTTCCTCCGAGCTTGAGAAGAGTGCTCCCTCGAAGCTCCAAAAGGGTGGTGCTTCCTCCGAGCTCGACAAGGGTCCTACTTTTGAGCTCGAGAATGGTGCTCTCTCCGAGCTCGAGAAAGGTGCTCCATCCAAGCTCCAGAAGGATGCTCCTTCCAATCTCTAGAAGGTTGCCTCTTCGAGCTCGAGAAAGGTGCTCCCTCCAAGCTCCAGGATGGATAAAACAAAACACAATTATCTTCGACCACTCTGGAAGAATTAAAGCTTCTTTCCAAAGGGAAGGGTTCATCTCTACACGAAAAAAAACAAGTCCCCACAGACAAGGAATCAGAAGCAAAACTCCAGGGAAGACGGATGCACGCGGAAATGAAGAAAAACCGGAATCTGAAATCTTGCTCGAAGAAGGGCAAAACTCCAGAAAAGATGGAGAAAACGCAAGGACGAAGGACCAGGGGGCTTGGGCCACCCCCCGGGAGGGCGCTCTCCTCCACGCACGAGGGCGCAGGGGATGCCCTAAGGTGGCTCCCACAAGAGCGCCCGGGCGCTTGCCCGCTCCGGGCAGACGCCCCGGAGCCATCTCTTCCACTTGCTGGACTCTCATCTCTCACCTCAGCTCTCATTAACTCTCACCTCAACTCTCACCTCAACTTTTAAGAGATTTTTCTAAGTCTTCTACAAAGCAAAATATTTCAAAGTTAAAGAGTAGAGAGAGAAATATTACCTTTGGAAGACATGGTAAAAGATTCTCCAAAACAAGACAAAATATACAAAAAGACAAGCCATATATGGTATTGGTTTAGCTCCCGCACTACTTCATACCTCAGCAATGCTGGGGCGAAAACGATATTTAATTATTTAATATATAATTCGGTTTATATATTAGTTTAATATTAATTGTCCAATGGGCTCTTAATAAAATAACCAACCCTAAGGAGTCCAGGACTGGACCATAGACCGATTTCTCCTACACGGCCCACAGGGCCCATTTCCCAGGTATAAAAAGGCCCCTCCTATTCATTTGTAAGTGAATGAACTCATAATTACTCCTACGCATTTAATTCAATATTCGATTACTGTTTATTCTCCCTCAATCACCATGCTGACTTGAGCGCGCAGGACCCCCTAACATTTGTGTACGTGGCGTGCAAGTTTCCAATCAAAGGATTTCCAGTCTCTGGAGAAGAAGAAGACTTGAAGATTTTCGCTTTGGGAAGAAGGATTTTATCAACACCGTTGACTTGAAGTAATCTGCCTAAAAAAACAGCATCAGAAACTAAACGTAAAATAAAATAAATTTAATGTTAACCTATTAATTAATCAATTTATATATGAAAGTTAAATTATAAAAAGTACAAGTTTATTAATATTAAATACTTTTAAAATAATATTGTTATTTTACTAAAAAATAGGTAATGATAAAATTGTCATATTTTTAAAAAGTGAGTGTAAAAGAATATTCTAAAGTTATAATGGGATAAAGTAGTACTAATTGAGAATATAATGGGGTAAAGTGATACAATTGAGAATACAAGAAAGTAAAGTAATACTCAAGGAAAATACAAGAGGTAAAGTGAGATTTACCCTAATTATAAAGTGGTGCAGTGATTCTTCTAGAAACCCTGTAGATAATTACATGTGATTTTGACACAATTGCCAACTTTTTGGAGACAATGACAATTTTTTACGCTTTCCAGTACTTTCTTGGACAAATTTACGTTCCCGCTCTTTTTTTTACACAAATTTATGCTCCTCCCAAAGTTTTCGGATTTTTTTACGTTATTGTTTCAAGATTATTTCGAATATGTTTCAGACATATTTCTTCCAATAAAATTTCAGTGAAAAAATAAATTTTGGCCCCGTTAAATAATCCATTTTATACTCAAAATCTTATAAACAATCTAGAAATATACACATAAAACAACACATATTTAAATTAAACTAATTAAAATATTATAGAAACAACATTAATAAAAAAAGCCAATTCCATTTTTGATTCAATGCATGAAAACATAAAAAACATGGATACAACCAAGAAACTATATAGAAACAAACCAGACAATATGGAAATACCATATGAGCCAAAAGAGTTAAAAATAGGTAAAAATTGTATTTAAACATCGAAAACTACGTGTAAATAACAAAGAAACATCATAACAATATTAAAAATGGCATGGAAACAACCCAGAAACAATGTAAAAGTATTAAAAACAACACATGAATAAAAAGAGTTTAAAATAGGTAAAACTGTATTTACACGTTGAACACCAAATGGAAAGAACAAAAAATATTATTAGAACAACAATTCAAATATTATAGAACAACACAGAAACAATAGAAACAATGTACAAAATAATACATGAACAAAAAACAACATAAAAAATAGGAAAAACTTGTTTTGAAACATCGAAACAACAGAGAAACAATTTAAACAATATTGATCCAATATATACGTTATATAAAGCAATACAGGAACAAAGAAAAAACAAAAAACGCGTAAAAATAATCAAAAAAATATGCAATAGAGTAAAAAAGAAAAAAAAATAGGTACAAAAGTGTTGAAGCGTATTTTATAGTATGTTTACCGAAAAGAGGGTATTTTATGTAATTTCCACTAACTACATATGCTATGAGTCGAGTCAGCCTTCATAGGCTATCTATCTAACAATCCATTTTATTTTAATTTATTAATTTGGGCTTGGATCTGCCTTAATGGGCGATCTGTCGACTCATTTTATTTTTGTTTCCGTCAACCTCATTTTAAATTTGTTACTTACATTGCATTTGGATTTCGTATTGAAATTTCTTTCCAGCATTTCGTAAATGAAACGATTCTTGAACGTAATTATGTCGATTAATTGTATAAGGCAATTCAAGAAATCTTAATATACATACCAAAATAATTTATTATGAAGAAACAATTTCCAGTATTAACGAATGAATTAAGTTTTTTCTCTCTAAAAAAATGCTCTCGTCTCTCTCTTACCCCCTCCTTGTCGTGACTTTTGATGATGAGGATTGGTTTTCCGGCTGGCTTATCCGGCCTTTCACATGACAACGATCTCTTCCCGCAAATTTCTTCAACACCTCACATGGTACTTCGTCTTCTATGGGGGGACGTCCTCCCTTGTGTTTCCATCGCCCACGTGTTCGACCGCTAAACAACCAAATAAATCTAGCAATCCTCGCAAGCGAACGAGATGAATTGTAGGGTAGCAAGTTAACCACAAGTCGTATCCCAAGGAAGACTTAGCCGGAAATAATTATTATGTATCACAGTAAACAAAAAGTAAATCCTAAACATTCTAACCAGATTTGTTTGATTTTAATAAACTAAAGAAAAACGAGTAAAAAGATAATTTAAAACAAAACACGATTAAACTCGAAAAAATGATATGGATGAAAGTCTAGGATTTCGGATTCATCTCATCAAACTTGCAAGCAGAATATCAACTAATTGATCATGCGGTTGACAATTATAACAAACATGTAAAAATTAGGTCTATATCTGATAACTCACGTATTCACAGATTAGGTCTATCCCAATATAATTTGCTATTTTCATTAAGCCAAGTTAGATAATACATCTCTAACTTATATATCTCCACCCGCCTGAATTAATTTAGTCCAGGAATAATTTCTTCTCTCGATCTCAATCATTCCCTCAAACAATCAAAAGTTGGCCAACTAATTAACCAACAAGTAAAGTAATTTATTTAGGAAAGCAAATCAATTAGTCAATACTCATGCTTGTTTGTTTGAATCAAATCATCATAATTCTAGAACAAGGAAATTAGTTCATGCTTGGGGGCGGGATCATAATCTCAATTGAAGGAAAGAAAACTATCACAAACATCATCATGCAACAATAATAATCACCCAGCAATTGAAATCAAACAAAAAGATAAAGAAATATTATGCTTTGATAAAGCCGCAAAAATAACTTCAATGGGAAGAACCCAAGCAATCCCAATGATGAATGAAAGAGAAAAATAACAAAAAACTAAAGTTTAAAAGTGCTAAGTAATGAAAGTGTAAGAAACTATGGATCCAAAAAGGAGAAGAAAATCGAATAAAATATATCTGGAACATTCCAACGGTGCGCGCCTGCGCACCATGTGCACGTTCGCGCAGTGCTCTGCTGGCTTCTCCATGTGCGTCGTGCAGCAACCTTGCGTTCCCTCTCGTGCGCGCGCCTTGTAGCTCTTGACTTCCCGGTGTGCGCGTCGCAAGACTGCCGTGCGTGGCGTGCGCGATTCTCGTCAAGGCTTGCGATGCTTCGCTGGCGCGCGCACTTAATTTCCTACGTTGTCCCTTGAGCGCGCCGCACAACCTTGCGTGCGCGTGCACTCATGCTTCAGTCCCAATTGTCGTCCGGACGTGATGCCCATTTTGCTCATTTTAGCCCGTTTTCAAGTCTTCTTTTTACAAAAACCTACGAAAATGAGAAAAATACCCTACGTAACACACACCACTATAAATTGAGACGTAAAGACATAATAATACGCACAATCACACAGAAGAAAAATATAAATCGCACAAAAATCACACATAAAAATATGCAAAACATCAAGGAATTGCAACCCTCTCCTTTGGTGGTTTTTTTTAATTAAAAATTCAGCCATGTCATTGCAGAGACTCGAACATGGGCCTCTTTACTAAAGAGTAATACCCGTAGCCAGTGAGCTAACCCCCAGTGGTTAAACTTGCCCATAGTCCCCCCAAAAGTTGTTACTCTCCATAGGTGATCCCCTCCCCAGCGGCCTCTCTTTTAACGTCCTCTCTTCCAATGGTGGTCTCCTCCTCAACGGCCACCATGGGGAATGCGCCAGCGGTTCCCCCGCCTCCCCCCTGCACAGTGACATCGGTGGTCCTCCCTTTGGAGGCAAGTCCTCAAGCAACGGTGGTCACCCTCCCAAAGTTTCATGCTACATCCTTGGATTCTTCTGGCCACAAGGGATTGTATGTCCACTTAACAATTCTGGTTTTGATTACACTTCAAATCTTATGGATTTTTTGGCAAACCCTGGTACTTTCTGGGATTCTCAGGTAACCCATGAAAAACGTACTTTTATTGGTTCAAGATCTACAGATTCAGTGCATGCGCCCAAGATTCCAACTTCTGCGGAAACATGTAAGCCCGGAAATGATTCACGTCCAGTTAAGAAAGGAGATTTCTTCCGTTACAATAGATGAGGACGTTTATCATCAACACATATCAGAACTATGTAACTCTTTGATAGGATGATTGTTGCAACCAAAGGGTGCTAAATCGTTTTCATTAGAAGCTCTCAACTCCAAGTTGATCGATATTTGAAAAATTCAGAATAGTTGGCATTTGGTTCCTCTTGGGAGAGGATATTTCAGCTTACAATTCACGAATTTAGATGACCGTAATCGTGTTTTTGTTAAAGCTTCATGGAACTTGCAGGTACCATTCATATTACTGATTAGATTCCGGACTTCAATCCATATCATTTTAATACTTCGATGGCATAAGTTGGGTACATATTTATGAATTAAGTATTGAATATTGGCATCATTTGATCACAAAGATTGCTAGCGTGATAGGTACTCATATCCAAATTGATGGACGTTCGTTGTCTGGTGAGGTGTGGCATTTTGTTCACATTTTAGTCGAACTTGATTTAAATAATCCTCTTCAGGAGTTTGTTATGGTGGAACGGGTAGGACACTGTGAAATTGCCGCATAGTTGGGCACCATATCAAAAACTATTGTCATGCCAAATCTAAGGATGTACAACAGAAGGATGACATTGGGTGCAAGGAAAAATGTCCATGTCGTGGACGTTTCACCATTCGGGATCGTGTTCCAACTACTAAGAGCAAGGAGGTTGAATCTGAAACTTGGGTACAAGTAACGGGACGACAAGATCGTGTTAAGGAGGGTGAACCTTCTTCTTCTTCACGTATTCATACTAAGAATTCTTTTGATGTTCTTGGTGCTGATTCGGATGATGTGGCATGTGATAATACGATCTGGAGCACAAATCTGATAATGAAAATCGGATTATGGCTTCGAAAGATAATACTAGCAACACATATAGAGTCATGGTTCCTTATCAACCGCAACAACATGTTTCTGCAATGGTTATTGAGGATTTGGTGATTGCAATAAGTTAGATGAATAGGGACAGACTAATTTGCAACGTGCAATGGAAATGGTTCCTAATAGCCTTCCTCTTAATGATTATGTCCTCAGCTCCAATGATCCTTCCGAGGGGTTCAAAGTTATGGGCGCTGCTGCCCAGAAACGTTGGTTAGATATGGCTGATGAAGAAGATCAAGTTGATGCATAAACCGAAGCTTCAAAGACCAAGTTAGGTGACTCCTCAACTACTCCGATTGTCTTTCACTCGTGTGATTTGTCAGAAGCTATGAAGATTCTGACAATTGTGGCTCGAGGATCCTGGGCCGATATTCCACATAATATACTAGACCATCAGGATGATACTCAAGCACGAGCAAAAAAACACTTGACAATATCATTCGAAAATCCACTAAAAATAGACGCCCATCATTTAGATTGTGATTCTAAGTTTATTTTTGTTATTTCTTTAACAGGGTACTCTTTTTCCTATCAAAGGTTTTTCTCACTGGGTTTTACTTTGATGGGTTTTAATGAGATCCCTATTTTAAAGCTAGCTGCTTGGCTTGTAAGCAGTGCACTATATTTTATTTTTAATAATATTTCGCATTTATTAAAAAAATGCATTAAGATTTATGAGTGAATTACAGGTTCTACGCGTTTTTGTCTTTTATTTTTTTATTTTTTTTGGATTTCCTTCTATTGTGTGAAACACATATATAAATTCATTATATAAACCAATAAATTTTAATGAATAACCACAAAGTAAAAGATAATTTGTCTATGTATCAATAAAATATCACTACAAGAAAATTCCAATTTACCAACAGAATTTACCACATAAATAATTTTGTCACTAAATTTT
Source organism: Rehmannia glutinosa (assembly GCA_016081115.2). Taxonomy (NCBI): domain Eukaryota; kingdom Viridiplantae; phylum Streptophyta; class Magnoliopsida; order Lamiales; family Orobanchaceae; genus Rehmannia; species Rehmannia glutinosa. Next base: position 162,048 of record JABTTQ020002439.1, read on the forward strand.
ACAATTACCTACAAAATACCTACAGAATAAAAAATATCATTTTTCCCCAAATTATACCGACAAATTACCGACAGATTACAGACAGTTTTTCAATTACCGATAGATTTTTTGTAGGTATTTACCAATAGTTTTAGATTTTGTAGGTAAATATTTTACCAACAATGATTTTACTTACAGTTTACAATTTTCTTAATACTTACCTACATATTTTCTGTAGGCCGTTGTTCGGTAAATGTTAAATTTATTAATGAGTGATGTGTTCCCAAAAATAGTGCCACTAGGAATCAGTAACTCAGTAGCCAAATGTAGGAAGTCCCTCAAATTCTCGTCCAAATTCGTACAAAACAAGGGTTAATTAGGGGTGTTGGAATTCCCCAATAGAAATCCTTGTGTTAAATATATTGGCCCATTTAGTTGTCCTTGTTGTATTTAATAATAAGACCACATGAAGTCGCCCACAAGCAATCGCCCCAAATGCTATTTAACCCATATATGTGCTTGGGTCATGGACTCGGATTGCGGGATCCAAATGTTATGTTCGCGAATCCTTTTTTTTTAACATAGCCATTCATTCTTCAGGATTAATCTTGCTCGTTCATTCACTCTATTAAAAGCTCTCCCCCTGAACACTAGCCTCATTCTTTGATCTCGTTTTTCTCTCTCATCTCTCTCAATTCTTCGTACTCTTATTGACATTCTCTCTTTCTAGAAATTTCACTCTCTGTGATTTTCTTGGTTAAATATTTGATTTTTGTGTGAGATCTAAGGATTTCTATACACATTCTACCCTCTCTATGAACATTCCCTATTTTTTGAGTGATCTAGGATTTGGGGTGAGTGCTAGAGTTTTCTAGGGTTTGTGATTCGAGCTGATCTGGGTTGTTATTTTGGGATTTTTGTATGCTTGTGTTGGCGAGGCTCTTATGACTTCCTCTTGTGCTCTGGGCTTCATTCGTAGTGACTAGTTATTGGGAAATACCAATCCTAAGTCGATCTATTCAAAATCGAACTTCGGGCTGTTGCCTCATTATATTCGCTAATTTACTTTCTGCAATCTTTTTCTTTCTTGAGTCTAAGAGAATATTTGTGTCAATACAATTATTTCGAGTGTTTATTGTTTCTTTTGTGTCTTTATCGAGGCAGATAGATACCCTATCAAGGCAACTATGTGCCTCGAGGTGGGTTGGTGCTTGTAATTCTAGGCTGATTTTTGATGATCTTGGTCCGAGGTGATCTTTCTGGTGGTGAATAACCTGGGACATAACTTCTGATATTAAGGTTTCTTATCCCTTTCTCTTTTTGTGTCTATCTCTCTACTTGAAGAAGAAACCCTAAGCATATAAGCCTTTTGACCCTGCATCCTACGAGTGCAGCGAAACATTGAGGTGCGAGGGGAATCTAATTCGAGTCCTACTTGCATTTCTTTTATTTTCTTGTTGTTGTGCTCTAGTTACTTGATATACTTATGCGTTTATATATTCTTGTGGTCCACTATACTGCTTCTGATGTTTATTGGTGATATTTGTTGATTTTGGTGATATACAGTGTATATCTTGATATCGTGCAATTGAATTCTGGGATTACTCCGTGTTTCTTGAATAGTGGTTCTTTCTTCTGGTATCACATGTAACCTTTTAATGGAAAATCTAATTTTTCTATTTTGGCTCAACAAAAGTGTTTTAAAGCTATTGAAGGCAAATATTCTGAGAAAGATACTAAGGAGATTAAAACTGAACCAGGTGAATATGTTTATTCTTCTATTATTTTCAAATTGTTTGACTTTATGTTGAGAAAAGTTGGTAAATTATCAAGTGTCAAAGAATTGTGGAAAAAACTTGAAGAACTTTTTACACCGATACTACTTTGCCTTCAAAACTTTTCCTACTTGATTTTTTTTTTTCAGATTCAGATTGGACTTGACTAAAGATATGGATGAGAATCTTGATATTTTTGCAAAAATCATCGAAGATATTAAATTGTTCGGGAATAAGAATATTGATGATTACTTTCCCATTGTTCTGTTAAATGACATCCCTGATTCCTACAGTAATGTGAAATCTGCTAGCAAGTATTATAGGGCCCAAATTAATTTAGATGTTGTTGTGAATGGCTTGAAGAGACTAGACTTGAAAACTGCCAAAGGGAACAAACATGAGAATGGGGAGGTAATGCATGTTAGAGGGAGATCCCAAAACATATCTAATAATAAGAAAAATGATAAGAAAAGGGGCAAGAGCAGGAATAGGTTTATGTCTAGGCCTAAGAATAATAGAAAATGCTACAATTGTGGGGAACATGGCCACTATATTAAATAATGCCCTAAACCTAAAAAGGGTAACCAAAACCAAAAACAGCAAAACAAAAACAATGATCAGGCTAACATTGCTTCTACTAGTGATAATTTGGGTGATGTGTTTATGATTGTAGAGTCATGTGATGATTCTGTGAATTCTATTTCTACACATGCTAAATCTGAACTTGAGTGGTTGATTGACTCTACATGTACCTTTCACATGATACCCTATAGGCACATGTTTGCTAATTATACTAAAGTGATGCATGGTTCTGTATCTATGGCCAATGAGAAAAAGTGCAAAGTTTTTGGTATTGGTGATGTTTGTCCGAGATTTATATTGTATATGTGTTAGCTCTGAATGATGTTAGACATGTTACTGACTTGAGTAACAATTTGATATATTATGCTGCTCTTGAAACTGATGGGCTTGAGGAGAGATGGGGAAATGGGGTCATGAGAATTCTGAAGAGCTCCATGATTGTTGCTAAAGCTGCTAAAACTAGAAACTTGTATATTTTATCTGCTAAAATGTGAATCCTCTATGCCCTATTCTGCCAATAAAGTTTTGAACTCTGTGTCTGATGATAAGACTAACGTTTAGCATAAAATATTAGGTCACATTAGTTCTAACGAACTTGAATTATTACAGAAAATGGGTGTTTTGGTAAAGACAAAATGAGTTGTTTGCCTTTTTGTGATTCATGTGTGTATGGTAAACAACAAAAAGTTAAATTCCCTACCCCTGTGCACCCTAAACCTTCTTCAAGTTGTGAAATTCTTGAATATTTATATACTGATGTTTAGGGTCCTTCTTCTGTGCCCACACATGGTGGGAATAAATATTTTTTGTCAATAATTGATCACTATTCCAGGAAAGTTTGGGTATTTTTAATGAAAAACAAATATGATGTTTTTGATAAGTTTAAAACTTCGAAAACTCTTATTAAAAATCAAACTGGTAAACATATTAAGGCTTTGAGAACTGACAATGGCCTGAAATTTTATAATCAATTACTTGACAATCTTTCTGATGAATGTGGTATAAAATTGAACAAGTTTGTGCCCTACTCCCCTCATCAGCAAAATGGAGTTGCTGAGAGGATGAACATGACTTTATTAGAGAGGATGAGGAGCATGTTAGATACCTCTGGACTCTCTAAAAAGTTTTGGGGTGAAGTGTTGTCACATCCGCTTAATGATTATAAGATCACCTTCAGTTTCCTTGGATGAAAAATATCCTAGAGAGGTTTGGACATGAAAAAATATTGATTTTTCAAATTTAAAAGTGTTTTGGTGTTCAACTTTTGTTCGCCAAAAATCTGACAAACTGGAACCCATGTCTTTAAAATATGTTTTCCTTGGGTATTCTGAAGGGGTAAAAGGTTATAGAATGTGGAACAACGAGAAATTGGTTTTAAAACTGTTATTAGCAGGGATGTAGTGTTTAATGAACTTGAATATCCTTGTCTAAGTGTTCCCTCCCCTCAAAATATTTCTGAAAATCCTGATACTCACATAAGGTGGAGCTTTCTAACTTGTCTTCTTTTATGTCTATTTCTGCTGATGTTTCTAAAATCAATGAAGATGTGCATGATAATGTAAATGTTGAAATGTGCATGTTGACAATGAAACATCCCATGATGATTTGCATGATGAATTCCCTCATGTTGACACTAAAAATGTAACTGAACAAGATCATGATAATGACATGAATAAAAATGTGTTAACTAGGGACATGATTAGGAGAAATGTTAGAATTCCTGACAAATTTAGTGATTTTCAAATGACTTGATATGTGTTTTCTGTGTTTGAGTCTATTGATAGTTCGGAGCCTAAAATATTTTCTAAAGCTCTTAAATATGAATATTCTGTGAAATGGTTGAATGTTATGCATGATGAAATGTCTTCTTTGCATGTGAATAACACTTGGCTTCTTGTCCCTAAACCAGCAAACTATTCTATAGTGGATTGTAGATGGTTATTTAAGGTAAAACAAGAAAGTGAAGATGTTAGATATAAGGCTAGGTTAGTAACAAAGTGTTTTACTCAAAAGGAATGGATTGATTACACAAAATTCTTTGCTCATGTTGTCAAATTTGTTACTGTCAGAATCATGCTTGCTTTAGTAGCTTAGTTTAATTGGGAGCCGAAACAGTTAGATGTAAAAACTGCTTTTTTGCATGGAGACTTAGATGAAAACAATTATGAAACAGCCTAAGGGCTTTGAGGACAAACCCAAGCCCAATTATGTGTGTTTGTGTAAGAAGTCTCTATATAGTTTAAAACAGTATCCAAGGCAATGGAACGAAAAGTGTGATGAGTGCATGCTTGATTTAAAATTTAGTACAAGTCAATTTGATTATTGTCTTTATTTTAAATTTGATGCTAAAACTCCTGTGTTCTTATTCATGTATGTTGATGATATGATGTTGACTGAATCATAGATTTAAGACTGTTGATAATGTTAGAAATTGCTTGAGTGCAAAATTTGACATGAAATATCTTGGTGATACTAAGAAAATATTAGGCATGAACATTGATAGATATAGAAATAACTCTGTCATTTACTTGCATCAGTCCTCTTACACTGAAAACATTTTGCAAAAGTTTTCTATGGTTAGTGCCAAATCTGTTAATGTTCCTCTTGCATCTCACTTTGTGTAAAGTAGGGATCATTCCCCAAAGACTGAAATAGAAATGATTTATATACAAAATATTCCTTATGTTAATGTCATTGGATCAATGATGTATTTGATGGTAAGTACTAGGCCAATATTGCTTATGTTTTTTTTTTTTTGATCGGTTAATATTGCTTATGTTGTTTCTTGCTTAAGTAGGCTTATGTCTAATCCTAGTATGGTGCATTGGAATGCTCTTAAATAGTTGCTGAGATACTTGAGACATTCTACAGATTACATTTTAAAATTTTCTAAAAGTTAAAATGGCATAGTTTTGAAAGGTTATGTTGATTCAAACTATGCAATGATAAAAACAATCGAAAGTCAACTTCATATATTTTTACACTTTGTAGTTTCTGCATAAGCTGGAAATCCCAGTTAAAACACATTCTACCATAGAGTCTGAATATGTGGATATAACTGAGGCTTTAAAAGAACCTTTGTGGCTTAAAGAAAAAGTTGTTGTATTTTCATATTCTCAATCTGGTATTCAGCTTTGCAAAAATCATATTTCTCATGACAGAATTAAACATATTGTTGTACGTTTTCACTATATTAGAGATATTGTTTCAAAAGGTTTAGTATGTCTTGAAAAAATTGCATCTGAATACAACCCTGCAGATATGGATACTAAGTGTCTACCCATATCCATGTTTACAACCTATTTAAAAATCTTAAATTTTGACACTGGTGATTAGTTTTTTCAATTACTTACCTTTGGGTTGGCAACTTACTGTGTGTTTGTTGTTGTCCCAAAAAATTGACAAAGTACTTGTTGTGTGCTTATATGAGTCTAACTGAAATCCAGCTTGCTTTGTGCTTGTTGGTGTCATAATGTCATGCCCCAAAATTAGAGTCGTGACTCGAGTAGTCGAAATTATGCTGGTTTACCACACCGGCCAAACTATCCAACACAAGTACAACAAAAATCCTGATATAACCATCATCATCATAAATATTTAATCAGAGTACGAAGTTACAGTGGAACTAACAAATATAAATTAAGTCTCAGGGTCTACATGACCCAAATTACAAGTCGAATATCCAAAAATAACATTAACATAGTTTACTACATCAAACCAACAACAAGACCTAATCAGCGGGTCAAATACAGAGGTTACTCCATCGCCTGAAAATCCTCAGTATCATCCAAAAGTTATGGAGGCTCGCCATCTGGTCATTAAATAGGCGGGGGTGAGAAAAAAAATTCCCAGGGGATGGGTGTAAGTGTGCAAGTGTGGCTAATTTTATGAAAGAAATCATTTTCTATCAAAATGATGCATGAGTCATGATGCGTGTTATCACACACAATCCACATACAATATAATGCTCGAGTAATCAGTAAATGGGAAAGGTGTCCATTGGAAAAACAAATAGTAGTTCGTGTGAACACTCAAACATAATGAATGTGATTCAAGCAATTCAAGTAGTGGTTGTGCACATATTGTAACAACAACCCAAGTGAGTAATGGTTGTGTACGAGTCATAACGTCAACCCAAGCAAGTATCTGAGTAATCGAGTAACGTCCGAATTGTGTGGATCAGACAACAATTCTTCAGTTCTACCTTATGACTCCCCAAGCAAGTTTGGCACGTAGCCATATCTACCTTATTACTACCCGAGGCACGACATCTCAAACAAGTACGGCTTGCAAGGCCCAAAGTGTAATAATCATGATTATACCCATTTCCTACGACCCACGTTCTATTGGTCACTCCGTCCTCAAGTTGTGGGACTTGGACAGTGGATGCCGGCAAGGAATTGAAGCCGTGCTGCTCGATTCCAATACTCGACTAGTCCACCCTGCAAGAGAGCTCGATGCACCAAGTTGACGCAACACAAATATACTCATGAAGCTTAATCAAATGTCAACGAGGCAGTCGAATAATAGTATGACAAGAACATATCAAGCAAGTACAAGATACGATTGGTCATACCAACATGTAATACTTAATGTCAAGATGTGAAATAATTCACGCAAGTGTGAAGTATCGTTATTGGCATAAATCAAGATACAAGGAAGTTGATTATCAGAAGGATAATCATTGCCTCAAACGATATATTTGACTTGGTATATTATGAATGAATTTTCAAAACTATCAAGTGTATACCATTATTCAAGGGAAGAGAAAATTGCCATATTTGGTCGTATGTGTCTTTCAAAATCGGGTTAAGGTTCTTATTAGTACTCTAGTAAGTTAGTAATATTTTTGGATAATAATCCCACAAAATACACCTTTAATAAACCGAAAGGGGATTTCGATTTTTAAAATAATTTTTGATAGACATTTAAAAAATTTAAGGGTTTTTTGGCGAAATACGTCATTTTAGGTTTTGTAAATTCAATAGGTCTCAATTCTGGACTCCGAAAAATACAAGGTCAGTTTCCAAAATTTTCTAAAAATTCAAAGAACCCAGTTTATAGAGATAGGGTCAGGTTTTTCGAAAATTACAATTTGGTACTTTGATTTTTAAAAATTGTCACCTTTAACTAGAAATTTTAAAAATTCGTATCTCCCAAACCGAAGGGCTTTTAATGTCGAGAATAAGATATTGGGACAAAATCATTTTTAAAAAATATTCGGTTTAAGTCCCTCAATATTTGAAATTCACATAGGTCCCTAATGTAATAATATTAAGGTTAAACATAGGTCCCTTAATGTGATTCCGATTGTTATGAAACTTGAACCATAGGTCCCCAATGTAATAATATTAAGGTTAAACATTTTTCCAGGTACATGGACAGTACCATTTCTGAAAATTTCAGTTTGGTCCTCAAGCTTTTATATTTTCACCTTTAAGTCCTTAAAGTTTCAATAATTGGATTTCTTAACCCAAAACACTTAAATCTTTTTTAATTACTTAAAATACAAACTTTACAGTTTAAAATAGTCTAATTTTTCATAATTTCCAGTACGGTCCCTGGACAGTTTCAAAAATCTCAATTTTAGTCCTTAAGCTTTCAAAATTTCACATTTGCGTCTATAAGAATTTCAAGAGTTGGTTTTCTTAACTCAAAACACTTAATTCTTTCTTATTTACTTAAAATATGAAAATTTCAGTTCAGTTCAGTTCAATTGTTTGGGTTTTACAGTAGGTCCTTGTCACAGTTTTGGAAATTACAAAATGGTCCTCCAACTTTGTAAAAATTACATAAATGATCCAATAGGTCAATTTTTGAACATGCATTCAAATTTCCAGAATATAAACCAATTTTATAAGAATATTTTAAACATATAAGATATGCATTAACATATATTTCGAGGATTCGCCAAGAAATTCAAGGATTTATGCATGCATGTACCTATATATTTTGCAAGAATAGAACATTATGCATACTTTTTAAGAATTTTTTTAACTCGCATGTTCAAAAATACACACGCAATAAATATATATATGAAATTTCAAGTATGATCAAGATACTACATGATATTTTTTAAGAAATCATTTGTAGTTCTTATAAAATTTTAACCATCCACCTTACACTACAAGAAAACTGAAAAATAGCTACAGAATTTAACAACGGAAACAATCCGTTGCTAACTAGCGACGTAATAGCAACGGAATTCCAACGGATTTTGACATTTCGAATTAAAAGAAAATAACAACGTATTAGTAACGGTTTAGCTACGGAAATAATGACGGACTGACATTCCGTTGGTAAACCGTTGGTAAATAAGGCGCCAAATTTTTTGCGCAATATTCGTGAACTTAATAGCAAACGGAATAGCAACGGCCTTTAGCAACGGAGTTTTATCCGTTGCTACGGACGGAAAAATCCGTTGGAATATTTATTGTAAGTTGAACGATGTCGTTTCATTTAATTTTAAAGATAAATTTTATATCTGCTTTATTTAACAACGGAAATTCCGTTGCTAAAATCTTTCATTTTACCAACGGATTGAAAATCCGTTGTTAGATTTTAATTTTATTCTCTTTCATAGGTTTTAATATTTCTCTCATATACGATCGAGGGCACAACCGCACAAGCAAAAGGCAAAAACCAAACGGCGCACTCTCGCCTTTTACAATGCCAAAGACGCTGCCTCGCCACCACCCCGATCCGGCAAAGACGCCGTCTCGCCACCACCCCAACACTTCCGCCTCGCCATCAGCCACCACCACCAGCGGCAGCCTACCATCACTTCAGTTGTTAAGGTTAGTTTTTTAATTTTGGTTCTGAATCATATGGTTGCCGATTAACTGCGGTTTATATTGATTAAGGTATTTTCGAGACCTAATTTATTGTAATCTCTTGTTGATCGAATCGTTATTTTCTGACCGTGATTTTATTTTTCCTGTACGTGGAGATAGGTTTTGGATTATTTGGTGCTGGGATGTGTACGTGGTGACTTTTGTTTGATTATTTCTTCCAATAGTTGTTATATATTGTCCTCAAACTTAAACCGTATGTGTGTGCGTGCGTGAAAAATTAAACCAAAACAAAAATAATCATTTCAGGGTTATCGTTTAAGAGAAAAACCATAGAGTTAATTTTAATTTTTATTAATCTCTGGTCTCTATATATACACATTTTGCCTTTTGTGTGGTTGTCTTTGAGATGAGGACTTATTGTTGCTGCCTAGTTATTCAGTAGTAACCAGTGTTTCAACTGAAGTTAATGTGTTCAGGGTCACTCTTGTATGCCAAAAATGGATATGCATTTATGTATAAAGGGGTACCAATTTGTGAGAAAAATTGCAAGAGTGGCCTCATGTAAGGAATAACACTTTCCTTAAATGCCCCCGACGGCGGTAGGTGGTGGTAAAACGGCCTCGGAACGGGGCCTGGACACCTCTATCCGACAAGCTAAACCTAGCGGTCAAGGGCATTATAGACATTTCGCATCATGAATGGGAACCTCCCATAATTCCATGTCGACCCGCTTTAAAAAACTCGTTTCCAACCGCGATGCCACTTATTTGTGTCCCAGGGATGAATGGTTCGACGTTTTGTTTTATCCATTCGATTGCGCGGCCTTCGTTTATGCTTATGTCCGTCAAGAATTCGTTTCTGAGTCCGCCGATTATTTGGATTCCGGAGCCTCAGAAGGCTCTTAGGACCGTCTGATCAGCATCGTAAATCCTGATGTTTTTGATCTTGGCTGCCTTAAGAAGTGTTATTACACTTTCTGTGGAGGAATATTATCAGCTATTCTTCCATAGTTCACACCATATGTACCTGTGAAAGCTTGTGCCACCAAAACTGCCAAAGTAGTATTATTAGCATATTCATTATTAAAAATCACTAGGTCATTGAAAAAGGGCTAATTCAAATAACCTATTTACCCAAAAAACAAGTATGAAAAGAACCTAAAAAAGATATGATTGATACTTTACTAATGAATGTTCTTAAATCACCAGTGATAAATTCTCTAAGCTTGAATGTTAGAACCAAAAAAAAAAAAAAAAAAGAGCAGAATGAAGCAAAGGAGGAAGAGAAAAAAGAATTTGATCATGTTGCAAAATGAGAAGTAAATACAAAATAAGAGGTGTCCTATTAATTTGTAGAAGTGGGGACAGCATAAGATAATGTAACGTTGTAAATTGGCCAAAGAATGCTTCATTTGCAGCATAAGGGGATATATATCATCATATCAAGTGTTTCATCACGTATGCTTAATTTGTGTTTTTTCAATATCATTCATTAATGCATGTCAAATTTTGGGCATTAAGGTGAATGCAAATATTATACTTTTTCTCTTCTTTTGTATTTTATTAGTCAACTGTCAATGTTGCATCTGATAGAGGAGATAAACAGAAGAAAATGAAGTTGATTGTTAAACTTACTCCATTATGATTTATTTCTTGTATGTTCTGTCTATGGATTATTTTCCAACAACATAACTTGATCATCAAATGTTTGCATTAAAGGGAAAATTATTAGAGAACTGTTGCTGGTGAAAGGGACATTCCAGGATACAAAGAAGACAGAAAAGGCTAGTGTTGACATGTTAGGTGTAAAGCTTAAATCCTTCAAAAATTGACATTAAATGCAAGTAATATGCAACAGAGGACTTTTATTTTCCAAAAGCAAGAAGAAAAAAAAAACAAGAACTTTTTGTGATCATTTTTATTAGTATGTTAGAATTAATTCCTCCTATTTAGGTTAACCAATCATTTTTATGACGCTCCGATCTTTATGTTTGCTTACACATTATTTTAGGTACGTAAATTAATACTTAAGTTAATCGAGTTCTTTTTTAATTTATGCTTTCGTGACCGACAAGTCCAATTTCTAATGTTGGAAAATAAATTTTGATTGTTTTTTGGTTTCTTTGTGAATATTGAGAATATGTTTAGTTTAATTGGAGTTAGCTATTATTGAAGAGAATAGTTTATTAACCAAAGAGAGCACCAAAGGAATATTGTTGATGTATCCTTCTTTTATTAATATAGACATCATAAAAATGAGCTCGATCGTCATTGGATGTATGCACGAATTCAAAATGGCCTTTTATCTCGGGAGTTCATTGATGGGCTTGAGACTTTCATCGATTTGCTACTAATCAACCTGGATGGACGGGACAAGGATTAAGTGTCCATGTAATCAACGCAAGTCGAAACATGAAATTTCTTGATGTGCCCACAAGAAAATACCACTTGGCTAAAATATGGATTCGTGCCAAACTACCATATTTGGACCTTCCAAGGAGAAGCAAATGTGAGGTCCAATGTTGACCATAGTGTTAGTGGGTCGTCATCCGGTGACAGGAAGAAGCTTCGATGCATACCACACAATGGTTTTGGATTCTTGGTCCCGAACTTAATATGGATGAGATAGAGGAGTCGCCGAATCCCGAGGCCCAAAAGTTCTATGACATGTTGAAAGTCGCAGATCAACGATTTGTGGCCAGGTGTGAAAAACACTCTCGATTATCTCTCGGTAGCTCGCTTAATGAGATTAAAGTCGAGAATCGGATGTCTCGAAAAATGTTTTGACCAGACATGAGCTCATGAAAGAGATTGTTCCAGTGAACAATCTAGTCATCGATAACTTCTATAACACCAAGAAGTTACTCGGTATGGGTATGGGATTGCCGATTGAGAAGATCGATTGTTGCATAAATGGTTGCATGATATCTTGGGCATCCGATTCGGATATGATATGTTGTAAGTTTTGTGGCCATAACCGATTTAAGAAAACTCACCAGGGTCTTTGGGAAACGACAAAAGACTAATGTAGCATTCAAGAAGATGTACTACTTTCCTCTTACTCCTCGATCGCAGAGGTTATATGCATCTAATGCTACAAAGAAATGATATGAGGTGGCATCTTCGACCACTTAGTTGAAAATGGGGTCATCGTCATCCCTCGGACTCCATGGCTTGGAAGCATTTCAACAGACTCATCCCGACTTTGCGATCAAATTCGCAATGTCCTAAGTTAGGTTTGTGCCGATGGTTTTCAGCCATTTAGACAATCAGACAACAATATTCATCGTGGCGGTTATACTAACACCGCACAACTTACCTCCTTGGATGTGTATGAAGGAGCAAAGATATGTTCTTGACCGTATTGGTTCCAGGCCCTAAAAACCCCAAAGAGAGATTGGATATTTACCTACAACCACTCATAGCAGAGTTGATTCACCTCTGGGAAGTGGGTGTTCGTACATTTGACATCTCAAAAAAGCAAAATTTTAACTTGCGTGCTGCCCTTATGTGGACGATTAGTGATTTCCCCGCTTATTCGATGTTGTCAGGGTGGAGTACAGCTGGGAGATTAGCTTGTCCGTACTGCATGGACAAATCAGATGCGTTCACACTTAGGTGCAGTGGAAAACAGTCGTGGTTTGATAACCATCGAAAGTTCTTACCCGCAAATCACACGTTTCGGAAAAATACGACGGCGTTTAGAAGAGAACAATCAGTTAAAACTCGTCCACCAGTAGTTCGGTCAGGATTTGAGATCCTTAGGGAGTTAGAGGTGTTAGGCCTACGGAAGGTCACTGATCTGGATGCAACTAATGTTAATGCATCCATTTCCAAAACTTGTGGTTGGAAAAAACGTAGTATTTTTTGGGATTTGCCATATTGGAGCTCCAATTTAATACGACATAACTTGGATGTTATGCACATAGAAAAGAATGTGTTTGATAATATTTTCAACACAGTGATGAATGTTGAAGGAAAAACAAAAGACACCTACAAATCAAGAGAGGAGCTGAATGAGTACTGTTGTCGTCCTGAGTTGAAGCGAGACGTTGTGACTGGGAAGTACCCGAAAGCTTGTTACACACTTGACAAGCAAGCTAGAACAACATTGTGTGATTGGGTGAGAAATCTCAAATTCCCTGATGGATATGTATCAAATATGGCCCGATGTGTCGATATGAAGAAACTTAAGTTGTTTGGAATGAAAAGTCATGACTGTCACGTGTTTATGCAGAGGTTAATACCAATTGCTTTTCGTGAGCTGCTTCCCCCAAATGTTTGGAAGCCAATTACTGAATTGAGTTTGTTCTTCAAAGATCTTACTTCCACTGTGATTGGAACTGATGACATGATGCGCCTTGAGAGGGACATACCTCTAATTCTATGTAAACTTGAACGTATATTTCCTCCAAGCTTCTTTGACTCGATGGAGCATCTACCCGTTCACTTGGCCTATGAAGCAAGGATTGCTGGGCCAGTCCACTACAGGTGGATGTATCCATTTGAGAGGTATAATTATTGTTTATTATATGTATCCAATCGATCTATGTAATAAACTTGTCACTTATACATGTCATTTTTATCTAGGTACCTTCGCAAACTGAAAAATAATGTCAAAAACAAAGCGAAGGTCGAGGGGTCTATATCCAATGCATATTTGGTGGAAGAAGCGTCATCTTTTTGTTCATACTACTTTGAGGACCATGTTAGCACGAAGCACAGAAATGTGCCTAGAAATTATGATGGACGTGGAGATATAGTAAATGACCATGAAGAAAATATATCTGTATTCAAGCACCAAGGTCGAGCATTTGGAAAGGAGAAAACAAGATATATGACTGATAACGAGTATAAAGCAGCTCATATATACGTTTTATTAAATTGTAGTGAGGTTAACCCATATATTGAGTAAGTATATTGCTCATTTAATGTCATTTAATAATGTAATTTATTTTATGTATTAAATGTTGACACATCTGTTCTTTTGAAGGATTTACAATGAACAGATAAAACATGCTAAACCGAATATTTCAGATGCTCAACTCGATAGTAAATTGGAAAACGAATTTGCAAGTTGGTTTGAGAAATATGTGAGATTTTCGAACACTTCCAACATAAACAAATAAGAACTATTCAACTTCTATTTTCCGTGTTATAATAGTTTCTATATTTGATATATATAGGCACATGATCCTTCGAACAACATTTCCAACAAATTCATCAAGGACCTCATAAAAAGGCCCATTAAGATCCATCACTACATACTCGGGTATTATGTAAATGGATTTAAATTCCACGGTTGGCCATGGGTTCTAGAACAACTATGAACAAAGTGGAGTTTGCATAAAAGGAGTGAATTACAAAGTGTGAATGAGAGTGATTATTATGGTCGATTGCTTGAAGTTGTGGGTCTCGAGTACCTGGTTTGCCCATTAAGAGGACTGTCTTATTCAATTGTGAGTGGTTTGATCCGACGAGTCCTGGGAACTAAGGTCCATCTCCAGCATGCTTGTTGAAGTTAATCACAAGCGTAGATTCAATCGTTACGAACCATTTGTTCTAGCAATTCAAGCGACTCAGGTTTACTATTGTGCGTATCCGAGTTTGAAACGCGATAAGACCGATTGGTGGGCTGTTTGCAAAATTAAAGCCAGATCTAATGTGGAAGTTGTTGAAACATCTACACTCCCATCATTTCAAGAGGCAACTATAGAGATTCATGATCCTGTACAAGAAGATGCAGACCCAATTCATTTGGACGATCCAGTTGGTGGGGTTATAGAACTTGCAGATGAACGGCTTACCACTGAAGATGAGGTTGAGCTACAGGAAGAAATGGAATACTCCAGCGAAGATTCAAACATAGGAGAGAGTGACAATGATAGTGATATTAGTAAGACATTTTAGGACAAATTTTAATTTTTACAACTAAAAGGGTCTTTACGCCTATTTTGTAGTTCTGATTTTTTTTCTTCTACTTAAAATTTTTTGCCGTTTTAAGTTGCCTTTATTGAGGTCTGGGATCATTAAAATTGTACATGACCTTCTTAATTTGTTTAGAAACGAGAATGTGTGCTTAGGACAGAGCTTCATTTGTTTGCTTAAATATGCTTCACCTTCTGGGACATTGTTTTGTTGTATTATACAAATTACTATATGTCACCAAAGACTAGGTTAATGAATAAGAGTTGTGTGCTCAGTTCTGATAATTTGTAAAATGAAAATAGTTATGTTCTGCAAAATTGTGATGTGCATGATTTTTCTATTTTCACTTATTTCATTTTTGTGCCTTCTCGTTTCACAAGAAAAATATATGTCAATCGTGCACATGCCAATACTTTGTTATGCCCTTGATCGAAAGAGATGATCTAACCTAAGTTTTGTTCTTTTCTTTTTTTATTTCGGATGGTTAGAAGTAGGGGTAAAGGTTGGCGGCGAGGAGGACGTGGACGAGGGGATGGTCCTTTGACATCACAACTATCCTCGTCTGTACCCACACATACATCTGCACCATTACAGCCGCTTGTATGTATATTCCCATCTATTGATTCTCTTGGGACTATTTTGAGATTAGTTATCAAAATTTAGTCTGTAGTAGGTCAAGTAAGTTTTTTGGTGGTAGTGTTTGAAATCTTAAGAAATTGCATTTTTGGGTTTCTTCATTTTAGTGTATAAGTTGCATTATTCGATGAATTTAGTTGTAATATTGTATGTTAGTCTGATGGGCACTCGTATTTTTAAATTCTTAAGAAACCCTTTTGTTGAATCCTATTCATGGTTCGGAAGCAGGGGTGACTGAATTGTGTTTCCTTTTTCTTTAATTTGGTGTTTAGAAATTAAATACGATTATAAGTAAATTATGCAAGATTTTTCTCTTTTAATATTGTTATAGTGATGATGTGAGAAAAAAATTAGTGAACAAATTGTTGAAACAAAGATCATATCCTTTTTGTAGTATTTCTCATTGAGTAGTTTGACTGATTTCTCCTATTGTTTTAAAATGTTCATTAATTATTTCTTATGTTTGCAGAAGCATTATAGGTGGGACCCAGCCATAGATAGACAAGTGCATGATGCTTTCATGGATCACGCGGTGAACGCTATAGAGATTTGGTGCATCGCTTGAAGATGAAACGCCCTCGAGACCAGTTGCATGTCGAAAATAATTGGAAGAATCTGGTTAAAGATATTGGGATATACGAAGTTAAAGCAAAATCGAACAACAACGATCCTAAGAATAGGAAGAGTGAGGTGGGTGGACTGGCGGTGGTTGCTCGCCGCCATAGGAGGATCTCGCTCGGCCATTGAGCACTATCATGATCTGGTAATGACTTTAGATTTTAGTTTTATCAGATTTCAAAGTGTTAGTTATAGATTTTTACAAAATAAAACATAGAATTCATTTGTTTGTTTTTATGGATGTAGGAAAAGAAGTATGGACGCCCACCCACTGAATTTGAGTTTTTTACGCATACCCATACAAAAAAATGGTCAATGGGTGGACGGGAGGTCCAAAAAAGTTGATGTAAGTGATATAAGTAAATAATCTTTAAATAATATAAATTCATAAATTTTTTTAATGTTTTTTGAAAGGATGTTTTTTTTAAAAGTCAATAATATTTTTTTTAATTTTTAACATGATTGTTTTCATGTAGGAGGATATACAGGAACGTTTGGCTGCAGCTACACATGCAGCTGAGGAGTCGAATGAGCCCCTCGAGGTGGACATGTCCCAGATATACATGGATGCAGTTGGCGGGGTCAAGAAACGGCGAATTTATGGCTTCGGGAGTAAGGCAACAACATTTATACCAAAACACACTAGGGCCAGCTCATTCACCAGTTCACACGTAGATCGGGACACCATTAGGCAAGAGGTGCGGATGGAGTTACAAGCGATGAGATGGAGGATATGCGGACGGAAATGCGAAAGAGAGATGGAGCAGATGCGAGCACATGTGCGCATGATGATGGACGAGCTACGCCGCCAAGGTCAATCGCGCCACCGATCCTCGTGATGGTGGTGCTGCTTAGTAATTCTTAGACGTTGCCTTTTATTGTATTTTGCGTATTGAAGTATAAGTTGTTTTGGCGTTGTTAATTGTAGTTTTCATTGCATTTTGATTCGACAATGTGACGAATATTTTTTTGTTATATTAGACAGTGATTTCGGGTTTATATTATAGTTTAGGTTTAAATTATTGCGTGCGCACATGTATGTTACATCAAATTATAGTATAATCATTATATTTTTAAAAAACATTATTAGCCACGGAAATGAACCGTTACTAATATGAACGGCCATAAATTAAATTGGCAATGAAATTTTCATCATTAAATTAGCTACGGAATGTCCGCATAACTTAGCACCAGAATTTCCGTTGCTAAGTTAGCAACGGAATTTCCGTTAGTAACTTAGCAACGGAACTGCCGTTGTTAAATTAGCGACGGAATTTTCCGTTACTAACGTAGCAACGGAATTGCCGTTACTAACTTAGTAACGGCAATTCCGTTGCTAGACTGTTGTTATATTGGTTGTGTTAATATATATCGTCGTCCATTAATAGCAACGGACTGATTTATCTGGCAACGGAAATTTCCGTTGCAATTTTCGCAACGACTCTGTTTTCCGTTGTTAGATTTTTAGCGACCAGCATTTTAACAACGGATATGTTCTGTTGCTAATCCGTTGCTAAAACTGAATAGCAACGGATTTTTTATGTTTAGCAACGGAAATTTCCGTTGCTATTTTTGACTTTTCTTGTAGTGTTAATAGCTTCCAAGTAGTCCTTCTAAAATGGACAAATTTTCTTATTTTTGCTTGAAATCCAAGCCCTCTAAGGTCAGCCTCTAAGACCAAAATTTTCAGTTTTTAAGTCAAAAAAAAAAGTGTACTAAAATCAATTCAAGTCTTGAGACTAGAAACAAGGTCTCAATACACTACTTCAAGCCAAAGTTTTTCCTTTTTCTTCTCCTCTCTAACTCACGGCACTAAGGGTCCTTCAAGGAGAAAATGGTGTTTCAAGTTAGGAAGGTAAGAGAGGTTGAGCTTGAAGTCGAAAGGTGAAAAATAGAAGTCAAATATTTCTTACGTATTTCCTTGGTGTTTTCGGTCCTTTGCTCAAAATAGAGGAGCCTTTGTTTGTTGTTTTGAGATGAGAAATGCGTCTACATGTTGGAGTGGAGTGGGGAGAGTTAATGAGGGAACGAAAATAAATTATTCTTCCCTTCCCTTGGCTTGACCAAATTACTACTCACACACACACAAATTCTATATATTTGTTTTACTCTATTTGATTGTGGTTGTGTCTTGCATGGGAGACAAAGTGGGAGTCAAAGTGATGGGTGTAATTTGTCTCATTTGCATGCTTGTTTGATAAAATTAAAAATTAGGGAGTGGATGATGGGTGATGGAATAATTTAAGTGAAAGTGGAAGGAATTTGTGGGAATTTGAGGAAAAATATTTGAATAGAATTTAAGACAAGATGTCTTGCATTTTGTCCCATTCCTTCCCTTCATGGCCATCCATATCATCTCATTTTTATCCAATTTTCCTTTGTTTTTGTCTCAAATGGTGATTATTGTGATAATTATCAAGTCCAAAAAAATCACTTATCAATCCAATAATCACTTATCAATTCTATAATCACTTATCAAGTCCATAATCACTTATCAATCCCATAATCACTTATTAGTTTATAATCACTTGTCAATCTCATAAGTCAACTGCCTTATTTATAAAATATATCTATCACTTATGTAATAATTTATCTAAGTTATAAAATGTCCAATAATTCCTACGTGTTGTATCATCACTCATCTAAGGTACTAAATAAAATTAGAACCAATTGTACAAGTTGTCAATCAAGCAATTTTAATATTTTAATATATATATATATATATATGTATAAATAATGAATTTAAAAATTTATAAGATAAAAATAAATCTATTATGCTACAAGAATATTACTAATTAGTCGTTAAGAAAGAAATTCAACTGGTTAATTTATCGCATTAAAAGTTAAAAGAATCCGCCAATCATTAAAGAACTGCAAACATAGGCGTTATTAACATATAACATACGATAAAATGATTGTAATTATAAATGATGTATCTACTAGTCAAATCAAGTTGTAGAAAATTTAACAAAATCAAGAATGAGATATTTTACTATTTCAATATACAAGTTGGATTTTTAATAAAATAAATCTCAAGTACTTTTCTTTCGAAAATAGAAATTTTACTAAATGAGCTTTCAATGCACAAGGCATTATCTTTGTTAAAACATTAAATAATAGATCATAAAATGAAATGGTTTGCTTGTAAAATATAAAATTATCTTTCAATGAAATAGGTTCAACTACTACGTCATTTTATGCCAAGAATTTCAAAAATCATAATATAAGTTTGGTAAATCAATATAATAGATTTTGAGTAAAGATGTTGAGTTTATCGTAACGGATACTTCCAAATATATATATATATATATATATATATATATATATATTTTAAAATCTCAAAAATTGAGACGTAATTTGTTTAAATCAAAAATAGTACTTTTGCACAACAATACTAAGTTTATCAAAATAAAAATCGATCATCATGTAATAGTTGGTGAAAAGGACTACATATAAGTAACGTCATCATTCTTAAAAATCAAATGATGACATAGTTTAACGTAATAGTTTAAAGACTTAATATAAATACCATCATCATTCTTAATGTAATTGTTTAACGTAGTTTGGTTAAATCAAAAATAGTAGTTTTGCACAACAATACTAAGTTTATCAAAATAGAAATTGAAAATCATGTAACTGTTGGTGAAAAAGACTTAATATAAATATTGTCATCATTTTTAAAATGACGACAAGAGTTTTTATTTGTAAAGTACTAAAGAATGGATTTTAAATCGAATTTTTTACTGAATCAAGATGCAAAAGGATAATAATCATCGAATTTGAAGTACTAAGTAATAAACATAAATTAAGTAGTATTATCATAAAATAAGTGACGTTTAATCCGATAACATAATAGGTTATGCAAAATAAATAATGAATATAAGAATAAATTGTCAATGTAAGCACATTAATCTAGAATACTAAAATATTATATCGGGAAAATATGTGTGAATCGTGTCGTCTATGGTATAAAAATCTAGGGCCTCACACATAATCTGCTTTAATGCTTATTATGATGAAGTTCTGTCCAGCTTAGTGCGAAATAGGCAAAAAGGCGATGATGATGATGATTGGTTAAGTTTTCCTTTAGTCTAATTGAATCAATAATGAGCCAAAGGTCGAAATTGTTGAATATATTGGCCCATTGTGTTGGTAATGTTGTATTTGATAATAAGACCACATGAAGCAGCCTACAAGCAATCAACCCAAATGCTATTTAACCCATATATGTGCTCGGGTCATAGAGTCGGACTTTGGGATCCGAATGTTATGTCCGCGAATCCTATCTTCTTAATCCTGGCCATTCATTCTATAGGGTTAATCCTGTTTGTCCATTCACTGTATTAAAAGCTCTCCCCGAACCCTAGCTTCATTCTATGATCTCGTTTTTCTCTCTCATCTCTCTCAATTCTTCGTTTTCTCAGTGTTATTCTCTTTCTCTAGAAAGTTCACACTCTTTGTGGATTTCTTGGTGAAATATTTTGTTTGCGTGTGAGATCCGAGGGTTTCTATACACTGTCCATCATTTTTATGAACATTCCTTATTTTATGAGTGATCTATGTTTTGGGTGAGTGGTAGGGTTTTCTAAGGTTTGTGATTCTAACAGATCTAGGTTATTACTTTGGGAATCTTGGAGGCTTGTGTTAGCAAGGCTCTTGTGACTTCCTCTTTTGCTCTCTAGGTTTAACCGTGGTAACTGTTGGATCATTTGTCTAACGTTGGGCTTATATGTGAAAAAACTATGTATTGTGGACTTCAATTAAAGTTAAGCCCATTTTATAAGTGATCAAATAAGGTTTAAAGAATTTGGGCTTTAATGTATCTAACAAGGTGTGGACCTTAATATGTAGAGACTTAATGGGGTATTCCTATTTTAATGATAGGTTAAAATAAGATACCCAATATAACACAGTTATATAAGGGTTATGGTCCCTAGGTCACACGTCTACGATATTTTATTCTGATATCCCATCGTCAGGTAGAAGCATTCGGAGAAAACTAAAGTATTCTCTGAAAAGGTTCGAGACGTGTAGATCTAGAAGGCCAAATCCAAAAAGGCTAAATCTGAGGATTCAACTGCTATAGAATCAGGTACACTTCCGCAATCTAGTTTTTGATTCTTGATAATTCGATATGAAGACTCTTGGATTAAAGTGACTAATTCACTAGAGTTTATTCCAACAAGTGGTATCAGAGCCACTTCATATTAAGTTATTGGGAATAAAATTTATTTCGAATATTATATTCAAATTGTTGAACTGGTATTGAGATTATGCTTCTTATTTCCGATTTAGTTACGGTTTTTTATTAGAATTCAATTTTGGATGAATTACTGTTTTGATATTGGGATTATACGGATTTTGAATTTGAGAAATAAGTTTTAGAAATCCATTGTTGTGTTGTAGTTCTTGATTCTGATAAAAGGGTTTCATAAATCCCCTTTTTGATTTGTATGGATTAAGATGTATTAAGTTCAGAATTGTTCAATTATATGAACTGATTATAAATGAATATGGAATGTGAAATTTTAGCTCCCTATTTTCGGATGTATTTTGTGGATTCAGAGAAAGTTTTTTTTTTAGTTTTGAAGTTTGGGGATCTTTACACATTCACGGTTTTCAAAACTCTTGGGCTTGCTAATTGTATTTATGCATCAAGAGGAAAGAACGTTTGGATATACAGAAGTTTTAGGATTATAAAAAAAAGGTATCTATTTTGTTTCCTTTCGCCGTGGGAGACATCCAACCGGGCCATGATTTGGAGTTTGGACAGGGGCCTGTGGGGAGCTCTCTGCTGGGTGCCGACGAAGTATGGCCGCGGGTGATGTTGATCTTGGTGTGTGATGGCAGGCGAGGAAGATGGGTTTGGTGAGGAAGAAGATTTTTCTTTTGTTCGTCTCAAAATTTGTACCTTGGGGAAGATGACTCTTTTGTTTCAAAATTTGTACCTTGGGGCTGTTTTCATATTTTTAGAAAAGTTTGGGTTTGATTGTATATCAGCCTTCTTATGGGTCTAACTTTGAGATTAAAGTTCTCTTTGGGTTTTTGTTGCTAGTGTGAAGCCCTCGATTTTGTGAACGTGTATTTATTTCACTTATCGCCTATGTATTATTTTGCCTACTTTATCGCGTCACTTTGACGGATAAATGTTAATAATATTTTTTGCATTTAATTTCACTTTTTTATTTATTTGATCAATTACATGTGATTAATGATCATTTATTATTTCTATTTCATGTTTAATGATTATGGTATATCAAGAGCAGATGGGTCCTACTTATTTCTATTTCATGTTTAATGATTACTTGATTGCTCATTATTGTTTTTGTGTATTTTATTAGACACCTTATAATTTTAAGAGACCCATTTATTTTAGAGACTTATAATCTATAGAAATAAGATAGAATAAGTGCTCATGATACTTATATGTGATTAAGAAAATCACCATTAATTTTGTAGATTGATATTATACACTTATTATCATCAATTTTTGGGCAAAAAGAAAATATGGATACCACATGATCATGCATAGTGGACGGCCATGATGGAGATTTTGGTGTAGAAATACCTCTCAACTCTTGTACACATACTCACCTTATACTACACCTTATCCTACACCTCTTATGTATAATACTTATTTTATACATGCCTTACATATCATATTGTATACTTCAATTTTAAATTATATTTTTCCCCAACAATTCCCACTAACTCCAACATTCCCCTCATTTTTCCCACTTATTCCTTTTCTCATACCTTTGACTATCTTGTTGTCTCCATGCAAGAAACACAATACAAGACTTGTAAAATTTTCTCTCCCTCTCTCCCCATAGTACACGGCCATTAGGCCTAATTGTGCAAGATTGCACTTCATTTTTACACAACACATTTAACTCTTGCACAAAATTCTCCCCCTTCTCTCTAGAAAATCCCCAATATCTCTCTACTCTTGTGTTCATCTTAGACTTCATTTCTTCAAACACTTAACCAAAAACACAAGAATTTCCCCTTCTATTCTTCATAAAATTCGAAACCTATATCTACAAGGTAAAAAATTTCTTCTTCAATACATTCCTTATATCTTCTAGCTTATTCTCTTCACTTTTAATTAAGTTTGGTTTCCTTAAAAGGGTATGATACTACGTATTCTTATAATTTTTGCAGGAAACGGAGCTTAAAATGAAGAAATATCAGTTGGAATGCCCGGATAAGATTGACGAATGCGAAGAGAAGATCAAAATGACGAAAAAAGTTGACAAAAACATTTCACACGACCGGACCGTATGGTGTCACACGGCCGTGTGGAAGTGTCGGTGTGAAATCACACGGTTGTGTGAAGTTGGATTAAAAATAGAGGACGGAATCAGGCCCACAGGGCCGGACCGTGTGAAGTCACACGACCATGTGGGAAAGGGAGGCCATCGCACCAGCTGCCCGTGCAGACTCACACGACCATGTGACCAAGGACTCAAACCAGGACCACACAGGCCGTGTGGGACTCTGTTTTGACGCGTTTTTTAGTGTTTGCTTCAGGTTCCAATCTACAAGTGATCTCTCCAACCATCTATAAAAGGAACCCAAGGCTTGTACGAAAATACATCACTTCATACAACAAAAAACATCAAATAACACAGGAACGAAGGAATCGAGGATCTTATGAGCGAAAAAGGCTAGGTCGCGAAGAACACCACAAGGCTTTCGCATCTAAGGAGCACAAGAGATTCGAAGGCTTGGAAGGGGAATCCATCCTAAGAAGAAAGGGGTTTTCTTTCTATGTCTAAGAACTCTTGTATGTGCTTAAACGATGTCCTAATATTGATTCGAATTTGTCTATGAGTTTGTAATCAATGTTTGACATATCTTTCGGATCTTAGGGGCATAATTGAAACTGTGGATCTATGTTAAATATGATTATTTGTTTTCTAAATTAATTCATGCTTTCTATTTTATGAATTCGAGTGCTTATTTATAATTGCTTTTTATTTGGCCAATAATTTGCATGTCATATTTGTTAGTGCAAAATATCGGACGATGAGTTCTAACAAAGATGGAAATCGAATTTAGACATAAACGGATGTAACGAGTCGAGAGACCTACAACTGTTTGTGGGGAGTCATTCAATTCACAAATTTTTTGGGAGTTAGTAATAATTGTAACTAGTCGAGAGACCTACAAATGTTATTAATCAACTGTTTATTCACCGCGGAAGGGGAAGTAGACTAACTTAGGATTCGGGGCAATGGATAGTAGTATTTTGGGCAAGCCCTATTCAAATCCCTAAAATCCACGCACATACGCCAATCATCCTCCATTTTTGGTACTAGCACTGCATTGGATAGCCATTCCGGAAACTGGATTTCTTTGATATGCCCCCCGTTCAATAACCTTTGCACATCCGCTCGAATTATAGCGCCCTTCTTAGGACCAAAATTTCTTTTCTTTTGTTTCACGGGCTTATACGATGGATTGACATTGAGCCTATGCTCATCTATACTCGGGTCGATTCCCACCAAGTCTTCTGCTTTCCAAGCAAACATGTCCACATTGCTCCTTAGAAACCCCACCAACTCTTCCCTCAGCTCATCAGATAATCCTTTTCCAACCTTAGTGACCTTATCGGGGTCACCCAAGACCACTCAACCATCATCATCTTCTCATTGGGTTGCACGTGCTCCACGGGCTCATCAAGTCTAATTATTTTCTCTCTATTTTTATCATCATCAAAGACATTTCCTCTCTCGGCCTTTTGAATACTCTCCACATACAACTTCCTAGCCATGTAATGATCTCCGCCGACCTCACAGACCTCTTCCCCTACGGGGAACTTCATTTTCAAATGGTACACCGACACCACAGCTTGAAAAGCATTCAATGACGGTCTACCCAATATAGCATTATATGAAGAGGGTGCATCTACTATCAAGAATCGAATCATCCTAGTTTTGCGACTAGGCTCCTTGCCCAAAGAGACAGGTAAAGTGATCATACCTATCGGTTGGATCATTCCTCCTACAAATCCGACTAGCGCTGTGTCCACCGACTCCAGCCCGACCTGGAGATCCATCTTCCTGTAGCAATCATAGAACAAGATGTCCGCCGAGCTCCCTGTATCCACAAATACTCACTGCACATCGTAATTCTAGATCGTCGCCGTGATCACAAGAGCATCACTATGAGGTGTCACGATACCCTTGCTATCCCCTGGCCCAAATTGGATATTTGGCCCTGGTCCGACCTGTTCCACCTTCAGTTGCTCTTGCACCTGATCTGATGTTGCTGCTCTCACATAGCTCTTCTGAGCTCTCCTAGAATCCCCTTTCGCCGGCCCTCCAATTATCATTTGGATGACCTCTCGCCAAGGTGGAGGCGGAGGTGGAGGTAGCTCCTCCCTTTCCTTCCCCCTATGCTCCGGCTCCCGCCGAGACTAATGATAACCACGATTGTCTCTCTTATACTCCCCTTTTTTCTCCTTTTTATCAATGTACACGAATTCCCAGAGATGACCTGCCTGGATGAGCCCCTCAATTTCATCCCTCAGGTGTGTGCACCGATCTGTTGTGTGTCCATACTCATTATAGAACCTGCAAAATTCTTTGCACTTCACCTTTACAGGTGCTTCCGCATATGCCTTTGGACACCTCAGGTCGGGATGCCTCTCAATAGCCACGAGCACCTCGCCCTAAGGTAAGGCCAATGGGGTATACTTCTCATACCTCGGTCGTCCACCCATCACCTCAGTCCTCAGCTTTTTCTGAGATCCTTTATCCTCCAGTCTTCCATCTTGTCCCTCCTTTTCTCTCCTTCATCCCTCTTCATGTTTCTCGCCTCCTCCAGGTTAATATATCTCTTTGTTTGAGCTAACAACTCATCAAATGTCTTGGCCGACTCTATCACCAACGATTCAAAAAACTCCCCATCTTTCGGCCCGGAGCTAGGGCATTAGCCAAAATTTCTGGACTAGCCAAAGGCACCTCAAACTTAGCCGCAATAAACCTTTGTATGTAACTCCGAAGTCCTTCCTCTTCTCTCTTCTTGGTGCTAAACAGAGTTAGGGGCACCATTTGGTACTTAAGACATCTCGTGAACTGATTGAGGAATGCCGAACCGAACTCATCAAATTTTTTGATAGAGACAGGAGCAAGCTGGCTAAACCATTGATGAGCTGACTTTGTCAGGGTGGTAGGGAAGACTCTACAGATCACGCCATCCGTGAACCTGTGTAGCAAAGCAGCATTTTCAAAACGACAGAGGTGATCCCACGGGTCCGTGGTACCATTATATTCAAAACTCAGAGCGCGGTACGATGATGGGAGCTCATCCGCATCATTTCATCCGAGAAGGGAGTTCCCCTCCGCACTCGGACTGGAGCCGCTCCCTGCGCCCCCGCAACCCTTCTACGAATATCCCTCACTTCACAATGGAGGTCATCCATCCGCTCCGACCAATCCTGATCCTCAGTCGATGTATGCTCCGCCTTCGACGAATGTACTTTCTCTGCTACCACGTTCCGCCGATCTCTTTCACCGACCTCCAGAGGAACCACAGGCGGGGGGACCACAGGAGGAGGAACCACAGGCGTCTTTCCACCGTTTGCTCGACGGCCTAGTAATGAAACCACCTAGCTGCTCAAAAAACATGGGGCCCAAACCAACACTACCACCAAACATAGGTGTTTGTCCATCTACCCCTACACTCAGAAGCCGCTGCCCTCCGCCCTCCACCGGGGGTGGCGGAGGCCTGGTGTTTTCTTGTGTAACTCCGCCCGGAGTATCTCCCAACAGCGTGCGATTCAGGTCTTCCTCAAAATTCCTTCTTACATCCTCCATAACCACCGCTTGAAGCTCACGTCTCCGCTTAATATTCCCACAGACGGCGCCAAATTGGTTACTCTTAAAAATGCTCTTCTCCCGCCGATCAACCTTCAGGTCGAACTCCTCCGCGAAACATGCAAAAGGAGGGTCGGAGGGGGGCTCCGGTGTACCCTCTCCGATGATTAAGTCAGAGACTTGGAAGAGAAGCAAGAGGCAAAAAATCGTAATGTGAAAGTAAAAGTGTGATTAGGTTTAGAATGAACCTGGACTTGGGCTTTTATACCTTAGCCTAGATTAGTGTTTCCGTAAAATCCGGGATTCTGTTACGATTTGGTACTAGAGTCATGATTAAGATAGGATCGGATCTTCCAAAACCCTAAGTTACATACTTAAGACCTTGCCCGAATCGACCCGAGACACCTCGGATCGTCAAACTAGTTCGTTTATCCCTTAAAATGTCCTAGAGCCTCTTTGCTCATGGAACCGAACTGTGATAAATCAGCCCATAAGAGTCAGCATAACTCAAACGTAAGCCTTAACTGATCAGCCCAGTACACTGGACTTAATCAAATCGACCTAACAACTTAAGTTTAACAGATCAGCCCTATGCTTGAAGCTTAGCAGGTCGGCCCAATACGCTGGGCTTAACAGATCGGTCCACTATACTAGGCTTAAGCAAGTAGGCATCATGCGGTAGGCTAACAGATCGGCCCAATAATCTGGCTTAGGCAGGTTGGCCCAATACGCTGGGCTTAACAGATCGGCCCAATATGCTGAGCCTAGTCAAATCGGCCCAATACGTTGGGCCTAGTCAGATCGGCCAATACGCTGGATAGGTCAGCCCAGACTTTATTTCACCCTTATCAATAATGCATTGCATGTTCATTTCAAGTGTTAAATTCTGAAAATTCTCAAGTGTTGTTCAAAAATTCTATTTATTGCAATTTAGGTGCATGCATGTACAATTTATTGCTTTATATGATGAATTCTTGTATGAGATGCATATGCATGTTCATGCACCTTGAAATCATGTATTATTTGCCTTATAAACTGGAAAAGTCGAGCATAATTGGTTAAACTTGAATTTTTGGACTTAAAATGCCAAAAATGGCAAATTGGTGGACTTAATTGCAAGAAAATAGAACTTAAAGAACCTCTCTGCAAATTTCAAATTTTGGGACTAAACTCAGGTTCAAAAATGATGTTTGGATATTTAAATAAAATTTTAAAGGTTTGGAGGTAAATAAAATCAACTCTTGAAAGCCCAAGGACTAGTTTACAAAATTTTGGAAGTTAAGGGCTAATATGCAAAATTCGAAACTGTACCAGCCCTACCTTTAAAATTTTGAAATTTTAATTTTTAGGGACAGGAAAATACACCTTTAACTATAACCTTATGACATTTTAAGTCCAATGTTCAAATTTCATAACAATTGGACCCCTAAAAAGCCTTAAAGGCAATATTTTAAAAATGGGACTACAATGGAATGTTTTTAATGTTAAGGGACCTATACTTACCTCTTTAAAAAATCGCTTTTATCCCAATAACCTACTGACCTTAGTGATATTTTACAATTGAAATCACATTAAAATCCCTTCCGGTTTGTGAGATCCGAATATTTTAAACTTGGGGCCCTGGATGATAATTTTAACAAATTTAGGGCCAAAATGAGAATTTTATAAAACCTCGACCCCAAAACTTTAAAAACCTAGATCAATGGACAATTTGGAGAATTTAGGAACTTCCTTTATCATTTTTCGAGGTCGAGACAAAATGTAATTATTTACAAAATGGGGCTAATTGTAAAAATATTCTTTTAACAAGGACCTTAATGTAATTATTTCTTTTCTTATAGCCCTGGAACTACTGACTTATATTTATTATTAATAAAATTTAGTTTTCTTAAAAATTCCTTGATTTATCGATTGCCTTGACCGATTAGCACGTATTCGCGGGGCGACTCCATCGCTTTGCGATCTCGAATCTACAACGGGACTTATGTCCCACCTAAATTACCAAGTGATCGAAGATCATTTATCCTCCGGATAATTATCTTCATCCAAATTACTCCACCAATACTGACAAATTCCATGTGCAATTTCGTATAACTTTCTTGAGCTGCTTCTCTGAATCAATATACTCGACTGTCTGGTCGACAAACTGTACTTGTGATTATATTCCTGCCTGAATCAACTTGGTGAGTCGAGCTCACAGTCGGAATTGATACGTCGGGGATGGAACAGGGCAGCTCGGCTGCTGTTGCACTTTCTGACCCCATCGTCCTAATCCCATAATTGAGGGACGGAGTTGTCCAAGGGAAGCGGGTCGTAGTACTTGAGGTATAATCATGATTATGATAATCCGGGCCTAGCTAGCTCTTTTGTCGATTGTCTTTACCTATGGAGCGATAAGGTGACAGGTCTTGGACCATCTTGCTCGGGGAGTTACAAGGAAGAACGAAGGAATCGTTGTCTGATCCACATGATTCTAGAGTTACTTGGACCTGTTTACTTGTTTAGTTGGTTGTACAAATCCGTACGCAACCACTACTTATCTTGTAAGGGTTGGCGTTACATTTTCGTATGTAACCCTACCTGTCTTGCTTGAAATCACATAGTGCCTGTATGATCATGAACTCTTTCATCAAAACTGTATAAGTATATTATTTTAAATATATATTATGTCGCTTGTGAACAGTGCGTGATACACACATCATAACTGACGCATTTTTCATACAATAGTTTTCTTGCATTTATATATATCGCCACACTCGCACAGGTTCACCCCATCCGCTGAGAATTTTCGTCTCATCCCCTCTTGTTTTCTAACGGCCAGATGAAAAAATCGTGGACAACGTCGAGCAAGCCACAGAGTGATCTCTCCGTGTTTTGTCTTTGGGATTATTTCTTTTTATTTGCTGTTGTTGGACTATTTTCTCTTTCTATTTTAAGTTGTAACTTAAGGGCGTGGGACCCTTTGAATATTAAGTTGTTGTCTTTAAGTTGTGTACTTGGGATGTAATTTGGATATTGTTGTTGGGTTGTAAGCTATAACTTGTACTTGTTTTTTATTTCCGCTGCTACTTGACTCTGTTTCATTTGGGGTTATGTTTAATATTTGATTGGACTGTTCGGTTTACTTGCGTTTAAGTTGTGGATTATCGCCGCGTCCCCGTCTGGGGCGTGACAGCTAGTAAGGTTTCTTTTAAGGGCCCAATTCTAGTTTAAGAAAATTTGAGTTTTATTTATAAATGGTTCTAAATTTTGGGGTCCAATTAAAGTTTATTTAATTTTCTAAATTGACCTCAAATAATAAGGAGCACCCTAAATTAAGGTTGATCTTCGAATTTAAATTTTAAATTCGAATCTTGGTATGGATTTATATATTTTGAGATGAATTAATTGAAGCAACATGTGCAACGTATGTTAATATTAACTACCAAAATGAAGGTAAATATTAATCATAATTGCATATGTACCGGTCATAATAAACGCGTGATAATTATTCGGTTTTACAGACGAACACTAAATCAGCCCAAAGGAAGGTTTATTGTTTGATATGTTCTTATTATCAGTGTTTGATTACCGCACGAAGATATCAATTACAAGTTAATATTTTGTCCAGCGATAAAATATTGATGGAGTGTCGGTATCTTGAGATGGGATTTACCATTATTTGAATTTGTTTATTTTCAGAATTTAGTTTTGTACATTCCTGCTAATATTACTGTCAACATCAATATAGTTTTTATGTAAAAAGGGCACTTTATCTAGAAAGGCCTCTTTAGCTAAGGAATTCCTTGAGGATATTGAGAAAATATCTATCAAGAAGGAAAGGCTCAGATTAGTACTCTTTTGACAAATATGAACTCAATAATGTATGATAGTAAAGGCCATATCAAGAATAAATTATAGACACCTAAACACCTAAATTACTCTAGCGACGCTCACAAGAGTAGGAGATCAATTGGAGGGTAGCAAGTTAACCACAAGTCGTCTCTCAAGGAAGTCTTAGCGAACAAATAATTATTGCGTATCATACTAAATATAAAATAAATCCAAAACACTCTAACAAAATTTGTGATATTATTTAACTAAATAAAAACAAGTAAAAAGACCCAATTCAGACTAAACACAATTAAACTCGAAGAAAAACGATATGGATAAATGTCTAGGATTTCAGAATCATCTCATCAAACTTGCAAGCAGAATATCAACTAATTGATCATGCAATTAACAAATATAACAAAAATGTAAAAATTAAGCCTAGATCTGATAACTCGTGTATTCACAGATTAGGGCTATTTCTACATAATTTGCTATTTTCATTAAGCTATGTTATATAATACATTTGTAATTCATATCTAACCCTCTGATTAATTTAGTCCAGTAATAATATCTTCTCTCGATCTTAATCATTCCCTCAAAATAATCAAAAGTTAATCAGACAATTAATCATCAAGTAAAACATATTATTCATGAAAGCAAATCAATTATTAAATACTCATGCTTGTTTGCTTGATTCAAATCATCCTAATCCTAGAACAAGAAAGTTAGTTCATGCTTGGGAGTGTGATCATAATCTCAATTGAAGGAAATAAAACAATCATAAATATCATCATGCAACAATACTAATCACCCAACAATTGAAATCAGATAAAAGAGATGAAGAAATATTACGCTTTGATTAAGCCGCATAACTTCAATGGGAAGAACACAAGCAATCCCAATGTTGAATGAGAGAGAAAAATGACAAAACTAAGGTTTAAAAGTGCTAAGAAGTAATGTGACTCAAAAATAAGGGCTCTCCAAGTCCTATTTATCAGCCTAGAGTTCTATACACAGTGAAAGAGCCAAAAAATGAAAAAAAATCAACAATTTTGTGTTCTGCAAGCGGTGCAGTGCGACCCCGCGCGCGCGCAAAGACCGTTCTACCACTGTCCCGCGCACCCTTGAAATGTCAGAATTTGCTATCGGTGTCTTCATATGAATTGTAGCTCTATCTGTTAGCTTTCCATAGCCACTTGAATCACCTCAATATCAAAGTTCTAAGGAGAGTTATTCCAAAATACTAAGATGCTGTCATTTCCGAATTCTCAACACTTGATTTCTATTTTCACATGATTTTAACCCATCCAACCGTCTTCATTTGCATTTAGAGCCAGCAATAGCCATTGTAGAACTCTCTCTTATCTTTCTAATGGCATAATAAGCAGGTCAATTTGACATTGGATGAAAAAGTTATGTTCCAAATACAAATACTGCCGCAATTACGCGAAATGACTTTTTGACATTTCTTGCTCCAAAACTTGTTTTTTCCACCAAATCCTAGAAAATCAACAAAATAACACAACGTAACACTAAAACATGCAAATGCAAATATAACACGCCAAAAATATGTATAAATCATCATACAAAATACACACAAAAACAGGCAAAACAACTCCCCCACACTTAGCCTTTTGCTTGTCCTCAAGCAAATAATTGT
This sequence comes from Rehmannia glutinosa, assembly GCA_016081115.2. NCBI lineage: Eukaryota > Viridiplantae > Streptophyta > Magnoliopsida > Lamiales > Orobanchaceae > Rehmannia > Rehmannia glutinosa. Next base: position 194,658 of record JABTTQ020002439.1, read on the forward strand.
GCTTTTAGACCCAACAAAAAATATCAAGTATAATTTAAAATTCAATTAATTCATAACTCCATGTTCTTTCCACCTTGGATCCAACATGAATTGATTCTCAACCTCCACAATAGACTCACCCGACTAAGGTTAAAAAAATTAGCAAAAGTATTCGACCATCCTCGCTAAGTTTCAAATCCGTGTTATAAGTTACAGCCCCGTTACCCACAACAAACCACTCAATCGCTAGCCACAAATTAATTATTCTTTTTTTTTCTTTTTTTCTTTTTTACTTGTATTTTTTCTTTTTTTCTTTTGTTTTTTTTCGTGAGAATTTTCGATATATCTTCCACAATTTTGGATTTTCTCCAAAGGCTCCTAGGGTGGTTTCGCATACTCATGTTTGTGTGTTTTACGTAAAAGACAAACATGAGGCTCGTGAATGCTCCTAGTTACTAACAGAGACAAACAGAGGAGTATAATCTCAATTGCTCTTTTTTTTTTTTTTTTTTTTTGCTTTCTCTCTTTTTTTGTGATTTTTTTTTCTGCAAAGCTAGCAATCTTGTATAAATAATAATTAAAATAGGATTTTAACTTAATTCACATCAACGAAAACTCACAATTCAAGCCCAACAACCTACGCTATCATTTAACCCTCGCTGAACTTTTCTACCAAAAAGGCCAATTAACAATTCTAGCCAAATCCTACGTATCAAGTCCGCAGTGTAATTTCATAATCAAAAATTAAATTTTGGCACATATTTCTAGTCAGTTCACCAACACAATCATAAAGTTCGTAACAATTATAAAGCTAGGGATAATTAACTACATGCAACCATAACACATATACTATGGCAATCCCTCCCCCAAACTTAAATCACGCAATGACCTCAGTGCGTAAAAAAAATAAAATAGAAGGAAAGAGACGTCCCTAGAAAGTGCTATAATCGGAAAATTGTTAAAGCAATCACGTGAACCGTTAATCCTACAAAAGCCATGTGAAGGGAAAATAAAATACCACATATAGACTAAAAAAAATAAAAAATCAAACTAACATGCACAAAAAAACCACATACAAACTCACACAAAGGGAAAAATGCTTGGGTTGCCTCCCAAGAAGCGCTCTTTTAACGTCATTGGCTTGACGATATAAACTAAGAAAATCATGGTGGGTCATCGAGCAAGACCTTTTTTACTACCTCGAAATTTTTATCCGACTGAATTTCATTATGTTCTTGCCATAAGATATCTTTCACATTATCAGGCAAAGCATAAGTAGGACCACGAGCTATAACAAAAATTGAAAACGTCACAGTTTTTCCCAAGACATTCATACTAAGTTTTCTATTTTTTACATCAATCAAGGTGTTGGTGGTGGTCATGAACGGTCTACCCAACAAAATAGTATGATCCTTAATATGACCTTTATTCTTCCCCGTTCCAAGACAACAAAATCAATGAGAATTTTAAGACCACCTCCTTGGACCAAATATCTTCAACAATACCTTTAGAATACCTAAGTGACCTACCAGCAAGTTGCAAACAAAATCTGGTGGACATCAATTTCCCTAAATTTAATTGTTTAAATATAGAATAAGACATAAGGTTAATCCCAGCTACTAGATCAAGTATACCTGCGACTTTTTTACCATCCTCAAAAGCAATATTACTGATAAAACTACCTAATCTTGGTGCTTTGGGAGTGAACTTGGGGATAGAATAGGGAATTTGTAAGGATTATCAATTTTGTATAAGGACGATCCCTTACTTGCCTCTTTATCCATTTTTTCTTCGCTTGCATCTTCTTTATTTTTCACTTTAGCAACACCTGCAGGGTTAGACGAGACAGTAGAATATGAAAACTCAATTTTATTATCATAATTCTCATCAATTTTCAAGATTAGTGATGGTTTGAGCTTGCGCTGGTTGACTAGGTAACATGTCCTTTTTGACGAGATATCGAGCTATCTCACCAACTTGCGTAGCCAATTGGCCAACTTGAGTCTCAATTCTCTTAAAAGAGGCCTCCAATGATTCAAACTGTTTGTTATTCCACTCTTTTGTTTGCTGGCAAACTTGAATAAAAGAATTCAAGCTCTCTACTAATGTGGGTCGTGGTGGTTGCTCTTGATTGGTCGCCATACCTGGTGCTTGTATAAATAATACTAAAAAAAATAAATCCAACGCACCTAATGAATAAACCTAAACTAGAAACGAACAAAAGAATCCTAATTTAGAAACGCGAAAAATAAACACAATAATTATTAAGCCTAAAGCCTTCCTCGGCAATGGTGCCAAAATTTTGTTCGACCGCTAAACATATAAATTAATCTAGCGACGCTCGCAAGAGTACGAGATTAATTGTAGGGCATCAAGTTAACCACAAGCCGTCTCTCAAGGAAGGCTTAGCCGGCAAATAATTATTATATATCACAATAAACAGAAAATAAATCATAAACACTCAAACAAGATTTGTGATATTAATTAACTAAAGAAAAACAAATAAAAAGACCCAATTAAAACTAAACACAATTAAACTCGAAAAAAAACAATATGGATAAATGTCTAGGATTTCAGAATCATCTCATCAAATTTGCAAGCAAAATATCAACTAGTTGATCATGCGATTAACAAATATAACAAACAGGTAAAAATAAGGCCTAAATATGATAACTCACGTATTCACATATTAGGACTATCCCTACATAATTTGCTATTTTCATAAAGCTAAGTTAGATAATACATTTCTGATTCATATCTAACCCCCTGAATAAATTTAGTCCAGGAATAATATCTTGTCTCAATCTCAATCATTCCCTCAAAATAATCAAACATTGATCAGACAATTAATCATCAAGTAAAGCAATTTATTCAGGAAAGCAAATCAATTAGTCAATATTCGTACTTGTTTGTTTGATTTAGATCATCCTAATCATAGAACAAGGAAGTTAGTTCATGCTTGGGGTGGGATCATAATCTCAACTGAAGGAAAGAAAACAATCATAAATATCATCATGCAACAATAATAATCATACAACAATTGAAATTAGATAAAATAGATGAAGAAACATTACGCTTTGATTAAGCCACAAAATAACTTCAATGGGAAGAATCCAAGCAATCCCAATGTTGAATGAGAGAGAAAAATAACAAAACTAAGGTTTAAATGTTCTAAGAAGTAATGTGTCTCAAAAATAAGGGTTCCCAAGTCCTATTTATAAGTCTAGAGTTCTGTACAAGTTGGGAGAACCATTAAATGAAGAACAATCGAAAATTTCGTGTTCTACGCCGCGCGACCGCGCGCGCGCGCATAGGCCGTCCTGCCACTGTGCATCGTGCGCAACCGCGCACCATCGAAATGTCCGAATTTGCTCTCGGTGTCTCTTATGGATTGTAGCTCTATATCTCAGTTTTCCATAGCCACTTGGATGAGCTTAATATCAATTTTATAGAGAGTTATGGCCAAAATACGAATATGTGTCATTTCTGAAATCTCAACACTTTATTTCCACTTTCACATGATTTTAACCCATCCGAACGTCTTCATTTGTATTTCCTACCACATATAGCCATGGTAGAACCCTCCATTATCTTTCTAATGGCATAAGAATCAAGTCAATTTATCTTCGGATGAAAAAGTTATGTTCCAAATACGAAGATTGTCGCAGTTGCATGAAATGACTTTTTGACGTTTCTTGCTCCAAAACTTGTTTTTTCCACCAAATCCTAGAAAATCAACAAAATAATGCAACGTAACACTAAAACATGCAAATTCAAATAAAACACGCCAAAAATATGTTTAAATCATCACACAAAAACATGCAAAACAATATGTCTCGTATTGCTTCTGATGACTTGCAAATGAATTTGATTATGATATCTTTGAACTCATCTCACAATGTGTTCGGGAAGAAGAGATATTTAAGCAATATAATACATAAGCCGCTAATATTTCCTTGACTTCCAAGAATAAAGGCAAGGAATTAAAATGAAGAAGGATCAGGTAAGTTGCTTAATTGTGGTTTGTCTTGACGTTAACTTAACCACGATATCTTGATACACATGGTGGAAAGATTTTAGTTCATAAACTCACACCAGTGTATCTGTAAGGGGCCTCCATTGCCAAAAGCTAAATGATGTGAAAGATATATCAAAATAGGCAAAGACAAGACAATTATGGTTGAAATAATAGGAAAATAAAGATTATTGTTAAGTACTGGATTTTATCTGAATCTTGATTAGACGTTTATTTGGAACTTGATTACTATTTCTGCTTTGTACAAATTCGGTTATTCATGTTCATTCAGAAATTGAAAATTTAGCTTATCTCATGATTCAAAATTGGTTAGTTCCAGTTCTTTACAATGACTGTTATTTGACAGACAATATTGTTTCATCCAACAACTCCCTACTTTTGTACACAAGGTATAGGTGGAAAAACAAACCAATAAAAGAGATTTGTAGCCAATTGGATTATGGGGGTCTTAGAACTTATATATACGGATATTTGTGAACCATTCCATATGGTTGCTTATAATGGTCAACAACATATATAATAACATTCATAGACGATATTTTAGATATGGCTACATGTTCTCATTTGTGAAAAGTCACAATCACTAGACGTGTTCAAATCCTATAAGGCTGAAGTTCAGAATCAACTCAACGAAAGGATTGAAAAACGTCACATATGATCGTGGTGGTGTATGTAACGGCAAGTATGATGGTTTAGGTGAACAACATCTAGGATCGTTTGCTAATTCCTATAGGAATGCAATATCGTCCTACAATACACTAAATCGGGTTTGCCATTATCAATAGTGTTGCTAAAGGACAAAACAGAATGATTAAGGATATGGTGAGGAGTATGATTAGTCATTCTATCTTACGAGAATCACTCTAGGAAGAAGCACTTAAGACTGCAGCATATATCCTTAGTAAGGTTTCCAATTAAAGCGACTAACAAAAACCCTTTATGAACTTTAGGCAGACAAGAAGCTTAGTTTGAAGAACTTGCACGTTTGGGAATGTCCAACTGAGGCAAGGCCGTACAAGCCTAATGAGAAGACATTGTACTTAAGGATAATTAGTTGTTATTTTGTTGGATACTCTTAAATATCCAAAGGGTACAAGTTTCATGATCCCACAACAAGACTACTTTTGAGTCGGTAAATGACTGGTTCTTTGAGGATGTTGAGTTTGCGGGGGGTGGGGGGTAGAGTTAATGACTTTGTCTTTAAAGAGGGATGCATTGATATTCCTACATGTGTTGCTAGCATTGATCAGAATTTCATTCCTGACCTTGTTCAAGACACAAATCAAGACAATGTCGGAGAACCTCCTATTTCAGAAATTATTCTAGATGAACAAACTCTACAACCTCAAGAACTTATTCCATTAAAGAGACCCACTACGGAAAGAAGAAGTGCAATGCCAGATGATTGTATTGTATTTCTCCAAGAAAATGAGGTTTGCATTGGAATGATGGAAAATGATTCAATCAACACCTATCAAGCATGGAAAGTTCCAACTCTCAAAAGTGGATGGATGCTATGAATGAAGAGATTAAGTATAGAAGGAACAATGATATGTGGGAACTTGTCTCATTGACAAAAGGTATGAAAACCCATTGGTTGCAAATGGATAATTAAAATCAAGAGGGATTCAAGAGGCAATGTGATAAGATACAAAGTTCGTTTTGTCGCAAATGGTTTTACACAGAAGAAGGCATCGACTATAAAGAAAATTTCTCTTCATTTTCTTCGAAAGAGTCTTTCAGGATTATAATGGCATTGGTCGCGCACTCTAATCTTGAGTAACATTATATGGATATAAATACGATGTTTCTCAATTGTGACATTGACAAACGACTTATATGATGCATCCAAAAAACTTTGTGTTGGTAGACTCAAAGAATATGGTTTGAAAACTTATGAAATCCATGGACTCAAGTAAACATATAGACAATGGTATTTCAAGTTTCATCAAGTGATCATCTTGTCTGGTTTTGAGATGAATTTGGTTGATGATTGTATGTACCATAGGTTCTGTGAGAGCATATATATATTTTTGGTTTTGTATGTCGATGACATGTTGCTTGCCAGCAACGATATAGGCTTATTGCACGATACCAAGATATTTTTGATTAAGAATCTTGAGATGAAATATTTTGGTGATGTCTCTTTTGTGTTAGGATACAAAAACACCAAGATCATTCTCGAAGTATGCTGGATTATCACAAAAGAGTTGTATCTCAAAGGGTCCTTCAAATGGCATGCATGTTGGTAAACCAAATGATAACCCTATGGCTAAGGGAGACAAGTTTAGTCTCAATCGGTGCCCTAAGAATGATGAGGAAAAGAAAATGCAAAAGATTCCTTACGCGTTAGCAGTAGGGAGTCTAATGTATGCTTACTATGTACGTAGTCGAGTACTGCGTACATTGTATAGATGTTTGGCAGATATATGAGTAAGTTAGGAATAGACAATTGAAAAGCAGCCAAATATGTTTAAGGTACTTATGGATAAAGGAAAGTTACATGCTCACATATAATAGGTCGGATCAGTTTGAGATCAGTCGCTATATCGACTCTGGTTTTATTGATGTTAAGATAACATGATATCTAAGTTGGCATATGTATTTCTGCTAGTTGTGGAAGAGTTCTAAACAGTCTACTATATATAGACTCTTCTACCATCGTAGCAAAATTCATAGCGTGTTATGGGACATCCAAATCATGGATTATAATTACGAAAATTTGTCACGGGGCTGTGTATGTAGATGGTATTAAAATACCACTAAGTTTGTGACATTGGGTCAGTAACGTTATATTCCAAACAACAGGGACTCGATGAAGACTAAATATAAAGAGATCAAGTTCCTAATTGTTAAAGAAATAAGTCAAAGTGAATAGGTGTCTATAGAACATATCGGTACAAACTCCAAAATTACGAATCTGTTTACTAAGGGATTTCCATCCGAAAGGTTTCATGAACTTGTTGTTCATATGGGTTCAAATCAGTTTAGGATATACAATTTTAAGAATACTCAGTTCTAGTGGGAGATTGTAATTATAATGTTCTTTTAAGATAGACACATTTTCATTCACTTGATTTAAGGATATTTTAAGGTTTTACTCTCACAGAGATAAAGTTTCGTGTCCTTTACTTTGATTCTAGTATATGGTTTGATCTCACTAAGGTAAGGTGGACCAGTTGAAAATTGACATGTTAAATCACATTGCATGAAATTTCCATGTTACACATCCACATCATGATCCATGTTTTTAATTATATTGGCATATATGACCATTGATGGGTCGAGTTACGATAAATGTAACGTAGGACGCATTGATCCTATGTTGGTACGATTAATGGTCTGGATTGGTTACCTTTTTTTTTTTAGTTTTTAAGATGCTTTTTTATGGTTTTAGTTCTTGCTTACAATGTATATTCATGTTTCTTTTTGATGTTGTAGTTATTGCTCCCCCCATATGTAAACTGTTTTGTCATATTTTTGCCAAGGTATTTTCGAGTTTTTCATTTTTTGCATGTTTATAATGAGTTTGTTGCTTTCTGTTTGTATAAGTTGTGCTATGAGATGTAGATGTTTTGCAGGTTTTGTTTTTGTGTGTCAATAGATGGCTAAAACAAGTGGAAAAAGAAAAAATATTAGGGATGAGGTTGCTAAAGATAACCAAGATAAGCATGATGGGGTGAATAGGGTAAAAGAGAAAGGTCATGGGGGCAAAGTGGTAGGGAAGACTGCTAATCCAAAAACAAATACAAGAGCCACTCCCAGGGTTTTAGTTGACGTTATTAGACGGTTTAATCCTGTTCAGATGGTTGTTGTTGTGAATATGGGCTTTGGAAGCTTACTTGAACTGAAAATTAAAGACTTCCCTCCTAAATTGACCTTTTGGCTGGTTGACAATTTTAACCCTGTGAGCTGCGAGTTGGCATGGGATTCTGGAAAATCGATTCATATAAACGCGAGGGATGTTGAACGGGTCTTAGGATTCTTGATTGGTAATGTTAAAATTGAGAAGAAGTATCGTTCTGAGAAGTGTGCTTTGCTTGAGGAGTTGAAAAATAATTTTTTTAAACCTGGTAACAAGATTAAGGCAGGTGAGGTGTGTAACGAGATGCTGAGTTACACGGATTGGGGCATCTGGATATGAGACATTTTATTGCTCTTGTTGATTGTTTGCTTATTGGGAACAATCCATGTGGATACGTGAACCCCCTTATCATGAAGTGTCTGGAAGATGTTAATAATATTCGGAATTTGAACTGGTGCGATTACACATTGAGTAGGTTGATTACTAATAGGGCTCGCTGGGACAAAAGTGAGAAAAATTAGTTCAATGGTCTTCTTAGTTTTTTTATGTGTAAGTTGAAATGTAATTTTTATTAGTTTTTGCTTTTTTCCGTGTCTATGTATTTGTATGCGCACAATTTTTTTATTTCCTTTTTGTAGGTATTGTACATGGATCGGGTTATCTTTTATACTCGGGATGTTCCGAGGATGTTGTTGAGTTTGCGTTAATGGGCTACTGAGACTGTGAGGAGAAGAACGAACAAGGAGTTGAAAGGCAGTGGTTTTGGCAAGGGCTTCGTGGACAACCCATTGCCTGTTGGTGCACCCATGGAGGGTATTACGGCTATTGAATCTGTTGGGCCGAACAAGATGATAATTAAGGGCAAGTCTTTAGATGGGGGCCAGAGTACTGAGGTATTATGAGTTTGAAGTAGTTTCGAGTAGTTTTCTGATTAACATTATGTTTCTTAACCAACTAGTTGCTTCATAGTAATTTTTTTATATATTGATAAGATGTAGTCTTCATTCATTTGATTGTTTAATGTTGAATCTTGTATGCCAATAGTGTTATGTTGCATTGTTAATTATTTAATATGGCTTAATGTCTTTGGTTCATTGCATATTAAGGCTTAAGCTTTATGCATGTAATTTGAATTTTTGCTTATAGTATTCTTTTTGTAGCTTATTTAGATGTGTATGTTGTTTACTTAGGTTTTAAAATTTTCAAGCAACTATATGTGCTTATATGAGGTTCATTTTTGGTGCTTACACATTGTTAATTTGTTGCTCAATTAGCTGAGAGTTTTGCTTATCAAGAGTACATAACATGTTTGCAATTACATTTATTTATATTGTGTTCATTTGTTGATTATTTGGTTGGTCTTTTGGTTACCAGTAACTAATAGTACGGATGTAATTAATATTGCTTTCATAGTGTCCACTTTGTGAGTATTAAGTTTGAACTAGTGCTTTTTTTTACTTATAGAGTATGCATGTAATTAGATTTTGCTTACATAACATCCACATGTTGCTTATTTAGTTGATTTTTGATATTGATTAAGTTGGTAGGCTATGCATATCAATCTTATTTGTTTATATAGTGTTATTTTGTTGCTTATTGGTTCATTTAGTATATTGCTTATGCATTGGTTATTATTTTCATTCTAAGAGTTTATGTTTTGCATTTGAAGTGTATGTTTGATGTTATGCTTATGTGTGTTTAGTATTTTGCATACCAAGAGTTAGTTTTTTGCATATGAATTGTATTTGATGATGTTTTTGTTGTTACTCCATGTATTATTCTATGTGTTATTCTTCCAGCATGAGTATGCATCTAAAATGTTGGGGAAGCTTTCTTGTATGGCTACTGATATCATTGACATCATTACGCTTCTTGAGAATGCACCCAGAGGAGTGCTGGGGGACGCTCAATTTTGTAGAGTTGAGGAATCTGCTAGGAAGCTGATTGGATTTACGAGTAATCAGGTGGACGGGGGGAGGGAGACGAAGCTGCGGGACTTAGTGATTCTCAGCTCAATGAAATGTTTTGGAGTAATGTTGAGACAATTGAAGCGATTAAAAAAATTGAGCAAGCACTAGGTAGGCGGGACGAGTACAAAAGATTGGTTGATGATATGCCAAGCTTTAGTCTTGGTGTTACACAGGAAAAACCAAAAGACAATTGGAATGATGTCATTAGCATTTCACGTGAAAACGTTCGAGAAGCAATTGAAAATGTTTCGGCGAATGATTTAGATATGGATGTTTGTTGTCTGTTTTTATATTTTATTATCATTGAATTTTTTAGAAAGACATTTTTTGTTTAGTTTCTTCATGTTTCATTTTTTTTTTCAGGATGAGGATGGGAGCAGTAGTAGCGGGGATAGCGGCAGCGACGACGGTGATGTAGATGACAATGAAGTTAATGGGACGAATGAGTTTGACGATACGGTCAGTGAACGTTCTCAAATAAGAAGAAGATTAAAAAAAGAGCTTTGTGCTAATTTTTCCGTTTCTTGCAAGACAGATTGATGTAATGACGAAATGTAATAAAATGCAGATTTTGGTGTCAAAATGGATATTGGAGAATGAAGAAGGGGATAAGTAAATTTTTTATTTTTGTTTTTGTATTTTTTAATTGTTTTCATTTGTTTGTGCAATGAAATTTATTTTTTAAATTTTTTATAGGCATGAAATAATTTTGAAGTCGGGTGACTTTATTATAATGAGACAAGAGACTGAGACTTTGAGAGTTGGGATCTTTGTTAGTGTATCGGTTGTGATACTTGGTCGAGGATTCTAAATTCCAAGGAGGAATTAAAGAGCAATAATTCACCTCTTGGTTCTTTTCAACAACATACGCAACAATATGTGTATTCGTCTTCTTTTCCTTTTATATTTTTGTCAATATGGTTTTTTTGTTGATAATTTCTTATTGTTTACCTTTTTGGCCGCAATTCACCATGGTGTCTCCGAAGGATGGCGATGACTTGACTGCACTTACTGAGAAGTTCATCCAGAACTTTGATGCAGGATTTGTTAATGCTAGTGCAAAAAAGATTGAGGCTATTGAAATGGTGAATAACCTATTTTGTTTCTTTTTTTCCCTTTTTTGGTTGTTTCTTATTTTTATTTATTAATTTTGCAGTTTTTTTCCCAATTTGCAAGCACGAGCATTTCTATGTAGTGTGTTTTGATGTTCGAATGAAGCAGTGTCACATTCTGGACAATTCATCGGTGGGTGGTGTGACTCTTCAGAAGTATGAACACATCCCCGAGAGACTGGTAAGAGTAGTTTATTTTTGGTGCTTGTGAAAGTTTATGATTTTGCTTTGTTATTATACATATTTTGCATACGAGATTTATAAATCAAATGCACATTAATGTTGCATGTGTTAATTCTTAAATAGTAGATAACTGTTGCTTATGCAAGGTGGTATATTTGCATATATATCATCTGGTAATTTGTTATGTTTTTATAAAGTGATTCTTGGTAAAAAAAATTATTTTTCATTTCAGAGGCAGAATTTTCCGGGATCCTTGTTGACAGTCATTTTGTTCGAAATTCCTCAATGTCTCGATTGCGTATGCCTTGGAGGGATACCAAAAATAAGGTGGATTGTGCCATATTTGCCATGCATCACATGGAGACTTATAAGGGTGGCGGTGTTAGAGATTGGGATTGTTGTTTTGAGAAAGGAAATGATGCTCAGATATCAATGTTGAGGACAAAGTATTGTGCTGCAATTATTCTCGACGAGAAGAACAAATAAAGAGCGTCAAATTTGGAGGTGGCGAAGAAGTTCAGTGGTTCAAAATAGAGTTTTGGTGGAGTGTGATGGATTAAAGTTGTATTTTCATGTTGATAAATATTTTGGGTTTATCTTTTGCTATACAATTCTAAGAGTTTGGTTGATGACGTTACCTATATAAGTAGATTTTTGTTTTGGGATGTTTTTAAGCAGCAAATTTTGGGTTTTTGTTAAGTTGCACCTACGGATCACCTTTTAGTTGATGGATTATTTGTCATGGTTTGTATCATTGGTAACGGATTTTACATAATATTTATTGATGTAATGTTTTTTACTATATTCTGTGCATGTTTAGTACATTGTGTTTGCTTGTGTATATATTAATTATTGCAGATTAGCGCTAAGAGGTGTTCTGAAATTGGACGGATTTTTAAAATATATAAAAATTGTGTGCTTAGTAGTGCACAGAACTAAAAACAGTTGGACGGATATTCAAAAATTTTAAAAATCATGCATTTCAAGGTCTGAATATTTGCATATATATGTTTTTTGCATGCGTAGATATTAATTGTTGTGTATTCAGTGTTATATTTAGTATTTTTGTAGTGCGAAGAACTGATAATGATTGGACGGATTTTTGAAGAAAACAAATATCATGCTTTTGAAGAGGTGAATATATGCATTTTAAGTAAGTGAATTTTGCATATATGCATATATGTTATTTATCACCATTAGTTCAGAGATATTTAACTTAGTTTCATGTAACATTTTGTTTAAAGAATATTATTTCGAGCATATGAAGATATAATATTTGTAGGTCCCAAGGGGTGTGAGTAAGGTTTAGAAGGGGGGGTTGAATAAACCTTACCAACTTTTGCAATTTTAGTCCTTTTAAAATAGTACAGAGTTAAGTACACAACTAAGTCCTTGAGGGACAGCTAGGTTAGTTAACCAGCAAAGTTAGCCACTCAACAGACTCGATTGAGTTGTTGATAGAATAACTCAGCTGTTTAGTCTAAACCTTAACTTGGCTGTGATGAGATTTTCAAATATAAGACTCAACACCCTTAAATTTGGTTTAAGTTTGTTTTAACACTTGGTTTTAGCACTTTGTTAGTTATCGTTGATAGCAAATTATCATCGATATAAAATGATATGCAGAAATTAAATCTTGAAATGTAAATGACACAATAATTTTTATAGAGGTTCAAGATGGGGTAATTCTTCTACTCCTCTCTTCCCCAACTCCTGGAGGAATCCACTAAGTATTGATGAGTACAAAGTGGTTATTAGTCCAGATACAAGTCTTGATCACACACTGACTTGATCCTTTGGGACTCATCCGAGATGCCTTGGTCACACAGTGGCTTCTCGTCCGACTAGAACCTTCTTCACAGGCGGCAATGCCTTGCTACTTGACTCACTTGCTCAAGCTTCTTGGATTTGATCACGAAGCCCTCCAATAACTTGAGATCGGTTCGACTTGAACCTTTCTACAATCCTCCTTAGAATGTAGACCCATTTTGATTCTTCAAAATTTCCTCTTCAACAGGTTGAAGTTGTCTTTCCTTCACAGCTTGGTGTTGGATCGATTTCCTTCGAAATTTAGGCTTGAGGATTTTCTTGAATCGCTTGAGAATATTTTGCAGGTTACAGAGTGAATATTGGTTTCTTGCTCATAGTTCTGGTAATCAAGGTTGTCAAGGTAACCCTTTCTCAAAGTGATTCCTCAGCCTTTTATAGTGAACTTTTAAAAATCTGCCCGTTGAAGATATAGGCTGATTTTAAAAGTCACTTGTGTTCGTTGGCTTGTCTTGTTGCAGTCCTTGATATTGACATTTCCTCGTATTAGATGAGCATTCAGCTTTTCAGAGTCTGACACAAGGTGCAGTGCTTCCCATTGGTTTATTCCTTTTGCACGCTTCGGGATCGAGCACTTTAAGACATGGCAGCATGGAAGTATTACTTGTTTAGGTAATATTCTTGACTTTTGTGCAACTGATTTTTTGATTAACTCCTCTTTTGCTTTGCTTTTCCTAGATGACTTGAGTCTGCTCCATTGATTGAAAGACTCATCTGTCACTTCAACTTGACTTGGCTTCTTGAGTTGACTTGACTAACACTTCACACAGCTGTATTCCAGCTGATACTCCTTCAGTCGAGTTCTTGTCTTCTCCTCCTTGCCATACTCAGCTGTTTCACAGCGAAGTCTTCATTTTAGTCTTCAGTTGACTTCTTGTATATCTAGGCATAGCCGACTTGACTCGGCTGCATAACCCTATCTATTACATTCTGATTACAAGGAAAATGGGGTGCCAACTTTCTAGTCTAAGTTTTACATGGCATTCATCAAAATCTAAACAATAAATTTCCCAACAATTTCCCCCTTTTTGATGATGCCAAAACTTAAATCATACATACAAAATGTAAATGGCAAAGATACATACAGACAATGTAGAAACAGAGAATGTATGTGTAGAATCAATCTTTTTATTGATCATAACATTCTTGTCCTTTACACATCTGTTTACAATGTGTATCAGAGCGAACATACCATTCTATTTCTACGCAAAAAAAAATAGAAATTACAGAGTTTTTTATAGAATGTACAGAAGACTTACACACATATGTATTTACAGTAGTAAAATACATGAAGGGGTGGACAACAACACTTCATCGCCTTCGCTGCCTCCTTCTTTCTTCTTCAGCTATGTCGTCTTCTGGTCTTTTTCTCTTCTTTTCATCTTCAGCTGCCTTCTTTTTCTCGTATGCTCTTTTTGCAGCATCGTCTCATCTCTTTCTTTCTTGCCTATCTTCCCACAGCTGATCTTGCCTTTTGTTTTCTTCTTCAATTCTTTTGACATAGTCAGCATTCTTCCTAGCCACTTCCCGGTTGGCTACTTCGTCATATCCAGCCCAGTAGATCCTTCCCTTCTTGCCTAGGATCTACATATTCAATATTTTTGGGTAGAGGTCTAGGTTGAAAACCTCGCCTCCACCACTCCTTTTCTTCCTTGGGGCGTATATTGTATTGGAGTCTTCTTTTTCCAAGAGTGATCGCTCGTAGTCTCTTTGTCGTCGCCTTCTTCGCACAACTTCAGACCCTTCTCCCAATACAAGTCCCGTGCTTGGGCTATGGACATATTTTTGAAGTATCCCTGGGATTCGAGCGTTTTGAATTCTTCCACTGATCGTGGCTCGTCTCTGTCGTCTGGAATGGCATCTGTGTCTTTTCCTGCTGGAATGCCTCCGTATTGTTTCCATCGCACGGGCATCCATTTTTCTTTCGACCTCCTTCATCCCTGCTTCTACGATTTTCTCTTCTCAGACATGGGTACACCAGAGTGTTGGAGCGGCAGGGTTACTGGAAGTTTGCTGATTATGTCAGTTGTGACAATGCCTTGTTGAGGGGTTTCAGCAAACAGTAGAGTCATATCTTTTGAACCTTCCCCCTCAACTGCTTTTCCCTTTTTCTTTCTTCTGTTCTTCAGCTGTTGTCTTCTTCTTCTCAACAACTCCGACCTTCTCTTTTTCCACTTCTAACCCTTTTAATGTCTTCAGGTATTCCTCTTCCCCCTTTTTGGCATCATCAAAGGAGAGAGGAACCCCTGGGAACATGCCAGCAAGCATGAAATCTAGGCGGTGAGAAATGAGTTTTGCTTGGAGTTTTTCGGAGTATGTTTGCATTTAAACTCGAGCGAGTGGCTTTGGATTCTGGTGCTACGCCTTCATTTCAGCCATAAGAAGGCTGAACTTTTCATTCATATTCTCCTCCACGCGCAGAAGTTGTTTTCGATGAAATTCTCGCAGCAGTTCCATTTCAGTGGTGTGTGAGGCATGCATTCTATCAATATTTTCTTGCATCCTCGTCTTCATGTCAGCATTATCAGCGCTCCAGATCAATATTTTGTTGTACAATTCCTTGAAATATCTGACTTGTTCGAGTCGCATTGTACGCTGTTGTTGACACCATTCCCTGATTCTAATCACTATCCCACGCAGATCGGCTGTATGAGTTGCATCCCTGTTGTCCATTCGCATATCTAATATGGCCTGGTGCCGTTCTATCTTCTCAATCTCTGCAAGAATTGTCTTGAAGACCTCCCATACCTCAGCTGTCACCTCAGTCTCAGCTGGCGGCCAAGCTGCATCAAAATCAAATCCTGCTGAGACGATAGTGTCTGTGGGGATAACTGGTCAGGTCTGACGTTGAAATGTCGCTGCTCTCGAGTTGTTTCTTCATCAAGATCAGGCAGCTCAATCTCGAAATGAAAGGTTTCTTCAAACGCATCATCACGCACATATGGAATTGAGGATTTAGTTGTTTGTGCTTGTGATGATTCAGGTTGAGTCGAGCTCGGCTTTTGCAATTTTGGGAGCCCCGAGATGATGGTCTGGCCTCGCCAGGCCTTGGTGAGATGATTGGCCAGCTGACTAGGCCTCAGCTGTCTTAACAGCTTCTTCGGCCTCAGTAGATTCTGCTAAGTGAATTTGTTGTTCCTCAGCTGCACCATCAGCATCACCGGAAGATGATGAGTCTTGAAGACTTGGCTCATCATCAAAATTGAACTTTTGACGAGCAGCCTTGAATTCTGGCTTACTCGTAATTGGTAGAGCGTCCTCAGCTGAGTCTCTGTGATGTTTAGTTGGAGTATACTCAGCTTCATCTACAGATCCCAAGAAAGTTGTATCAGGATCATCCTGGGAGTCATGAAGAGCACTGATTTCCTCTTCTGAGTCAGCAATTATGGTCTGAGGAATGCTCTTATCTCCTTGAGTTTTACCTAGGGAAGTCTCAACCACCCGTAGGCCTTCATTTCCTCCCCGCAGCCTCCCAATCGCATAGGGGCTTTGTACAATCCTCGACAGCAGCAACTGTCTTAGGGTCTTTCGTGGTGGCATCCACAGGAGTCTCAACTCCGTGGATTGTACTTTCATTGCCCGCAGTGTTAACTCTCGGGGGCGAGAACTATCATGTGCCTCGACCGCATCGCAAAGCATCCTCACTGCAGAGTAGTTGGCACTTCGGTGAGACAGACTCAACCGTCCGAGCTTCTTCAAGGTGACAACTTGTCGTGTTTCTTTTTCTTGTTCATTCTCCACTTCGCCTCCTAGATTCATGGTGGAGTCATCGGCAGAAGATCCTCCGACCTAGCTACGGTGGAGGAGTTTCCCCTCACCGCTGCACACCACCGGTGAGTGACTTGTGATGGGGTCACTCTTCTCCGCACTCCCGATCGTGTCCTTTGAGTGTTCGTAGTGGGGCGGTGGTAAGACACCTTGGCCAGGGTTGACTCGACTTGGGTCCCAAGTTCCTGGGCCATCGCTGGTCCCCTAGATCCATCCCTCGAGTGAGTGGGGAAGTGGTTGCGGCAATGAATGACAAATCAATTCATTGCCACTCCCAATGGATCAATCTCCACTGGGATTTGGAAGACTCTCCGGGTCCTTCCGTTAGCTGTTGCTCATGCATTATCCTGGATTCCCACATGACTTGCTGCATTTCCAACTCCTCAGTAGCAGCAGCTGGATCCAAGTCCTCATCACTTCCTTAGAAGGCATCGAAGTGTGGATGAGTATGATCAGTGGTTCCAGTGAAAGGACAAATATTGGCCTTCTCACGGGCTTCAGCTTCCTCTGCTAATCTCTCTTTCTCATTTTTTTTGAAGATCTGCAAGATATCTAGGCAGTTCTCTTCATCCAGTGCCTGGACCACTGTGGTCAACCCGAGAAAATTCATCAATTCTTCCTCTTCTTCAATGAATTCAGGTCTCTCGAAATGCTCCCTTGATCGACTAAGCTTCCATTTCCTCCATTCTCGCAGACGATTTTGGATGTCTGGATATGGTGGAGACAGCATAATCACATCATCGCCATCATCTTCTTGTTGTCCTCTTTCTCAGGAATGGAGGGTAGCAGAGATTGCTGCTCTGCACCCTCAGCAGCGTCTGTCGCAGGTGGAGATGCAGTCTTGTCGATAGGAGATTCAGCTCTCTCAGGTGCTTCTTGTTCCTCAGATGTTCTGTCCACAGTTAGGTCTTCGACTTGCCTCTGCTGAACGGCCTCAACAGACTTTGCATTTCATCAATAACTTCGGAGATCGCACTTCTCCGGCCAGTCTCGAGAGATCTTTTCGGTGAGTTGCGGACTGTTGTCTTCTCAAGTTCATAACACTTGGTGAGTCTTCTTCTTCAGTAGTGATTGTAAAGTCCATTTCCGTGAACAGAGGACTTGATGCCCTCGTCGTGAACTTCAGCGTTCACGTAGAACTATGCTACCTATTCAATATAAGTCATCTAAAACTCCATCGTAAGAAAGGGTTTCAGTCCAGATTTCTCGATTTTGTCAGTTATCTTCTTCACAAGGGTTTCATCGGAACCCTGTTTAACCATCCCTTCGAAATCCATGGTAGAACCAGTATGGATTTGCTTCCCTAGCTTGGTGAAATCGTAGCTTGATGCCATTTTTATGAGTTTTTACCGAACGAACTTTGATGAACGTGCTTTGAAGATTTGGTAGGGTTTTGGAAGAAAAATGCTTTCTTTGCTTTTGGAGAGATGAACAGTTTTGAGTAATGTGAGAGAGAAACTGAACAAAATGGTATATATGGGTTATGAAAGGACGTGCTTTCGATTTTTGAAATTTGATCAAGATCGACGGCTCAGATTTAGCACGCCGATTAGCATTTAATTGCTCGCATTTAATGCGGCAAAGCATTTATATCCAATCATATGATTTGTCGTGCGCTTTTTTGGTATCATCATTATTACGACGCGTCATCCTTAAAAACATTCCCGCTTATTAAAAACAATTGCGTTTTAGTCACTTAGCTCATAAATGACTCAGCGTACTCCTTAGCTGACTCAACTCTTCTTCTATCTGTTCATGTAGTGACTTAGCTAGCAGCTAACTCGATACAGCTGACTTTCCGATATTGCTGATTCACTTGGCTGATTTAAGAAATCTGCTCAATTTTCATCTTTTCACTTTCCATCTCTTCTCCTTGAGTCTTTCCGAGTGTCAACTCACCAATTAACCCTAGCTCATGCTTAAGCTCTTCAAATCTTGATTCACATAATGGCTTTGTGAATATATCAGCTAACTGTTTATCAATTGAGATGTATTCCAAGGTGATGTCTTTCTTTTCAACATGATCTCTTATGAAATGATATCTGACATCAATGTGCTTTGTTCTTGAATGCAACACAGGATTTTGAGTGATTCCAATAGCACTCGTGTTATCACACATAATTGGAATCTCTTTTTCTTCAATTTCATAATCTCTCAGTTGTTGTCTCATCCATAAGTCTTGGGCACAACAGCGGCCCGCATCTATGTTCTCAGCTTCAGCTGTGGATGTGGCTATTGAGTTTTGCTTGCTAAACCAGAAACCAATCTACATTTCCAAGATCATCGACATGTACACAAGTACTTTTCATGTCAACTCTACATCCAAAGATAATCGTAGTCCGAATAACCAATAAGCTTGAATCCACCTTCCTTTAGATACCATAAGCCGACTTCCTGGCATCCCTTCAAATATCTTAGGATTCTCTTAGCTGCAGCCATATGGCTTTCCTTTGGAGCAGATTGGAATCTTGCACATACACCTACAAGAAAGGTGATGTCTGGCCTGCTTGTTGTGAGATAGAGCAATGATCCAATAAGTGCTCTGTATCTGGTTTGATCCACAGGCTTACCATCTGCATCCATGTCCATTTTGACTGATGTATTCATTGGTATCTTCATAGAAGACTTATCTTCCATACCAAATTTCTTCATTAAATCTCTGGTATACTTTGTCTGACTTATGAAGGTTCCATCTTTCAGCTGTTTTACTTGAAGTCCTATATAGAAAGAATGTCAGTTCACCCATCATGCTCATCTCAAATTTGCCTTGCATGAGGTTTGAGAACTTATCCCACAGCTCCTTGTTTGTGGATCCAAAAATGATATCATCCACATATATTTGAACAAGCAGTATACTTTCTCCATCTTGAATTCTGAAGAGTGTTCTGTCCACTTTGCCTTTGGTGAATCCATTATCTGTCAGAAATTGAGATAATGTATCATACCATGCTCTAGGTGCTTGTTTCAATCCATATAGAGCTTTCTTGAGCTTGTACACCTTATCTCCAAGAGTCTTCTGCTCAAAACATGGAGGTTGCTCAACATAGACTTCTTCTTCCAACAATCCATTTAGGAATGCACTCTTCACATCCATTTGATATACAGTGAAGTTTTTGTGTGCAGATAAGCAAGAAACATCCATATTGCTTCTAATCTTGCAACAGGAGCAAATGTTTCATCAAAATCTATTCCTCTTTCTTGGCAATACCCTTTGGCTACCAATCTTGCTTTGTTCCTTACCACAGAGCCTTCCTCATTCATTTTCTTTCTGAATACCCATTTTGTGCCTATAACATTTTGATGGGTTGGTCTTTGTACCAGTTCCCATACTTTATTTCTTTCAAACTGATTCAGCTCTTCTTGCATGGCTTGAATCCAATGAGTATCATCCAATGCTTGGGACACATCTTTTGGCTCTATTTGGGAAATAAAACACATGAACATAGCTTCTTGTTGAGCTCTAGATCTGGTTCTTACACCATCTCTTACATCTCCAATGACTAGCTCTGGTGGATGGTCTCTCAGCCATCTCACATCAGGTTGGAGTAAGTCAGTTGGGTTCAGTCATCTTGCAGTTGTATTGTCTTGAGCAGCTCTCTCATCATCGCTTAGCTGCAGATTTTCCAGCTGTCTTTGAGATTCAGCTGTTTCACCTTCATCTTGATTGATTGCTCTTTGCACTTCAACATAGAACTCTTCTCGCATAGTTGGTGATTCACTTATCGGCCTAACTCTTCAATGTCTTCTCCATTTACATTGGGTTCATCAAAACCACATGGATAGACTCTTCTCGTGACCATAGTCCTCTTGTTCAAGACTCTATACGCTTTACTTTCAAATTTGAGTATCCCAAGAAGATACCTTCATCGCCTTTAGCATCAAAAGCCTTTGATTATCCTTTCCATTGTTCTCGATAAAACATTTACATCCAAATATTCTAAAATATGCAACATTTGGCTTTCTCCTGTCCAAATCTCATAGGAGTCTTTGTCAACTGTCTATTTATCATGCATCTATTTTGATTATAGCATGCGAGTGTTTTTAGCAAATTTCCAGCCCAAAATCTTTTAGGCAATCCACCTTCACTAACATGGTCCTTGACTTCCTTGAGAGTTATGTTCCTTCTTTCGCTACTCCATTCTCTTTGTGGAGTCCTTTCGCAGATAATTCATGAGCAATACCATTTTCGACACAATCGAAGTTATTATTCCATTGACAAACTCGGTTCTTTTATCGATCTTATCTTAATAATGGTTTGACTCTTCTCATTTTGAACTCTTTTCATCGGTTGAGGTAACTCCAAAGTTTCTTCTTTTTTTACACATGAAGATTGTCCATGTATATCTTGAATAATCATCCACCACTACTAGAGTGTATTTCTTCCCACTTATGCTAGCTGGCTCAACTGGACCAAATAGATCCATATGCAACAGATGCAATATCCTTGTTGAAGATGGACTAGACTTTTCTTTGAATGATGATTTGATCTACTTTCCCATCTGGCATGCATCACAAACACTTTCCTTCTTGTACACTGAGTCTGGCAATCCTTCTACAAGATTACTCCTTGCAGGCTTGTTAATTGTTTGAAATTCAGATGGCTCAGCTTCTTGTGCCACAGCCAACTTGATTCGGCTGTACTCTTTGCAAGCAGACAAGTGCTTGGTGTGGCAGTCGACCAATCTAGCGCGTACATGTTCTTTTGTCTGGATCCTTGCAACACTACTTCATTTGATTCAGTGTCTTTGATTTGGCACATTCCCATATTGAATCCAACATTTTAGCCCTTGTCACAGAGTTGGCTGATGCAACATCTGTGATTTCTAATCCAATTTTCTTGATAGATCCAATACCTTTTATTTCCCCTGGAGCTTCATTTCCTCCAAATATGACTTTTGCGCCTTTAATCTCCTTGAATTTTGACAGATTTTTCTTGTTCCTTATCATGTGTCTGGAACAGCCACTATCCATGTACCAGGTTCCTTAGCACTCAGCTGTTCCTTGAACCTGCAATCAAGGAAATTAGTTTTTAGGTACCCATACTTGTGCAGGTCCCGAGGGGTTAGATCGTAAGATGATCCAACCAACTTATAGCCAAATGATTTGACTCTAAGAGGTTGCCATCTATCTGTGCCATAATCATAATTCACTTTGGCAAATTGCTTGGGGGCTTTAGGTTCATACAACTGTCTCTTTTGTCTGTATGCCTGTGTGTGTGTGTGTTTTAGCAATTTCCTTTCTTAGGTAGTTGTGATATTTCTGAGTGTAGTGCTTGGGTGCATATGTGTGCTGATGATAGCTCTTTTGCCTCTGGAATGACCTTCGCTGAGTTCTAGGCCTTTGCTATTTTGGCATGTATTCCATTGGTCTTTGCTGAGATTTCACATTATTCCAATCAGCTTGACTTGGGTAGTTTCTACCATTCCCATCATTTGTGTTCCTTTGATAGAACTTCTGGGAATTCTGATAGCTCTGTTTCTTCTTCACAGAGTACTTCATGTTTGGAGTTTGCTGAGGAACTCTGTTGGAAATTTTTCTCAACTGCCCTCTCAAAGATACTCAATCGTTGTTTTCCTTTTCCTTTATATCCAAGGCCGATTTGTTTGTGATTCGCTTTGGAATGAATGTGTGTGCAACATTTGGTGTCTTGGATTTTTGAGATGCTTCATTACTTGAAGATCCTTTTTCCAAGATCACTCGGGAGTTTGACTATTCGCACAAGGGAATTGAATCTTATTCTGTCTTGTCTCCACATTCTTTTTGGATCATGATAAGGTCATCCAATGATTTAGATGCCTTCGTGAATGAAGAAATCACATTTTTGAGATCATTTTCTCTTTTTTCTATAGCAGCTATCTTTGCTATTAGTTTAGCATTCTCAACCTTCAGCTCTTTGTTCTCATGAGCTATGTGACTTAGAGTACTCAACTCCTTAGTCAGCTGTGAGTTTTGGCTTTTGGAAATGGGTCGTTTTTTCCTCATTTAATAGTGTGTGTGAGGATTTAATGTGCTCAAAGTCTTTCATCATTTTGCCTAATGAATCATAATGATCAGTGGGTGATGAAGTGTGTGTGTCACAGTCGCTATCATTAGAATCTGAGTGAGATGAGTTAGAGTGTACCTCATCTTCTTGGTCAGGATGATCTTGTTCTTTGGCCATTAGACAGATTAAGGCTTCTTCTTTAGAGTCACTTGAGTAGTCAGCTTCACTACTCTCGAGTCTGCACATTTTGATTTAGTTGTCTCAAAGTTGACCAACATTGCCTTTTTCTTTTCTTGTCTTCTTTCTCTGAAGACTCTTCTCTCTTCTTCATTCTTGTATTTATTGATTACGGGATATGGGATCAATAGCAAAGTGTCCTGGTTGTCTACTGTTCCAACACGGGTTTTCGACTTTTTGGTCGGCCTCTCTCATTTCTTGGGTTGTCGTCTTTGATATTCGACCTTTTGATACTCAGCTCTCTTTGGTGGCCTATCTTCCTTGACTTGGAGGAGCCGAATGTCTTCCTGGAGGATTCACCTTTATTTCTTTTGTAGTTCTTGTTGAAGAACTTGTTGAATCTTTTAACCATCAGCGTAATCTCCTCCTGGTCAATGATTTCTTTGGTCTGAGCTCTCTTCCCATCCTTGACTATAAGTGCAGTTGTTTTGGGTACATTTGTTTCCTCTTGATCTTTTCTTCTCAGTTCAAATTCATAAGCTTTGAGGTCTGAGAATAGTTCGTGATTGGATATTTTTGATAGGTCCATCGAGTGTCTTAGAGCCATGGTCTTCATTTCCCATTCAGCTGGGAGACTCCTTAGAATCTTCATACATATTTCGTTCTGTGTGTATTCCTTCCCAAGTGCTGAGAGCTCATTTGTAATTTCAGTGAATCTAGAATCCAGCTGATCCATTGTTTCACCTGCAAGCATTTTAAAATTTTCAAATTTTTGAACAACAACAGATAATTTGTTTTCCTTAATTTGCTCTGGTCCTTCACAAATTAAAGTTAATTTATCCCAGATATCTTTGGCTGTCTTGCAAGATTTGACTTTGTTGAACATGGCTTTGTCCAAAGTCTTGTAAGGTATATCCTTGGCCACATTGTCTAGGTTGTATCTTTTTTGTCATCATTTGTCCATTGACTCTTGGTTTTCAACCATAGTTGGTCTAGAGCACCTCTTCTCCTTCACCAGCAGCAGACTCTCCTTGCCGTGTGTGTTCACCTTCATTATTTGTGGCCCATCTCTATCACTATCCACATCTCATCATGTAAAGTGATAGATGAGCCTGCATACGTATTTTCCAGTCATCAAATTCTTCAATGATGAACATAGGAATGCGTGTCAAATTTGCTTCCATGATAATAACTTTTGCAAAAAAAAAGCTTTTGAAAGAACAAGTGTTAAAAACTTCTTTGAAAGATTGGAGATCTAGTTCAATAACCAGTGCGGAAGGTTCAATGAACCAACCACTCTGATACCACTTGTAGGTCCCAAGGGGTGTGTGTAAGGTTTAAAAGGGGGGGGGGGGTTGAATCAACCTTACCAACTTTTGCAATTTTAGTCCTTTTAAAATAGTACAGAGTTAAGTACACAACTAAGTCCTTGAGGGACACCTAGGTTAGTTAACCAGCAGAGTTAGCCACTCAACAGACTCAATTGAGTTGTTGATAGAATAACTCAGTTGTTTAGTCTAAACCTTAACTTGGCGTGATGAGATTTTCAGCGGAAGACTTAACACCCTTGAATTTGGTTTAAGTTTGTTTTAACATTTGGTTTTAGCACTTTGTTTATTATCAGTTGGATAGCAAATTATCAGCAAATATAAAATGATATGCAGAAATTAAATGCTGAAATGTAAATGACATAATAATTTTTATAGAGGTTCGAAGATGGGGTAAATCTTCTACTCTCTCTTCTCCAACTCGGAGGAATCCACTAAGTATTGATCGAGTACAAAGTGGTTATCACCCGGATACAAGTCTTGATCACACATCGACTTGATCCTTTGGGACTCATCGGAGATGCCTTGGTCACACACCGCTTCTCGTCCGACTAAGCTTCTTCACAGGCGGTGCTTTGCTACTTCAACTCACTTGCTCAGGCTTCTTGGATTTGATCATGAAGCCCTCCAATAACTTGAGACGGTTCGACCTTGAACCTTTCTACAATCCTCTTGGAATGTAGACCCTTTTGATTCTTCAAAAGTTTCCTCTTCAATAGGTTGAAGTTGTCTTTCCTTCACGGCTTAGTGTTGGATCGATTTCCTTCAAATTTAGCTTGAGGATTTGCTTGAATCGCTGAGTATATTTTGCGGTGTTCTGAGTGAATATTGCTTTCTTGCTCGTAGTTCTGGTAATCAAGGTTGTCAAGGTAACCCTTTCTCAAAGTGATTCTCGGTTTTATAGTGAACTTTTAAAAATCTGCCCGTTGAAGAGATAGGCTGATTTCAAAAGTCACTTGTGTTCATTGGCTTGTCTTGTTGCAGTCCTTGATATTGACATTTCCTCGTATTAAATGAGCATTCAGCTTTTTAGAGTCGGACACAAGGTGTAGTGCTTCCCATTAGTTTATTCCTTTTGCACGCTTCTGGGACTGAGCACTTTAAGACATGGCAGCATGGAAGTATTACTTGTTTAGGTAATATTCCGACTTCTGGCAACGGATTCTTTTCGATTAACTCCTCTTTGCGCCTTCCTTTTCCCCAGGTGACTTGAGTCGCTCCAATGATTGAAAGACTCATCTGTCACTTCAACTTGACTTCGCTTGAGTTGACTTGATCGACACTTCACACACCTGTATCCCACCGATACTCCTTCAGTCGAGTTCTTGTCTTCTCCTCCTTGTTATACTCACTGTTTCACAAATGAAGTCTTCATTTCAGTCTTCAGTTGACTTCTTGTATATCCAAGCATAGCTGACTTGACTCAGCTCGTACAACCCTATCTATTACAATACAAATTACAAGGAAAATGGGATGCCAACTTTCTAGTCTAAGTTTTACATGGCATTCATCAAAATCTAAACAATAAATTTCCCAACAATATTATGCATATGTAGTGTCATAATTCGGCATGCTTTGTATCTTTTTCACAATTCTGCATGTTTATGTTTTTGGGGCATTTTTTTGGTTAGTAAGTTTAGATGAACTGCATAAGTTCGTAAAATGCTTATTTAGAGTTGCAGTTTTGTATGTTGTAATGGTAAATGTTTTTACACCTGCAAATACAGTAAAATTCCTCATAAAACATAGTTTGAAGGAAAAATTGCAAATGTTTAATCGACCAACATTTTTAAGATCACTTCTTACGTGTCCGACTATTGTGGTTTCCAATGTCCCCACATTTTCACGATGCCTCTATAATTTCTTGCTTGCTCGCAAAGCCTTTTCTTTTTGACTCTGTATTCGGCTTTTGAATCGACTTTTACTCCCTTTTTTTTATTATTGTGGCCGTAAGACCAAATTGAGAATGTGCAGCAGTTCCTCAAAAATTCTGAATTATTGTCTGTTTGTTGATTAGGTGTGAATTATTTGCCTAATGGAATAGAAACTTCTCCTTATGATATTCGATGAGTTGGGTTAGAGTGTCTATTTGCTCCATGTTTCTGTTTCAATTTCAACACAACAATGGAGGTCTGACCAAATTTTCTATAAGGTTATGTCACAATTGTTGTTGCTTGCAAACTGTGACATTAGTCTGATCTGTAAAGTTGAAGATATTAATGCACTTTTAGTCCAGCGTTTGAATATATACTTGTTCGAAACTTCATCAAGTTCCTTGAATAGCATGAATATATGACGACATAGTAGGCCGACTCGCTGGAACATGTTGCAGTTGCATTTCATATTATTCTCTGATTTGTTGAAAACAACTATAAACACCCCCCATATCGATGTCTTTAATATGGTATGAGCACTTTTCAGTTCCGTCGTTGATTTGCACCAATATGCATTTGTAACAAGATGCCTCGATCTCTTTATTGACGTCTGAAAAAACCCTCCGTGTGAAAACTGATGTTGCATGTTTTTCAATTGTTAAACGTGTCTTGCAGCTGGGGTTGTGAATTGCACTATCATTGTTCAATTTACCTACAACATGTCTTTGAGCCTCCATTGAACTGTCATAGTGTGTAAAAAAACTCCACCAAGTTAACTTGTGGGTTGGTGAAACTTTCCAGAAAGTACCTTGTTAGCACTTTCTGATCTTGAAATAGTCCTTAGTAGCCCTCGTAACATGATATTCGTAAAATATGCAGGAATCCAAGAACTTCTAGTCTCAAACATATTCGCGAACCATGTATGTGATGTAAGGTTATACTCCCTCAATAGCTCGATCCATTTTCATCAAACTCCAATGGTTCGATAAAGTTACTCCAAACGATGATATTCAGACGTTGCATGAACTGGCTGTCATTGGATAGTACGTAGTACACTCACCTTTTCCATTATGTGCCACATATACAAATGGTGCACAGTGTCTTTGAAAACTAACCTTATTGCATTTTTCATAGCTGGATCTTGGTCGGTGACAATGAAATGCGGTTCACGGCCCATTGGCTTCAGAAAATTCTTGAACAACTAAACATATGATTCCTCATTTTCCTTTAATAGCAGTCCCCGCGCAAATGTAACACATCTTTTATGGTTGTGTACTCATGTGAAGGGAGTAAACACTATTTTGTACCTAGCGGATGAGATGAAGTTTGTGTGTTAATATCATGGGGAATTGCATGAAGAATTTAGATTGTATGCAATCATTATTTGGTATACATGACTAGTGCAGTCATCATTTGTATTCATAACATTATTAATAATATGCATTAATTTATTGCATTGTATGCAGCAGAATAGAGTTATGAATGCATCAAATTTTTGTGATAAAAAAAGGTGTATCCTAATTACTTATGTAATGAACGATAGGTATGTATGCACCAAATTAGTATTCAATAAGCAACAGAATAGAAGATGTGTGGCTCAGATTCATCCCTTCGAACTTACTCTTTGAGGTGTCCCTATCCAATCCTCTCCCTATATATAGGATTTTGTATGCATAACATTACTAATAATATGCATTAATTTATTGCATTGTATGCAATATAATAGAGTTATAAATGCATCATATTTTTGTTATACAAAAATAGTGTATCCTTACTACTAACGCAATGAACAATAGTTATGTATGCACCAAATAAGTATTTAACATGCAACAGAGTATTAAGAATAAAGTTAACTAAAAATTTTACCTATTAGTTTTACCTATTACGTTGTTGTGTCGAATGCGATTACATCTCCGAACATTCTATAGTTCATTTTGGACATTGGATCAGCCCAAAACAGCCTGGTAAGTTGTTCATTTTCATAAATGTCGTAATTGAATGACATTTCTGGGCACATATCCATTTTTCTGAAGAAATTGTCTATCACGAGTTGTGCATCAGCTCCACATATGTACGCTTTTAACTTCCTCTTGAAGTTTTTGAAAACAATTTGCAGGGCACCAACATTAGAGTAATCCCCCGACCATCTCCTTATACAATTGATGAGATTTTGTTGTCCCGATATATGCTCGTAGATATTTTTTAAGGAACTATTGGTGCCCGAAATTCATGTTCATGTTGACTATCAAAAAATATCAGTGTATTTCAGGAGTTAAACTATGTGCACAGTGTAGCTCAAAACTTCTTACTGTCTAAGTACCATTTCCAGCATGTTCAAACACGCAACGTGCTTTGGAACCAACCCTTGCCGATATCCTTTGTTTAGTTTTGCCGGCAGTTTTGTCAATATCATTGTCTTTTTCTTTAACTGAACTAATAACATTCTTAAAGCCTTCCTTGTTGCACACAATATACTGCACTCGTATAAGCTCATTTTGATATCGTTTTGTTGTACTTTATTGTATATCAAAACCAGTGATGCACCAATAATTTTTGTAGATTTGTACTCCTTCTTCCAAACTTCAGTCCCTTTTGTGGCTTGAACAATTGATCACATTCTGGTATCCAATATTATGTTGAATCATTAATTATTCCGAGTCGTTGTTGAGGCCATTTTCTACCACTCCCTGTCATAAGCAACATAAATAGTCTGCATAAGCAACATATCATACTTAAACATGCATTGTTATGTAGTATCCCAAGCTTATTTTTTATCATGTAGGATGTATTTTTCTAGAAACCTCAGAATATATGCATCATACATTGGCACTCGATGTCATAAGTAACATAAGTAACTCATATACGCAAATTATCATTCTTAAATATGCATTGTAGTATAGTATCATAAGCATGAATTTGAGCAAGTGCAAGACATTAATTGTTGTTAGAAATGACATAATACAAGCATCACATTAACGAAAGTAAGCAAATTTTGATACGCACACAAGCAAAAATTTTGGTTAACGTTTATTAAAGTTACGTTGTTTTAGAGGTAGTTATAATCAGAAGCAATACAAGGATATTATATATGCAACTAGCCAAATCATTGAAAGCAATTTTACGTACAAAATTGTGTAGATGCCTGGAATAATGTTATAAGATTGCAGAATCATTCATGCTTATTTTTATGCAAATATTTTTATTAAACACAATATATAATGGTAAATTGCAAATACCTTCTTCTAACTGTGTAATGAATGCATTTTCCAGTAAATCTTCCATGAATCATTTCTCATAGAAAGCTGTGAGCCTTGATGTGTTGCAGCGTGATGAGAGTAAAAAAAGGAGCAGCACATGCAATCATTGGGGAGGATGATGAATGTGTCAAATTCGCAGGAAGTGGTTATTTGTTTTACAAGATGGTGTATTGGTTTTCCTCGATGATTCTGAATTTTATTTTTGGAATAAGATTTGTTTAGATTTTTCTCGAATTGATTTAGTGTATCTACGCCTCAAAATATGCATGTAACCAATGCCTATATTCATGGGATGATGGAGTTTTTATTTTGACTGATTTACCCCTACCCAATTATTAATAAGAAAACATGTAATTGGATGCTTTGTGATTTTTTGGCCATTGAAAATAGAAGATATATGGCTCAGATGCGTCTCTACGAACTTACTCTATGAGGTGTCCCTATTTAATCATCTCCTATATATATATATATATATATATATATATATATGCATAAGATCAAATGTGGCAGGGGCTTCTTGTGCATCGTGGACTAATCCATCCATTAATTTATCAAATCATATGGTTCAGTTTTTTTATTTTTTGTTTTTGTTTTTTTATATTTTTCGTTCATTAAGGGCAAACTTGTCTTTTATATTGATCAATTTTTTAGTTTTTTTGGTAATCGATCGATCATCTCAAGCGGTTTACAAAGGATTTGATTTATGATTTTGTTCATGCTTTCACTAATCGCACACTCCTCCATTTTCAAAACCTCTCAATCGTTATTCTCGCCTTTTATCTCTATCGTACATGTTTGTCTCTCGGGATATTCTTTTGTAATTGAAAACTGGTTTTTTTAAGGGTGTATTCTATGTTGTTTTTAGTGTAGTTTATTTTTGAATGGTGATGTGATTTTAACTGTATTAATGTTACAATTTGAATTTATGTATATAGTTCAGTCATGAAATTTGCATGTTTAATACTAATGCGCATTTAATAACATTTTGGTGCATATTTATTTTTATATTGATGCAAATTATGTTGTTTTTATAACTGTGGTTTTTTGGTGCATAGTTAGTGATAATATAGTGCACAGATAATAGCACTTTGGCACATAGTTAGTACCATATTGATGTATATATGCTTTCCACAATGCATTTTTTATATGCAAGTGTGATGACTGTTTTAGTGCATATTTAGTAATTATTTGGTGCATAATTAGTACTGTTATGATGCATTTTTTCGATCTCCACAGTGCATTTTAAAATGCACAGTTTTGTAGTGCATATTCGTAATATAATATTGATCCGTTATAACTAATAGCACATCATTTTATTACTATCCGTGCACCAAAACACAACATACATGCACCATTGTCCTATATAAAAATACACAAATTTAAAGACAATAACTTTGGTGCATAGTTAGTGATGAAATAATGCTAGATTAATAGCAATTTGGCACATAGTTAGTACCAGGTTGAATAATGTAATTTAATTGTACACAACAATTCACGATTAAAACTTATAGATTGTAATGTACTGAGTTTTTTAAAAGTACAAAACTGAATCTATTAAAAAGGAAGACGATTTTGGTGTTATTCTGTAATTTCTGTTATGGAAACATGATATTCATCACTCCCTTGATTGTAGGGGCGTTATTATGGCAGAGGTTGTTGTTGGAAATAGTAAGTGATAACTATTAGTTTGTCCCACATAGAAAAGAGAGGAATATCTTGAAAGGTTTAAAAGGAGATACAAACCAAATAAGTTAAATTTGGTTGCTGGGAAATTTGGAGGGAAATTTACAAATTGGTGAATTGAAATTGCTTGGTTTGACTATTATATATATAATATTTAATGGTCAAAAGATGGCACTTGGCAACTTGGGCATTAAGTCAAAAAATTAATTAAATATAATTTTGAATTATTTAATTGATTTTTTATTTTAAATGTTAATAATTGCAGTTTATTAACATTATTATTCCAACAATTGTTTTGGTTCTCAAAGGGGTGTCTGTATTAAACAGACATGACTTATGCTAATAGTTGTTTGTGTTAAACAGACATGTAATTTACCAAAAGGTGCATTAAGGTGCTATAAATAAATGATTCTCCTTTCAAAATTAATTACGTTTTTTCCTTCAATCAAAATTATTCTCTAAACTGTTCTTGGGAGAATTTACGAGGTTTTTTCTTTGTCTGTGGAATTTCGATTTGTTTTGAATATCCTGGAGGGAATTGCAATTAATCCGGCAGCAACATAGTGGGGGCAAATTTCCTTAAGGACAGTGAAATCTCACGTTCAAAACAATAGTCTTCATTATCATTTTCTCTAACAATTATTACACCATTTTGCTAGTTACTATTATGCTTTTTTCACCTATATAAATTATATAATTTTAATAGGCATCTGAACCATTGAATAAAACGAGTGGATGGATAGGATCAATCCACACTGCCTTACAGTAAGAGGCTGTCATACGAGATCACATCCCTATATATATATGTGTGTGTGTGCGCGCTCGCTCTTAAGGAGCATAGTTGAAGAATTCAAAATGCTTTAATATTGCATAATAGAAATGTGTAATTTGCAGTAGATAATTATGCATCTTATGAAGTAAGTAATTGATTGAAGAAAGATTTTATTATGTTATTCAAATAACCCTTATGACAAATCCGTCTATATATAAATCAAAGAATCTAGAATTTGCAAAATTTCGAGCTTTGAACAGTGAAATTAGACTCTACTTGGAATCGCGTAGTGATCCAATTTTAAGAGCTTTGAACAATCCCGCTAGGGCAATGTTGATTGGTTATGTAACCAAGGAGCATTTGTGGACTGTTGACCTCGGGGTTGTACTTATCTTTTGAGTTTAAAATATGATATCATTTCATAAATGCAAAAAATTAAGATTTTAAAGCCCAGAGAAAAAGTTCGAAGTTCCATCGTTCAACACCTCCCAGAATTTGTATTAAAAGAATAGAACTCTACTACTAGCTTAGGATGAGCTAAGCTTATGAGGTCGTACTTTTGTGGTCAATCAACTAAAAAGCCCTAGCCTCCGAGCCCCTAGGTTAAGTGAAATAAACACCACAACTTAACTATCTGGTCCGAGCTAGAAATGTTCAAAAAAATGGCTATGTGCTTAATAAAAGCTCAAACACATTATAACCAAACTCAAATCAATTGAATTTAAACACATCGCAAAGCCACTACACTACAAAAAATCGTAATTTAGGGACACATATTTAGCGGCGGTTCACTAAAACCGCCACTACCTAATTATATAATAGCGGTTAGGAAAATCGCTGCGGATTAAGCGAATAAATTTAATTTGGGAAATAATAGCGACTTAATTTCGCGGCGGTTTCAGTAAAACCGCAGGAAAATTAAATCTATTTTGGTTATTAAATTAAACTTATTAATTATTAATTTCTTTTTTTTTAGTGGAATTAAAATAGGGTTTACAATCGTGGCTCCTCCTCCTCTCGCACAACAACCCGCCTGCCTCCGCCATCGAATCACCACCCGCCTGCCTGCACCGGCGACTCAATCGCACCTGCCTGCCTGCGCCGGCGACTCAATCGCACCCGCCTGCCTCCGCCGTTGGTATCTAGAAGTCCAGCATCGTCTCTGAGGACTCGCTATTGTGCCTCCGCTTCCAACTTTCCGACGACAACGACAGCAACGTCCTTCGGTATTTTTCTCTCTACTTTGCTCTACTTCTGCATGTTTGTGAATAAAATGAGTGGTTGTTTCCGATGATTTAATTTATTGCAAGCAGATTCATTGCCGTGTGATTCAGGAGGGTTTAGAGTCTAATCCTTACTTGGTCACTACGTTAGTGATTGTGTATTCCGAGTGTGCTTGTAGCTTAAGAGAGTTATACAAAATTTGCTTTAGTGTAACAAAATGGGATCAAATTGCTTGGAATGCTGTTATTGCTGGATTTTCTAATCTAGGTGTTGGTGAGGAAGCACTCACGTGTTTTTCTCAAATGAGACAGGCAGACCTTGCCATTGACTTCTTCACACTTTCTAGTGTATTAAAAGCATTGGCAAACAGTTCAGCCCTTGAAGAGGGAAAACAGATTCATGCTTTAGCTTTTAAGACTTGGTATATTACGAATTTATACCAGAGTGGTTCTGGTTGTTTTCTACGGTTTGTTTGTATTTAATTGAATAAAATAACATCCCTCAATTTTTTTGTGCTATTTGCTTTCAAATGAGGTTGTGTGTTTTAAATTTGGTTTGCTATGTTTCATCAAATAAGTGGTATCCTGTAAAATTGTACTAATTTAGTTAGATTTTGGCTTGTTCATTAAGTATATATTTCCTTGGCGTGGGTAGTGTTATCAACTGGGGTCATGTTTTACCTGAGTTGTTGGATGTGTAAGTGCTATACATTTTGTTTCTCTCTAAATTTCTAGTTTTTACAGTTTGCATGAATCAGAAATTTGCATTTTGGTTTTGTATGTTTGTTTGGTTTGTTGATATTTACATTATTTTTTGTAGTATTTTTATATGAAACTTTGCCTCTGTGACATCCAATTCGAATTAATACGGCAAGTTCTTTTTATTTGTGGTATCGATGAAGCGAGATGAATGAATGAATTTTATCCTTGATTATGTTGCTTTTCTTTCATTATGAACTTGGAGTAATATGTATTTGCTCTTTCGGATTTTCCAGTGGAAGAGGATGTGAAGGACATCGATAGCTTTGTTTGGAACTTAGAACTTGAACTTGTTCACAAGTGATTTATATCATTCTTGTTTTAAAGCATATTTTCCGATTGTTATTTGAAGTTTGTGAATTACAAGTTACTCTCCAAGCAAGTTGGTTGGTGCCCATTAGTTTGCAAAACATGCTTGGTTGGTAAAGCATATTTAATACATGCTCGTTAATAGTTATCTAGTGCATCCCCCGAATTGAACTTTTAACTATATCCTTCATAAGCTTTATCTTTTAATTAATCAAAGATACTAGAGAAACTCATAAGACGAGGGTTTATCTTTCAAATATTAGTAAGATCGATTAATTACGAAAAATGAAATTCTTTTGAGGTTAAGTTTAATTGCAAAAAGACGATCAAGCGTGTGTTTTTGTGCAATTGATATAAGGATATTCATCTTGAGTTTGATTAATTTATTAGCCTACATCTCATCACGTATCTCTAAGTACATAGATTCATGTTGTACTGATTTGTAGCTTGTGGAGGCTTGTTCTTTTTTCGGCTTTTGTAGGTACAATATAAATCTTTGCTCTTAGTATTTTAATTTCTTAATCGTTAGTATGATTGAAATATTAAACGCATGAATTTTTATAAAATTAGATTAAAACTTAATAAATTAGAAATTAAGTTGTCAATTGTTAATGGTAATTTTATAATTCTATGTGTTCTATTCATATATAAATGTTCCCATATAATCTTTTATTGTCGATGTCCCTCTCCTAATATTGTGCATTTAGCTTCATCGGATAAATGTTTATGATTCTCAAGTGATTCGTGATGGATAAATCTTGGATTGAGTTGCCACGAACACACATGGATATTTAAAAGGGTGGATAAATTCATCGGTTTTGCACTTGAGCATCGATCTATTGACGGAAGAGTATTGTGTCCTTGTGTGAAGTGCAAAATTAGACAATGGTTAGATAAATTTGAAGTGAAAGAGCATTTGCTTTGCAATGGGTTTTACCGTAAGGGGTATGTTCATTGGGTTTGGCATGGCGAGGGAGAGTCTATACCCACCACCGCCCTACTCCTAATATTGTGCATACTAATGTTCAAATTGAGAATCTGAAGTAAACATCATTCATGATGCTTTTGCACATATTTCACATGATATAAATGAATCTTCCACATCACACCAAGAAGTTGGAGAAGAAGTACTACCAGGGGGAGAGGGTAGTAAAGAAAGCAAGATATTTATTGACTTGCTCGAAGATGGAAATCAAGACTTATATGATGGGTGTAGTAAGTATTCCAAATTGTCGTTCTTGTTGAAGTTGTATCACATTAAGTGCTTGTGCGGAATAAGTAATAAAGCAATGTCCATGATTTTTGAATTGTTAAAAGATGCTTTTGAACAAGCAAGGCTTCCTGATTCATACTATGAAGCCAAAAAAACCATAAATAAACTCAGTCTTAATTACGATAGTATTCATGCATGTCCAAATGATTGCATGTTATACTGGGGAGATGATAAAAGTGCAGAAACATGCAAAGTATGCAACACTTCAAGATGGAAACAAAAAAAGAACACGAGTGATGGAGGTGTGATTAGCAAGAAGCATAAAAAGAAACACGCTAAAGTCTGCTACGTTACTTTCCTCTTGCCTCAGTTGCAAAGATTATTTATGTCCTCTAAAAATAGCCGAGCATATGAGATGGCATGGTGTGGATAGTAACAAAGATGGGTTGATGAGACACCCTGAGATTGAAGCATGGAAGCAATTTAATGTAACACATGCGTAATTTGTCGATCCACGAAATATACGACTTGGGTTAGTCTCTTGACGGTTTCAATCCATTTGGAAATCAAAGTTCTACACATAAAGACTTCTGGGTGATTTTAATTCCCTATAATTTGCCTCCTGGATGTGTATGAAACAAACTTCATTTATTTTATCTATGATTATTCCTGGGAAAAAGATGCCAGGGGAATGACATAGATATTTACTTGCAACCTCTTATTAAAGAGTTAAATGAGTTGTGGAGAGATGGAGTAGAGACATTTGATGCTTCACGAATGAATTTTTCGATTTACAAGTGCGACTTTATTGTGGACACTTAGCGATTTTCCGGGCTGTGCAACTTATCGGGTGGAATACATATACGGGGCTAGCATGTCCCTCTTGCAACTTTGACTTTTGCCACATCGCTTTCCCATAGTAGAAAGTGGTGTTTCATGGGCCATCGCCGCTTTTTGGAGTTCACTCATAGATATGACATAATCGTTCTAAATTTGATGGAAATAAAGAATTGAGAAATCCACCAAAGCTTTTATCCGGTTCGAGATATTTTCAAGCGACTTCTAAATGTTAATATTACCTTTGGAAAAAAACCGTAATGAATGAGAAGGAAAGAGATCTCGTGCGAGAAGAAGCGAGGATGGTGACGTGCAACAATGGAAAAAGAAAAGTATTTTTTTTCAGCTCCCTTATTGGGAATTCAATTTGTTGCGCCACAACCTCGATGTCATGCACATTGAAAAAAATGTTTTTGACAATATTTTGTATACTTTACTAAATGATTCTTTGAGATCAAAAGATAATCTAAATGCCCGCAAGGATTTACAATCAATGGGTATCAGAGAAGATCTTTGGCCCAATGAAAATGGAAAATACCTTCCAGCTTGTTTTACACTGACAAATGCACAAAAGGATGTATTCCTTGCGACATTGGAGAATGTATTACTGCCAGATGGTTGCTCGAGTAATATTTCGAGATGTGTTGATTTGAGGAATCGGAAAATACATGGATTGAAGAGTCATGATTGTCACATCATTATGGAACATTTTCGCCAATCATATACGAATTTGTTACCAAATCAAGTTTGTCTTGTTTTGGTTGAGTTGTGTTCATTCTTCAAACAACTATGTCTTTAGAGTGTTGAATACTCAAGAGCTTGATAACCTTCGTCGTCTTGTGCTAACATTGTGCCATATGGAAATGGTCTTCCCACCATCATTTTTCACGGTTATGGTGCATTTAGTTGTCCATCTAGTTGATGAGGTAAAGCTTGGAGGTCCTGTTCCATACCGATGGATGTACAAAGACATAGAGAGGTTAGTATATTTAGGACATTTTTCATCCTTTTTATTATGTACCCGATATATGTGTCAACTCATATGTCACTATATTATGTAGGTATTTAGGACATTTAAAATCTTATGTTCGTGAATCGAGCACAACTTTGAGAGGTTCCATAGAAGGTTATATTGCCAAAGAATGTCTTACCTTTTGCTCAAGGTATTTGGAAGGGGTTGAAACAAGATTCAATCGACTCGACGTGTTAATGATGAACCAAATCGCATCGAAAGTATTCAAAGATGTAATGTCTTCCAACAAATTGGTCGGCCAAGTGAGCAATGGTTCAACTTTTCAACTAATCGATTTGGAGAAACAACAAGCCCATCGTTATGTGCTAATGAATTGTGGATGATTGATAGATTCATTGAGTGAGTAACACTTTAAATGACTTCAAATTATATTGAGTAACACTTTATTGCAATGTTACAATGTATGCTATCACTTACAGTGAATTTAAAAATATGACGAAGAGACGGCTAATGAGTCGGACAAGATCCTCTCATTTGAGATTCGAAAATAGTTAATAGAGATTTTGCTAGTTGGTTCGCAAAGAGAGTAAGTATTTCACCTCAATTAAAACTTAACTTTTTTTCACCTTACTAATGCAAGTCATTTGCATCTCGGATTATGAACATCGACAAACCGGAAGAAGTGTTGGATGACATTAAATTCTTAGCAAGAGGCCCACTTAATCATGCTAGAAGATTTTCTCGCATATAACATTAATGGTTTAAGATTTGAACAGTAAATCGAGAAGAAGGGTTGAAGTCGCAAAATAGTGGAGTATTTGTGATTGCTAAAACTCAGTGTTGCAAGTAGTCGTGATATTCATGGGGTGGTTGGAGATGTTGCATATTATGGAAAATTGGTAGACATCATTGAACTCAACTATTACGGCAGATTCGTTTGTTACACTATTCAAGTGTATATGGGCTGATACGACTACTTCAAGAGGGATAAGAAGAGACAATTTGGGTTTCACCGAGGTTAACTTCTCTGTGAGGAATACATGGGGGAGATAGTATAGATGATGAACCATATGTGTTAGCAATACAAGCTCGGATGGTGTTCTATGTGACCAACGCGTTGGAAAAGGATCGAGTATTGCAATACCTTTCAAACCAAGAGACTTTTTCGATATGGGTGATATGGGTGAAAGTAGCATATATGATTTTGCTCGGTCTCGGAAAGGCAACGAGAACCTTATATCTTCAAATGACATTGAAAACTTGTTGTTAACGAGGACTAATTGGATGATGAAATAATTGATGCAGTTGAGAGTGCAAATGAAAGAACATATAACATAAATAATATGCATGAAGATGATTGAGGTCTATAAATTATGCATTTATGTTTTAAGTGTTATAAACAATTTTTTTAAATTTTTTTCTTATTGTGATCTGTTGTTCTTGTGCGAGTTATATGGTATGGGGCATGGATTAAGAGGAGTGATGAGAACAAGCAATTTTTAAGTGCTAATCTTGTAAGTTTTATTATGTTTGCCAATTGCAAAATTTTTGTTGGATTATATTTAGATTCTGTTTTTTTTACTATGATTGGATTTTGACTATGAGCAAAAAACTCGCATTATCGATTTAGACTATGCGATTCCGAATGAGAAGTTTAATGGATGTGATGAGTATGGTTACATATTATCCGTCGAATAACTTAGATGAAGTTAAAATATATTCAAAATAACAATATTTGTTTTATTGTTATAGATGAAGAAGGGATTGTGAAAAAAAAGAGGCTAAAAACAGTTGAGCTTTGGAGTCTCCCTTCGGGTGAACGAGTTATGGTGCCATTCGACAAATTTCATGCACCCATCTGTGATGCAGCTGCATTATATACTGGAGTATTAGCGGTATTGGCGCAGGAGACGTCATCATTTCCTATCAACTACACTAACTGGAGACATATACCAGATGAATATAAGGAAGACGTGTTCAACAAAACCATCATGGTAAAAAATACTTCAGTTATTTGAACAATTGTACTATTTTATAGGTTTAACTGTATAATCTCAATAATTAAATTTACTATGCAAACTTCAAAGCCAAAGTTTCACTTCGAAGATGTGGAGATTGCAAAACACTGGACTTTTAAAAATATTGGGACAAAGTGGAAGGATTTCAAGTCAAAGCTGTGGGCAGAATTTTATGATCCTTCATTGAGCAGAGGTGAATTGATAAGTAACTGTCCAGCTGGAATTCACCGAGACCAATGGTCAAGCTTTGTTAACTATCGTTTGTCCGAGAAGTCAATGGTAATATATTTTACATTAACAAATGTAATGTTATTTTACCATTTGTCTAATATATTAGTGTTTTGGTCTGTCACTAGGAGATGAGTCGAAAAAATGCTGAATCTAGAAAGCATCAGTCAATTCCACATAGTAGTGGATCTAAAAGCTTTGCAAGAAGACGGGCTGAAATGGTAAGGAAAAGTTCTTTTGTATTGGTTAGTTTAATGATATTGTCACTTATTATACAATTTGTCGTGTTAGGAAAAGGAGCTTGGGCGTCAAGTTGAACGTTCTGAAGTATGGCTTGATACCCACAAAAAAAAAGATGGGACATATGTCAATGAAGAAGCTAAAATTATATCTGTAAGTATGTTACAGTTGTGTGATTGTGTGATTCTGCTCCATGCTACTATTTTCCATTTTTGATTCTCCAGTTATCTGTTACTGGATCAGTTTTTTCATATTGTTGTAGTTTATTAGCATGAGTTGTATACACTATGTTGTTTGTAGGTGCGGTATGTTGCTGTTGTATTCAAATTTTAACCTATTTTAACCTATTAGAATGTCTCCAAACCTAAAAAGTATAACAGAGTTAGAGCTTGAAACAGTTTGGTTCTGTTAATAACACAAATTACTTTCTCATCAAAGAAAGATGATAAGAACCAACTATAGAGACTGTGGTGGCTGATGTTAGTGAAAAGAATGTTTAAGTAACATGAACAAACCATGTATTTAAGAGATGTGCGTGAACATAAACAGATGAATAAGTTTAAGCAACATGTCATTGCGGAAGGAATATTATGAAAGTCTCTATCACCAGGTAATATTTCCCAAATGACATATTAGGTTTTTTTATTGATTGCTGATTTATTCATTGAATATCTGAAGCAGCCGAGTAAAAACATCATAGACAAAATACTAAGTCCTCTGATAACCACCAGTTTATAAAGAACTGAGCACTGACTAACATATAGACCCGCTGGAACTTCAACAAAGTTATCAGGAAACTCCGCCTTCTGTAATTAATGACCATAAGCGTATACACGTGAAGCCGAATGAAAATTCAACTTAGTTAGTTCTTAATTTCTCCACTGAGTTGTTACCTTTCAAATATTATTTTCAATATATTTAAACTAGTTATGATTTTGTTTGAGAAATGTTACATTTGTTTTACTGTATATTTGAACACTTATATGTAGGAACGAATTGTACATGAAATGAGGAAAAGCACACCTTCCCAGTCTCAGTTTGTTTCACGTGACGTGCTATTGCTAAGGTTTTTGGAAAAGAGCACCCGGACGTGTTCGTGCTTTAGGTTTTGGACCATGTCCATCCATGGCATTCGGAAGTGCTAATTCAAGAGTGAATGTGATGCAATCTAATGATAGTCAAATGAAGGACTACGTGGCTAGATTAGAGAAGGAGTTAGCTGAAACTAAATCTCAATTGCGAGCTCAAAATCTTCAAATGGAGGCTCATAATATTCAAATGGAAGATATGAAAAAGACTTTTGGTGGGGCTCTAGTTACAGTTTTTGAGAACGCATTAGGAAAAGTCCCTGAACAGTTTGCTAGTTGGCTAAACCAAACACATGAAGTGGTATGATCTTTTGCATATTAAATTTATTTTTCTGTATTACACCAAAGATATATAGTCTTTTCAACTATTTTCATTTTGTCGCTTAATTTTATTTATGAACATTTCTAGAATTACAACTTTTGCATTGAGTACAAGTTATTAGGTATAATATCAATAATTTTGTTTCAATTTGTAGGCACCAACAGATGAAGGAAGCGGACATGAACCTTCACGGAGGAACATAAGACCATATTCATCCTCTAGTCATGATGTAAATGAGGATTCTCATTCGTGATGTTTAATCTATTTTCTGTTGTATTAAGAACACGTACTTTTGTAGATGGTTTTGATAAACTGCATTTGAAGGTTTGTAATGACTTTAACGAAATGCTCGACTTTTATGATGTTGAATAGTTTGACTTTTTTATAGTTGAATGATATTATGCCTCATAAAAATTTATGACAGTAAATTTAGCTATTGTTAAAAAATGGTGCACAACTGTTATAAAAGCATATATTATTTTCAATTAAGCAGTTATAATCGTCACTAAAAAACCAAAAAAACAAATTTTTGCAAATTTTTTTTTTATATTTGCGGCGGTTTGAACCGCTAGTAAATATTTTAAAATGATTTTATTTTAGTGGCGGTTTGAATCTGCTACTATATATTTTAAAATTATATTATTTTAGTGGCGGTTTAAAACCGTCGCTAAATTTAAATTAGTGGCGGTTTTGAACCACGCAAAAAACCACCGCTAATATACACTTTCCAGCGTTTCCAAAAAACCGCCACAAATTCTATCGCGACACGTGTATGGACAGCGGTTTTGAAATCATGCGAAATGCTTCCTCGGCGGTTTAAAACCGCCGCTATATTTAAAAGAAAACCGCTAAATAACTTTTTTTTTGTAGTGCTATATTTATCCCATACACCTGTGCATGCCTAAAGAAGGTAAAATTAAATCATTCACACTAAGGCCAAAATTATTTAGGCCTAACATTAACTACGCCATTTTTTGCCCACCTATAACGACACAAAATTTAAACCACATCCATAAGTAAATTACATTAATCTGTCAAAAATGATGCAAGTATTGATTTATATACCATTCTTTATTTGTGGTCCTAATTGAGGGCTACTAATTATTACTAATTGGGGCTTCACTCAACTTGTGGGGATCATTCAAGCAAAGTAGTTTGCAAACCCATTATAGAGACATTAAACCACCTTCTTAATTTAAAAATGGCCCCTCAATTAATTTGCATAATGTATTATCACATCATTCACTTAATTGCGAACTACACAACGGCACGGATTAGAAATCTAATAATTAATAGCATCATTGTTGATGTTGATATTTAATAGATTTTTCTTATTTACATCGTTTTCTTATTAAATTCTATTTCCTTACAAATTAGGTTTCTTTTTCCTTTGTAAAGCCTGTGTGATATATATGTGGGACTTATAATTCTTATCAGTGGAATTTCGAATTCTTGATGGATTGGGATAGGACCTGGGAATTTTCCCGATTTTTAGATTTTTTTCATTTTTTTTTCCATTTATTCACCTTTTCTTCATGTTCATCCCATACGTTACTCATTGAAGTCACGGAAAAGATGGTTGATATTCTACTCCAATTATATTTATCCTTTAATAAAATAATAATAGTATATTTTAATACGAGACTGTTCTATCCTACACATTGATTTTAGAATATTAAATTAAACTCTTCTTGTTGTAACGCAGTCATCTATTTAAACATAATATTTTTATACATGGATCACCGGAAGCATTTCCAAATCAAATCAATATTATGCCATACGTTTGCAAGACAGTTTTTCCTATGACCTTTTTAATAAGACAAAAACTCATATATATGATCGTTTTATGAGTCGTATTTTGTGAGACGGACGCTTCATGACCCATGACCCAATTACCAAAAAGGCTGGTGGTACTTTTGTAAATATTAAGCCAGCAGGCGGGTATGATGACAATTGAAAAGTATTAATTTTTTCTCAAAAAGTATTACTTTTACGATAAAAAATATACGTTTTAAAAGTAACAAAACGATGTTATTTACCTGCATTGTTCAAGTATTACTTTTTATTGAAAAGAATATTATTTTTATTCTAAAAAGTATATGTTTTCAAAGTAACAAAACTGATATTAGTAGTTCAAAAAAATATTAGTTTTTCCCTGAAAAGTATTAGTAGTTCTCCCAAAAAATATTAGTTTTTTCCTAAAAAAGATTATGATTTTCCTGAAATTAAATTATTAAATTTTCTCCTAAAAAGTATTAATTTTTTTTTTGGAAAAGTATAGCGCTCCGAGAAAAGTATTACCTTTTCCTATTGTAAGGAAATCGTGAAGAAACTCCTTTGCCCTCCACTTGTTTTTATTTATGTAAAGCCTAAATAATTTCATATTTTTACTGCTCAAATACTCTAAGCCCACGAATGGGAACAATTCACTTAACTAAATGAGTTTTCACCTTTGCGTCTCATTTTTTTTACAATTCAATTCTCATTTAAGTTGCTTATAATACTTTTGCTTTTATGAGTTACCCAATTATTAGATAAATATTTATATAGTTGGAACCACAATGGTTGAAAGAAGAGAGAAGATGCAGTTCAAAAAAGAGCATTAATGAATATATATGGAGATGGGGTTTCATATTTTAAGGGTTTAGTAATTGGAAACGAGGGTTTTGGGTGTGTTTATTTTGGCGACTCTCAAGAACCCTAAATACAAACACAACTTTTCTCCATATGTGATGTCTGCAAAATCGGTACAAATCTGGAAATTGGCCGCTCAAGAACAGAAAAAGGGGGAGAGAGAGGAGAAGAGAGCGAGAGAGGGAGGAGGATGATGGTACAACTGTCAATTTTGTTTTGTTTTATTTTTATATTGGATATGGATACGAGTTTGGATGTTGGGGATCCGTCTTACGGATTTGGATGATCCGTAAGACGATCTCACATAAGATCTTCTATTTTAATAAAATAATAATAATTTTCTTATGTAATCCTTTTATTTACCAATATATTTTTAAAAGAAAATTGACAAAGTAACTTTTTTAATTTGTTAATTTTTAACAATCATCAAAGGGAAAAACTCATGTAGGACCGTCTTATGGGTCTCAATCCGTAAGACGGATCCAATTTGACACGCGGATCCTGTTGACCAGGTCCGCGGGTCAAAGCAACTGCAACCTTTTTTTTTCTGTTTTTCTTCCTCAGTTAAAATAACAATTGTATGAGAAAAAGTATCGGTTATTTTAGATAAAGTATCATATTTTTTAATATAGCCACAGATTATGATTACATTACATTGAAGGTAAAATAAATATATCAGAGTTAAAGTAACATCTTTATGAGTAAAAATATATATTTTTTGAGACAAAATATCATGTTTTAAGAGTAAAAATATCTGTTTTTTTAAATAAAGTATTATATTTTTTAATAATAAATACAAAGAAAGATGAATAATAAATATGATAGAGTTAAAGTAATATATTTATAAGTAAAAGTATTTGTTTTTTGAGATAAAGTAACATATTTTTTAATATAGTCACAAATTATGAATATATTACAGTAAATATATATATATAAAGATTAAAGTAACACTTTTATACGTTAAAGTATCTATTTTTTGAGATAAATTATCATATTTTTTAATATAGTCACAAATTAGAAATGAAGAAAATATGGAAAAATAAAAAATAAATATGTGTTTGATAAATGGTTTTATCATGATTTTGATGATTTTGTTTTTATACCAAAACAATGGTTTTAAAGGTTGTCCAAATACTCCTAAATGATTTAAAATGGTTTTAATATTTTCCGGAGCATTTCTTCAAGTTTTATTTTTCACAAAAATTAGACAACACATTTAATGATTTTGTATCAATGGGTTTTTACATCCAAACTATGTTTCTAAATGTTGTCCTAATACTCCCGATTGGTCTAAAATGTTTTTACTATTTTTTCGGAGTATTTTTTGAAGTT
This sequence comes from Rehmannia glutinosa, assembly GCA_016081115.2. Lineage (NCBI taxonomy): Eukaryota > Viridiplantae > Streptophyta > Magnoliopsida > Lamiales > Orobanchaceae > Rehmannia > Rehmannia glutinosa. The sequence continues at coordinate 239,588 of JABTTQ020002439.1, forward strand.
TATTTTCAACACAAATTAGACAACTACTCTGTTTTGAGGTCAACCGGTCGCCGTATAGGGCAACCCGTACCTAAAAGTTGTGCAAAACAGAAAACTTCATGTTTGCAGAAAATGGTGAGGGTGACCGGTCACCCTATAGGGCGACCGGTGAGCCGACCGGCCGACTATAGGGCGACCCAGACTGAAGGTTGGTTCGATTTTGCAAACTTCTCTGTATTGGTTTTTTGAAGAGGGCAACCGGTTGGACCCTAGGGTGACCGGTCGGACCCCCCGTCGACCGATCGCCCTGTGTAAAATTGTGTTCTTATTTTCAAACGTCTATTTCTGCGCGACCGGTCGCCCTAATGTTTGACAGCAAAATTCTAACCGTTGTGCAGCAGACAACTTTTCCCTAAATTGTGGGATTGATTTCTAACAGCTATAATCTTGATTTTAATTGCAATTTTTTTGTAGATATCAGATTCCAAGAGGAGCCTATCAAGGATCAATCATCTCCTATAAATAGAGGAAGATTTGAAGCACAACAACAAGAGAGAACAACACAACACAACAAGATATATACTCAAGCAAACACTTGGTCTTCTATTGTCATTATTCTTGTTGTAATTTGCCTAGCTTATCACTTTCACATCCTTGAGGTCTAGGCTATTCTTGATTACACTTGCACTCAATTGTATAATTCATTATCGAGTTGTAATCTTGAATTTTTGGGTTATCATTCAACATAAGATATCCTTGTGAGTGTTCTTGTGGTAAGAATATACTTGGGTGATCCAGGTGTTAGGTGTAAGAAGATTGTGGTAATCTTCTTGTTGAGGTGTTGTAGAATTTGGTATTCTTCAAGGTTGAAGATTGTGGTAATCTTCACAAGGTGCCGTTGGAGATTGTGGTAATCTTCAAGAAAAGATTGTGGTAATCTCAAAGGTGGTGTTGAAGAAGAGTGTGGTGCTCTTCAAGGTGTTGTTGTAAGTTGGTGTTGTATTAATTTTGGTAATTAATAAAATCTTTTTTCTTTTTGAAATCCATCCGGATATCTTTGGGGTGGTAGAGGATTAGGCCCTAGGTGGGTTGAACCTCTATAAATCGACGTGTGTTGTTTACATTCCGCACCTTTATTATTGTCTTTGAGCATTCGGTTTGAAAAAGAGGGCAAAATCGAAAAGATGGAGATAATCTATTCACCCCTCAGATTATCGTGAGCCGCTTGGACTTACAAGTGGTATCAAAGCCAAACTCTTTGGCAAGCTCGTTTCACATCGCGAGTGAAGAGGAACGATCGTCGGCTACAAACAAAGCTCAACTTTCCGGCACCTCCACCACCAAGCCACCTCTATTTGATTCCAAAAATTATATATTTTGGAAAGAAAGAATGGAATGTTATTTACAAGGTTGCGGGTTCGATATTTGGAACATCGTCATAAATGGAGAATCCATTCCGATGATAGACACACCATACACCTCCAAAGCCTTCAAAGAGCTCAATGATGAAGAGAAGAAAATCATCTCCTTAAACGGTAGAGCTCTCAATATTTTGTATTGTTCACTTACTAATTTGGAATATGAACATATTGTAGGAATTCGATCGGCACATGAATTATGGCAAAAATTAGAAGCCATTTATGGAGTATTTGAAAATGAAAGGAGTCAAACAAAAGCATCTACTTCTCAAAGGGATACAAGTTCAAATCTAAGGAACAAGCCTTTTACAACTTCCAACTATGAAATAGTCGAATAATGTTTTATGGGCATCGAAGAAGAAAACGAAGTATGTCTTAAACCCTCTGCTTCCTATGATATTGTCATTCAAAATGATTATAGTGATTTGCAAAATGATTTTGATGATCTTCAAAATTAATTCCAAAATTTACTAGTTAAGTACAAAAATTTGAAAAAGGAATTCAATGTTTTGAAAAATGAAAAGGATAGTTTATTTACTTCCTATGAATCACTATCATGTGCTCACACCACCACACTTGACAAGGTTAGAAACCTTGAAAAACAAAATAGTACTCTTGTTGAGGATATTTATTGCATGAAAAATAATTTATCAAAATCCAACTTGAGTACCAATAAATTGCCCAATGTTGTGAATGTTTATGATTGTAATAATTTGAATAGTAAACTTGATCATGAGCCTAATGGTATAAATCATATGAAAAGGAATCGAGTTCCTATGCATGTTAGTAATATTACTTGCATTTATTGCGGTAAGAAAGGACACGCTGTAAATACTTGTCGGGCTAGAAATAGCTCTAATTATTGTTGGAGACCTAAAAGTCTCAAAGCTAATCCCAAAGGACCCAAACACTTGAGGGTACCACAAAACAATGTTATATTAGGTACCCTGAAATAATAATCGAAGAAAATTCATACCGCCAAGAAGACATCAAATGACCATTTCATTTGATCAAAGGAGAAAACACCTTCCACAAAGTCATTTTCCAAGAAGAGGAAATAATCAAAAATGGGATGAACAAAATCCTTGGAAATGGCAAAGACATCATTAACAAGATGATTTTCCAAGAGAAAGACATTTTCGAAAATGGGAAGGCCACAATGCTTGGAAATAGAGCAATTGGAGAAACCACCATCAACATGAAGATTTTCAACCGGGAAGATATCATCAACAATGGGAAAGGCACAACCCATGGAAATGGCGAAATTGATAAACCGTATCTCTCTATTTAAATATGCATTTTAATTTTTATGCATGTTTGTATTTGTGTCTAAATAGCAAAATGAGTTTTCATAATTTTAAAATTAAGGTCTTCAATATATATTTATGGTTTTAAAATTTTTTTTGAAAAAGGAGACCTTGTATGACGCTTATTTTAAACTCTTGTGTATTTGCTTAGACTTAATTGTTTTATCATCTCTTATGGATTTTTATGGTATGAGCTTACTTGTTATATCTCTTATTGTTTTAGCCTACACTTGTATCATATTCGTTTTGGGCCACACTTGTTAAGATATGTGTAGGATATATATTTCCACATCCTCTTCAAGAAATGCTTGAACTATCGAGGTACGCTCATTATTATTATCATAGACTCGATACATGTTGTGCCATATGCCTATGTGCTTATTTTATACAAGTGCCATTAAGAGGACGTTTTGATTTTTTGAAAAGGCATTATTTGACATAGCTTGTTTTATCCAAGATTTGTAAAGGATTATATTTTGTTTTGATAAAACAATTGATCTACTAAGTTATGCATTTTATTGCACATATAAATGCCATTATTCTTGGATACTTATGTCAAACCTCTTGTTCATATGATTCTTGTAAATAAGGTCTAAACTATGTGCTCTCTTATTGTCAAATTTCAAAAGAGACCTTATGTAGCTTTCTTAAGCTTATTTGAACTTGAATGATTTATTAGACTTTTGATAATGCATAGTATGTGGTGCTTAAAATAGTGTATCTATTATTCGATATTACTATGCTCGTGTGCAAGATTATTTGTTGAGATTTTGCAGAAATTTTTGGTATTTCGGAACAAGTTTAAGGAACAAGGCAAGGTTAGTAGCCTAAGGGTATTGTCAAGAAGAAGGTATTGATTTTGATGTAATATTTGCACTCATAGCACATTTAGAAGTTATTTGCACTTTACTTGCCCATTCTTGTTTTGAGAAAATTTCAAGCTTTACCAAATGGATGTTAAATCCAATTTTCTAAATGGTTTTATTCAAATAGAAGTCTATCGGAGTTTAAAATTTTTTGGCCAAATAATTTTTATAAATGGCCTTGTACGGTTGATACAAGTACCCCGAATATGGTTTGATGGACTTAGCTATTTTTGCAAAATTATTTTACATAAGGTAAAGTTGATACTACACTCCTTGTTTTGAAAAAAGGCAAGGTTGTTTACTTGTGCAAATTTATGTTGATAATATTTTTGGTGCTACTAATGAATATTTGTGCAAGATATTTTTCCAAGTCAATGCAAGGTGAACTCAAGGTGATTATGATGAGGGGAGCTCAAATTTGATCATTGGAATTCAAGTACAACAATGCCAAGAAAGTGATTATATTCCACACCCAAAAGAAGAAGCGAGGCATTGAAGAAGAAAGAACTATTTCAACCTATATGGCTACAAATACGAAAATTGACAAAAGGTTGAAGTAGGCATGTTGATTGACAAACAAATTCGAGGTATGTTCATCTTTGTTTATTACTCATTAGACTCGACATTTTATATGTCTTATGTCTATATGCTCGACTTAAAACAATCCCAATGAATCTCATTAAAGTGCCGATAAAAAAAAATTTCAAATATTTGTAAGGCACCTCTTCTTATGACTTGTTCATCCAAAGTTTTAAAACGTTACTATTTCTCGGGATAACAAGTCCGGTGTAAATTTTATTTTTCAAAATATGGTTCGTTATAATCGAACTAAACATTTTGAGATTCGATATTTTTTTTGGGGATTGCATGTTTAACAAAAAACTTGAGATGCGTTTAATTCCGTCTCAAGGATAACTCGCGGACATTTTAATCGCCCACCGCCGAGTATTTTACCTCATTTTGAGCTTGATTATGACATAATGTATATTGAATGAGGTCTACGTTTGCATTTTGCACGTTTTCAAAACTTAGGGGCGAAAAATCGGATTTTTGGATCAAATTTTGAATTTCAAAAAGTAACAAGTAATGGTGGGCTGCCAGGCGGGGCCGACCGGTCGCCCACTAGCTCGACCGGTCGCCCATGCCCTGGACCGGTCGCCCTTATGGTTTTTTGGTTTAAAATGCGTCTGTTTTCCAGACTTAGCCATTTTTGGCTCTTTTGGCCATTTTTCGCCCCCTTCGCAAATTGCACACAAATTTCACTCCAAATTTGTTTTATTGCATACATTTCATATCTTGGACCTATTTAGGCTTGATTATCATCATCATTGCTCGTCTTTACCGATTAAATGGTAAGAATTCCACTACCTTATCTCAATTGGGTTGAACCCTTGAGAACTTGGCCTATATGTATTTTCTATGATGTATTGTATTGTGTTTGAACTGATTTGGTGATGAAAAACTTGGCTTAATGGCATTTACAAGGGCTATATATATCTTCTTCAATTTTTGACGCACGCCAAGTGTTCGATAAAATGTCTCAATGAAAAATTCATCACCTACATGATTCTCTCGATTTCAAAAGCCTTGTATATTTATAGAGATCATGTTTCGCAAATCAAATGAGTTTTCATAAGCTTCTACAAGTCGTATGATCGACTCTTTCCTCCTATTTGGTCTATAAGCTTCAATGTTCAAATAGCTCGATACATCGGTTTAGTTACGCACTCTGATATGATTATATGATGTTTTTATCATGCTAACATTCTTTTTGATGATTCCAAAGGGGGGGAAATAGGTTATAAGCTTATTAGCTCATAGAAGCTAAGTTAAGCTAAAAAAAAGAAGCTATAAGCTATGGCTTCTAAAAGCCATAAGTTGTGGATTATATTTAGTCCATTTGTTATATTATGGACTTATATACTTGTCTAATGATGTTTTGTTGACAGGGGGAGCTTAATGTAAAAGCTAAGCTTTTAGCTTGTGGATGATTGCTTTTACATTACTCTTGTTGTGCACATTGATAGGGGGAGCTTTTGCTATATATGTTTAATATCTCTACTCCCATCCTTGTGATTATATTGCGTGGAATGTTGTCGCTCACAACGGATAGTTCCTTTTAACCGGTAAAATTGTTTTGTTTTCAAAATCGATCTCCTTAAAATTGTTTTGGTTTGTAATCATCAAAAAGGGGGAGATTGTTTGATAAATGGTTTTATCATGATTTTGATGATTTTGTTTTTATACCAAAACAATGGTTTTAAAGGTTGTCCAAATACTCCTAAATGATTTAAAATGGTTTTAATATTTTCCGGAGTATTTCTTCAAGTTTTATTTTCGACAAAAATTGGACAACACATTTAATGATTTTGTATCAATGGGTTTTTACATCCAAACTATGTTTCTAAATGTTGTCCTAATACTCCCGATTGGTCTAAAATGTTTTTACTATTTTTTTCGTAGTATTTCTTGAAGTTTATTTTCAACACAAATTGGACAACTACTCTGTTTTGAGGTCAACCGGTCGCCGTATAGGGCAACCCGTACCTAAAAGTTGTGCAAAACAGAAAACTTCATGTTTGCAGAAAATGGTGAGGGTGACCGGTCACCCTATAGGGCGACCGGTGACGTCGACCGGTCGACCTATAGAGCGACGGTACCTGAAAGTTGGTTCGATTTTGCAAACTTCTATGTATTGGTTTTTTGAAGAGGGCAACCGGTTCGACCCTAGGGTGACCGGTCGGACCCCCCGTCGACCGGTCGCCCTGTGTAAAATTGTGTACTTATTTTCAAACGTCTATTTTTTTTACGACGGTCGCCCCCTAATGTTTGACAAAGAAAATTTTAACCGTTAGCGGTGACATATTTTCCCTAAATTGTGGGATTGATTTCTAACAACTATAATCTTTATTTTAATTGCAATTTTTTTGTAGATATCAGATTCCAAGAGGAGCCTATCAAGGATCAATCATCTCCTATAAATAGAGGAAGATTTGTAGCACAACAACAAGAGAGAACAACACAACACAACAAGATATACTCAAGCAAACACTTGGTCTTCTATTGTCAGTATTCTTGTTGTAATTTGCCTAGCTTATCAGTTTCACATCCTTGAGGTCTAGGCTATTCTTGATTACACTTGCACTCAATTGTATAATTCATTATCGAGTTGTAATCTTGAATTTTTGGGTTATCATTCAACACAAGATATCCTTGTGAGTGTTCTTGTGGTAAGAATACACTTGGGTGATCTAGGTGTTAGGTGTAAGAAGATTGTGGTAATCTTCTTGTTGAGGTGTTGAAGAATTTGGTATTCTTCAAGGTTGAAGATTGTGGTAATCTTCACAAGGTGCCGTTGTAGATTGTGGTAATCTTCAAGAAAAAGATTGTGGTAATCTCAAAGGTGGTGTTCAAGAAGAGTGTGGTGCTCTTCAAGGTGTTGTTGTAAGTTGGTGTTGTATTAATTTTGGTAATTAATAAAATCTTTTTTTCTTTTTGAAATCCATCCCGGATATACTGGGGTGGCAGAGGATTAGGCCCTAGGTGGGTTGAACCTCTATAAATCGACGTGTGTTGTTTACATTCCGCACCTTTATTATTGTCTTTGAGCATTCGGTTTGAAAAAGAGGGCAAAATCGAAAAGATGGAGATAATCTATTCACCCCCCTCTAGATTATCGTAGCCGCTTGGACTTACAATATGATATAGTTAAAGTAACACTTTTATAAGTAAAAGTATCCCTTTGTTGAGATAAAGTATCAGATTTCTTAATACACTTACAAACTAGGAACAAAAAAAAGAGGAAAAATAAAAAATAAATATGATGTAGTTAAAGTAACAGTACTTTTATAAGTATCCGTTTATTGAGATAATGTATCTGCTTTTTAATAGACTTGGGTTCGATTCTTAGCCTTTGCATTTAGAGGCGTTTTTATTTTTATTCAATTTACCAGGCGTATTTATGAATGATTTTATATACATGGTTATATTAAAATTGCACAACAAGCACTAGTGGTGTAGTGGTAGAATATCACCTTACGTCTCCATAGGCACATGTTCGATTCCTCACAAGCGTTGAAGTGGATTTTTTTGTTTTAAATAACAACACTTATCATTTTACAACAAAAGAGACAAGGAAAAAAAAATATATTTAGAACTTCCTTTCTATACTGATATAGACATATATATACACGCACACGATGTGTTTGTATATGTGAGACTTGCAAAACTAATAATAACAATAATCTTAATTAGGGGTGGCAATTCGAGTCGTGTTGGGGTTCGCGGGTCGTGTTGAGACACTATAATTACACAAATTTGGTCAACCCGAACTCGACTGTTTAATTATTTGGGTCAGATGGGTCAACCCGAACACAACCTGTTTAATACATGGGTAACCCGAACACGACCCAAAATGACCTGTATATTTTCCAACCTTGAATAAACCTTCTATTTATTATGATAAAATAGGAATTTTACGCTAGTTATATATAGAATATTAAAAACATAATGAATTAGAATCAAAATATATAAATCATAATTTGGCTTGATATAATGGTTATCAGATTAGTCATCTAAGAACATGAACAAACACCTAATAAGTTGTACTCCTATAATATGTTAACATATAAATAAAAAACACAATTAATATTCAAGAGAAAACACAAATTTATGATGCAAATATTAATGAAAAGACAATTAATTAATTCATCACCAAATATCAAAGTAGAATTTATTAAAAACATTTTCTTTAAGCGGGTCATTTCGGGTCAACCCGAAACTGACCCATTTATTATTCGGGTTAAATGGGTCCGACACGATCATAACCCGAATAATAAATGGGTTGACCCTAACCCACTTATATCGTGTTAGGTTCGGGTCGTGTTTTCGTGTCGTGTCAGAGATTGTCATCCCTAATCTTAATCCCAACTTCTCAAATCATAAGGAGAAGAATTATGGGAAATTCGATGCTACTTAGAGGGTGTTTGGCTGAGCTTATAAACTCTTCAAAACATCTTATATATAAGATGTTTGAAAGATTATAAGTTGTTTAAATTTATTTGTTAAATTTTTTAGAAAAAGATCTTATAAGCTCCCAAAATAAGATTTTAGGAGCTTATAAGTTGTTTTTAGAAAAGTAGGGAAACCCCAACTTATTTTTAAAATAAGATCTTATTTCAACAACCTCTTTTAATTTTGACTATTTTCATTACAAAATTATCATTGGTAACATCTTAAAAGCTACACCATCTTATTTTATCCAAACAATTCAACAACTTATTCTTAAAATAAGATCTAATATCTTATAAGCTCTAAAAATAACTTATAAGATGTGTGAGCTTATAAGATCATTAAATAAGTTTAGCCAAAACCCTCTTAATTGGGTAGCACCTAACTCCATTGAGATTTTTACGTGTGTCCAATTATGATATGTGCACGTGTATTTTTTTCAACAAAAATAAAAATAAAAATTGGACACATGTAAAAATCTCAATGGAATTGGGTAATACCTAAATGGGTTGCATCTAATTAGCTGATGGATTACCTAGGATGATGATTTTAGTTTGTTACTAATAAATAATCCAACTCCCCACATTATGAACATGTAAGCGTCGAACTGATCCATATCCCTTAATGGTTTTATAGATGCTACACATGGAGCATTACACTTGGTATAGCATCTACCATTTCATTCACATGTCATGCTTAGTGTGTAAATATATTGGAAATGTCCAACTTACTAAAAAATAGGACATCATGGTAGATGCTACGTACACGTAGTGTAGTGCACCAAGTGTAACACCTACAAAACACAATTAAAATCTAAAGATGTGATTGGTTGTGTTTTCGTGTTCATTTTCATTTTCTGAGAGAATAGTGGTGAAATATTTTTAAAAGTGTAAGTTGGATATTTAGAGAAAAAGTAATGATTATGTTGATGTGATGGAGAATCTTTTAGAGACGTTGATTGTGTTGTGAAAAAATTTGTGGAAAAAATAGTGTATAATATAGTGCAAGAAAATTGAATAGAAATGAAAAATTGATCCAAAAATAGGCAATATAGATCTCATTTTATACCTTTTGTTTTCAAGATTAAGAGAAAAATAATAAAAATAGTGATAAATTAAAGAAATTATCGAAATTCTTTATATGAATAGGGGGAGAAGAGAGAAATAAATAGTATAATTGAGCATTGGGAAGTGTGAGAAAAGAAGAGAAAAATGAGTTAATTTTGGAGAGATGTTCGACCACTAAACACCTAAAATAAATCTAAGCAATCCTCGCAAGAGAACGAGATCAATCGTATGGTAGCAAGTTGACCACAAGTCGTCTCTCAAGGAAGACTTAGCAGGCAAATAATTATTATGAACACAATTGATAGAAAATAAAACCTAAACACTCTAACCAAATTTGTGATTTTAATAAACTGAAAGAAAATAAATAAAAAGACGATTTAAAACAAAACACGATTAAACTCGACGAAAAACGATATGGATAAAAGTCTAGGATTTTGGAATCATCTCATCAAACTTGCAAGCAGAATATCAACTAATTGATCATGCGGTTAACAAATATAACAAACATGTAAAAACTAGGCCTAGATATGATAACTCATGTATTCACTCATTAGGGCTATCCCAATATAATTTGCTATTTTCATTAAGCCAAGTTAGATAATACATCTCTGATTCATATCTAACCCCTTGAATAAATTTAGTCCAGAAATAATATCTTCTCTCAATCTCAATTATTCCCTCAAACAATCAAAAGTTGCCCATACAATTAATCACCAAGTAAATCAATTTATTCAGGAAAGCAAATCAATTAGTCAATACTCATGCTTGTTTGTTTGAATCAAATCATCCTAATCCTAGAACAAAGAAATTAGTTCATGCTTGAGGGTGGGATCATAATCTCAATTGAAGGAAAGAAAATAATCATAAACATTATCATGAAACAATAATAATCACCCAACAATTGAAATCAGACAAAAGAGATGAAAAAATATTACGCTTTGATTAAGCCGCAAAATAACTTCAATGGGAAGAACCCAAGCAATCCCAATGTTGAATGGAAGAGAAAAATAACAAAAACTAAAGTTTAAAAGTGCTAAGTAATGAAGTGTACAAAATTATGGATCCCCCAAGTGCTATTTATAAGCCTATAACCCTAAACAAGGTGGAAGAATCCTAAAAAGAAGAAAAAACGAATAAAAATTTCGAATGTTCTGCGGTGTGCGCGCATTGATTGGTCCTCTCAAGATGTTCTTGCGCACGCGCTAGATTGGCGTAGTACCTTCCTCGCGGCGCCGATTATGCATCGCGCCCCTAGCGCCCGGCCGTGATATTGCGCGTCCGCGCACGCGCACACTTCAGTCAAGTTTTGGCGTTGCGCGCTGCGCGCAAGTGCTCGCGTGCCACGCTTCCTTCGCTGCTTCATGTGTGTGCCGCGCACCCTTGCGCACGCGCGCACATGCGCATTTTTCCCGCCGTCGTTCGCCCGCAATGCCCATTTTGCCCCTTTTAGCCCGTTTTCGAGATTTCTTTTTACGTAAGCCTACGAAATTGACAAAAATACCCTATCTAACATATGATATTATGAAACGAGACTTAAAGACATGAAAATTCGGACAAAAATTACACACAAAAACATGCAAAACAACTTCCCCACACTAAACCTTTTGCTTGTCCTCAAGCAAATAATAATGCCCATAAATTCAATCAAGAAATATAATGCTTATTTTGAGAATCAATTACTCCATAACATCAATTTCCATCCACCTCGGATTATTCCTCATCGATCCCCAACCATCGTAATAAACTCAGTCGGCTAAGTTAAACATTAATCAAAGTGTTTGGCTTTCTTTACTAAATTTCAAATTTGTGTCAAAAGTTGCAACCCTTATACTTACACAACAAATCACGCAATTACTAGCCATTTGTTTTACTTTTTTTTCTGCTAGAACTCCCGAGATATTTTTCTACTAGGTATAAACTCGGATGTTTTCCAAAGTCTCCTAGGGTGGTTTCTCATACTCATGTTTGAGCCAATATTTTGCGTGAAAGTCAAACATGGGGCTCATGAATGCTTCTAGTTACTAAGCAACTCAACCAACAGAGTATAATCTCGATTGTTCCATTTTTTATTTTTTTAATGCATTTTTTTTTCTTTTTTTCTAGCGCTTTATAAAGCATTTTGTTTTCCGCAAGGATATCAATTTTGTAATACACAAATCAAAAATAGGGTTTTAACTTAATTCACATCAATCGTAATTTATACCCCACAACCTGGGTTACTGTTTAACCATTGCCTAACTCGTACATCACAAGGGTTAAGTCACGACCTAGTTAAATCGTACGCATCAACTTCACAATGTCATTTCCTAGTTGAGGCTCAAATTAATGCATCTATTTCAAGTTAACTAAACATCACTATTATTAAACTTGGGATAATCAGTAGGCAAAGTAAAAATATAATTACAAGCAATCAACATATATTATCAATGACGAATTGTCCCCCCCACACTTAAATCACACAATGACCTCAATGCGTAAAAATAAAAGAAAAGAAAAATACGTCGCTGAAAATTTCGAAGATTGATAAGTAATGTCATAAGTACATCCGCCTACGATTCTGCAAAAGCCATATGGAGAAAAAAACAACACAAGAATAATACAAAATAAAAAAATAGCAAAATTTCGCATTCAAAAGTTAAAACACACAAGAAGAGAGAAAAGAGAAACAAAAAAAACAACCAAATTTTTCGGGCCAATGCCACTGATCTTCCACGGGCGGTGGCGGAGTGCGGAGGGGTGAGAAAGACAGTGTCCAATTCAGTTCGATATTTTGCACTCGACTATCAATTGAGGCAATTTGGACGCTCATATTTTGCATGAGGTCGTGGAGGCCGTTCATCTGGTCCTGCATATCAGTCATCTGAGTTTGAAAGTGAATGAAGTTGCCTTGTGTATAATCGAGGCGCAATAGAACGGTTTCCCAACCAGTGGCGAGGCCTGGCTCGAAGCATAAGAAGGGTCCGAGACGAAAGGATTAGTGGGACGTGCAGCATGCGGTTCATCCGACTCGGTATCATCCCTAATTTGACTACGGAAGCATTTTCCAAATATGATAGACGAAAGGATTAGTGGGACCGCCGCCATATAAGGCAGTAGGCTGGGGTAGATAGGCGGCAACCGAGTTCCAAATATGACTACGGAAGCATTTTCCACTGGTAGAATCACGAAATTCACCTCCATTAGTCAAAAATTCGGAACCAAGCAGATTGGCTTTATTGATGTAGATATTATCCACCGCGGTATAATTAAGCCCGGCTACATCAGGAATCCCAAAGTGCAATGCAAGGAATAATACAAAATGTCCCATCCCTAATTTGTACGTACTTTTCTTCTGAATTCAATTAAATGTATCAAAAATAAAAGCGGTGGTACAAACTTTGGTACAGGATCGAGCGCAATACAAGAAAAAAAACTCTGGGCTCGTCAACTTATTGCTATCATCCTTTCCAAATATCTGATGGGCTAAGTATTTGTGGAAAAGATAAATGGCCGGCTCCTGAATAAACCCACTAGGCGTCCCTTTAGTGGAAAAATTATTGAATCCTGTTAATTCTAACCAAGATAGTCTCGGACTAAATGACTTTGAGATTGAACTCAACCTGCGAGTAGATAACCCAAAAATAGATTTCATCACCTTGTAATTTACTTTACATTCCACCCTAACCAACCGGCATGTGCAATCCGTCAAATGTGCATCAGAAAAATGTAGAGTGGTGTAAAATTTGACTACCGACTCAGAATACACTTACCCGACATCTTAATCAATATTTTCCAACACAAAGCATCAAAAATTCCCATAAATTCATCTTTTAAACCTAAATCATCTAAAATTGGTAAATGAAGAGGATAAGGTCGGGTACCTCGCTAGAACTTATCCGTGCATACATTTGCCCTTCCTCCTCGGAGTAAATCGGGAATGGTGCGTTGAATTGCTCGGCTAAATCAACTGGGTGCATTTGGATGTCCTCTTGAGCCCTAGATGACCCTTCTTGTACTCTTCTTCCTTATGGGAGTGCCATTGGTGGAGGAGAATCGCGTAATCGGAGTGCACTTGAAGTTTGGAGGTGGAATTTGGGGTTTGGGAGAAATTACTTTTGGACTTGGAGAAAATTTGGGGGAGAAAATGTGAGCAAAAACCCTAATTTGCGACTAATATACGCCTGTTCTGTCAAGGTGCGCGTCCGCGCAAGTCGATGTGCCCAGGGTGCGTACCGCGCACCACGTGCGCGCACGTTTGGTTGAGTTTGTTGTCTCTCGTGCGCGTCCGCGCACTTTTCCTGCATTTTTTTTTTGTTAAAAATATATATATTTATACAAAAATGGAAAAAACTCAATCAAACCATTAGATATGGTTAGTCGAGAAAATGAAAAGAAATAAAGAAAGAAAAAATAAAAAAGTGGAAAAACTTGGGTTGTCTCCCAAAAAGCGCTTATTTAACTTCTTAGCGTGACGATACCTGAGCATGGTCTTAAGTGACCTCTTCGAGCCTCATGCTCTCAATTCCTCAGCTCGAGATACCCCTTCAAAGTATGGCTTAACCCGTTGGCCATTCACCTTGAAAGATTCATGCGTCCTTTGATTAAGTAATTTTTCTGTGCCATAAGGGCACACCTCTTCGATCTCAAACGACCCGCTCCATCTCGATTTTAATTTCCCTGTGAATAACCGCAGCCGTGAGTTAAATAACAGGACCTTCATTCCTGGTTCGAGATTTTTATGGATAATCCTTTGTATATTCACATATTTTCATACGCGTCATTGCGAGGCTCGTCAAGTTCAAATAGTTGTAACTTCTTTTCGGCTCTTGCTTTATCCAAATCGAAATTTGTTGCTTTGATAGCCCAATATGCCTTGTGCCCCACTTCTGTTCGCAAAAAATATTTGGATCTTACAACTGCAAGTGTATAGTGTAGTTTATAGAATAATGGCAAGCAATGTCGTATTCCTCAAGGATTGACTACGATACACTTAGGCTATAACAACATCGCATTCTAATTTTATTGAAGCGACCGAATCTCAAGTTTATAATAAAAATCAAACATAAAAAAGAAAAATAAATAAATTTGCGAACCCCACAAGTGTTTTCAACAACCACGGAAGCAACCTTAGGCACATAATCTCAACATGTTTCTTCAATATTAAGTCCAATTAAAGTTTCAAAAACAAATTCATGCAATTCTATGGGTTCAATTCCTAAGTTAGTCTATTCCCCCTCCCGGGTGATACATAAACAGTAGATTAATAACAATTGTAGATCCCCCAATACGTTACAACTATTATTAACTCTCAAAAAATCTATGAATTGAATGACTCCCCACAAACAATTGTAGGTCTCCCGACTCGTTACACCCATTTATGTCTGAATTCGATTTCCATATTTGTTAGAACTCCTCTTTCGAATTTCGCACTAACAAATATGACACTCAAATTATTTTCCAAATAAAAAGGAATTGAGAATAAGCACTCGAATTCATAAAATAGAACACATGAATAATTAAGAAAACAATTAATCAAGATTTAACATGAATCCACAGTTTTGATTATGCCCTAAGATCCGAAAGATTAGCCAAACATTGATAACAAATTCATAGAAAAACTTGAAATCAACATTATGACATCGTTTAAGCACAGACAAGAGATCTGGACTAAGAAAGAAAACTCCTTCTTGTTAGGATGGATTCTCATTCCAAGATTTCGAAACTCTTGTGCTCCCGTAGATGCGAAAGGCCTTGTGGTGTTCTTCGCGACCTAGTCCTCCTCTCTCAGAAGACCTTGGATCTTGTGTCCCTGTGTAATTTGATGTGTAGTATGTGGTATGGATGTATTATTTTTTCGTGCAAGTCTTGGGTCCCTTTTATATATGCATATAGAGATCACTTGTGGAGTTGGAGTGGGAAAAGAACATCGAAAAACGCGTGACAGTGCACCACACGGCCCAGCCGTGTAGCCTCACATGGCCGTCTGCATTTTACTCATCCCAACACCACACGCCCGTATGGGTCCCACATGGTCCGGCCGTTCGGCTTCTTTCTGTCCCCTATTTCTTTCCTTTTTCACACGAACATGTCATTTTTCACACGGGTATGCCACATGGTCGTGTGGTCCCATACGGTCCGATCGTATGATGTGTTTTTGTCCATTTTCTTCATATTTTTGATCTTCTCTTCGCACTTGTCAATCCTATCTGGGCCTTTTAACTGATATTTCTTCGATTAAGCTCCGTTTCTTGT
The DNA here is from genome assembly GCA_016081115.2 of Rehmannia glutinosa. Classification (NCBI taxonomy): domain Eukaryota; kingdom Viridiplantae; phylum Streptophyta; class Magnoliopsida; order Lamiales; family Orobanchaceae; genus Rehmannia; species Rehmannia glutinosa. Next base: position 255,466 of record JABTTQ020002439.1, read on the forward strand.
AAATAGTTACAAGAATACGCAGTATCATGCCCTTATAAGGAAACCAAGTAAAAACACATTAAATATACATGCAAATGTATCAAATATATATCATTTTAAGCCCTTAAATGCACACATATTCGATACGCATCAAAATCACCCATACTTAAATCATTGCTCGAGCAAATTAAGAAAAAAATATCAAGGGGTAAAAAGAACCCACAAGAACACTATAAACATTTAATCTCATTAGACTTCATATTCAAGTAAACCATGCAATTCATTATCAAGAAGTCATCATTCATAAGTTTGGCAAAATTAATACTCTCTCGGGTACTTGACATCGCAACTTGCAAGTAGGTAGTTTAGCTCTCAACTCTCAAAGTGTATGGGAAGTGTTTGGACTCAGAATCAATTCAATGAAAGTAGAACTACCATAGGCTTGCAAATCGTCTTAACATAGCTACCACTTTTGTGTGCACAATCTAAGAATCAAAAAGGAATTTTCATTTGGTTGTAATGTAGGGTCTTTGATAAGGGTAGGGAAAATTTTGATTAAGTGACTTGACTTGAGCAAATAGAATTTAAGTACACAGACTTGCGATTCACCAACCCAATTTCAGCATAAAACTCATTTTTCATCTTTCTTTTGTAACTCATCTCCACCATTATTTCTCATTTGTCATTATTAGTCCTTTTTGCCTCATTTCTTTTTCTTTAGCCTCACACTCTCGTTTTTTCTTAATTTTCAGAATTTTTCGTTTCTTTCTTTCTCCTTGTGCTCGATTTTCTCTTTTCTTTTTCAGAGATATTCTTTCTTATTCGAGCTTCATTCTTCCATTTATTCACCTAGATATTGTTCATCCCTCATTCTTTTGCCAACTTTATCTCTTTTTCATAAATTTTCACCATTTTTCTCCTAAACTTGTTCATCTTCTATAAGCCCAAGAAATTTCAGGGACTAAATCATATTTTTAATTTTAAAGATCAATGTGGCTAACAATAAAAAGTTTTGGCACAAAATTGGTGGACTATGAATCATGAGTTCATAGGTAGGCTTTTTAGGCTAAGTAGGCTAAACAAAGATGGCCTTAGATCATTTTCAAAAATTGCACACACACATGGCTTCAATGAAGATACCAGAGCAAGTTCTAGAGTTCTATCAATCATAAATGACACACTCAAGAAAACAAATAAGCTGCATAAGATTAAAAGCAGTTATAGGCACAAAGACTCACAAGCTTATTTTTCGCAACATTCTCAAATACCCAATTTTCTTAATCAATGCCAAATAAGTAAAAGACATCTCCAACCATTCATCGCATTATTCACAAAAAATATGTCATCTCATAAAATTAAATGCTCATAGTAAAAATCATACGGAAGTCTGTGCTCTTTTCGAAATCTTGATTAAAAACACACACAAAAGCATGCTTAACGTGCTAAAGTAATAAACGTGCTAAAAAATAAAAATAAAAAAACGAAAATCATAAAAAAAACGAAAATTTTACATAAATTTTAATGTAATTTTATGTTCTACATGCAATCCTATATGCAATGCAAAAATACAATAGTACTAAATTACACATTCTTGAACCCCCAAAACTTAAAATATGCTTCGTCCCCAAAATATGAGGAAATTATCAAAAGTAAAGAGGAATGTGTAATAAGTACTTATGTGGATGGTTGACACGGCCCGTGTGCATTTCACAGTGGTAGCCACTGTAGCCCCGGGCGATCTCCGTTTCTTTTTGTCTCCGGACACATGGTGGTCGTGTGCGGCTCACACGCCCGCCCGTGTCCGGTCTCTCATGTGGGTCGCACGACCCGTGTGAAATTCCACACGATCGTGAGAAGTTTTTTTTTTTTTACCGGGGTTTGTCGCGACGCCTCTTGGGTTGCCTCCCACAAAGCGCTAAGTTTTACGTCTTCAGCCAGACTTCAGATTTCTAACATCACTGTCGTTGAACCGTGCGTTGAAATTCTTGAACCCTTATATTCTGTACCATTCATCAGACGAATGGCGTTGCATTGTTTTCTCGTATTAAGTTCAGCATCACTTGGAAATTTGCCCTTTTGATGTTGGCCTCCCACTGCAGTAGCGATTTTGGGCTACTTGTGTCTCCAAAGTTTTCAGTCTCGCATTCAACAAAAACGATGTTATAAACAAAGCAATAAAAAAAAATATTTACAAAAGAAGGAAAAAGAACCAAAAATATATATATTTTTTTCAAAAATCGAAAATAAAAAAATATTTTCCAAAAAACGAAAATAAAATAAATTTACAAAAATAAAAAATAAATAAAAAAAATATTTTACAAAAATTGAAAAAAATATTTACACAAAATATTGAGATTAAAAAATAATAAATGAAAATATTTACAAAAGCTTCAATTAAGATTGAACTACTTATTACTATATCTAAGTAGAATCTTTCAATCCCCGGCAACGGCGCCAAAAACTTGTTCGCCAAAAATATTTGGATCTTACAACTGCAAGTGTACAATGTAGTTTATAGAATAATGGCAAATAAGGTCGTAATCCTCATGGATTGACTACGAAACACTTAGGCTATAATAACATCGCATTCCAATTTTATTGAAACGACCGAATCTCAAGTTTATGATAAAAATCAAAAATAAAAAAGAAAAATAAATAAATTTGCGAACCCCACAAGTATTTTCAACAACCACTGAAGCAATCTTAGGCACATAATCTTAAAATGTTTCTTCAATATTAAATGCAATTAAAGTTTCAAAACCAATTCATGCAATTCTATGGGTTCAATTCCTAAGTTAGTATATTCCCTCTCCCGGGTGATAAATAAACATTAGATTAATAACAATTGTAGATCTCCCGATACGTTACAACTATTATTAACTCCCAAAAGATCTATGAATTGAATGACTCCTCACAAACAGTTGCAGGTCTCCTGACTCGTTACACCCGTTTATGTCTGAATTCGATTTCCCTCTTTATTAGAACTCATCTTCCAAATTTCGCATTAACAAATATGACATGCAAATTATTGGCCAAATAAAAATCAATTAAGTATACGCACTCGAATTCATAAAATAGAACACATGAATTAATTAAGAAAAAATTAATCAAGATTTAACATGAATCCACAGTTTTGATTATGCCCTAAGATCCGAAATATTAGCCAAACATTGATAACAAATTCATAGACAAACTTGAAATCAACATTATAACATCGTTTAAGCACATACAAGAGATCTGGACTAAGAAAGAAAACACCTTCTTGTCAGGATGGATTCTCCTTCCAAGCCTTCGAAGCTCTTGTGCTCCCGTAGATGCGAAAGGCCTTGTGGTGTTCTTCGCGACTGACCGCTCCTCTCTCAGAAGACCTTTGATCTTGTGTTCCTGTTTAATTTGATATGTTGTATGTGGTATGTGTTCGCCTTATTTTTAGCTTCACCGCAAGTGTACGGTGCAGTTTATAGAATAGGGTTAGCAAGGTCGAATCCACAGGGACTAATAAATTATTGTATTAAGTACTGGATTGTAATAGCGTTATTTTTATCTAGACGATCGAAAGTTGATGGATTGGTTTTGTAAACTAAAACGAGAATTTATGCTAAAATAAACAAAGTAAAGAGTGATTGAAAGATCAAGAAGATGAATGGATTCTTGGGTTATGGTTTCAGTTAATATCCCCTTTTATTATCAGATTAATCAAACCAAAGTTATACGTATTCTTCCCTATAGAACAATCACATAACTAATTTACCCTCTCTCTCGAGATGCATGTAAAAGCGTTGATTGGAATATCTATGCTAGCATCTCTACTCAACATGAGATATCCAACTCCCAAAAGCATATAAGATTAAATATCCTCACAAATATTCACAGACTTCTCAATCATGCAAATATTCATATCAAGTACTCACAGATCTAGTATTGAAACTCATCTGTTTGAATTACGAATCAATACATCAAATAAGTTGAACCAAATGCCTTTTGATAAAACAAGAATTAAAACAAAGTACTCGAATAGGGTTGGAAAACAATAACTTCAATTGCAACTAATCATCAATAAAAGTATCCATTAACCTACTCCCAAACCCGGGAATCACAAGATGTTTAGCCAGACATAGAAAACAAATAATTCATAGATAAATTATCCATGTTCATGTCTAACTAATTGAAAATAAAGATACTATGGAATGCAAAGACTCAGGGACGTCGATGATCTCTCGACTATCTTCAATCCTCAAGCGTGTTGTCTTAGCCTTGATCGATCTCTCCAATTCTCCGGTGGGAAGTTGCTCTTTTCTCTATGTTCTAGGGCAAAAGTCAGCGTATCTTCGTTTGTGGCCACCTCATCTCTATTTGTACTTTGTTCGGGTTGAAACCTAGTTCAAAACTTGTCAAATCTGTTTTCCCGCACGGGGCGTGCGCCAGCCCGTGCTAGGTGCCGCAGGAAATATCCAATCACTAAAGGATGCACGGGTCATGCGCATCACGCACACCAGCCCGTGTGTATGGTCGAAGCTCAATTCTCAGTTTTGGCTAGTGCACGGGTCGTTCTAGGGATGCACGCCCTGCCCGTGCGCACCTGCTGGAACTTATACTTGTCCGTTTTCTTTCGTTTCTTGCCCAGTTCATCTGACTTCTTCTCGATTCAACTGTAAACTTCGTACTTTACTTCAAGTATCGACGGTTCTTTATCACAATGCTCAGAATTGTTGCCAAAATGCTACAATTGTCATTCATTTCCTACAAAACGAGCAAAGCGTAATACCTTTTCCACAAAACAGTAATAAAGCCATTTTTACTCATGTAATGCATGCATAGCAACTAATTCTAGCTACAATTAAGCCCAAAATACATGCAAAACACATATCAATCAAACCCCCAAACTTAAACTGTTGACAGTCTCGGTCAACACTTTATACTCAAAACAAAACACAAATGGAGTAATGAAGAGCAACTCAAGAACAATGCATCACAATTCATGTCGTTTATTCCTAGATGCCAAGCAACAAATCAACCAAGCTTTGAATATCTAACATAGAGCACAAGTCAATTAAAACCATGGTAAATACTTCGAATATTCTCATTCAAATCAAATATGCACCCCCAAACTTCTTATTCTAATCACCTCTCTTTTTCTCCCTTTTTTTCCTACAATCTGCTCTCCTTACATCATAACCTCTGCCTACAAATTCATTTAAGGCCAACTCACTTATGCAGTCGATTTTTGTCTTTTTTTTTTTCCGACTCTTTTGTTAGTATATCCTCTTTTTTCCTCCTTTTCTTCTTCTATCCCCACTTCCAACATGTACACCATTATCAAAATTCTCAATATCCTCCTATTCAACCTTTATTCAATCCCCTTACTCAATGATATACGCTCAAGCTTAGGGTAACAGATATATCAAGTTTAAGGCATGAAATGTGGCTACCAAAAATTCAGGCAATAGGCTCAAGTTAGCTAACTAGGGAAATTAAATGTCATTAGGTAGGCAAAAGGCTTGAATGGCTTAACAAAAATGGCCTAAAATCATCTTCATGAATTGCATACAACATGTGACCTCAACAGAGATACCAGAGCAAGTTCTAGAATTCAAATAAACATGAATGACACACTCAATCAACAAGCAAGACTGCATAATAATGAAACCAGTAAAGGCACAAAAAGCTCACAGACTTGCAATTGCACAATTCAAAGTATATCAACCATGATTTCAATATTCACATGCTCCATATTCTCTATTCTCAACCCGATCAACTCACGCTCAACAACCAATTCAGAACAACATAAATCGTTCAACCAATGTTCCCAAGATCACAACAAGCACATAATAGCGGTCAACTCACTCCCTAAAAACCTAAGAAAACAGTAAACGTGCTAAAGCAATAAACGTGCTAAAATAAAAAATAAGCATCTAATGCAATGCAACCTATATGCTCTACATGCAACTATATGAATGCAAAAAATCGCCACAACCTTCAATTAAATTACTACGTCTCCCCCCAAACTTGAATGAAATTATAGCGCATAGAAGAGAAGATAGAATTTCAAAGAAAAGTGTGGAAAGGACCTTGTGTAAGTCAAACCGGCTACGATAATCTAGAGGTGGGTGAATAGATTATCTCCATCTTTTCAATTATGCCCTCTTTTTCGAACAAAACAAGCCAAGACAATAATAAAAGTGCGGAAAGTAAATAACACACGTCGATTTATAGAGCTTCACCCACCTAGGGTCTACCACCCCAGTATATCCGGGATGAGTTTCGAAAAAGAAAGAGAATTTTATTAATTACCACAATTAATACAAATTCAACTTACAACACCTTGAAGAGCACCACACTCTTCTTCAACACCACCTTTGGAGATTACCACAATCTCCTTTTGAAGATTACCACAATCTTCCTTCAACGGCACCTTTGAAGATCCCCACAATCTTCAATCTTGAAGAATACCAAATTCTTCAAACACCTCAAGAGCACCACACTCTTGAAACACCTATCACCTAGATCACCCAAGTGTATTCTTAACACAAGAATACTCACAAGGATGTCTTGTGTTGAATGATGACCAAAATCAAGATTACAACTCAATAATGAATAATACAATTTGAGTGCAAGTGTAATCAAGAAATGAAAGCCTAGACCTCAAGATGTGAAAGTGATAAGCTAGGCAAATTACAACAAGAATGATAACAATGAAGAGCTAAAGACTTTGCTTGAATGTATCTTGTTGTGTTGTATATCAAGTGTTATATTGGTTGCTCCAAAACTTCCTCTATTTATAGGAGATGATTGATCAAGCATAGTCTCCTCTTGGGAATTGAAAATCTACAGAAAAATACAATTAAAATCAAGAATATAACTGTTAGAAATCAATCCCACAATTTAAGGAAAGTTTGTCTGCTGCACAACGGTTAGAAATTTGCTGTCAAACTTGAGGGTGACCGGTCGCGCAGTGACAGAGATTAAAAAGAAACATTGCAAAATTTACATAGGGCGACCGGTCCAAGGGGTCTTCGACCGGTAGACCCCTTGAATTACTGGTCCCCCTTAATTCTAAAACAAGATTTGTAAGTTCTGTTTCAACGCAAGAGTTGCAGGCACCGATCGCACCCTGGGCGACCGGTCGACCGGACCGGTCGATGCCCAGGGCGACCGGTCGACCTGACCAAATTTTCCTCCGTCTCATTTTCTGTTTCAAGATTCATCTTCAGGTACGGGTTGTCCTATAGGGCGACCGGTCGACCTCGAGACATAAATGTTGTCCAATATTTGTCGAAAATAAACCTCAAGAAAAATACTCCGAAAATTTAGTAAAAATATTTTAAACCGATCGGGAGTATTTAGACAACATTTAGGAACCTTGTTTTGATGTAAAAACTTATTAACATAAAATCATTAAAAGTGTTGTCCAATTTTATCTAAAATAAAACTTGAAAAAATACTCCGAATAAATAGTAAAAAAACATTTTAAATCATTTAGGAGTATTTGGACAACAATTAAAAATATTATTTTGGTGTAATAATAAAATCATCAAAATTAAGATAAAAACATGTATCAAACACCTTGCTCACTGTGGGGGTGGCGGCGGAAAGTGGCCCTGGGAGATGTGCCACATTTGTACCTGATGCATCATTTGCAACATCTCCAATTCCCGCTGCTCCTGGGCCTGATACCTCTGCTCCTGGGCTTGATACCTCTGCTCTTGCTCCGTTCACAAAGCAAGGAACTCCTCCTGGTGATGCCGAAAATCATCCGATACTGCCGAAAATCATCCTGGTGATGCCTAAAATCGTCCCTGTGCTGTCGCATGCTCTCCTCAAGAGCAAAGAGTCTATCCTGGTAATCCTGTCCCCCACGCTCCTCACCTTGGTGGGAGCTTTCTGGAATGTCGGGCCTCCCAGTGGGAATCCCTGCTCAAAGCCCCCCTGCTGGAAACCTGGCTCAAAACCCCTCTCTTGCCGATCATATTCCCTTGCCTCAATCGCCAAGTCCTCCTCATCGGGCAACTCGGCTACCCTCCTCTTTTTTCTTGTAGTCAGGTCATCCATGACTCTGATATGTGCCTCAGAGTTCATGAGCCAGTTAATTTCATTGTCCACCACAGCTGTGAGCTGCGAGGTTAGGAAGTGGGAAAGCCGGGCAAACCTTTTGTTGGAAGAAGATTATGTTTTCTTCGTAGGTTATTATTTTCATCTGGCGGGGCGTTCATGTATATACTCCGACTGCTCGCAATGGGCTCCATTTTTCACAAATCGACCCCAAAATGTCGAGCAATGGGAGTTAACATTCCCCCAATCAGTGTCGTCCCCGCGGTCTGTCTGGCAATGAACATGGCGTGTTCCACAAAGTGGGCCGCCATGTTGTAGGGTGTACGGGTGAGCATACACCAAAGTAGGTATAGCTCTCGAGCTTGCATACCTCCGTTATTTTGTTGGGCGTAGATGGAGTGCGCGGTGACCTTTTGGATGTAGGTCCCAAGGGGTGTAAGTGTAAGGTTTAGAAGGGGGGGTTGAATAAACCTTACCAAATTTTTGATTTAGTCCTTTTAAAAGTTCGAGTTGATACTACATACCGGTGTGTCCTTGGTGATGACCAATTTAGTTAATCAAGAGAGTTAGTCTCTCAACGGACTCAATCGAGTGTTGATGGAATAACTCATTGTTAAGTCTAAATTAACTCAACGTGGTTTGATTTTATTGGAAGACTTAACACCCTTAAGTTTGGTTAAGTAGAGATTTAGAGCTTGATTTAGTACTTAGAGATTATCTAATGGATAGCAAATATGTCACAGAATTAAACAAATATGATGCAAGAATTAAAGTCTGAAATGTAAATGACACAATAAGATTTTTATAGAGGTTCGAAGATGGGGTAATTCTTCTACTCCTCTCTTCTCCAACTCCGGAGGAATCCACTAGGTATTGATCAAGTATACAAAGTGGTAACAGTCCGGATACAAGTCTTGATCACACACGGTGACTTGATCCTTTGGGAATCGATCGAGACGCCTTGATCACTCGGTGGCTTCTCGTGCGACTCGCCTTCTTCACAGGCGGTGCTTTGCTACTGACTCACTTGCTTAAGCTCTTTGGATTTGATCACGAAGCCCTCCAAAAGCTCAAGACTTGGTTCGACCTTGAACCTTCCTACAATCCTTCGAGGAATGTAGACCCCTTGATTTTTCGGTATTTTCCTCTTCAACCGATTGAAGTTATCTTTCCTTCACAGTGAGTGTTGGATTGATGTTCTTCGTAGTGTAGGCTTGAGGATTGAGAATATTCAGGTTTGATTCTAATAATTGCTTGAACGTTTGTGGTTCGGTCTCCTCTCTTAATTCTCAAAGTCATTTCTCGGCCTTTTATAGTGATCTTTCAAAAATTTGCCCGTTGAAGAGATATGCTTATTTTTGAAAGTCACTTTGCGATCGTTGGCTTGTCTTGTTGCGATCCTTGGAATTGCCATTTCCTCGTTTGAATTGTTCTTCACCTTTTTGAGTTCGACACGGTGTAGTGCTTCCCATTGGTTTATTCCTTTTGCACGCTTCTCGGGACTGAGCACTTCGAGAAAGGTAGTATGAAGATATTACTTGTTTAGGTAATTCTCTTGATTTACGGCAACGGATCTTTTTGATTATCTCGACTTGATCGCATTTTCTTGCTTTCCCAGGTGACTTAGAGTCGACTTCCGGTCATTGGATGACTCTTGTCACTTCAACTTGAGACTTGGCTTTTCTTGAGTTGACTTGATCGATACTCCACTCACCGCATCTCATCTCGCTTCTTGATAGAGTTCCCGTCTACTCTTCTTTGCCATACTAATTTTGTCTTGCACGTGAGTCTTCCTTCTAGTCTCCAGTTGTCTTCTTGCATGTTTGGGCGTAGCTGACTTAACTCAGCTTGACCAACCCTATTTATTACAATGCAGTTTACAACAAAAAATGGGGTGCCAACTTCCTATTCTAAGTTTTACATGGCATTCATCAAAATCTAAACAATAAATTTCCTAACAATTTCCCCCTTTTTGATGATGCCAAAACTTAAACCATTCAAAAATGTAAATAGCAAAGATACATACAGATAGTGTATTCACATAGAATGTATGCGTAGAATCAATCCTTTTATTGATCATAACATTCTTGTTCTTTTACACAACTGTTTACAAGGTGTATCAGAGCATACATTTGTCTACACAAAACAAATAAAGAATTTATAGCTTTATTGCAGAAGACTTACATAGTATGTATTTACATAATGAAATACATGAAGGGGTGGACAACAACACTTCATCTCCTTCGCTGTCTCCTTCTTTCATCTTGTTCAACATCTTCTGCTCTTCTTCTCTTTTTCTCATCAACCGCTTTTTCTTTCTTCTTTTCATATGCCTTCCTGGCGACTTCATCTCTTCTTAATCTTTCTTGTCTTTCCTCCCATAGCTGAGTTTGTCTCTTGTTTTCTTCTTCTATTCTTTTCGTATACTCAAGCATTACTTTTAGCCACTTACAAATTTGCTATTTGGTCAAGACCAGCCCAAGATATCCCTCCTTTCTTGCCTGGATCTACGTATTCAATGTTTTTGGGCGGAGGCCCCAGTGAAACCTCTTCCTCCACCACGCTTCTTCTGTACCTCCTGCAGGCGTGTATTGTACTAGGTCTTCTTCTTTCCGGTGAGTGACCGGCGGAGTGACCCAGCAGAGTGGTAGTCTCTTTGCCTGTCGCCTTCTTCACATAACGTGAGACCCTTTTCCCAAGACAAGTCCCAAGCTTGAGCCATAGACATATTTGCAAAGTATCCTTGGATAGCGGCGTTTTAAATTCATCAACTGATCGTGGCTCTGTCCCGACATCCGAGATGGCATAAGTGTCTCTGTCTCTTTGGAATGCCTCCATGTTGTTTCAAGATGTTCATAACTCGGGCATCCATTCTTCCTTCCACTTCCTCCATCCCCGCTTCAATTGTCTTTCTCTTTTCGGCCATAGATATAGCAGAGTGTTGGAGTGGCGGAGTCGGGGAGTTTTTGCGACAATGTCATTTGTGTGACAAGACCTTGTTGGGGGTTTGTGCGATCATCAAGGTCACATCTTTCGATCCTTCCCCTCAACGGATTTTCCTTTCTTTTGTTTCAACACTTCCTCATTTGTCTTTCCCTTCTTTGCAGCATCCACTTTTTTCGACTTCGGATCTCTTCGTGCTTTAAGGTATTCCTCTTCCCCTTTTTGGCATCATCAAAGGAGAGAGCAACGCTGGAAACATCTTGCAAGCGGAAGTCGAGCCTGTTGATAGTCGAGTTCGTCTTGAGTCTGCTGCGGAGTATGCGCACGAAATTGAGCGAGTAGCGTTGGACTCTTGAAATTAGCTTCATTTCAGCCATGAGAAGGCTGAATTTTTTCTGTCCATATTTGCTTAGGACACCGGAGATCACTCTTATTTTGCTCACGCAGCGACTTTATCTCGCGAAGTATGAGCTTCATGCATGTGCTCAATGTGTTCTCTCAATTTCGTTTTTGCATCGGCATTCTCGACTCTCCATACCAGCAACTTGTTGAACAATGTCTGAAGTATCTAACTTGTTCCACACGCATTGTTTTTCTTTGTTGCCACCATTCCCCGATCCTCGATGTTATGCCTCTCAAGTCGTGAGAAGATTGGCATCTCTGTTGTCGGCCGCATGTCCATAGAGGCCTGGTGCCTCTCCATCCGTTCAATCTCAGCCAATAATGCTTTGAACACCTCCCGAACTTCGTTGTTTCTTCCGATGCGGTGATGGCCACATAACGTCAAAGTCATAGTCACCGAACGATGGTACTGACTAGATGATGGAGTGATGTCTGTGGAAGCATGCGAGCTCGTTCTCGACTCTTGGGAGGTCGGGTACCTCCAGAGAAATGAAAAGATTCTATAAAGGAATCATCACGGCCAACCGGTATTTGTTCAATGATGAGAGGTGCGCGTGAGGTTCCTTTTAGAGTCGAACCCGCTTGACTTGGGAGCCTGCTTGCAGTGGACTCTGTTTCATTTGGGGTCTGTTGTGAAGTGGACCTGACTTCTTTGAGCCTCATTGTCTCAACAGCCGTTCGTTGGTCTCGATTGGTTTCTCAATTGAGTGGACTGGTCCTCGGCCTTATCGAAGCGTCATCGGACGATGATGAGATTTCCATTGGTGGCTCATCATCAAAAATGAAAGTTTGACGAGTAGTCTTGAGATCGACTTGCTCGTCCGGGAACATCCGCAATCGAAGTCTTTTGGATGCATCACGGGGATGACTCGCTAACCCGTCGCTTTCCCGATCCCGAGAAAGGTTACATCAGGATTATCCCCGGGAATCATGAAGCGCGATTATCTCCTTTTCGGGATGGGTCAATGATAGCAGGAGGGATGTTCTCTACTTGACCTCTTTACCCCGGAAGTCTCAACCTCCCGTGGGCCTTCATTACCTCTTGCGGTCTCGACCGCAATGAGGCCTCGGACCTCCCTTTCGTGATGTCGTGTCTTAGGGTCTTCTGTGGTGGCATCCATTGGAGTCTCAACCCCATGGATTGCACTTTCATCGCCAGAGTGTTAACTCCCGGTACATTCTTCCGTGCCTCATTTGCATTAGCATTAGCGTCATTAGCCTTCGAGTAGTTGGCACCTCGGTGGGACAATCTCAATTGTGCGTGCTTCGTTGATGACAACTTCTTTGTGTACTTTGTGGTTGTTCCTTCTCCACTTCGCCTCCTAGATTCGTCGTGGAGTCATCTGCGACATTCTCCGACCTTGCTGCAGTGGAGGGAGTTTCTCCCCCGGCGCACCACCGAGTGACTTGGAATGGGGTCACTCGTCTCCAAACTCCTGGCTGTTTTTCCGAGTGTTCAGCCGTTGGGGCGGTGGTGAGACACCTTCATTAGGGTTGGCTCAACCGGGGTCCCCACTAACCAGTTTCATCGCCAGTTCCTTAATTCCTTCTTCCGAGTGAGCGGGAAGTGGTGGCGGCAACAACAGTGGCGATTTTTTGAACCACTCCCATTGGATCAATTTCATTTGTGTTTTGGAGGACTCTCTGGTCCCTCCATCAATCTTTTCTCGTGAAGGATTCTAGATTCGTGCAATGCTTGCTTTGCATTTGCAACTTTTACGTGGCGGCAGAGTCCGGATCTCATCATCAGCCGGATAAGACATCAAGGAGATGATGTGTGTGTTCTGTGGTGCGGTGATAGGGCGGAGATCTTTGGCCTTCTCACGTGCCCTCGCTTCCTCTCCTCTCCTGTCTTTCCTTCTCCTTGTCTTTGAAGATCTGCAAGATATACGTGCGATTTTCTTCATCCAGTGCTTGGACCACATGGTCACTCCAAGGAAGTTCAAGCAGTTCCTCTTCCTCTTCTATAAATTCAGCCGTTGGAACTGTTCCTTGATCGACTCAATTTCCACTTCCTCCACTCTCGCAGACGATTTTGGATGTCCTGGGTAAAGTGGGGATAGGATCATCACATCACTATCACTCTATCAACTTCTTCTTTGTGTCTCGGTGCATGCGGACTACTGACTATTTCTTGATTTGCCTCTGTGACGCTTCTTCCAGACTTAGTTGTTTCATCAATTACATCCGGGGACTCTCTTTGCTTCAGCAGTTTCTTGTATTTGTTCAGTGAGTGGCGACTCATTGGGTTTCTCAAGCTCGGAGTGCTTGATGATTTTTCTTCGTCTTCTAGTTTGTACCGGAGGGATTTACGGTTCAGAGACGATTTTTCTTGAGTCTTGGGGCGGGGGGCTTGGCCGGTGCCTTCTTTCAAGAGTGGCCATCTTGGCTTATCAGATCTCCTCTTTTTGACGATCCGAGAAGGTAGTTGAGAGTCCTTCTCGACCGCTCTTCTTTGGGGGCGGGAGACACGGCTGCGAGGGCGGGTGACTCTGCGCTGCGGCGGGAGCGAGTTTGACTTTCTTTTTGCGGGAGAGCAGCAGATCTTCTTTGTACTGCAGGGGCAACTTTCTTCTTTGGTGGAGAGGAAAACAATTTGTATCTTCAGTGGTCACTGATTCTCCTCACTCGTGTCGCTCTCTCTTGGCGTAGGGCTCTCTTCGTGCGCCAGAGAGGTTTGATCTGAACATCCTCTTGTTTACATGGAACGCCTTTCCATGTCTAAGAGGGACTCCTTTCACCTCCATCAGTAGGCCAATCACAGGCCATATCCTAGGGATCCTCCAAATGTGCCATCTTCCTTGAAGGATTTGTTCCCTACATTCGGCATAGTCTGCTTTGTAGACAAACTCAAATTTGAGTTTATTTTCCTTTCTTCAATGATCGCTGCCATCACGATCAACTTTGCTTTTGATTGGTCAAAGCGCCAAATTTGATGTCAATACATTTGGCAACTATGTCCAACGACTTGTGATAATCCTCCTTCAGCAGCCCTCTTGTTTCTTTGTGTAAACTATTTTATCAGTGTAGTCGGGCTTGGCTATTTCCTTCCAAGCGGCAGCCAGGTTTACATCAACCGTTAATTTCGATGCTCCTTCCATTGGTAGTGGCGTGTTGTTCACCAAATCCTTGGCGAGAGATGGTGAGCTTTTTCCGTGAATGATGACTTTATCCCTTCATCGTGAATCTCAGCATTCACGTAGAATCGTGCGACCTCCTCCACATAGGTCATCGGATATTCAGTCGAGAAACGATTTCACCCCAGGACGTTTCCAATTTCTCGGCAATTTTCATCACTAGGGTGTCGTCGGACCCTGTTTCACCATCGCCGAAATCCCAAGAGACCGGGTGTGGATTTGTTTTCCTAACTTGACAAAATCATAGGTTGGTGCCATCCTTCAGATTCTACCGAAGAAAACTTAAAGATTGATTTGAAGACAGATAGGGTTTTGAGAAAATTTTTGCCTTTGCTTTCGAGAGAAAGAAATGAATAGTTTTGGTAGTGTGTGAGAGAAACGGACGAAAAATGGTTTAAGTATGGTTTATGAAAGGCGTGCGGGTGGTTTTGAAATGGGATCGAAATCAACGGCTTAGATTTGCACGCCGATTGAGCATTTAATGTCTCGCATTTAATGCGGCAAAGATTTATATCCAATCATAAGTTTAGTGTGCGGCTTTTGCTGTACACGTCATAATTATCTTGACGTCATTCTTAAAAACATTCCCACTTAGTAAAAATGACTGCGTTTTTGTCACTTTGCTCATAAATGATTCACTTTTGCTCTCATTTGGTTTAGCTCTTCTTTTCTCATTTCTCTTTGTGACTAAATTTGTCGGTGACTTGGTATATTTGTCTTTCCGACACGGTGATTTACTTAGCTGATTTGTTAGTTCACTCTTTTTCCTTTTTGTGTTCCATTTCTTTTCTTTTGATTCTTCCGAAAGTGTCACCACTCAATTAACCCTAAATCATGCTTGAGTTCTTCAAATCTTGATTCACATAATGGTTTTGTGAAGATGTCACCAATTGTTTATCGGTTGAGATATACTCCAAAATGATATTCTTTTCAACATGATCTCTTATGAAGTGATATCTCGACATCAATATGCTTTGTTCTTGAGTGCAACACAGATTTTGAGTAATTGCAATTGCATTTTTGTGTTATCACACATGATTGGAATTTCTTTTTCCTCAACTTCATAGTCTCTAAATTTCTTTGTCTCATCCATAGGACTTGGGCACAACATTGCCGCAGCCTATGTATTCTCGCTTTCATTTGTAGAGGTGGCTATTGAATTTTGCTTCTTGCTAAACCAGGAAATCAAAGCATGTTTCCTAGCATTTGACATGTGCCCGAGGTGTTTTTTCATCAACTCGCATCCAAAGATAGTCGAGTCCGAATAGCCAATTAGCTTGAATCCACCTTCCTTTGGATACCATAAGCCAACTTCTTGGCTTCCTTTCAAGTATCTCAATATTCTCTTAGTCTTTGTCATATGGCTCTCTTTTGGGGCGATTGAAATCTTGCACATACACCTACAAAGACAAAGGTGATGTACGGCCGCTTGCTATGAGATAGAGCAATGATCCAATAAGTGCTCAGTATCTTGTTTGATCTACGGGCTTGCCATCCTGCATCCATGTCCATTTTTGATCGATGTATTCATTGGTATTTTTCTGAAGACTTCTCCTCCATACCAAATTTCTTCATTAAATCTCTCGGTGTATTTTGTTTGACTTATGAAGGTTCCATCCTTGAGCTTGTTTCACTTGGAGTCCAAGGATGAATGTTAGCTCTCCCATCATGCTCATTTCAAATTTACTTTGCATGAGGTTTGAAAATTTTTCACGACTCTTTGTTTGTGGATCCAAAAATGATGTCATCCACATATATTTGAACAAGCACAAAAGTATACTCGATTAGGAATTGTGAAAGAGTATCATACCATGCTCACGGGTGCCTGTTTCAATCCATACAAGGCTTTCTTGAGTTTGTATACCTTATCTCCAAGAGTCTTCCGCTCAAATCCTCGGAGGTTGTTCAACATACACTTTTTCTTCCAATAAGCCATTTAGGAATGCACTTTTTACATCCATCTGATATACAATGAAATTCTTGTGAGCTGCATAGGCAAGAAACATCCTTATAGCTTCCAATCTTGCTACAGGAGCAAATGTTTCATCAAAATCTATTCCTTCTTCTTGGTAATATCCTTTGGCTACTAGTCTTGCTTTGTTTCTTACCATATAACCTTCCTCGTTCATCTTGTTTCGAACACCCATTTAGTACCAATAACGTTTTGATGGATGGGTCTTTGAACTAATTCCCATACTTTATTTCTTTCAAAGCGATTGACTCTTCTTGCATAGCTTGAATCCAATGTGTGTCGTCCAATGCTTGTAACACATCTTTGGGCTCTATTTGCGAGATAAAGCATGTGAACATAGCTTCTTGTTGAGTTCTGGATCTTGTTTTGACACCTTCTCTTATATCTCCAATGACAAGTTCGGTGGATGGTCTCTCGGCCATCTTACATCAAAGTTGAAGTAAGTAAGTTTGGATTGATCGTCTAGCAAACATTTGTGTTGCTTTGATCAGCTCTTTCGTATTCACTTAGCTGCAAATTTTCCATTGTTTTTGAGATTCGGCTATTTCATCTTCTTTTGAGTTTATAATTCCGGTTTCAACTTCAAAGATAGGGATTTTTCGTGTGTTTGAATGATTGACTTGTCAGTTGACTCTTCAATATCTTCTCCATTTACATTTGGCTCATCGAATACCACATGAATGGATTCTCTCCGCAACCATAGTCCTTTTGTTGAGTACTGTGAGGCTTTGCTTTCATCCGAGTATCCCAAGAAGATACCTTCATCGCCTTTAGCATCGAAGGCCTTTAGATTATCTTTGCCATTGTTGTGGATGAAGCATTTACATCCAAATATTCTAAAATACGCAACATTTGGTTTTCTTCCACCAAATCTCATAGGGTGTCTTTGTCACCGTCTCATTTTTATCATACATCTGTTTTGAGTGTAGCAAGTGTGTTGATTGCTTCACCCAAAATCTTTTTGGTAACCCTGCTTCAGCTAACATGGTCCTTCACGCTTCTTTGAGAGTTCTGTTTCCTTCTTTCGCAACTCCATTTTTGTGGAGTCCTTGTGCAGATAGTTCATGACCAATACCATTTTCAATACAATATCGAGTTATTATTCCATTGACAAACTCGGTTCCTCCGCCTCGATCTTATTTTGATAATGGTTTGGCTCTTCTTGTTTTGAATCCTCTTCATCAATGTGGTAGTTTCGTAGAGTTTCTTTCTTCTTACACATGAATATTGTCCATGTATATCTTGAGTAGTCATCTACTACCACCAAGGTGTATTTCTTCCCACTTATCGGGTTTGGTTCCACTTTGGGCCAAATAGATCCATATGTAGCAGATGCAATATTCTTGTTGAAGATGGACATGTCTTTTCTTTGAATGAAGATTTGATTTGTTTTCCTTCCGACATGCATCACATATACTCTCCTTCTTGTATACCGAGTCCTGAAGTCCTTCCACAAGATTACTTCTTGTAAGCTTGTTAATCGTTTTGAAATTCGGGTGACTCACTTTTTTGTGCCAACCAACTTGATTCAAATTTTGTGCTCTTTGCTAATAGACAGTCTTGTGTGTAGCGGTTGACCAATCTACTACATACATGTTCTTTTGTGCGCATCCTTGCAATACAACTTCATTCGATTCAAGATCCTTGATTTGGCATATACCCATGTTGAATCCAACATTATAGCCCTTGTCACGAGTTGATCGATGCTTAGCAAGTTGAAGTTGAGTCCTTCAATATATGCAACATCCGTAATTTCTAATCCGTTCCTCTTGATAGATCCAATGCCTCTTATTTCACCTGGAGCTTCATTTCCTCCAAATATGACTTTTGCTCCTTTAACTTCCTTGAATTTTTGGCTGATTTTTCTTGTTTCTGTCATATGTCCGGGAATGACCACTATCCATGTACCAGGTTCCTTGGCACTCACTGTTCTTGAACCGCAATCAAGGAAATTAAGTTTTAGGTACCCATATTTGTCGGGTCCCGAGGGGTTAGAGTTGTAAGATGATCCAACCAACTTATAGCCAAATGATTTGACTAAGGGGTTGCCATCTATCGATGCCATAATCATAATTAATCTTGGCAAATTGCTTGGGGATTTTAGGTTCATACAATTTGTCTCTTTTGTCCGTATGTCCTGTGTATATGTTTTAGCAATCGCCTTCTTTGGGTAATTGTGGTGTCTCGAGTGTAGTGCCTAGGTGCATATTTGTCTTTGATGAAAGCTCTTATACTTTTGGAATGGCCTTTCTTGAGTTCTAGGCCTTTGCCATTTGGGCTTATATTCCATAAGTCTATGTTGATAGTTCACATCATTCCAATCGGCTTGGCTTGGATATTTTCTACCATTCCCATCATATGTATTTATTTTATAGATTTTCTAGGGTTTTTGGTAGCTCTACTTCTTCTTTATAGAGTATTTCTGTTTGGAGTTTCTTTGAGGAACTCGATGAATCTCTTCTCATTTGTCCTTTCAGCGCACTCAATTGTTTTCCTTTTCCTTTATAACCAAGGCCAGTTTGCTTGTAATTGTGCTTTGGAGTGAATGTGTGTGCAACATTTAGAGTTTTGGATTTTTAGACTCTTCATTGCTTGAAGATCCTTTTTCCAAAATTACTCTTGAAGTTTGACATATCACGAGAGGAGTTAAATCCTAAACTTTGTCTTATCTCCACATTCTCTTTGACTCATAATAAGATCATCTAATGATTTAGATGCCTTAGTGAATGAGGCAATAACATTTTTGAGGTCATTCTCCTCTTTTCTATGGCAACTATTTCTGCTATTAACTTAGCATTTTCAGCCTTTAAACTTTCATTCTCATCGGACTATTTGACTTAGAGTACTCGGCTCCTTAGTCGACTTTGAGTTTGGCTCTTGAGTAGGCTATTTTCCTCATTTAGTAGTGTGTGTGAGGATTTAATGTGTTCAAAATCTTTCATCATTTTGCCTAATGAATCATAAAGATCGAGTGGGTGATGAAGTGTGTGTGTCATGATCACTATCACTAGAATCCGAGTTTGATGAGTTAGAGTGTACCTCATTTTCTTGGTCAAGGTTGATCTTGTTCCTTGGCCATCAAACGGATCAAGGCTTCTTCTTCGAGTCACTTGAGTAATCGCTTCACCGCCCTCGAATGTTTGTTTCTCTTGACTTGGCATTGTCTCGCGGTTTGACCATCATTGCCTTTTTCTTTTCTTGTCTTCTTTCTCTCTCGAAGACCTTTCTTTCTTCTTCATTCTTGTATTTGTTGACTACAGGATATGAGCAATCAATGGCATAGTGACTGGTTGTCTGATTTCAAAGATAGATATTCAACCTTTTGATCAGCTCTTTCCATTCTTGGATTGTCGCCCTTTGATATTCACTTTTGATGATCTATTCTCTTGGTTGGTCTATCTTCCCTTGATTTGGAGGGGAGCCGAGTGTCTTCGGAAGATTCGCCTTTCCTCTCTTGTAGTTCTTATTGAAGAACTTGTTGAACCTTTTAACCATCGGGCTATTTCTTCCGGATCAATGTCTTCTTTGACCTCAGCTCTCTTCCCATCTTTAACAATTAAAGCAAATTTGTTTTGGGTACAACTGTCTCTTCTGGTCTTTTCTTCTCGGCTCAAACTCGTAGGCTTTGAGGTCCGAGAATAATTCATGGTTGGATGTCTTTGATAGGTCCATGGAATGTCTTAGTGCCATGACTTTCATTTCCCATTCATTTGGAAGACTTTTTAGATCTTCATACACATTTCTTCGTGTATATTCATTTCCAAGTGCGAGATAGCTCGTTGGTGATTTCGTGAACCGAGCATCCAGTTGATCCAGGTTTTTTCCGAGATCATTTTGAAGTTCTCAAATTTTCAGACGCCACCGATAATTTGTTTTCTTTGATTTGCTTTCACGAGCCTTCACAAATCAATATTAGCTTGTCCCAGATTTCTTTAGCCATGAACATGGCTTTGTCCAAGGTTTTGTAAAGGATGTCCTTAGCTACATTGTCCAGGTTGTATCTTTTTCTATCATCATTTGTCCATTCGGTTCTTGGTTTTTCAACCATGGCGGTGTCCGGGAGCAAAGATCCTCTTCACCTCTTGCAGACTCTTCTTACAAATTTGTGTTCACCTTTAAGATTTGCAAAGTGCCCATCCTCTATCACTATCCACATCTCATCATGTAATCTTTGATAGATGAGCACGCATACGAATTTTCTAATCATCAAATTCTTCAATTGTGAACATAGGGATGCGTGTCAAATTTGCTTCCATGATAATGAATTTTAATGATAAAAAGAGTTTTGAAGGTTTAAGTACTAAAGCGAGGCTTTGAAAGGTTTGGAGATCTAGTTCAAGAACGGTGCGGATGGAAGGCTAAATGAACCAACCGCTCCGATACCACTTGTAGGTCCCAAGGGGTGTAAGTGTAAGGTTTAGAAGGGGTTGAATAAACCTTACCAAATTTTTGATTTAGTCCTTTTAAAAGTTCGAGTTGATACTACACAAATTTGTGTCCTTGGTGGGACACCAATTTAGTTAATCAAGAGAGTTAGTCTCTCAAATGCAGACTCAATCGAGCCGCATTGATGAAATAACTCACCAAGTGTTAAGTCTAAATTAACTCAACCGTGGTTTGATTTATTGGAAGACTTAACACCCTTAAGTTTGGTTAAGTAGAGATTTAGAGCTTGATTTAGTACTTAGAGATTATCTAATGGATATCAAATATGTCAGCAGAATTAAACAAATATGATGCAAGAATTAAAGTGTTGAAATGTAAATGACACAATAAGATTTTTATAGAGGTTCAAGATGGGGTAATTCTTCTACTCCTCTCTTCTCCAACTCCTGGAGGAATCCACTAGGTATTGATCAAGATATACAAAGTGGTAAGTCCGGATACAAGTCTTGATCACACGGTGACTTGATCCTTTGGGACTCGTCTGGGAGACGCCTTGATCACTCAGTGGCTTCAAACGACTCAGCCTTCTTCACGGCGGCAGCTTGCTTTGCTACTACTGACTCACTTGCTTAAGCTCTTTGGATTTGATCACGAAGCCCTCCAAAAGCTCAAGACTTGGTTCGACCTTGAACCTTCCTACAATCCTTCGAGGAATGTAGACCCTTGATTTTTCAAAAGATTTTCCTCTTCAACTGATTGAAGTTATCTTTCCTTCACGGTGAGTGTTGGATTGATGTTCTTCGTAGTATAGGCTTGAGGATTGAGAATATTTAGGTTTACGTTCTAATAATTGCTTGAACGTTTGTGGTTGGTCTCTCTCTTAATTCTCAAAGTCATTTCTCGCTTTTTTATAGTGATCTTTCAAAAATTTGCCCGTTGAAGAGATAGGCTTATTTTTGAAAGTCACTTGCGTCGTTGGCTTGTCTTGTTGCGATCCTTGGAATTGCCATTTCCTCGTATGAATTGTTCTTCACCTTTTCAGAGTTCGACACGGTGTAGTGCTTCCCATTGGTTTATTTCTTTTGCACGCTTCTCGGGACTGAGCACTTCGAGAAAGGTAGTATGGAGATATTACTTGTTTAGGTAATTCTCTTGATTTCGTGGCAACGGATCTTTTTTGATTATCTCGACTTTTTTGCATTTCCTTGCTTTCCCAGGTGACTTAGAGTCACTTCCGGTCATTGGATGACTCTTGTCACTTCAACTTGAGACTTGGCTTTTCTTGAGTTGACTTGATCGATACTCCACTTGCATCTCACTGCTTCTTCTTCAGAGAGTTCCCGTCTACTCTTCTTTGCCATACTTCATTTGTCTTGCAATGAGTCTTCCTTCTAGTCTCCAGTTGTCTTCTTGCATGTTTGGGCGTAGGCCGACTTAACTCACCTTGACCAGCCCTATTTATTACAATGCGATTTTACAACAAAAAATGGGGTGCCAACTTCCTATTCTAAGTTTTACATGGCATTCATCAAAATCTAAACAATAAATTTCCTAACATTGGATACAGCGGAAGACGGGGTTGCGGAGTGCGAAGGCCTTAGATGAGCGTGCCTCATATGGCATCGGGCTAGTTTCCGGTGTCTGAACCCACAATCGCCAGAAATCATATTGGCTATAATTCGCTACGGGCCGAAAAGGGGCTTTAGTCGGTACCCCAAAAATCTCGTTGAGTTGGGCGATAGAGACATGCCGCCACTCATTTCCCAATTGAAAATGGATAGCCTGGGGCTCGTTGTTCGCTCTTGTTTTGGTAGTATCCAATGTTCTTAGGAACTCGAGCGCTAGCATTTTATACGACGGCCACCGTCCTTGCATGATGGCAGTCCACCCCACCCGTTCGAACATCTGCCAAACCTCATCGTGTATCCCAATAGCTTGGGTACAGTCGTCGTCAGCATATCTTGTTGGCATAAATGCACGAGTGATCAACCTGTTCCAGCATTCCAGGAATTCGGCCTCAGTCAGAATAAGCCCATAAGCCTCGGGGCTATCTGGGTATGGTTCCTGTCGTGCGGCAGCGGCCCCCCATCCTCATCTACCTCGACCTCGTCGGTTCCTTTGATCAGCCATATGTTCAAGTCTGTACCTAGCAAAATAGATGTGAGATTCCGAACATGCCAAGCAATACAAGAACATGATGAATTCAATTCAAACAATTCAAATACGGCAAAGTGTCTCATCCCTACAATTCAATCAACAATTAAGCTCCCAAGTTCAACTAACAATGTAATTGCAGAGAAACCTAGTCACCAACACCCTAAATAATCAAGCTCATGCATAATTCATCAATAAATCAACCAAAAATACCATAATTCAACAACCCATGAGGTGTTCGATAAAATGCCCAATAGAAAAATCAAGCTAAAACATGGCAAATTCATCAAAACATGCATCATACATGAACTCTAATCCATAATCTACAAGAAATTCGAAACAAAACATGAAATTCTTACCGGAATTCTTGAAAATTAGGGAAGAGATGAACTTGAAACCCTGAGCTCCTTTTCACACAAAATCCTTCTCCAAATCGAGTTCAAGAGTGGAATTGGTGTGTGAGTAGTGTGGGGGTGAATTTGTAGTGGAAATACAAGTGAAATTTGCAAAATTTTGAGAGTAAGTATTTGTGAAGGAAAGAATGACCCATGCACGACTTAAGAATAACTCTGCCGACAGGTGCACGGGCCGTGCGCCTGGTGCACGGGCTACCCATACGGGGGGTCGAGACTTTAATCCAAATTCCTGGAAACCGCATGGGTTGCCCGTGCGGGGTGCCGTGAATTCATTCCCAAATCCTGGTGCCCGCACGGGCCGTGCGCATGGCGCACGCCCTGCTCGTGCGGGGTACCGAACTTCAGCTCCGAATTTTTCCATTTTTTTTAAGGGAAAGCAAAAAGAAATCCTACCTATGAAAGCATAAAAAATCCTAACTTAGCAAATGGAAAACAAACCAACAAAACATGGGAAGAAATAAAACAGCAAACCATTGGGTTGCCTCCCAACAAGCGCTAAATTTAACGTCTATAGTTTGACGCCTGTTTTACTCGATTACGGTTCCAGCAAAGTGAGGCGTGTCACCTCTTCCTTTTGATCTCTGTGAAGGTAATGTTTAATCCGCTGGCCATTTACCATGAACGTCTCCCCATCTCGGCTCAACAATTCCACTATTCCTGGAGGACTTAACACTTTCTTAATCACAAACGGCCCCGACCACCGAGACTTAAGTTTTCTGGGAAAGAGTTTAAGACGCGAGTTAAACATAAGGACTTGTTCACCCAGTAAAAACTCTCTCTTCTTTATCATTCGATCATGCCATATCTTGGTGCGTTCCTTGTAAATCCAGGAATTTTCATAGGCTTCATCCCGGAACTCCTCCATCTCATTCAAATGTAAGAGCCTCTTCTCACCCGCTACTTGGAAGTCAAAATTTAACTTCTTCACAGCCCAAAACGCCTTATGCTCTAATTCGACGGGCAAGTGACACGATTTCCTGAATACCAACTGATATGGTGATGTGCCCAATGGTGTCTTGTATGCGGTTCGATATGCCCATAATGCATCATCTAGCTTCATAGCCCAATTCTTGCGATTTATATTCACTGTCTTTTCCAAGATTTGCTTAATCTCACGATTGGCTACCTCTGCTTGCCCGTTCGCTTGCGGATGATATGTTAATGCCACCTTGTGCTTGACCCCGTACTTCGCAAGTAAAGTGCTCATCAATTTATGTTAGATAAATGTTTTTATCATGATTTTGATGATTTTGTTCGATTTTGTTCAAATGAGTTTTTAAACCAAAACAATGTCCCTAAATATTGTCTAAATACTTCCGATCGACTTAAAATATTTTTACTATTTTTCGGAGTATTGTTTGGAGTTTATTTTGGATAAAAATATTAGACAACAAATTTGTTTCAGGCTCGACTGGTCGCCCTATAGGGCAACCCGTACCTGAGTTGAGTTTTGAAACAGAAAAAGAGACGTGGAATAATTTAGGGAAGGCGACCGGTCGACCAGGTGGTCGACCGGTGAGGGCGATCGGTCGACCCCTGGGCGACCGGTACCTGGGAGTCCCTCTTTTGGTCCAGTCTTCTCTATTTCGTATTTTTATCAACCCCAACCGGTCAACATCAAGGGCGAGCAGTCGCACCCCCCTCCGACCGGTCCCCTATGTAAAAGTTGCAGAAATTCAATTTCACTCTTATCTTTGCACGAAAGGTCGCACCCCTTATTTTTCAGCAAACTATCCGTTGCATTTTCAGACAGCTTTTCCCTATTTTGTGGGATTGATTTCTAACAGTTATATTGATGATTTTAAATGGTTTCTTTTGCAGCAAATCACTCCCCAAGGAGGAGCCTATGTCTGGAAATCAAAGCCAAGACCTCTCCTATAAATAGAGGCTTCATTCAAGCAACAAGATACAACACTCTATACAAGCAAAGAGCAATCAAGCAAACACTTTCATATATCTTGTTGTATTAGCCTTAGCACTTTCACTTACACAAATTTGAGGTCTAGGCTTTCAATTATTGATTACACTTGTACTCATATTGTATCAATCATTATTGAGTTGTAATCTTGATATTGGTCATCATTCAACACAAGACATCCTTGTGAGTATTCTTGTGGTAAGAATACACTTGGGTGATCTAGGTGATAGGTGTTTGAAGGTTGTGGTAATCTTCAAAGGTGTTGTAAGAGGGTTGTGTTAATCCTCAAGGTGGTGTAAGATGGTTGTGGTAATCCTCAAGGTGTTGTATTAATTTTTGGTACATTAATAAAATCTTTTTTTTCTTTTTGAAATCCATCCCGGATATACTGGGGTGGTAGAGGATTAGGCCCTAGGTGGGTTGAACGTCTATAAATCGGAGTGTGTTGTTTAAATTCCGCACTTAGCATTTCATCTTTGCTTGAGTTTTTCGAAAAAGAGGGCAAAATCTGAAAAACCGAGATAATCTATTCACCCCCCCTCTAGATTATCATAGCCACTTGGACTAACAAGTGGTATCAAAGCCAAACTCTTTGGCTAGCTCATTTCGAGTAAAGAAGAAAGATCCATGGCTACAAATGATGCTCATCTCACCACCGGTGCCTCCACCAACAAGCCACCACTATTCGATGCCAACAACTACGCATTTTCAAAAGACCGTATGGAGTGCTTCCTACAAGGGTGCGGGTTCGACATTTGGAATGTGGTCATTGAAGGAGTTGACCAACCAACCAAGAAATCGGAGGATGGCACCTTGGCTCCTAAACCTTTCAAGGAGTTCGATGAAAATGACAAAAAGGCTTTCTCTCTAAACGGTAAGGCCTTAAATATTTTGCATTGTTCTCTTACCGCCACCGAGTACAATCGCATAAGAGGCATAAGGTCGGCACATGAGGTTTGGGAAAAATTGGAAACAATCTATGAAGGGACCAAGAAAGTCAAGCAAGCAAGAAAGACCATGCTTGTTAAAGACTTTGAAAACTTTAACATGCATGATGGTGAAAGCATCTCCAAGATGGTGGAAAGGCTTGACAATATTGTCAATCCACTTGTGGCCCTCGGTAAAGTCATCTCCGAAGAAGACAAGGTGACTAAGGTATTGAATGCTCTTCCCGGCTCATGGTCCGAAAAAGTAACGGCAATCACGGAGGCACAAAATCTTGAGACACTCAAGTTTGACGAGCTTATTGAAAATCTCCTCATCTATGAAGTCTATCTCAAGGAGAGGAAAAATTCCAAACCATCCATAAATCAATCGGGTATGCAAATTATTCCTAAAGGTCTTGCTTCTTCTTCTAATAATGCATACTATGATAATGATGATGATGATGAGGAGACGGCCGCACTTGTTAGAAAATTTGCAAAATTTGTGAATAAAAATAAAGCAAGAAAACCAAGAGATAATGCTTGCTTTAAATGCGAAAAACTCGAGCACTTTATTGCCGATTGCAAAGCTCGATGAAGAGGAGCAAAAGAAAAGGAAGCCTTTCACGAAAAAGAAGGCTCTAAATGTGGAGGTCAAAACATGGGATGAACTACTCGAAACAACCGACGAGGAAGGAGAGACCGAACATGGTCTCATGGCCATAGATGATGAAAATAATGAGGTACGCTCTAATTCTTCTACTTCCTCCATAGTTGATGATTTGCAATGTGATTTTGATGAATTGCAAATTGAGTTTCAAAATTTAATTGTTAAATACAAAAATTTGAAAAAGGAGCATAAGGAGCTTAAGGTTGAAAAAGAAAAATTATTTACCTCTTATGAATCTCTAGACAAAGCTCATACTCTTACTCTTACTAGAGTTCACTCTCTTGAAACCGAAAAGGAATTGCTCACAAAAGATATTGAATGTTTAAAAAATGATGTGCATCGTTTCAACATAAGCACGGACAAAGTCACAAAAATTTTAGATGCACAAAGAGGTGAGCATTCCAAATTGGGACTTGGTTATAAGCCATTTCAAAGCGTTTTTAAAAAGAATAACCAAGGTCCGACTTTTGTACGTGCTAGTAATTCTAATACTCCTACTTGTTTTTATTGTGGCAAATTTGGACATTATGCTAATAATTGCAAATTGAGAAATAGCTCTAGACATGTTTGGAGACCCAAAGGTCTCAAGACTAACCCCCATGGACCCCAAAATTATAGGGTACCTAAAAGAAATTCTTTTGTAGGTAATAGGGGCTATAACAACAATGGCGATTCAAAATGGCTCGTAGAGACGGCGGATGTTCACGCCATATGACCGGGAGGAGAGAACTTTTTACCAACATCAAGCTCCAAGAAGAGGGTATGGTCATGTTCGGCAATGGCAAAGGAAGAATTCTTGGAAATAGAGAAATTGGTAACTATTCTTTCTCTCTTAGTAATGTTCTTTTAGTAGAAGGGCATAAGTTTAATTTGATAAGTGTTAGCCAACTTTGTGATTCAAATTATGATGTTTCCTTCAATAATGAAAAATGCCTTATACTTAAAAATGGTGAAATTATTTGTGAAGCAAATAGAAAAGGCAATCTTTACAAAATTTGTACAAGTGATTTGGTTAGTCAAAATGTTTCTTGTTTAGTCGCCAATAATGATTTAACTAGTTTATGGCATAGGCGACTTGGACATGTTGGATACAAGAATTTGAAAAATATTTACAAAAACCAACATGTGAAAGGACTACCCAAATTGAATTTTGAAAATCTTGGCTTATGTGACACTTGTCAAAAGAACAAATTAGTTAAAAGTAGTTTTAAGCCCAAAATTGAAATTTCCACAACCAAACCCCTACAATTTCTTCACCTTGATTTGTATGGGGATATTGGTACGGCAAGTCTAAGTGGAAAACATTACACTTTCGTTATTGTCGATGATTTTTCTAGATATACTTGGGCTCTTTTTCTTACCAATAAAAGCGATGCCGTTAATGAGTTTGTTAAGTTGTGTAGACTTATTGAGAATGAAAAGGAAGACACTATTAAGTCTATTCGAAGTGATCGAGGTGGAGAATTTGATGGTGAATTTAGAGTCTTTTGTGAAACTAAGGGATATGCTCATAATTTTTCGGCTCCAAGGACTCCTCAACAAAATAGAGTAGCCGAAAGGAAAAATCGGACACTACAAGAGATGAGTCGGTCCATGCTCAATGAATTTTCACTTCCAAAATATTTTTGGGCCGAAGCCATAAGTATCGCTTGCTATGTTATTAATCGGGTTTATATTCGTCCTAAAATGAAAAACTCCATATGAGCTTTGGAAAGGTAGAACTCCAAATATTAGTTATTCAATATATTTGGTTGTAAATGCTTTATTTTGAATACCAAGGATCAATTGGACAAACTTGATCCTAAGGCCGATGAAGGGATATTTATGGGATATTCAACAAAAAGCAAAGCATATCGGGTTTACAATAAGACTAGTGGAGTTGTTGAAGAATCCATCCATGTCAAATTCAATGAAGCTTCGGGTGTTGAAAGAATACCCAATGATGAAAGTGATGAAGAGGATATTATTGAACCAACTGTTCAAGTTGATGATCAACCGTCTACATCAAATGATCAACCGTCCACTTCAAATGGTCCTCAAGAAGATAGAGGTAATACTTCGGATCTTCCCGTTGCATTGAAATTTAAGGGAGATCACCCAAAAGATCTTATTATTGGTGATCCCCTTGACAAAGTGATGACCCGGAGAAAATTTGCCGAGAAAGCTCTTATTTCTCAAAAAGAGCCTAAAAATGCTAAGGAGGCCATTGAGGATGAGGATTGGTTCTTAGAGATGTAAGAAGAGTTAAATCAATTTTAAAGAAATGATGTATGGGAATTGGTACCTTGTCCTCCATCTCAAACTATTATTGGTACAAAATGGGTATTCCGGAACAAACTTGATGATCAAGGCAACATTGTTCGAAATAAGGCAAGGTTAGTAGCTCAAGGGTATTGTCAAGAAGAAGGTATTGACTATGATGAAACTTTTGCACCCGTAGCACGTTTAGAAACTATTCGTATTTACTTGCCTATTCTTGTTTTAAAAATTTCAAACTTTACCAAATGGATGTTAAATCCGCTTTCTTAAATGGTATTATTCAAGAAGAAGTCTATGTAAAACAACCTCCGGGGTTTGGAAATTTTTCTAGGCCTAATGATGTTTATAAACTTAAAAAGTCCTTGTATGGTTTAAATCAAGCACCCCGTGCATGGTACGATAGACTTAGCTCTTTTCTTTTGCAAAATGGTTTTATAAGGGGTAAAGTTGATACAACTCTCTTTGTTTTTGAAAAATGGCAAGATTGCTTACTTCTGCAAATTTATGTTGATGATATTATCTTTGGTGCTACTAATGATTCTTTGTGCAAGAAATTCTCTAAATTGATGCAAGGAGAATTTGAGATGAGTATGATGGGGGAGCTCAACTTCTTTCTTGGACTCCAAATTAAGCAATGCCAAGAAGGCATATACATTTCGCAAACAAAATATACAAAAAAACTTTTGAAAAAGTTCGGCATTGAAGAAGGAAGAACGTTTCTACTCCCATGGAAACAAATGTCAAAATTGACAAAGATGAAAAAGGCAAGTCCGTGGATGAATCTAAGTATCGAGGTATGATTGGTAGTTTACTTTATTTAACCGCTAGTAGACCGGATATTCTTCATGTCGTATGCCTATGTGCTCGTTTTCAAAGCAATCCTAAAGAATCTCATATGAGTGCCGTTAAAAGGATTATAGTGATTCGGATTATATTTAAAAGGCACTATTCAATATGGTCTATTTTATCCAAAGAATGAAAATTTTTCTCTTAAAAGTTATAGTGATTCGGATTATGCGGGAAATATTGATGATCGAAAAAGTACTTCCGGATCATGTCAATTTTTAGGCGATTGCCTAGTTTCTTGGTTTTCAAAGAAGCAAAACTGTGTTTCTCTCTCAACGGCCAAAGCCGAATATATTTCCGCCGCTTTTTGTTGTACTCAACTTCTTTGGATGAAACAAACCTTAGCAGATTACAAATGTTCTTTTGAAAACGTACCTATCTTTTGTGATAATATATCCGCTATAAATATTGCTCAAAACCCGGTTCATCATAACCGTACTAAACATTTTGAGATTCGACATCATTTTCTAAGGGACTGTGTTTCAAAACGAAAACTTGAGATATCTTTTGTTCCATCTCAAGATCAATTAGCGCACATTTTTACAAAACCGCTATCTTCCGAGACTTTTGCGTCCATACGAGCTCGGTTAGGCATAATGCATATTGAATGAGGTTTACGTTTATATTTTGCATGTTTTTAAAACTTAGGGGCGAAAAATCGGATTTTTGGTTGAAAATTTGGATTTTGAAAAACTTGACAAAACAGTGGACTGAAGAGGTTGAGGGCAACCGGTCGCCCTCAACCACGACCGGTCGCCCTGAGCTATATTTTGAATTAAAACCGTTATGTCTTCAGCATTCGACATTTTAACTTATTTTTGCCATTTCTCGTTCCCTTTGCCAAATTCACACAAATTTCACTCAAAATTGATTTTCATGCATTCTATTCATATCTTGGACCTTATATAGCATGTTTTTCATCATCATTGCTCATCTTTACCGATCGAATGGTAAGAATTTTCCTTTCTTTGCTCAATTGGGTTGAACCCTTGAGCTTGTGGCTTTCTTGTATATTTTTGATGAAATTATCTTATGATCATGTTGAGCTTAATTATTATATTATATTGTATGATATTTGATGTGAATTGGTGATGAAAATTTTTGGCTTGATTCATTTACAAGGGCTCTATACAACTTCTTTTAATATTTACGCCCACAAGGTGTTCGATAAAATGTCACAATGAATATTTCAACTTCTACATGATTCTTTTGCCTCCAAAAGTCTTACAAACTTATTGAGATCATGTTTTGGCAAATAAAACGAGCGTATGAACTCTTCATGATACATTTCTCCCATTTTCCTTGGATTTTAAGCATAAATTGCTCAATGGTTGATAAATCGTCTCTTTGGCGCACTTTGATGTAATTATATGATGTTTTTATCATCCTAACATTCTTTTTGATGATTCCAAAGCTCGTAATAGAAGCTATAAGCTACGGCTTCCTAAAGCCAAGTATACCTAGTCCACGGCTTGTATTATGGACTCAATTGCAAAAGATTATAAGTATTTTAACAGGGGGAGCTTCTTAGTTTATGATGTTTATATGCATCTTATATAAGCTTGTTATAGCTTGTGCTTCTAGCTTTTGCAAAATCTCTTGTTGATATGCTCATAGATAGGGAGAGCTTTGTATGGAATGTTTTTAACGGATAGTTCACTCGTAAAACCGGAAAATTTATTCGTTTTCAAAATCGTCCTCGAGAAAATTGTTTTGGTTTGTAATCATCAAAAAGGTGGAGTTTGTTAGATAAATGTTTTTATCATGATTTTGATGATTTTGTTCGATTTTGTTCAAATGAGTTTTTAAACCAAAACCCTAAATGTTGTCTAAATACTTCCGATCGACTTAAAATGTTTTTACTATTTTTCAAGTATTTTTGGAGTTTATTTTCGATAAAAAAATTGGACAACACATTTGTTTCAGGCTCGACCGTTACCTGAGTTGAGTTTTGAAACAGAAAAGGGGACGTAGAAAAATTGAAGGAGGTCGACCGGTGAAGGCGACCGGTCGACCCCTGGGTGACCGGTACCTGGGAATCCCTCTTTTGGTTCAATCTTCTCTGTTTCGTATTTTTATCAACCCCAACCGATCAACATCAAGGGATGCACGGTCGCACCCTCCGATAGGTCCCCCCTATGTAAAATTTGCAGAAATTCAATTTTAATCTTATCTCTGCGCGACCGGTCGCACCCCTTGTTTTTCAGCAAACTATCCGTTGCATTTTCAGACAGCTTTTCCCTATTTTGTGGGATTGATTTCTAACAGCTATATTGATGATTTTAAATGGTTTCTTTTGCAGCAAATCACTCCCCAAGGAGGAGCCTATGTCTGGAAATCAAAGCCAAGACCACTCCTATAAATAGAGACTTCATTCAAGCAACAAGATATAACACTCTGTACAAGCAAAGAGCAATCAAGCAAACATTTTCATATATCTTATTGTATTAGCCTTAGCACTTTCACTTGCACAAATTTGAGGTCTAGGCTTTCAATTCTTGATTACACTTGTACTCATATTGTATCAATCATTATTGAGTTGTAATCTTGATTTTGGTCATCATTCAACACAAGACATCCTTGTGAGTATTCTTGTGGTAAGAATACACTGGGTGATCTAGGTGATAGGTGTTTGAAGGTTGTGGTAATATTCAAAGGTGTTGTAAGAGGGTTGTGGTAATCCTCGAGGTGGTGTAAGAGGGTTGTGGTAATCCTCAAGGTGTTGTATTAATTTTTGGTAAATTAATAAAATCTTTTTCTTTTTGAAATCCATCCCGGATATCTTTGGGGTGGTAGAGGATTAGTCCCTAGGTGGGTTGAACCTCTATAAATCGAAGTGTGTTGTTTAAATTCTGCACTTAGCATTTCATCTTTGCTTGAGTTTTTCGAAAAAGAGGGCAAAATCTGAAAAACCGAGATAATCTATTCACCCCCGTCTAGATTATCATAGCCACTTGGACTAACAATTTATTCACAAAGTGTGACCCCCCGTCGCTAATCAAAGCTCTCGGGGTTCCAAACTGAGTGAATATATTTTTCTTTAGGAATTTGGAGCACTACTCGCGCATTATTTGTTTGTGTCGGCATCGCCTCAACCCATCGAGATACGTACTCCACTACAAGTAGAATGTATTGAATACCCGAAGAAGATGGAATGGGACCCATAAAGTCAATTCCCCAAACATCAAAGAGCTCGACTTCCATCACATTGGTCATGTGCATCTCATGTCGTCTCGAAATGTTCCCCATCCACTGGCACCTATCACATTGCTGCACATATAGATAGCAATCATTAGACAAAGTAGGCCAGTATAAACCACTTTGCAATACCTTTGCGCAGTGCGTGTCGGTCAAGTGTCCTCCGGAAGGTGAAGAATGGCATTGCAGGAACTCCTCCCACTCTTCTTGAGGTACACATCGTCGAATTATAGTGTCGGCGCACCTCTTAAAGAGCAAGGGGTCATCCCACATGTAGAACTTGACATCATGAAGGAACTTCTTCTTTTGATAGGAGGATAAATCCGGAGGCATGACTTCTGCAACCAAATAATTAACAAAATCTGCATACCATGGGAATTTTGCCTCTAACATTAGAAGTTGCTCATCGGGGAACTCTTCCATAATTGCAGTTGTGCCTTCTTTCTCATATTTCTTGTACTCCAACCTGGACAAGTGGTCTGCTACCACATTCTCACAACCCTTCCTATCCCGGATTTCCACATCGAACTCCTGCAACAAAAGGATCCACCGAATCAGTCTCGGTTTGGCATCCTTCTTGTCTAATAGATATTTGATCGCCGTGTGGTCTGTGTGGACTATCGTCTTAGTTCCAATCAAGTATGATTGGAACTTATCGAATGCAAAAACAATCGCCATCATTTCCTTCTCCGTGGTGGTATAGTTTTGTTGGGCACTGTCTAAAGTTCTGCTCACAGAGTATATGGCTCTGAACAACTTGTCTCTTTTCTGCCCCCAAAACAGCCCCAACTGCAAAGTCACTGGCATCGCACATCAGCTCGAAGAGCTGACTCTAATCCGGAACTACAAGAATTGGTGCTGTCACCAAAGCCTTCTTCAGAATCTCAAATGCCTGCAAACAATGCGTCTGCAAATGGCACTTCTCGTTTGTTGGAGGTGGGAGTTTCTCAATTGCAACAATCTTCGCTCTGTCCACTTCTAAACCTGCAGAAGAAACCCGATGGCCTAATATAATGCCATCTCGTACCATAAAATGGCACTTCTCCCAATTCAAAACAAGGTTAGTCTCCTCTCATCTCTGCAACACTAGAGAAAAATTATTCAAGCAATGATCAAAGGAATCTTCAAAAATAGAAAAATCATCCATAAAAACCTCCATTATTTTCTCAATAAAATCATGAAAGATTGCCATCATGCATCGCTGAAAAGTTGCGGGTGCATTACATAATCCGAATGGCATTCTGTGAAATGCAAACGTATCATAGGGGCATGTAAATGTTGTTTTCTCTTGGTCTTCCAGGGCAATCATGATCTGATTGTACCCGGAATAAGCATCGAGAAAACAATAATAATCATATCCCGCCAAGGGATCTAACATCATATCAATAAAGGGAAGGGGAAAGTGATCTTTACGAGTGGCATAATTCAACTTCCTATAATCAATGCAAATTCGCCACCCCATAACTATTCTAGTCGCAATAAGCTCATCACTTTCGTTTCTAACTACAGTCATCCCCCCTTTCTTTGGTACCACTTGTACCGGACTTACCCAAGAACTATCAGAAATAGCATATATGATTCCAGCATCTAACCATTTTAAAACCTCTTTTCTAATGGCCTCTTGCATTATAGGGTTTAATCTTCTTTGATGTTGTACCAAAGGTTTATAGACATCTTCCATTCTAATTTTATGCATTACAATCGATAGACTTATGCCTTTTAAATCAGAAATCGACCAACCTATCGCAGACTTATGTTTTCTTAACACCCTAAGCAATTTATCAAGTTGAACTGAAGTTAAAAGGGATGATACGATTACCGGATTCGTGTTATTTTCTCCAAGGAATGCATATTTTAGATGCTCGGGCAAGGGTTTGAGTTCTGCGTTCGAAATGGGTTCTTCGGGTTGACGCACGGGCTGCCCGTGCTCAGGCGCACGGGTCGTGCCCTCTTCAGTGGTTGAGTCTTTTGTTTTGGCCACACGCACGACCAGCCCGTGCTCAGACGCACGGGCCGTGCGCTCTTCACGTATTGCTGCCTTTTTTTCGACCCCACGCACGGCCTGCCCGTGATCAGACGCACGGGCCGTGCGTACTTCAGGTTTTTGATCCTTCTCTTAGGCCATGAGCACGTCCAGGTCGTGCGCCCCTGCAAAACTGACTCTGCACATTTTTCTGCGCGTGCGCGCCTCTTGCGCTTCTCGGTAGCCCCTGCATATTATCTAAAGCAGAAACACAATCATACAAGTCTTGGTTATCAAAATCAATCATCATGTTTGATGTTGAACACGAATGTGTCAAACCAAACTCTAAATCATCCTTAAACAATGTATGATCCGCATATTCATCAATGCAGGACTCAACTACGTCTATGAAACTACATTTCTCAACACCATCATGAAATTGTAGTGCCTTATAGATAGTAAATAACACATGCTCATCATTAACCCGTAATGTGAGTTCTCCCTTTTGCACATCTATCAAGGCCTTCCCGGTAGCTAGGAATAGCGCCCAAGTATCAAAGGGACGTCTTTGTCCTCCTCCATATCCAGCACCAAAAAATCCACAGGGAATATGAATTTATCGACTTTGACAAGCACATCCTTGATGATTCCCTTCGGATATGTGAATGATCGATCTGTAAGTTGTAAGGTGACCGTAGATGGCTTCACATCTCCCAATTCAAGTTGCCTGAAAATGGACAAGGGCATCAAGTTAATACTTGCTCCTAAATCACAAAGTGCTTTCTTAAAGAAAACATCACCAATAGCACAAGGGATAGTGAAACTCCCCGGATCTTTAAGTTTATGTGTTAGTTTCCTCTAGATTATCGCATTGCACTCTTTTGTCAGATTGACTGTCTCGAAACCAGTCATCTTTCTTTTCTTTGACATAACATCCTTCAAAAATTTAGTGTAATTGGGCATCTGCTCCAATGCGTCTGCAAAAGGTATGTTAATATGCAGTTTCTTAAAGATATCTAAAAATTTCGCAAATTGCGCATCTAGCTTTTTCTTTTGAAAATGTTGGGGAAAAAGAAGGGGAATATTAAGTTTAGAAATATCAGGGTTCGAGGAAGATTTAAGCTTCTCAGCCCCTTTTTGTTCAGCAAGATGGACCTCAACTCCTTCCTCGGCCTCAACATCGCCATTTGCTTCAATTTTTGCGTCTCTCGGAACAACAATCGCTACCCTGGAAGGACGCACGATCGGGCCATGCGGTGGCACACGGGCCGTGCGTTTGTCACATTAAACCCCAGTAGTGGTTGCATCACATTCTTCGTGTTCGCATAAGAGAAGTTCTCATGGTTCCTCAAACCCGGATGGTAATGGATAGGAGTTTTATTGTTCCGGTAATTGTTGAAATTCCGGTTGTTAACATAATTTGCTTCCTCCATGGGATCTAGAGGAACTCCCCCAGTACTTACACCCGCGTTTCCTTCATTTGCCTTCGTCAATGCACTCAATTGATTTGTCAATACAGTCAACTGAGATGTTAACTCCTTAATTGGGTCCGAATCAGTAACTTCGACTACCCTTTTCACATTAGTCCTCTCGGAGGGCCACTGATAGCTATTCATGGCCATCTCCTCCAACAAGTTGAATGCATCCTTGGGAATCTTGCAAGTAGAGCGCCTCCTGCTGCGGAATCTACAAACGACCAAGTCTGTCCCATCAATCCATTGTAAAAGAAGAAAAGCTATTGATCCTCAGGAAATCCGTGTTACGGGAACCTCCTCAATAAATCCCAGAATCTCTCACAAGCCTCATACAATGGCTCAGAGTCAAACTGCCTGAACTGCGTGATTTCAGTTTTGAGTTGTAGTGTCTTACTTGGTGGGAAGTATTTAAACAAGAACCTCTGACTCAGCTCACACTCCCCTGAGTTAGGGTGCCTAGCCAGTTTCTAGCCTTATCCCTTAAAGAGAAAGGGAATAGGTGCACACGTATAGCATCATCAGTCACCCCATTCATCTTGATTGTGTTGCAAATCGCATGAAGTTTGCAAGATGAGAATTGGGATCCTCATACGGAAAACCCACATTCATCAGTGCTAGCTTCAGCTCAAAATTGTTCGCATTGATTGGGACATTGGCAATTCCACCATAATTGCGATTGGTCTGTGGGCGAAAGTAATCGCAAATCGCTTGCTGCTAGACTGCCGGAACCTCTGGTACTGGTAACTCATTAACGACCCTATTGGCCCCATTGTTACCCCTGTTGTTACCTCTGTTATTTCCCCCGTTGTTATCTTCCACGTCCGCCATAGCCTGTTCTTGTTGTCTTTCTACTCGTCTAGTAGCCGCACTAATTTGCCTAGCAAAAACCTCAACCTCCGGTATGAACGGTGCTAATTCTCCTTGCTTCGAGCGAGTGTTCAAGCACTACCTGAAAAAACTAAAGAAAACAAGTCAAACACAGTAGGAGTAGAATAAAACAACGAATAAAAGAAAAGAAAAAAAATGCCTAAATTAAAAATAGTTCTATTTATCACAATATTAGTACTAAAAGTTTAATTAGTCCCCGGCAATGGCACCAAAAACTTGTTCGCCTTATTTTTAGCTTCACCGCAAGTGTACGGTGCAGTTTATAGAAAAGGGTTAGCAAGGTCGAATCCATAGGGACTAATAAATTATTGTACTAAGTACTGGATTGTAATAGCCTAATTTTTATCTAGACGATCGAAAGATGATGGATTGGTTTTGTAAACTAAAACAAGAATTTATCCTAAAATAAACAAAGTAAAGAGTGATTGAAAGATCAAGAAGATGAATGGATTCCTGGGTTATGGTTTCAGTTAATATCCCTTTTTATTATCAGATTAATCAACCCAAAGTTATACGTATTCTTCCCTATAGAACAATCACATAAGTAATTTACCCTCTCTCTCGAGATGCATGTAAAAGCGTTGATTGGAATATCTATGCTAGCATCTCTACTCAACATGAGATATCCAACTCCCAAAAGCATATAAGATTAAATATCCTCACAAATATTCACAGACTTCTCAATCATGCAAATATTCATGTCAAGTACTCACAGATCTAGTATTGAAACTCATATGTTCGAATTATGAATCAATACATCAAACAAGTTGAACCAAAGGCCTTTTGATAAAACAAGAATTAAAACAAAGTACTCGAATAGGGTTGGAAAACAATAACTTCAATTGCAATTAATCATCAAATAAAAGTATCCATTAACCTACTCCCAAACTCGGGAATCACAAGATGTTTAGCCAGACATAGAAAACAAATAATTCATAGACAAATTATCCATGTTTATGTCTAAATAATTGAAAATAAAGATACTATGGAATGTGAAGACTCAGGGACGTCGATGATCTCTCGATCTATCTTCAATCCTCAAGCGTGTTGTTGTAGTCTTGATCGATCTCTCTAATTCTCCGGTGGAAAGTTGCTCTTTTTTCTGTGTTCTAGGGCAAAAGTCAACGTATCTTCTTTTGTGGCCGCCTCATCTCTATTTTTACTTCGTTCGGGTAGAAACCTAGTTCAAAACTTGTCAAACTCTGTTATCTCGCACGGGCGACGGGCGGCGCCTAGCGCACACCGGCCGTCGTGCTAGGTGCCGCAGAAATTTCAATCATTTGAAGGACTTACGAGCATGCGCATCATGCATGACTAGCCCGTGTGTATGGTCGAAGCTCAATTCTTAGTTTTGGCTGGCGCACGGGTCTTGCTAGGGACGCACGCCACGCCGTGCGCACTTTTTGTTGGAACTTGTTCATTTTCTTTACATTTCGCCCGATTCGTCGACTTCTTCCCGATTCAACTCCAAACTTCGTACTTTACTTCAAGTATCGGCGATTCTTTATCACAATGCTCAGAATTGTTGCCAAAATGCTACAATTGTCATTCATTTCCTACAAAACGAGCAAAGCGTAATACCTTTTCCACAAAACAGTAATAAAGCCTTTTTTACTCATGTAATGCATGCATAGCAACTAATTCTAACTACAATTAAGCCCAAAATACATGCAAAACACATATCAATCAGTATGGATGTATTATTTTTTCGTGCAAGTCTTGGGTCCCTTTTATGTATGCATGGAGAGATCACTTGTAGAGTTGGAGTGGGAAAAGAACACCGAAAAACGCATGACTAGTGCACCACACGGCCAGGCCGTGTAGCCGCACATGGCCGTGTGGGTTTTACTCAGCCCAAAACCACGCGCCCATATGGTCCCCACACGGTCCGCCCGTGCGGCTTGTTTCCGTGCCCTATTTCTTTCCTTTTTCACACGGACATGTCATTTTGCACACGGGTATGTCACACAGCCGTATGGTCCCACACGATCAGGCCATGTGATGTGTTGTTTTTCATTTTCTTCGTCTTTTTGATCTTCTCTTGGCACTCGTCAATCCTATCTGGGCCTTTCAACTGATATTTCTTCGATTAAGCTTCGTTTCCTGTAAAAAGTTGCATGAATACGCAGTATCATACCCTTATAAGGAAACCAAGTAAAAACATATTAAATATACATGAAAATGTATCAAATATATATCATTTTAAGCCCTTAAATGCACATATATTTTACACGCATCAACTTCAACTAGTAAATGACACGTTTTCCCGAAAACTAGTCTATAGAGACTCATTTCCAAAACCATTTTATAAGATGTTCTATATGCCCAGAGCGCATCATTTAACTTGGTAGCCCAGTCTTTCCTCGTAGAATTTAATGTCTTCTCCAAAATCCCCTTTATTTGTTTGTTGGTAGTCTCCACTTGCCCGGAAGTTTGAGGATGATAAGATGTAGCTACCTTATATGTGATGCCATTCTTCTTCATCAGTTTCTCGGATAACTTGTTGCAAAAATATTTTCACCCATCGCTAATGATAGCTCTCGGGAATCCAAACCTACTTAAGATATTTTCTTGCACAAACTTGATGACAATGTTAGCATCGCAAGTCCTCGTGGGGATTGCCTCAACCCACTGGGACACGTAGTGAACAACAACAAGTATATATTTATAACCAAAAGACTTAGGGAAGGGGCCTATAAAATCAATACTCCACAAATCAAATATTTCAACCACTATTATTTAGATGCACTTCATTCCTCCTACTAATATTTCCAGTCCTTTGGCATCTATCACATGTCAGCCCAAAATTATGCGCGTCTTTTAATAATGATGGCCAATAGAAACCTGATTGGAGAACCTTAAAGGTTGTTTTACGGCCTCCAAAGTGCCCACCACAGTGAATTTCATGACAAAATGCCAAAGCATTATTCTGTTCGTTTTCAGGAATGCATCTTCGGATACTTTCATCCTTGCAGATTTTAAACAAGTATGGGTCATCCCAAAAGTAGAACCTACAAGTAGATAAAAATCTTTTCTTTTCCTGAAACGAAAGGTTAGTTCTTACAATTCCACATGCAAGATAATTCATAATGTCGGCATACCAAGGAATTGAAGTAACCTCAAATAACTGCTCATGGGGGAAAGAATCAATTATATGCTCGTGTTTATGAGAAGCAAGAGTATCATCAGTAAGAGAAAGACGAGACAAGTGATCTGCCACTACATTCTCGCACTCTTTTCTATCTTTCATTTCAACATTAAATTCTCGCAACATCAAAATCCACCGAATTAACATAGATTTAGCTTGTGGCTTACTCAACAAATATCGCATGGCTACGTGATCACTATGAATAATTACCTTAGACCCAACAATGTAAGATTTGAATTTATCCAAGGAGAAAACAACAGCTAACAGTTCTTTTCAGTGGTAGTGTAATTTACTTGTGCATCATTAAGAGTCAAACTAGCATAGTAAATCACATGGAGCAGTTTATCAATTCTTTGGTCTAAAACGGCCCCTACAGCATAATTAGATGTATCACACATAATTTCAAAAGGCAATGACCAATCAGGAGCAACAACAATAGGAGCAGTTATCA
This sequence comes from Rehmannia glutinosa, assembly GCA_016081115.2. Lineage (NCBI taxonomy): Eukaryota > Viridiplantae > Streptophyta > Magnoliopsida > Lamiales > Orobanchaceae > Rehmannia > Rehmannia glutinosa. Next base: position 296,643 of record JABTTQ020002439.1, read on the forward strand.
ATTTCTCTTTCAATGTGTTAAAAGCATTTATGCATTTTTCATCAAAATCAAAAGGGGCGAGCAACTAAATTTACAAAAGGGTTGGATAATTTTTGAAAAGTCCTTAACAAGCCTTCTATAAAATCCAGCATGCCCAAAAAAACTCTTAAAGCCCTTAACATTAATAGGGGGAGGTAATTTTTCAATAACATCAATTTTAGCCTTGTCAACCTCAATTCCCTTTTTTAAAACCACATGGCCTAAAACAATTCCTCTTGTCACCATAAAATAGTTTTTTTTCCAACTTAAGGTTAAGTTGCATTCAATACATCGTTCAAGAACCTTAGCTAATTTATTAAGACAATTAGAATAAGAGGACCCAATACAGAAAAATCATCCATAAATACCTCAATGAAGTCCTCAACCATGTCAGAGAAAATTGAAAACATGCACCTTTGAAAAGTTGCTAGCGCATTGCAAAGTCCAAACGGCATTCGCTGAAATGTGAAAGTCCCAATTGGGCATGTGAAAGTAGTTTTTGCTTGATCCTCCAGTGTGATGGCCACTTGATAATAACCTAACAAACCATTCAAAAAACAATAGAAACTATGTCCTGCAAGTTTGTCAAGCATTTGATCAATAAAGGAAAGGCGGAAGTGATTTTTTTAGTAGCAATATTCAACTTCATATAATCTATGCACATCTTCCATCCAGTCGTGGTCCTAGTTGGAATAATTTCACCTTTTTCGTTCTCTACAACTGTTATTCCACTCTTCTTTGGTACAACATGCACTGGACTCACCCATTCACTATCAGTAATCAGGTATATCACCCCTTCAGCTAGGAGCTTCAATACCTCTCTTTTCACTACTTCCATCATAACGGGGTTCAATTTTCTTTGAGCTTCTCTACTAGGCTTAGTCCCCTCTTCTAAAATAATTTTATACATGCACGTAGCATGGCTAATCCCTTTCATATCACTCAACCCCCATCCAATCGCATTTTTAAATTTTCTAAGTACCACCAATAATTCTCCCTTTTCGTCTTTAGAAAGTACAGTAGAAATAATCACCGGCTTCTGCTCACCTTCTTCTAAAAACACATATTTTAAATGTTTAGGGAGTTCTTTCAATTCAAGTTTTTGTTTAGATTTACTATCCACGTCTTCTAACGCAAATATTTCCATCACCCCCTCGTTTAAGGCTTGCCCATACGTCTTCCATGACATCAAAAATATCATCCTGCTCAAAAATAAAGTATCAAGACTATAATCATGCAAAAATATATTTTCAACCGCTTCATCAATAAAATCAACAAAAGAGCAATTTTCAAGAGATGCATGTGAGGGAATAGGGTTAGTGTCAGAAATAGAGAAAGTCACAGTTTCACCAAGCACAATCATAGTCATGTGTCCATTTTTAACATCAATCAGTGTGTGCGTGGTGGCCATAAATGGGCGGCCCAACAGAAATGTGTGCCCATTACCTTGATTTTGCACTTCCTCTACTTCTAATACAACAAAATCAACAGGGACAATGAGACCACCCACTTTTACCAAGATATCTTTAACAATACCTTTAGGATATCGAATGGACCTATCAGCAAGTTGAAGACGCATTTTAGTGGGCTTTAGTTCCCCTAAGTCAAGTTGTTTAAAAATAGAATAAGGCATTAGATTAATCCCAGCCCCTAGATTGAGCATCCGGAAGTTTCTTTACCATTTCTCATTGCAAGTTTAATAACAAAACTACTTGGATCTCATTGTTTAGGAGACAATTGGTTCTAAAGAATCCCACTGGCCACTTCTGAAACTATTACCTTCTCGTTGTCACCGAACTTTCTTTTGTTGGATGCAAGTTCTTTAAAGAATTTGACATAAGCTGGCACATTTCTAATAACATCTAGTAGAGGTAAATTAACATTAACCTTAGATAACATGTTATAGAAATCCAAGAACTACTTATCCTATTTTTTGTTCTAAAGGCGACTTAGGAAAGGAATCGGAGGTTTGTAAGGATTGTTGGTTTTGTGCAAGACAGATCCTTTACTTCCCTCTTCCTCTTTTTGCATGTCTTTTGAATCCCGGGCCTTCTCTATCTCCTCGTCACCTACAGGGTTAGTCAAAGTAGTATAAAATGGAATTTCAACTTTGTTATCAATAACCTTACCACTTTGTAACACGGTGACGGCTTGGGCTTGTTCTGGTTGGCTAGGTAGCTTTCCTTTATTTACCACATGTTGAGTAATTTCACCAACTTGAGTGGCCAATTGGCCAACTTGAGTCTCAAGATGCTTAAACGAAGCTTCCATGGACTCAAACCGTTGAATGTTGGCTTCTTGAGTTTTCTTACTAACTTGGATGAATGAACTCAAGCTATCCTCAATAGATGGATGCCGAGATTAGTTTGATAATTGACCTTGGGGTTGTGGTGGCCTCATATAGATTTGAGATGGATTTTGCGAATTTCCCCAACTAAAGTTCGGATGATTCCGCCAACCTGGGTTATAAGTTTGAGCATAAGGATCATTACGAGGCCTTTGTTGATACCTTGTATAGCATTAATGTCCTCAACCTGTTGTTCAATCACCATATTACAAACATTAGCCCCATGACCGAATTCACCACAAATTCCGCATGACTCAGGAGAGGGAGGGGCGGTAGGTGGATGGCCCCATGTAGCCAACAATTGTACTTGTTTAGTCAACTCAGCCAATTATTTTGTCACATCATAACTCGGTGCTACTTCATTCATGGCAGCTCGTTTGCCTCTGGCACTCTTTTGTTGGGAGTTATCACTCATCATCTCTAGAATATCATAGATTTCTTAGGTCGTATGTACACCCATGTCACCCCCAGCAGCATTGTCAACCATATATTGATAATTATGTGATAATCCATCATAGAATGTAGGTCCCAAGGGGTGTAAGTGTAAGGTTTAGAAGGGGGTTGAATAAACCTTACCAAATTTTCGATTTAGTCCTTTTAAATCTACAGAGTTGATTCTACACAGCTGTGTCCTTGATGGACAGTCGAATTAGTCACTCAGTAGAGTTAATCTCTCAACAGACTCAGCTGAGCTGTTGATGGAGTAACTCAGCTGTTGGCTATAATTTAACTCAACTGTGGTTTTATTTTCAGCGGAAGACTTAACACCCTTAAGTTTGATTAAGCAAGATTTTAGAGCTTGATTTAGTACTTATAAATTATCAAATGGATAGCAAATTTATCAGCAGATATAAGCAGTTAAAAGTGCAGGAATTTAAATGCTGAAATGTAAATGACACAGTGAAGTTTTTATAGAGGTTCGAAGATGGGGTAATTCTTCTACTCCTCTCTTCTCCAACTCCTGGAGGAATCCACTAAGTAATGATCAGTTTACAAAGTGGTAACAGTCCAGATACAAGTCTTGATCACAACAGCCGACTTGATCCTTAGGGACTCAGTCTGGAGACGCCTTGATCACTCAGCTGGCTTCTCGTACGACTCAGCTTCTTCACAGGGCAGCTGCCTTGTTACTACAGCTCACTTGCTCAAGCTCTTTGGATTTGATCACGAAGCCCTCCAAAAGCTTAAGACTTGGTTCAACCTTGAACCTTTCTACAATCCTTCCTGGAATGTAGACCCCTTTTCTTCAAAAGTTTCCTCTTCAACTGATTGAAGTTCTCTTTCCTTCACAGGTGAGTGTTGGATTGATGTACTTCGTAATGTAGGCTTGAGGATTGAGAATGTTTCAGTTTTTCTAATGTGCTTGTATATCTCACGTGTGTGTCATGTATATGTCTTTTACTTCTCAAACAAACTCCTCAGCCTTTTATAGTGAACTTTCAAAAATTTGCCCGTTGAAGAGATAGGCTTATTTTTGAAAGTCACTTTGCAGTCGTTGGCTTGTCTTGTTGCAGTTCTTGGAATTGCCATTTCCTCGTATGAATTGTTCTTTCACCTTTTCAGAGTTCTGACACGGTGTAGTGCTTCCCATTGGTTCATTCCTTTTGCACGCTTCTGGGACTGAGCACTCCAAGAAAGGTGGTATGGAGATATTACTTGTTTAAGTAAATCTCTTGATTTCTGTGCAACGGTTCTTTTACAGTTATCTCGACTTGACTGCATTTTCTTGCTTTCCCCAGGTGACTTAGAGTCAGCTTCCAATCATTGGATGACTCTTCTGTCACTTCAACTTGAGACTTGGCTTTTCTTGAGTTGACTTGACTGATGCTCCACTCAGCTGCATCTCAGCTGCTTCTCCAGAGAGTTCTGTCTACTCTTCTTTGCCATACTCAAATTGCTGTCTCAGCACGGAGTCTTCCTTCAGTCTTGATTTGTCTTCTTGCATGTTAGGCGTAGTGACTTAACTCGCCTTGGCCAGCTCTATTTGTTACAATACATTTTACAGCAAGAATTGGGGTGCCAACTTTCTATTCTAAGTTTTACATGGCATTCATCAAAATCTAAACAATAAAATTCCTAACAATTTCCCCCTTTTTGATGATGCCAAAACTTAAATCATTCAAAAATGCAAACAGCAATGATACATACAGATAGTGTATTGACATAGAATGTATGCGCAGAATCAATTCTTTTATTGATCATATCATTCTTGTTCCTTAACACAACTGTTTACAAGGTGTATCAGAGCACATAATTGTCTTCAAAAAAATAAAGAATTTATAGCTTTATTACAGAAGACTTACATTGTATGTATTTACATAATAAAATACACGAAGGGTTGGACAGCAACACTTCATCTCCTTCGTTGTCTCCTTCTTTCATCTTGTTCAACATCTTCTTCTCTTCTTCTCTTTTTTTCGTCACCGCTTCTTTTTCTTCTTCTATGCCTTCCTGGCGCCTTCATCTTTTCTTATTCTTTTCGTCTCTCCCGCCATAGCCGAGTTTGTCTTTTGTTTTTTCTTCTATTCTTTTTGCATACTCGGTGTTAGTTTTAGCCACTCGCAAATTCGCTACTTGGTCAAGCCCAGCCCAAAAGAGATCCCTCCTTTCTTTCCTGGATCTACGATTCAATATTCTTGGGCGGAGGAGGCCCAGGTCCAAGCTTCTTCCTCCACTATCGCTTCTTCCTCTACCGGGCGATATCTTGTCTTTGGGGTCTTCTTCTTTCCGGTGAGTGACCGGCGGAGTGACCAAGCAGAGTGATGCTTAGGTTGCTCGCTTTGCTGTCCTTCTTCACATAACGTGAGACCCTTTTCCCAAGACAGTCCCAAGCTTGAGCCATAGACATATTTGCAAAGTATCCCTCAGTTCGAGCGTTTTAAATTCATCGACCGATCGTGGCTCGCCCCGACATCCGAGATGGCATAAGTGTCTCGCTTGGAATGCCTCCATGTTCTTTCAAGATGTTCATCACCCTGGCATCCATTCTTCCTTCCACTTCCTTCATCCCCGCTTCAATTGTTTTCTCTTTTCAAACCATAGATAGAGAGTGTTGGAGTGGCAGAGTCAGGGGAGTTTTCGCTTATAATGTCACAGTGATGGGACCTTGTTGGGGGTTTGTGCAATCATCAATGTCACATATGTTGATCCTTCCCCTCAACAAGCTTTCCTTTCTTCTGTTTCAAGACTTCCTCACCGGTGATTTTCCTTCTCATTTTGCTCCTTTCTTTTCACTTGATTTTTTTTGCTTTAAGGTATTCCTCTTCCCCTTTTTGGCATCATCAAAGGATAGAGGAACCCAGGGGGAAAATGCTGGCAAGCATGAAGTCGAGCTGCGGATAGTCGAAGTTCGCTTCAAGTCCTGGCTGCGTTGTAAGTTAATGACGGAATTCGGATCGAGTAGCGTTGGACTCTGCTAAATCGGCTTCATCTCGGCCATGAGAAGGCTGAATTTTCTAGTCATGTGTTCTTTCAAACGATGTAGATCATTTGTATTTTGCTCACGCAGCAGCCTTGATCTCGGCAGTGTGAGCTTCATGCATATGCTCAATGTGTTCTCTCGGCTTCGTTTTTGCATCAAGATTTTCACTCTCACACGGCAGACTTGTTGAACAATGTTTCAAGTATCTCATTGTTCCACACGCATTGTTTCTTCTTTGTTGCCACCATTCCCTTATCCGAACTGTTATGCCTCTTAAATCAAGTGGTGGCATCTCTGTTGTCGGCCGCATGTCCAAAGAGGCCTAATGCCTCTCCATCCGTTCAACCTCAAAGAAAGAGTGCCTTGAACACTTCTCGAACTTGGTTGATTCTTCATTGCGGTGATGGCCATACAAAGATCAAAGTCATAATCATTTGGAACAATAGTGTCTCGATGGAAGAACAGAGCTGGTTTGTGATAGCGTGCTTGTTCGTTTTTCGACTCTTCGTGGAGTTTCGTATCTCGGTGAAAAAGGAAAGATTCTACAAAAGATTCTTCACCGCCAACGGGATTTGTTCGATGATGAGCGGTGCGCGTGAAGTTCTTTTGGGAATCGATCTGCTGCAGCCTTGAGGAGCACAGGCGGTGGTCTCGGGTTGGTGGGTTCATTGTGAAGTAGACTGGCTTATCGAGCCTCACTGTCTTAACGCCTTCGTTGGTCTCGATTGATTTCTCCATTTCATGAGGATCGGTCCTCGGCCTTATCGAGCGTCATCGGACGATGATGAGATTTCCATTGGTGGCTCATCATCAAAATTAAAGGTTTGACGAGTAGTCTTGGGATCGACTTGCTCGTGCTTGGAACATCCGCTTGGTGAGTCTTTTGGATTTGTCATGGGGATGACTCGACTTCTTCTTCGCCTTCCGATCCCGGAAAAGTGACATCGGGGTTGTCCTGGGAATCATGAAGTGCGCTGATCTCCTTCTCGGATGGGTCGATGATAGCGGGGAGGGATGTTCTCTACTTGACTTCTTTACCCCGGAAGTCTCAACCTCCGTGGGCCTTCAATACCTCCGGCAAAGTCTCTCTTCACTGCGAGGCTGTCCACCCTTTCGATGATGTCACTGTCTTAGGGTCTTCTGATGTGGCATCCATTGGAGTCTCAACCCCATGGATTGTACTTTCATCGCCCAGTGTTAACTCCCGGGTACATTCCTTCCTGTGCCTGTTGCATCGGCGTCATTAGCCTTCGAGCGTTGGCACCTCACCGAGACAGTCTCAATCGTCCGAGCTTCGTTCATGGCAACTTCATTGTTCTTCTTGTGATTGTAATTTCTCTTCTTCGCCTCCTTGATTCGTTGTGGAGTCATCTCGCAAAGATCCTCCGACCTTGCGGTGGAGGAGTTTCCCCTCGGTGGCGCACCACCGAGTGACTTGGAATGGGGTCACTCGTCTCCAAACTCCCACTATTTCGATTGATTGTTCAAGATTTGGGGCGGTGGTAGCACACCTTCAATAGGGGTTGGCTCGATTTGGGGTCCCCACTATCCCGATTTCATCGCCATGTCCCTTATGCCTTCTTCCGAGTGAGTTGGGAAGTGGTAGCAAGAACAATGTGATGGCTATTTGCTGAACCACTCCCATTGGATCGATTTCACCGTGTTCGGATGACTCTCCTTGTCCCTCCATTAGTCTTTGCTCGTGAAGGATTCTTGATTCGTGCAATGCTTTGCTGATTTGCAACTCTTACGGGCGCGGACATTCTCCGGTTCTCGCCACCGCTGTCCCGGAGAAGACATCAAGGAGAGGATGTGTGTGTTTCGTGGTGCCAGTGGAGATAGGCGGATGCTTGCCTTCTCACGTGCTTGGCTTCTTCACTTGCTTTTCTCTCTCCTTGTCCTTGTAGATCTGCGGGATGTACGTGCGATTGTCTTCATCCGTAGCGGGAGCACAGTGGTTAATCCAAGGAAATTTAGCGAGTTCTCTTCTTCTTCTATGAACTCAGCCGTTGGAACTGTTCCTTGACTTACTCAACTTCCATTTCCTCCACTCACGCAGACGATTTTGGATGTCCGGGTAAGGTGGAGATAGGGTCATTACATCACTATCCGCTCCATTTGGTTCTTCTTGTGCTTCACCGGTGTGTGAGCTACACTTTGTGTCTTGAGTTGCCTCTCTGATCGCCTTGACAGACTTGGTGTTTCATCAACTACATCCGGAGACTCTACTTCTCCGAGAGTCTCCGTATTTGTGCTATCCGAGAATCGACTCAGCTGGTTTTGCGATTCGGATCGCTTGACGATTCTTCTTCGTCTCCTGGTTTGTACTGAGGGGAATTTCAGTTCGAGAGATGTTGTCTTCGAGTCTTGTGCGCGGGGCCGGTCTTGGTGTTTGTTTCGAGGAGCTGGCCGTCTTGGCTTGTCGGTTCTCCTCCTTTTGACGATCGGAGAAGGTATTTGTGAGTCCTTCTCGACCGCTGCTGCAGGGCGGGAGACACGCATTTGGCGGGCAGTGACTCTGCAGGGCGGGAGCATGTTTGGTTTTCTTTCTTTGCGGGGGCGATCTTTTAAGCTGCGGGGGCACTTTCTTCTTTTTGGAGAGGAAACATTTGTATCTTTGGTCATTTGATTCCCCTCATGAGTGTCGCTCTCTTGGCGTAAGCTCTCTTCGTGCGCCGAGAGAGGTTTGCTCAACATCCTCTTGTTAACATGGAATGCCTTCCCATGTCTAAGAGGGACTCCTTTCACCTCAATAGCCGGCCAATCACCAGGCCATATCCTAGGGATCCTCCAAATGTGCCATCTTCCTTGAAGGATTTGTTCCCCACGTTCTGGGCAGAGTCTGCAGAGACAAACTCAGCCTTGTTTATCTTCTTTTCTTCGATGATTGCAGCCATTACAATCGGCTTTGCCTTTGACAGTTGGTCAAAGCTGCCAAATTTGATGTCGATACATTTGGCAACTATATCCAACAACTTGTGATAATCCTCCTTGTGATCTCTTGTTTGCTTTGTGTATATTATTTTATCACAAAGTCGGACTTGGATATTTCTTTCCATCGTCCCAAGTTTACATCACTTCTTTAATCTCGGATGCTCCTTCCTGGCGGGTAGTGAGCAATGTTCGGTCAAATCCTTGGCGTGATAGTCACCGCTTTCCGTGAATGATGACTTGATTCCTTCATCGTGAATCTCGGCATTCACGTAGAATTGTGCGACCTCCTCCACATAGGTCATCGGATATTCTAACGTTAGAAACGGTTTTAGCCCGGACGTTTCCAACTTCTCGGCGATTTTCTTCACTAGGGTGTCGTCGGACCCTGTTTCATCATTCCGTCAAAATCCACCGTAGAGTAGGTGTGGATTTGCTTTCCTAACTTGGTGAAGTCATAAGTTGGTGCCATTTCTCGGGGATTATTTCAAGGAAAAACTCGAGAAAATGATTTGAAGATTGATAGGGTTTCGAGAGTATTTTGCCTTTGCTTTTGAGAGAAAGAGATGAACAGTTTTTAGAAGTGTGAGAGAAACGGACGAAAATGGTTTAAATATGGTTTATGAAAGGACGTGCGGGTAGTTTTTGAATTGTGATCGAAATCAACGGCTTGGATTTCGCATGCCTATTGAGCATTTCATGTCTCGTATTTAATGCGCAGCATTTATATCCAATCATAAGCTTGGTGTGCGACTTTATGTCCGTACACATCATCATTATCCGACGTATTCCTTAAAACATTCCGCTTAGTCAAAACATTGCGTTTTTGTCACTTTGCTCATAAGTTATTCAGCTTATCCCTTAGCCGATTTAACTCTACTTCTCGATTCTCTTAGTGACTCGGCTATCACCGACTCGGTGTATTTGTCTTTTCCGTCTGGTGATTCTTGGTGATTTCTGTTTTCGACTCTTTTTCACCTCCTTTTCTGTTCCATTTTCTCTTCTTTGATTTGTCGAGTGTCATTTCACTCAATTAGCCCCAACTCATGCTTGAGTTCTTCAAATCTTGACTCACATAATGGTTTTGTGAAGATGTCACTAGTTGTTTATCGGTTGAGATATATTCCAGGATGATGTCCTTCTTTTCAACATGATCTCTTATGAAGTGATATCGACATCAATATGCTTTGTTCTTGAATGCAACACTGGATTTTGAGTGATTGCAATTGCACTTGTGTTATCGCACATAATTGGAATTTCTTTTTCCTCAACTTCATAGTCTCTCATTTCTTTGTCTCATCCATAGGACTTGGGCAACAATGTTTTGCCCGCAGCCTATGTATTGCCTCGGTGTAGAGGTGGCTATTGAGTTTTGCTTCTTGCTAAACCGGGAAATCAGCCTGTTTCCTAGCATTTGACATGTGCATGAAGTGCTCTTTCCTATCAACTCGCATCCAAAGATAGTCGAGAGTCCGAATAGCCAATTAGCTTGAATCCACCTTCCTTTGGATACCATAGGCCTACTTCTTTGCTTCCTTTCAAGAATCTCAATATTCTCTTAGCCGTTGTCATATGGCTCTCTTTTGGAGCAGATTGAAATCTTGCACATACACCTACTGACAAAGGTGATGTCCGGCCCGCTTTTGTGAGATAGAGGCAAGTGATCCAATAAGTGCTCGTATCTTGTTTGATCCACAGGCTTGCCATCCGCATCCATGTCCATTTTGGTGATGTGTTCATTGGTATTTTTGAGAAGACTTCTCCTCCATACCAAACTTCTTCATTAAATCTCGGTATATTTTGTTTGACTTATGAAGGTTCCATCCTTCAATTGTTTCACTTGGAGTCCAAGGAAGAATGTCGCTCTCCCATCATGCTCATTTCAAATTTACTTTGCATGAGGTTTGAGAATTTTTCACATGTGGCTCTTTGTTAGTGGATCCAAAAATGATGTCATCCACATATATTTGAACAAGCGGTATACTATTCTTGTCTTGAATTCGAAAAGTGTTCTATCTACTTTTCCTTTTGTGAATCCATTTTCGATTAGGAATTGTGACAGGTGTCATACCATGCTGGGGTGTCTGTTTTAATCCATACAGGGCTTTCTTGAGTTTGTATACCTTGTCTCCAAGAGTCTTCTCGCTCAAATCCTCGGAGGTTGTTCAACATACACTTCTTCTTCCAATAAACCATTTAGGAATGCACTTTTTACATCCATCCGATATACAATGAAATTCTTGTGAGTCTGCATAGGCAAGAAACATCCTTATAGCTTCCAATCTTGCTACGAGGGGCAAATGTTTCATCAAAATCTATCCCTTCTTCTTGACAATATCCTTTGGCTACCAATCTTGCTTTGTTTCTTACCCACGAGCCTTCCTCGTTCATTTTATTTATGAATACCCATTTGGTGCCAATAACATTTTGATGCATGGGTCTTTGCACTAATTACCACACTTTATTTCTTTCAAACCGATTCACTCTTCTTGCATAGCTTGAATCCAATGTGTGTCATCCAATGCTTGTGACACATCTTTTGGCTGTATTTGCGAGATGAAGCATGTGAACATAGCTTCTTGTTGAGTTCGGATCTTGTTTTGACACCTTCTCTTATATCTCCAATGACAAGTTCGTGGATGGTCTCTCGGTCATCTTACATCAGGTTGGAGTAAGTTAGCCGGATTGATCGACTTTGGTATTTTGTGTTCTTTGGGTCGACTCTCTCATAATCACTTAGCTGCAAATTTTCCAATTTGTTTTTGAGATTCGCTATCTCATCTTCTTCCTCAATTGATAATTCGGCTTGAAAGATAGGGACTCTTCGTATGGTTGGATGATTGACTTATCGGTGACTCTTCAATGTCTTCTCCATTTACGTTTGGCTCATCGAATACTACATGAATGGATTCCTCTCGTAACCATAGTTCTTTTGTTGAGTATCATGTAGGCTTTGCTTTTGGTGAGTATCCTAAGAAGATACCTTCATCGGCTTTAGCATCAAAAGCCTTTAGGTTGTCTTTGCCATTGTTGTGGATGAAGCATTTACATCCAAATATTCTCGAAATATGCAACATTTGGTTTTCTTCGATCCGGATCTCATAGGGAGTCTTTGTCACTGTCTATTTATCATACATCCTGTTTTGGGTGTAGCAAGTCGTGTTGATTGCTTGACCCAAAATCTTTTTAGTAACCCTTGACTTGACTAACATGGTCCTTGCCGCTTCTTTGAGGGTTTTGCTTTCTTCTTTCGCAACTCCATTTTCTTTGTGGAGTCCTTGCTTTGCCGATAGTTCATGACCAATACCATTCTCAATACAATCTCGAGTTATTATTCCATTGACAAACTCGGTTCCTCTATCCGATCTTATTTTGATAATGGTTTGACTCTTCTCATTTTGACTCCTCTTCATCATTTGTGGTAGTTTTTGTAGAGTTTCTTTCTTCTTGCACATGAATATTGTCCATGTATATCTTGAGTAGTCATCTACTACCACCAAGGTGTATTTCTTTCCACTTATCTTTAATTTTGGTTCCCCTTTGGGCCAAATAGATCCATATGAAGTAGATGCAATATTCTTGTTGAGGATGGGCATGTCGTTTCTTTGAATAACGACTTGATTTGCTTTCCTTCCGACATGCATCACATATACTCTCCTTCTTGTATATCGAGTCCGGAAGTCCTTCTACAAGATGACTTCTTGCCGACTTGTTAATTGTTTTGAAATTCGGGTGACTCGCTTTTTTTGTGCCACAAACCAACTTGATTCAATTTGTGCTCTTTGCTAGTAGACAAGTCTTTGGGTGTTGCGGTTGACCAATCCACTACATACATATTTTTCGTCTACATCCTTGCAAAGACAACTTCATTTGATTCAATATCTTTGATTTGGCATATTCCCATGTTGAATCCAACATTGTAGCCCTTGTCACGAGCCGATCGATACTCGATAAGTTGAAGTTGAGTCCTTCAACATATGCAACATCCGTGATTTCTAATCCATTCCTCTTGATGGATCCAATGCCTCTTATTTCACCAGGAGCTTCATTTCCTCCAAATATGACTTTTGCTCATTTGACTTCCTTGAATTTTGACATGATTTCTCTTATTTCTGTCATATGTCCGGGAATGACCACTATCCATGTACTAGGTTCCTTGGCACTCACTGTTCCTTGAACCCGCAATCAAGGAAATTAAGTTTTAGGTACCCATACTTGTATGCGGGTCCGAGGGGTTAGAATTGTAAGATGATCCAACCAACCTATAGCCAAATGATTTGACTCTAAGGGGTTGCCATCTATCGAGTGCCATAATCATAATTAATCCTGGCAAATTGCTTGGGAATTCTAGGTTCATACAATTTTGTCTCTTTTGTCTCGTATGCCTGCATATGTGTTTTAGCAATTGCCTTCCTTGGGTAATTGTGGTGTCTTTGAGTGTAGTGCCTAGGTGCATATGTGTGATGAAAGCTCTTATGCTTTTGGAATGGACTTTCTTGAGTTCTAGGCCTTTGCCATTTGGGCTTATATTCCATAAGTCGTGGCGATAGTTCACATTATTCCAATCAGCTTGGCTTGGATATTTTCTACCATTCCCATCATATGTATTTCTTTTATGGGTTTTTGGGATTTTTGGTAGCTCGCTTCTTCTTTACTGAGTATTTTGTTTGGAGTTTCTTTGAGGACTGGTGAATCTCTTCTCATTGTCCTTTCAAAGACACTCAACGGTTGTTTTCCTTTTCCTTTGTAACCAAGGCCGTTTGTTTAGTATTGTGCTTTGGAGTGAATGTGTGTGCAACATTTAGAGTTTTGGATTTTTGACTCTTCATGACTTGAAGATCCTTTTTCCAAAATTACTCTTGAGGTTTGACATGGCACGAGAGGAATTAAATCTAAGCCTGTCTTGTCTCCACATTCTCTTTGACTCATAATAAGATCATCCAATGATTTAGATGCCTTAGTGAATGAGGCAATAACATTCTTGAGGTCATTCTCCTCTTTTCTATAGCAGCAATTTCGCTACTAATTTAGTATTTTCAGCCTTTAAACTTTCATTTTCATGACTATTTGACTTAGAGTACTCGGCTCCTTAGTCGACTTTGAGTTTTGACTTTTGAGTATTTGTTTTCCTCATTCAATTGTGTGTGTGAGGATTTAATGTGTTCGAAATCTTTCATCATTTTGCCTAATGAATCATAAAGATCAGTGGGTGATGAAGTGTGTGTGTCACGATTACTATCACTAGTGTCCGAGTTTGTTGAGTTAGATTGTACCTCATCTTCTTGATCGAGGTTGATCTTGTTCTTTGGCCATCAAGCGGATCGGGCTTCTTCTTCGAGTCACTTGAGTAGTCGCCTTCACTACTCTCTGAATCAGACCATTTGTCTCTCTTGATTTGGGTTTGGTTCGCCATCTCTCTGCAGACCATCATTGCCTTTTTCCTTTCTTGTCTTCTTTCTCTCAAGATCTTTCTTTCTTCTTCATCCCCTCCGTATTTGTTGACTACGAGGATATGGACGATCAATGGCATAGTGACCTGGTTGTCTATTCCAAAGATAGATATTCAACCTTTTGATCACTCTTTCCATTCTTGGATTGTCGGCCCTTTGATACTCAACTTTTTGATGATCTGTTCTCTTGGTTGGCCTATCTTCCCTTGATTTGGAGGGAGCCGAGTGTCTTCCGGAAGATTCACCCTTTCCTCTCTTGTAGTTCTTGTTAAAGAACTTGTTAAATCTTTTAACCATCGGCTATTTCTTCGGGTCAATTACTTCTTTGACCTCAACTCTCTTCCCATCTCAGTGACAATTAGAGCAAATTTGTTTTGGTTACAATTTGTCTCTTCCTGGTCTTTTCTTCTCGGCTCAAACTCGTAGGCTTTGAGGTCCGAGAATAGTTCGATTGGATGTCTTTGATAGGTCCATGGAATGTCTCGAGTGCCATGACCTTCATTTCCCATTCATTTGGAAGACTTTTTAGGATTTTCATACACATTTCTTCGTGCATATTCCTTTCCAAGTGCGGACGGCTGACTCATTTGTGATTTACGTGAACCGAAGCGTCTAGTTGATCCAGGTTCTCTCCCGAGATCATTTTGAAATTCTCAAATTTCAGACATACCACTGATAATTTGTTTTCTTTGATTTGCTCGAGCCTTCACAAATCAATGTCAACTTGTCCCCATTTCTTTGGCCGTTTTGCATGATTTGACTTTATTGAACATGGCTTTGTCCAAAGTTTTGTAAAGGATGTCCTTGGCTACATTGTCCAGGTTGTATCTTTTTTTGTCATCATTTGTCCATTCAGGTTCTTGGTTTTTCAACCATGGTAGTCCGGGAGCAAAGATCTTCTTCTCCTTCACCGCAACTCTTCGTGCAATGTTGTGTTCACCTTTAATATTTGCGGGGCCCATCTTCTATCACTATCCACATCTCATCATGTAATCTTTGATAGATGAGCCTCGCATACGAATTTTTCAATCATCAAATTCTTCGATAGTGAACATAGGGATGCGTGTCAAATTTGCTTCCATGATAATGACTTCTAATAAAAAAGAGTTTTGAAGGTTTAAGTACTAAAGCGGACTTTGAAAAGTTTGGAGATCTAGTTCAAGAACCGGTGCGGAGGGTTCAATGAACCAACCGCTCACGATACCACTTGTAGGTCCCAAGGGGTGTAAGTGTAAGGTTTAGAAGGGGGTTGAATAAACCTTACCAAATTTTCGATTTAGTCCTTTTAAATCTCTGAGTTGATTCTACAGCTGTGTGTCCTTGATGGACGATCGAATTAGTCACTTAGTAGAGTTAATCTCTCAAATGACTCAAATTTGAGTTTGTTGATGGAGTAACTCGAGTTGTTAACTATAATTTAACTGTTGTGGTTTTATTTTCAGCGGAAGACTTAACACCCTTAAGTTTAATTAAGCAAGATTTTAGAGCTTGATTTAGTACTTATAAATTATCAAATGGATAGCAAATTTATCGTGAGATATAAGCGAGTTAAAAGTGCGAGAATTTAAATCTTTGAAATGTAAATGACACGGTGAAGTTTTTATAGAGGTTCGAAGATGGGGTAATTCTTCTACTCCTCTCTTCTCCAACTCCTGGAGGAATCCACTAAGTAATGTTCGGTTTACAAAGTGGTAGCAGTCCGGATACAAGTCTTGATCACAACAAACGGCCGACTTGATCCTTAGGGACTCGATGAGACGCCTTGATCACTCGGTGGCTCTAAATGCGACTCGGCTTCTTCGCAGGGTTTGCCTTGTTACTACTGACTCACTTGCTCAAGCTCTTTGGATTTGATCACGAAGCCCTCCAAAAGCTTAAGACTTGGTTCAACCTTGAACCTTTCTACAATCCTTCTGGAATGTAGACCCTTCTCTTCAAAAGTTTTCTCTTCAACTGATTGAAGTTCTCTTTCCTTCACGGTGAGTGTTGGATTGATGTACTTCGTAATGTAGGCTTGAGGATTGAGAATGTTTGACTTTTCTAATGTGCTTGTATATCTCACGTGTGTGTCATGTATATGTCTCTTACTTCTCAAACAAACTCCTCGGCCTTTTATAGTGAACTTTCAAAAATTTGCCCGTTGAAGAGATAGGCTTATTTTTGAAAGTCACTTGCGATCGTTGGCTTGTCTTGTTGCGATCCTTGGAATTGCCATTTCCTCGTATGAGTTGTTCTTTCACCTTTCGAGTTACGACACGGTGTAGTGCTTCCCATTGGTTCATTCCTTTTGCACGCTTTCGGGATCGAGCACTCCAAGAAAGGTGGTATGGAGATATTACTTGTTTAAGTAAATCTCTTGATTTAAATGCAACGGTTCTTTTACGATTATCTCGACTTGATCGCATTTTCTTGCTTTCCCCAGGTGACTTAGAGTCGACTTCCAATCATTGGATGACTCTTGTCACTTCAACTTGAGACTTGGCTTTTCTTGAGTTGACTTGGTGATGCTCCACTCACCGCATCTCACCGCTTCTCCAAATAGAGTTCTGTCTACTCTTCTTTGCCATACTCACTGTCTCGCAATGAGTCTTCCTTCAGTCTTGAGTTGTCTTCTTGCATGTTAGGGCGTAGGCGACTTAACTCGCCTTGGCTCAAATTTATTTGTTACAATACATTTTCTGACAAGAATTGGGGTGCCAACTTTCTATTCTAAGTTTTACATGGCATTCATCAAAATCTAAACAATAAAATTCCTAACATAGAAGAATTGGTTTAACAATTTCAGTGGGTAGTGATGATGTGGGCATTTAGTCTGTAAATCCTTAAAGCGATCCCAGGCCTCATGAAAAGGCTCACCTTCCATTTGACTAAAAGTAGCTATCTTACCTCGCAGATCCGAGGTTTTCTGATGAGAGTAGTACCTGTCCATGAACTTATTGTATACCGCCTCCGAATTAGTAAGAGAGTTGGGAGGTAGAGACATAAGCCATGTTTTTGCCCGATCCTTCTGAGTATATGGAAACCAGTGCATCCTAAGTTGATCCTCATCCAAATCGTGTAGAGGAAAAGTTTGAATGATAGAATAGAATTCCCAAAGGAAGTTAAGAGGATCTTCATTAGGCATCCCATAAAAAGATGGTAACTGATTGAAGTGAATAATTTTTAGCTCATAGTTCCGTGTTGCTTGTCCTAAAGTGATGCAAGAGGTCACGGTTTCAATGACTAGGCGCACGAACTCACGCATCAAAGACTGACGTGCCTCCGCATTGTTTCCATTTTGATTATCACCCATCGCTGGTCCGTCTGTTTGTTCTTCCTTTGGAACATGATCGTGAGAATCCTTGCTATTGTCCGAAGAATCGTCCCTTTCGTTACGTGTACGTCTCGCAATGCGGTGAATGTCGTCCACGAATGGCGCAAGGTCCCGATTGAGAATTCTACATCCTTGCATAAACAACACTAGGAAAACAAATCAAACGCACCCGTGGAATAAATTAAAATCAAAAGGCAAACAAAAAGACTCTTAATCTTAAAAAATATGAAAAATAAACACAACAATTATTACGCCTAAAGCCTTCCTTGGCAACGGCGCCAAAATTTTGTTCAACCACTAAACACCTAAAATAAATATAGCAATCCTCGCAAGAGAACGAGATCAATCATAGTGTAGCAAGTTGACCACAAGTCATCTCTCAAGGAAGACTTAGCCGGAAAATAATTATTATGAACACAATTGACAGAAAATAAAACCTAAACACTCTAACCAAATTTGTGATTTTAATAAACTGAAGGAAAACAATTAAAAAGACTATTTAAAGACAAGATTAAACTCGACGAAAAATGATATAGTTAAAAGTCTAGGATTTTAGAATCATCTCATCAAACTTGCAAGCAGAATATCAACTAATTGATCACGCGGTTAACAAATATAACAAACATGTAAAAACTAGACCTAGATGTGATAACTCACGTATTCACAGATTAGGGTTATCCCAACGTAATTTGCTATTTTCATTAAAGCCAAGTTAGATAATACATCTCTGATTCATATCTAACCCCCTGAATAAATTTAGTCCAGAATAATATCTTCTCTCGATCTCAATAATTCCCTCAAATAATCAAAAGTTGGCCAAACAATTAATCATCAAGTAAAGCAATTTATTCAGGAAAGCAAATCAATTAGTCAATAATCATGCTTGTTTGTTTGAATAAAATTATCCTAATCCTAGAACAAAGAAATTAGTTCATGCTTGGGGGAGGGATCATAATCTCAAATGAAGGAAAGAAAATAAGCATAAACATTATAATGCAACAATAATAATCACCCAACAATTGAAATCAGATAAAAGAGATGAAGAAATATTACATTTTGATTAAGCCGCAAAAATAACTTCAATGGGAAGAACCCAATCAATTCAAATATTGAATGGAAGAGAAAAATAAAAAAACTAATGTTTAAAGTGCCAAGTAATGAAGTGTACAAAATTATAGATCCCCTAAGTGCTATTTATAAGCCTAAAACCCTATACAAGGTGGATGAATCCAAAAAGAAGAAGAAAACGAATAAAAAATCTGGACTGTTCCGTTAGTGCGCGCCCGTGTAGTTGGTCCTTGCGCACATCCCTTGTGCGCCGTGCAGTTTGTCGGTGTGCCTTCCTCGCATGCGCACGTTGCGCGCTGCGCGCGCCATTTGTTGTGCCCAGTGCGCCCCTAGCGCCAGCCGTGATAGTGCGCGTCCGCGCCTTCGTGCGCGGCGCGCACACTTCCATCAAGTTTTGACACAAAAATACGCACAATCACACACAAGAAAAATAGAAATCGTATAAAAATCATATACAAAAACATGCAAAACAAGAAAAATGAGATTTTCTTGGAAAATTTTTCATTTCTTTCACAAACAATCACACTTCCAAAAAGATTTTCTCTCAAAAATAAAAATTTAGAAAACAAAACTCACAACCTAACTATTTCCTTGCCCTATTTATCGGGACAATTAGTTACTTATTCCGTTTATTACCAACAAAAGTATGTTTTCAAATTCATTCCTGATGGACTTTTAAATATAAAAGTTTTCATTTACAAATAATATATGTGATTGGTGGTTATCATTAAAGACAATAATTCATATAGAACCGTCTTACAGGTGTTATTCCGTGAGATGGATCCATACCCAAAATCTGGGGGTAGTTTTGTATTTTTTTGGGGCGGTAATATTTTTGTAATACCAGAAAGTGAAACTGCATTACTATGGCGCGGTGGAATTTTCATAACATTAGGGCGCGCGGTGGAATAGTATCTCTAGGGCGCGGTGGTATTTTTGAAATATTATGTGGTGAGAAAAAATTACTTTAGACTTGAAAAATATCACTTTTTTATTAAAAATATTACTTTGTACTCCGAAAAGTATACGTTTTCAAAATAATGTTTTTGGGGGGCAGTGTTTGTATTATTTGCGATGCATAGTTGAAAAGTATTACTTTTTATTAAAAAAATGTATCACTTTTAGTCTGAAAAATGTATGTTTTCAAAGTAACAAACTGATTATTTACTTGAAAATTTATATACAACCTTCTTTAATAGTATCACTTTTTATTAAAAAAAAGTATCACCTTTACTCTAAAGAGTTATGTTTTTAAAGTAATAAAATTGCATTGGTAGTTCACTAACCCTTTATAAGGGTGTTAACCAAGGTTCGAACCTTGTATCGTTCAGTTTCTTTGAAATTTATTAAAAAAAAAATTGTTTTGGTAGTTCACCTATCATAGTATCACTTTAGACTCGAAAATTATCACTTTTTCTGAAAAATATACATTTTTAAAGTAACACCTTTGATTATTTTCTTGAAAAGTCACATACAATCTTGTTTAAAAATATCAAATTTTATTAGAGAAAGTATCACTTTTACTCAATGTTGTAAAAAGCGCTAGGCGCTAGCTAGGCGGCAGGCTGGGGCCTAGCGTCTAGGCGGGGATTAATCGGGATTAGGCGGGAGCTGGGCGGGATTAGGCCGGGCCTAATCGGAAAAAAATCGTAGGCGGATGAGGGGGGCCTAGCGCCTAGGTGGGGATTACTCGGGGCTAGGCGGGGATTTTTACAACAGAGCTTTTACTCTAAAAAATATATGTTTTCAAAGTAACAAAATTAGTAATAATGGTTTCCCAAAAAGTACTAGTTCTCCTCTAAAAAGTATTAGTATTTCTATGAAAGTATTATTATGATTATCAATCAAATTCTGCAATATTTTTCTGATTCGTGTTTCTTCAATCAATCACCGAGCATAAACCCCTCCAGCCATGTCACCCCATCATTGGCATTCCACCAGCAATCTCCCTGAAACACCATAACTAAATTCATTCCACTCAACCGAAGTTATATAAGTATAAATAAAAGGAAGAATAGAAAAAAAAACTGATTATTCTCATGCATATATGACATTCGGTAGACGAAGCAAGTGTTGGGTAAAATATTTGTGAGGTTTCTATATAGGAAGAAAATGGCTAAATGTATGGCTTTTAGTCGAGGCATGAATTCGATTCAGTCTCCGCAAGACGAAAACACCCGGTATACTAGTGCTAACGGTTCCGGCGTATACTATTTTCGTCTCGAGTTTACAGCACTTGCAAACTCGAAACACAGCGAACAACAAAGGTGTTTTTAACTTTCAAGCTTTTGAAGGAGGAAATCAGACAATATGCAGAATGCAATGCTCGATTTTAAGTTGCTGATTATTTCGTATGTTTATTCAGTCATCAGGGGTCGATTATTATAGGCCTCAGCTGCCTCGTATGGAAAGATCGCGTCTTTTGGCACGAAAGACACATTTTTACTGATCGACAGACGCCTTTGGGGCGCGCGACCGAAGACGGGCCGCGCGCGCTGCGCGCGCGAATGTTCAGCAGGGCGCACGACCCGACGCACGGGCCGTGCACTGGTTCGCACATTTATGGCAGGGCGCACGACCCGAATGCACGGGTCGTGCGTCCGTCCGTGCTCGGGTGACCTCTTCCCAGTTGAAATCTATTTAATTAATTCAAAAATTAATTAAATATTTCAAGCCCAAGCCCACGTCCGGGACCCGGGCCGGGCCCAGCCGGCCGGTGGGCGGCGGCGGCGTGCATGTGTGCTTTGAATCAAACCCACAAGCATGTAGGTCCTCGCCCCTTTAAAAACTTGGGTGCCCCCAAGGGCCCAAACCCATAAGTTAACTTGGGATATGTAAAGTGTGCAAACTTTTCATCCTTTTCCTATGTGGTATGGAGCATTTCTCCTTCCCCACATTTTTCATTTTCCATGCCATTTATTTGTATTAAGTGGCTAATTTCTAGCATTAATTTCTCATTCACCCGGAATCGGAATCCAAATGTTATTCTCATCTACTCTCTTATTAGAATTTTTACAAATAATTTAATTCCATTTTTCACTAATGAAAACTACTTAATTATTTGGTTAAAATCGGGTCAACACCCATTTCTCAAGACCAAATTCCAACAGCAAGTTGTGTGGTGGTTCATCGGTGGAGATTGCACGGGCGCGAAGAGATGTGCGGGCTGCTGTGGAGATTGCAAGGAGAAGAGAAGAGAGATACATCAGCGATGGGGGGAGAGAGAGAGAGAGAGAGGCCATACAATTCACGTGATTTTTGGCCTTATGTTTTTTTAATCGCACTTCCACTTGATGGATATTAAAGTGCATTGCTAATAAACACTTAAGAAAACTCTGAAACACTTTATTCCAAAATTCATCTTATAATTGAAACTTTATCCTAATGTCATCCCAATCCCCATACACAGACAGTATGTGTTGATAGAAGTAAGGATTATTGGAGGTAAAATTAAATTATTAAGATCATGATAAGTTACAATTAATTTAATTTTTTTGCAGTCATTCCTTGATTATTCCAATGATAAGCATTACGATTAATCTCTTACAAATATAAACATGTTTTCATTTTACACTTTTTGGGTATTGGCAAGGAATTTGATGTTGCTTTTTAGGGCAGATCACTTCAAAGCTAAGGTTTCTAACAAAGATCTTCTTTCCAAGGGGAAAATCTTCAAGTTTTCTTCTCCGGGAAATGGAAGTTCTTCAGACATGAACTTACCTGCATGCACACATGCAAATGTTAGAAGGCCCCAGGATTGTCTCAGGGAGGCCTCTCCGACGCTCAAGTCAGCACAGGGATCGAGAGAGAATAATACAGTAAGCGAATACTGAATTTAATGCATCAAAGTAATTATGAGTCAGATAACTTATAAATGAAGATGATGGACCTTTTTATACCTGAGTAGCGAGCCTCGTGAGCCGCGTAGGAGAAATCGGCCTATGGGCCAGTCTCGGAGTACTTTGGGCTGGGTTATTCCATTAATAGCCCATTGGGCAATTAATATTAAATTCATGTATAAACCAAATTATATATTTAATTATTAAATGTCACTTTCGCCCCCAACATAAATATATTTGATTTTTCTTTGTCCTATTTCATTTTATCGAGCTTTATAATTAGTTATTTATCACAGGTAAATAATTTTTTTAATAAGTTGAGAGTAGTAGTTGAAGGGAAAGAGATAAATTTCAAATAAATTGAAAGATATATATTCGAACCCTGGTTATCACATGCAAGTACTTCACTTGTCACTTAATTCTTCCTAGTTTCCCATGAGCTAAAGTCAAGCGTGGCTGGCTTTCGTTCATTAGTTGTTACTAGAGTACTAAACTTAATGTTTGTGTGGACCAGTTAACCTATGTGTTGATTAATTAGCCAAGGAACTACATCTAATTCGTGACAGAAGTGAAAACCCTATAATGGTCTTAAAACCCTATTGTGGGCTTTTTCTTCATAGGATTAGATGAATCATTACCCAATAATTCGTGACAGAAGTGAAATCAATTTCATAGTGTGTGCATTGTCTAGCGCCTTCATTACGATTTTCTGATTCTACACAGGGACGGATCCAGAAATTTTGTATAAAGGGGGCACAAAAGATATGGACAATAAATTTTCTATTACTAAGCAATCAAGCATTTGCAATTGAAGTCTACGAGTTTTCGTAGACTGAAATATTTGCATAATAGACAAGAAAAATGTCTTCATTTTTTCCCAAGTTTGTAAAAAGAAAATTATGGTACAGTGGTTGACAAGGGCACTTCAATATGTACACCCTTCGAACTTCATCTCAAATATTTGGATTATAATCGAAAATCAAAATTCCTCAGATCTGTTGAAAGTTCTTTTAAATCTAACTCGTTTATATTTGATTTGGTGCTATCATCCTTATTCCGGTAGGAAAGGGTGATTCTAATGCTCTTTTGAAATACTACTCCATATTTTTTTTCAAATTTTAATGGTGGTTGGATCATGCTTTTGGACTTTTGTTTTGTTTTCTGTTTCTTCCGGATTCTAATGATGCGAACGTGCGGCTAACTTGTTGTGGAAAGAAAATTGTGGGGATCATGTTCTATTTTTTCATAACCTAATTCATTATATAATTTTAAAACTAATAATAAATAGTACTAAAAAAAAGAAAATAACTCATAACAAGAGTCGTGCGTCCGTCTATGATTCTACGGATAACTATATGTCTAGGTCTAAATTTTTGATTTAGATCTATATAGGATTCATAGGACTAGCAACTATTTCCTACTCAATGTTGTAATCAGTTATAAGTTTCTTCTTATAAATGAAATTCATGCTTAAAAAAAACCAAATATTTTAGCTCAATATTAGAGAAAACATAATTTATGGGGTTCTTGCAGATTTTGTATAGGAAAAGACTTTGTCCATCAAGCTGCCAGATATGCGGTGGAGTTGGACAAATTTCACTTTCATGCCATCAATATCACATTGAAGGATGGGATTGCTCAAACATCATATATTAACTCCAACATCATGAATCATGATGCTGATTTTTCTTTTCTGCAATTGAGAATATAGTTCAAGATATGGCAATTTTGCTTCCTCATACTTCTACTCATCCAAAATAAATTAAAATAATCATTTATTCATCATCATCCAACGGTCCACAACTCTTTATTTAAATAAATAATTAAACCGCATCCAACGGTCAATAACTCTTTATTAAATAAATAAATTAAACCCAACCCCAACCACTACGAGGCCATCACTCTCAGGAAGATGTAGCAAATTATGTAATCGTGTCGTGTTTCGAGTTGACACATAATGACACGACACAATAAGCTCAAATATGAATACAACGCAATAAAAAATTATACTTACACAAACACGAACACAATTTTTTTCGTGTTGACACGACACACCATGATTTGACATGATAAGTAAAATAAAATTGATTAAGTTTGAAAGATATGATGCTACACTTTAATACACGATAGCAAATTACATGATATGACACGATATTGCACGGTAATACACATACAAACTACAATGTGTCCAATAAAACATACAAAAATATCATGTTATTGTGTCACTAACAGGTAAACATGTTATTATGAGATACATGTTTGAAAGCAGATCTTGTCACTAACAGATTAATAGATCGTTAGCAGTTTAATGTTCTATCTATTATTATATCATTTTCATATAATGCTATCGTATCGTGTTAAGAATTGACACCCCTACTTTCAGGGATGAATCCAGGAATGTTCTACGACGGGAGCACAAAATAAATATAATTTTAAACTATATCAAAAACAATTAGTGGGGCACAATGTTTTTAAATTAATTAATATATAGCTTTTAATTAACCTATATAAAAATGACATTTGGTTTTTTAACATTATAAATATGAAAATTTCAAAATAAATAATAAAGAGTAAAAAAAAAAAAGCTTTGGGGGAACGTACCCAGTCCATATTAGGTAAAGTGTATAGGGGTGTGTACGAGACGTGACAGTTCGAATATTTATAAATCTCCAAAACCATCTTGAAGTTTAGAGATCCCAAATGTTTTCTCCAAAATTGAACCAAAGAGAAAATCTTTGTCCCGAACCTTTCTGGACTTTTGGGGCGGTTTGCGATGGAGATTTGGTTTTAATAACACGGTACATGATGGAACGGAGAAATGGAGATTTGAAGATTATTCATAAATAAAATACACAAAAAGGATGGGGCGAATCAATGTAAAAGTCTCCAAATGTTATGTTCTTAGTCAATTTTTTAATGCAATTCCAAAAGTAGATACTAAAACCATAATAGATAATCTACTAATATCTTTGATCAGAGGATGAGTCTATTTATGTTTCTTAATAAGTCAAATATCACCAAATTAAAATATTTCCTACAAATCAAATGTGATTCTTTAATTTAAATTTATTGAGTACAGATAAATGAATTAATATGATGTCAACCAATTTCTGATAAATAATTAGTATAATATAACTCTTAGTGAACTAAATTAATATTCAGTTATTCGGTTGATGTTTGATAAAACATGCTAAACTTTTAATTTTGATATTTTTAGTATTATGTTTTATATAGTATTGAATTTTAAATAATGCATAATTAATTCAATATCAAAATACAAATAATATAATAATAATATATGATTACGTTTGAATGGAGGGATTTGAGAGTGGTCTTGGGATAAGGGATTTGAAATCCTTAGCTAAATCTACATGCTTGTTTAACTTATATATCCAAGTCAATGGATTAATTCAAATCCGCCTTAAAGTTTTAGTTCATTTTTAAAGAATTTAAAATCCCTTCAAAAACCTAAACAATTGAAATCCATTATTTTCTTTTGTTTATTCACAAATACATACACACACGACACAAGTAAACACACTTGGGGTGCGATTGTATGTGCTTTCATTTTGAAAATTTACCTTTTGCTAGAGAATAGTGGTAAAAACAATTTGGAAGAAAAAAGATGAATTTTGAGAATGTGATTGGATGTGAGATGAAAAGTAATGATGAAAGTTGATTTGATTAAAAAATAGTACAATAATGATTGGATATGATTGGTAGTTAGAAATGTGTGAGTGAGGAAATAGTGAAATTTGTGGGAGAATGTGTAATAATTCTTAGTTTTTTGTGAAAAAATGTGTAGATATGTTTGGTAAGAGAAAAAAAAATGAGAAAAAGTAAAAGCGAAAGAATAATATATTTTCTGAAAAAACTCTCTCTCTCTCTCTCTCTCTCTCTCTCTCTCTCTCTCTCTCTCTCTCTCTCTCTCTCTCTCTCTCTCTCTCTCTCTCTCTCTCTCTCCCCAACACACACTACACATTATACAAACAGTTTAGGGATTGTAATGGATGGGACGGAACTGGTGTTAGACATACCACCCCTGTCCCTAAATCTCATCCCCAATACGATGCATCCCCATACCATTATCCACTAAACGGGGAACAGGAATTCTGCGGGAATTGGGTTCAGCATTTTTTATTTATCAATAAAAAGATCTGTAAAATAAATTACTTAAAATAACTAATAATTAAAATAAATAAAAATAACATAAATCCCTAATTTGTAAAAGAAAGAATGAGAAGAAGTAAAATTATAAAGACTTATTTGAAAAATCTCCAGAACCGTACCAGAAATATTTTCGGGATGGTTCGGCTTGGGAAAAGTCAAAAGTTCAACGGATATTATCAGTGGAAAAAGTCAAAACTTCAACGGATATTATCGATTTTGATATTTTTTTGTTCTGATATCAGTCTGGGTTGGATAATCTCCAAGTCTAGTGCACAACCCTAAACGTGGCTCCATATTTGACCTACTCCGGACCCACCTGATGGCGACCACCCTACCCATATCTCTCAGTGTCTCCCCACCCTTTTACGTATCCATCTAATGCCAAGTAATCTTTTCCTTTTTGTAAACCGAGGTTACATGTTACCATATGACTAGTCCTTGGGGAGACAATCCCCCCTAGGAACTACTCCCATATAAACCGCGAGAAATGCACAATGGCTCTCAAGTCCCTAATATCATTAACTACCGTGCACAATGAGTCATCCCCCAAGTGATCGCTCCATGTTGGACCCCCTCTATCCAGTCACATGTTCCCATCGAGTTTCAGCATCCATGTTGCCGCTTGAAGCCTTCAATATTAATTGTTCCACCATCGTGTCTCGGGAGGCTCAAACCCTTGACCTCTCCAAAGAGAGACCAAGAGTTACCTCACCTTGACTAGTTGGTCAAGGATCATTGGATAAGTAACCCTTTCCTTACAAAACCCAAATCCCCACTCCTCAACCAATCGACCAATAAATATAAATATATTTAAACATGTATACATACATTCCTATACATATCCACCCACATATATACATATATATTTATACCTATATCCATGGTGAAAATATAAATATTATTGGTAAAATAATACTATTGTATTGGTGAATATTATTACAATATTCCCAAGGCCATGTTTAACTCAATGTGAAAGAGTAAAATATTGGGATTATTCACAACAAGAAAAAATTAGTTTATCTACAGATTTTTTTGTAGGTAAATATTAAAATAATTGTAAAGTATAGGTAAATCGTGTTGTCTACGAGAGTTCTGGTTTTCAAGAAAATGACTGGAAAAAATAGGACAGAAAAGAAGTCTAGGCTAGAACTTGATTCTATCTCCACAAGACCAAATTTCCTCATTAATAGTGGTGTTAACGGTGCGATAATCGTCATAATAGCACTACAAAACTTGAAAACTCAGTGAATCAACTAAGTGTTTGGAACTTTCAAGCTTTTGAAGGATATTTAACAAGATGCTAGGAATGCAAAATGTTTTTATCTTTATTCTCTAGTTAAAGTTTGAATTTCAAACGTCAGTGGATTATATTTATAAACATCTACGTGTCCTACATATCTTTTGGATCGAAAAGACATGTCCACCGCATCAGCCTGAGAGTGCGCGTCCGTGCGCTCACGCACCAACCAGGGTGTGCGGTCACGCACCAATTGCGCACGACCCGCATGAGCACACATCGGGTCCGGATTGGAGTGAAATATTTTAAAGGAGTTTTAATAAATTTTGTCCAAAAACTATAAAGGCTTTACAACCCAATCCCAAGCCCATGACATGAACTGGGGCTTAAGTCGGGCGGGCCGATCGACCGACATCGCGCGTGTGTATTCTTAAACGGAATCCATAAGCATGTAGGTCCTCACTCCTTTAAAAGATTGTGCGCCAAGGGCCCAAACATATTACTCCCACTTGGACTTAATAAAGGGAGCACTTTGTATCTTTTTCTCCTATATGGGATGGATGGAGCTTCACTCCATTCCCATATTTTCTAATTTTCATATTGTTTATATAGTTTTAAGTGCCAACTTGTTGCATTAATATCTCATTCATCCTAAATTGATTTTGAGAAATTCCAAATGCTAACTCATCTACTTAGTAATATTTGATTATCTATTTTATTTTCATTTCCCATGAATGGAAACTACTTAAATATTTGGTCAACTATAAGCCAAAACCAACATTTATCAAAACTAAATTCCAACAATCCCTCACATGAATGAAATTAATGCATGCATGTATGCAAATCAACTTGAAAGTATCGGCGAACATTGTTGCATCAGGTTAGGTAGTATGTGGCTTTGAACCCTCCTTAGGAAAATACTATCATATTTACTAGTTGCTTAGTGATGCGATGTCTTGAACTACTCAATCTTTTTGTGTAAACCAAAACAACAATATTTACATAATAACAATTCTAACACTTATTGTTCTCACGTTGTGCCTATCTTGACCCTGGACCATATCTTAGATTCATAATTATTCATTGAAATGGTCATTACTTCTCACTTATATAGGTGATCTCCTATTGAAGAGTATATTGCCTTACTCCACCATCCCGGGATAGGATTCATTAAAAGTCTAAACTTAACCTCGCCACTTTTAGCAGGTTTTGTACTTGGAATTTCCAGGAATTAGCTGAATACATTTTCCAAGTGTTCAGCTAAACATTCATAACTTTAGTTGTCTCATTGTGGATTTTAAACCTATTCCCCTTAACAACATATACAACTGATCTCGATTTATTCTTTTTGAAAACGGATCCGCGAAATTTTTCTTTCACTTTACGTAGTCAATCGAAATAGCCTTATTTGAGATCAATTGTCTAATGGCATTATGTCTTCAACGAATATGTCTAAACTTACCATTATATATATTAGTGTTTGACCAATAGTTGATTGACTATCACAATTTATTAATACAGCTGGCACATGTTTATTCCAACAATGAATATCTTCTAAGACATTTCTAATCCATTCAGTTTCTTTTCCAGCTTTATTTAAAGCAATAAACTCAGATTCCATAGTGGATCGAACTATGCAGGTTCGCTTAGAAGATTTTCATGACACCGCTCATCCACCTATAGTGAAGCAATATCCACTCGTGACTTGGAGAGTCTTTTGTGTCTGATATCTAACTAACATCACAATATCTTTCTAATATTGTTGTATATATCGTATAAAGTATTCCATGATTCATGGTGTACTTTTAACATCTCAATACCATTGTCAATGTTTTCCAATGATCATTACTAGGGTTACTTGTGAACCTACTTAGCTTACTCACTGAATATGCAATGTCTGGACGTGTACAATTTGTTAAGGACATCAGACTGCCAATTATCCATGCATAATCCAGCTGAGAAACTCGTTCTCCTTTATTCTTACCTAAGTGTAGACTTAGATCTACCAGTGAATTGGCTGGAAAACTGTCGAAACCATTAAAGTTTCTAAGTATACTTTCAATATAATGGGATTATGATAAGACAATTCCATTTGATGTTCAAGAGATTTTAATTCCTAGAATAACATCAGATAATCTCATATCTTTCATGTCAAATTTCTACTTTAACATATTCTTAGTATTCATGGTTAAATCATGACTACTACCCATAATCAACATATCATCAACATAAAGGCATACAATGATGTAATCATTTTGCAGTACTTTATTTTAACGAGACACACTTGTGAAATTCGTTGATTTTGAAACCATTTGACTTCATAGTCAAGTCAAACTTTTCATGCCATTGCTTAAGTAGGTGTTTGTTTTAGTCCATAAAGTGACTTAACAAGTTTACAAACTTTTTTCTCTTGTCCGAGTGCAACGACCCCCTCGGGTTGTTCTATATAAACGTTTTCTTCCAACTCACCATTCAAGAAAGCCGTCTTCACATATTTTTAATGTATCTCAAGCTTATGCAAAGCTACAATAGCAATTAGAACACGGTTGAACGTTTTCCTTGTAACAGGAGAATATGTATCGAAGAAGTCATATCCCTCCTTTTGTTTAAACCCTTCGGAACCAAGCTTTATACTTTTCAATGATACATCTACCTTGTACTTCCTTTTAAGTATCCCAAGTATTATTAACCAACTCCCAAATATTATTTTGCATGATGGAATCTATTTCATTGTTGATAGCTTCTTTCCAATAGGAAATTCTGGACTAGACAGAGCTTTCTGAATAGTTCTAGGTTCGTTTTCTAACATATATATTGGAAAATCAGGACCAAAAGACTTGCTACTTTTATCCTTTTATGCACCTAGTTCTTCTTCATCATCACTTTGGGGTAACCCTATAGCTTCATAAGTTCTTTTATTTGAACATTCCTCTTTCATTTCTTTGCAAGGAAATATATTCTCAAATGAATACACATCCCTTGATTATATGATCATTCCATTATTTATATCAGGAATTACTGACTTGTGCAGTAGAAAGAGATATGTACTACTATAGTTTGCATATCCAATGAAAATGCAATTAATCATTTTAGGATCGATTCTAACTTCTTTTGGCTTAGGTACTTCAACTTTAGCCAAACTCCCTCACACTTTAAGGTATTTATATAATATTTTCCGACCTTTTCATAACTCATATGGAGTTTCACTTTTACCTTTGTATGGATGATTGCTCAAAAGCTACTCTAGAAAATCATAGGCAAGTGCACCTATCGTTTTATAGTACAGATTATTGAGTACCGAGTGTCATTTCCACGAGGATTATAAGTACTAATAATTATCTTTTTTTGTTATCTGATCTAGCAATTTTCAGAGTTTTTGTTTGATAAATAAGGAAAAAGAAAAATAAAGAATTTGAAATAATCACAACTTACAATAGACCAAATAAAAGTAGATTGTAGAATAAGAAGTCAAGAGCTAGAAATGTGTTTGAATGTAAATCCCTTTAGAATGTTTTTGTGATTTAACAAGATAAAGATACAACCAAAAACCCTTTAGTAAAAATCATCCTCTTTTAATAAAATCTCATGTTTCATGGACCGTAGAAATTCCTGATTAAGTTAAACCCTCTATCGAGCGCGAATAACTTCTAACCTCAAGTTGATTAACTGAAATCTCTTTCTAGTTACCCCAAGACAGCATTATAACGATTTGTGAATTCCCATATTAGGTTTTACCCTAATCCAGAAGATTTATGTTGTCCTATATCTAGGATTGCATGCAACTCTTTTCACTTACATAGGTTCTATTTCACCATGAATCTCTCGATTTCCCGGTGAAGAATAAACTTCAAATCAATATCACGCAAATACTAATTCGAATGAATAAAGCATAATATAAGTGAATCACACGAAACATGAAGATTTTATTAAAAACATACAAGCCTTAATCACAAATTCATTCTAGAGTTCATTACATTCAAACACTAGAAATTTAGCTACACATGGCTTTGACAAAAGAGTATACTACACAAGAAGATTTGAATAAAATGAACAAGGTGTACTTAGCTCTTATTCAAGACCAATTCAAGACTTCTTCCTTGGTTGATGATGTTGAGCTCCAAGCCTTCTCCTCTATTGCTTTTCAACTTCCAACTCTACCTCTCTTTTATCCTCTCAATGTATTTTGCTTTGAAACTTAGAGTGAATGAATTACAATGAATGGACAATGAATAGATGGTCTCTTGCTCCAACCAAACTCTTGGCTTTTATAGACATTGTTTTTGTGCAAGAACACATTAACAGTGTCATCTTTTTACAAATAATTGCTCCACTTCCATAGTTGGGTTGTTGAATCCTTGTTTTCATGTGATAATTTAGAGAATAATAGAGCTTTGTGCAACAAAATGAGATGTAAAAGTTGTACAAAAGTTGTCAAAAAGCAAAAAGGGAAGACTTCTATAATTTCCGCCAAAGAATGTTTCAGCCCGGAAGAAAAAGCACGGTCGTGCTTAAAAGCACGGCCAGGCCGTGTTCGCGGATTTTGCCGAACACGGCCATGCTTCAAAAGCACGGCCAGGCCATGTTTGGCACATCGTGGCCGTATTTTTGCTTGTTTTTGGCCCATCAAAAGCACGACCGTGTTCTAAAGCACACCTGGGTCGTGTTTGACTGAAAAGGCCCCGAAATGATGCGTTTAGCTTGGGATTTCAAGTGTTTTTGCATCCATAAACCCCGGGGTATGTTTTGACATGAAACCATGGCCCAAAATTCACAAAAAACAGCTCCGAATCATCAATCTACACCAATAAAAGCACCTCGGAGTAATATGAACTATGTATAATCAAAATTTATGAAACTAACAATGAAATAACTCAAACCATACTCAAATATACACATAAAATATGCACAAAAAGACCCTTATCAAACTACCTCCAACTTTGAACTTTGCTTGTCCTCAAGCAAAACATTAAATCAAAAAGAATGATTCAATAAATTACAACACATAAGGATTTTTTTTTCTCAACACATTGAACACAAACAGTCAAGTTCTTAGCCTTCTCAACCCGAATTAACCATTCAGTAAAAACACAGTTTTGCAAAGCAATCGATGGCCCGTAAACACCGTAATATCGCAGCATTATTCAAACTTGAAATCATCACTCCACAAATATTGATAGTTATGAATAACTTCAATTCAATGAAAATACAAGAATTCAATAGATCATTGTAGTTAGCCTACTAGTCATATAACCAAGCTTCTTGAACTTTTATTGGAATGAAAATTCAAGGAATATACATTCTCCCTTTCGATTTTCTTTTTTTTTTCTTTCTTTCTTTTTTTTGTAGGACCTTTCAAGGCATTCTTCCACTAAGTTTATATTTTGAATTTCCGTTCAAACACTCCTAGGATGGTTTCCCATACTCATATTTGTGTCGCCGTTTTACGTAAAAGACAAACATGGGGCTCATGAATGCTCCTAGTTACTAAGCAACAACAAATAGAGGAGTATAACCCCGATTGGTCCTTTTTTTCATTTTTTTCATCCACAAGCTTGGTTTAACAACTAGTTAACCACCACTAAATCATGAATTCTCGAATGTTCATAACACTAAGTATTGTCGTAAATGCCTTAACACATCAAGTATTATGGTGTTGGAAATCTCGTCAAAATTTAGCACACATCCACGTCAATCTATCCTAGACAATCAATTGCTTCACACAAATTAAAAAGTTAATTTTGGTGTAATTGGGCCAAGTTATTGACTAGCAAACACTCAATTTGTTAAAAAAAATCATACCTCTTGTCGACAGACTCAAAAATAAAAACAAGCATGCACAGACTCAGAACAAGCACACAAGCATTCTAAGAATGTAATGCACCCACCACCAACTTTAAAGGTTCACATTGTCCACAATGTGAAAGAAAGAGATGAACGAACACAAACAAAACACTCAAAAATCAACCACACTAGAAGAAAATAAAAGAGGTAGAAAAAGATAATACAACCTTACTATAAGAGTGAAATCGGTGTTGAGCGATCATTGGGTTGTTTAGTACGAGACCTTCATATGCATCTTCATACCTAATCAAGGATACCCAACTCGAATACCGTGAAATCTTCAAATATGGATTTGTGATTAATTTGAAAGAAAATAAAATAAAAAAAATGCACACAACATCGGGTTGCCACCCGGGTAGCGCTTCTTTAAAGTCGTATAGCTGGACCGTTTACTCAAATATGGAGATTAGTTGGGTGGAGCCTTGGACTTATGAAAATCCCTTGGGCATTTAGTAGCATTACCTCCAACTTCAAGCTTCAAAATGTGCTCTTTGAACTTTTGGGTCTCTCTTTTGAAAATAAGTCTCCTAAGGAGATTATTTTTCATGGGTTGGCCTGCACTTTGATCAAATTTTTTCTCCAAGAGATTTTTAGTTTTCACATTACTCAAGGAAATTGAGTCAACAAAAGAACAAGTATTATCCTTATCAATTTCAACATGAATTTTAAAAATTACTTGTTCATCCCTACTCTCAAAGTTAATTTTCCCTCATGCACATCAATGATAGATTTACCCATAGCCAAGAAAGGACGCCCAAAAATTAGAGGAACATCAATATCATCATGCATGTCAAGAATAACAAAATCAACTAGGAACATGAATTTATCAATCTTGACTAACACATCATTAATAATACCTCTACGATGTTTAATTGATTTATCGGCTAAGTGAATGTCCATCCTAGTAGGTTTCAGTTCACTTAATCCCATATGCTTGAATGTATCATAAGACATCACATTGATTCTAGCTCCTAAGTCTGCTAGTGCCCAATCAACAGGTAAACCATCAATTGTACAAGGGATAAGAAAGCTTCCTGGATCATTAAATTTTTGTGGTAATTCATTGGAAGAACATTTATCATTCAATTGCACACTTGATAATTTGTTAAGCTTATTTTTATTAGGAATGATGTCATTTAGATCCCTATCATGCTTTGAAGGAGGTTGAACAAATGGAATATTGGTATGTAATTGCTTGGAAGAATCAATGTACTTACCAAATTTGTCCTCCCTTCTATCTTCTTCAGTTAAACTTGGGTAAGGGGTCTTGGGCTTGTATTCTGCAACCACCTTTTTCACGGGTTTGTCATCCCCCACATATTTCTGCATGGGAGTGTTATGCTCATGTGGAACATTGATGGTGATTGCTTTTACGTGCTCTCTTGGGTTTGGCTCAGTGTTACCCGGCAAACTTCCTTGCGGTCTTTTGGAAATCCAATCTGGCCTATTTGATTATCCAAATTATGGATAGACGCCTCTTGATTTCTTAAGGATGTTTCGACTGCCTGGAATCGAGCATTTGTTGTTTGCACAAATTTTTCCATGATTTCTTCCAAGTTAGGCTTTTCTTGGGTCGATTGGAATCCGGGGGGCGTGTATGGATTATGATTGGGATTAGGCCGTGGTTGGCCTTGATTACCCCAACTGAAATTAGGATGTTGTCGCCATCCTGGATTGTACGTATTACTGAAAGGATTATATTGGGAAGGTCGAGATTGGTTACCTAAATAAAACGTGCGGTGGTGGTTTAGGAGTCGCCAAATCATCGATCTTTTGGGTTAACGCTTCGACCTGTGCGGCGAGCGTAACTACCGATCTGCATTATACACACCCACTGACCTATTAGTTTTACCTCGTATGGATTGCCATTGGTAGCCGTTCATGGCCATTCCCTCTATTAGATCTTGGGCGGCTTCTGGTGTTTTATTGTTCAAAGTTCCCCCAGCCGCTGCGTCAATCATTTGCCTTGTTGACGAGAGTAGCCCATTGTAAAATGTTTGGACTTGCATCCAAATAGGAAGGCCATGATGTGGGCATTTCCGCAACAATTCTTTGAATCTTTCCCAGGTGTCGTACAGAGTCTCATCGTCTTCTTGAGTGAATGAAGAGATTTTATTCCTCAATCGTGCAGTTTTGGCCGGTGGAAAATACTTTAAAAGGAACTTCTCGGCCATAATGCTCCATGTTGTGATTGTTCCCTTTGGTAAAGTATTTAGCCACTGATTAGCCCTTCCCGAAGAGTAAATGGGAATAGGCTCAAATGGATGGCATCGTCAGAGACCCCATTAATTTTAAAGGTATCACAAATTTCGAGGAAGTTTGCGATATGGTTATTTGGATCTTCGTCCGGTAGGCCGTCGAATTGAACAAACTGTTGCACCATTTGAATAACATTTGGTTTTATCTCAAAATTATTGGCTGCAACAGTAGGCCTCACGATACTAGATGACGTGTCGTCCATAGATGGCTTGGCGTAGTCGTACATGGTTCTTTGTTGTTCATCCGCCATGACGAAATCCTTGCTTTCGTTAATATCCTTTTCGTGGTCTGCATTAGTACTTTCCTCTGTGTTGCTACCGGTGGTATCGCGCTTCCAAATTCGACGTCGAGTAGGCATGCACTGAGGTAAATAAAGAGGATAAGTATAATCCAAGACTTACAAAGATAGATAAAAAGAAAGATAATGCCAAAATGAAAATAAAATAAAAAATGATTAAATTAACAAAAATAAAGCGTTCTTAATATTACAATCCCCGGCAATGGCGCCAAAAACTCGATGGCTCAAAAGCTACTCTAGAAAACTGTAGGCAAGTGCACCTATCGTTTTATAGTATAGATTATTGAGTACCGAGTGTCATTCCCACGAGAATTATAAGTACTAATAATTACCGTCTTTTTGTTATCTAATCTAGCAATTTTCAGAGTTTTTGTTTAATAAATAAGGAAAAAGAAAAATAAAGAATTTGAAATAATCACAACTTATAATAGACCAAATAAAAGTAGACTGTAGAATAAGAAGTCAAGAGCTATAAATGTCTTTGAATGTAAATCCCTCTAGAATATTTTTGTGATTTAACAAGATAAAGATACAACCAAAAACCCTTTAGTAAAAATTATCCTATTTTAATAAAATCTCATGTTTCATGGACCGTAGAAATTCCCGATTTAAGTTAAACCCTCTATCGAAATAATAATATCTTGTGCAATCATTAATAAATATTATAAAGTATTTTTTCTACCCCGAGTTTGCACAAGTTTCTATGTAGATCAATGTTCTAAAAAATTTCCTAGGCGGACACCTGTCGCCCGAATTTTTGGCTAATTGGCCAATTTAGGCGGTGCTCAGAATAGGCGGGATTAGGCGCCTCCTAGGTGGGCTAGACCTAGGCGGCATTAGGTGGTGCCTAGATGTAATTTTTTTCTGAAACTGTAATAAAACTACATTGTTTTGGATAATTTAAACTCCCAAAAAATAGTTTTCCCGGTCGAGCCAATCTCCACCCATTCACAAAACTTCCACTTGACAGTTTAAAATTCTTCTCGTCAGTCGTTGACTCTTCTCTGGTAAAGGTGGTGATGATTTCGGCCAGTGAAAGTAGCGCCGACGACTCTAGAGTTCAGGGTAATTGTGAAACTGAGTATATATAACTTTCGTAATAAAGAAGAAACAAAACTTTGAGGTCTAAAAATCTTCCAATTGATATTTGATAGTGTATATGAATCAATTCAATATCTGTTAAAGTATTATATTCAGAAGACTTATGAATTTTATTGGATTATTATTGTTGAACCACTTCAAAGTTTAAATATCATATATATTTGCTCAAAAAAAATTCAATATCATCTACAGACTTTATAGTTATGTATTATAGGAAATATACATGAAATTGCTTATATTTTTAAGGCTCCGCCTAGGCCTCCTAGACACTAGGCCCTTGTATGCCGCCTGACTAGCGCTTAGCGCTTTTTAGAACACTGGTGTGGATTAACTCAAGTTGTTTGGTACTTCTTGTCACCAAATGAAATGGTGCTTCAGCCAATTTGGCTTCAACACAAATTTCGAATTAATTTGTCTTGTTAATCGGTTTTAAACATTGGTATTAAATCCAGATTCACTAAACTTTTAATTGTGTTGAAATTTACATGTCCTAATCTATCATTTCATAAATTAGAACAATCCATCAAGTAAACAGGGGTAATAGTTTTATTTTTCGCCTCTTGGCAGAAAACATTCATTAGAGACATTTTGAAGAGCCATTTATCAAGGTACCCTTTACACAAAAGCTGACTATTCTTGGTCATTATAAATTTGTCAGCCCCAAACACTAGTCTAAATATGGCCTTCCTTAACAGGGGTCAGAACTAAGTTATTCCCAATGTTCGGGACAAGCATCACATCTGCAAGCATAAGCTTTTTTCCGAAAGTCATCTTAAGCATAACCTTCCCAGTCCCAACGATGTTGGAAGTCGAAGAGTTTTCATGAACAGTTTCCTTCCATTTATCGGAGTATAGGAGGAAAAAATCTCCTTGTCAGCTCAAATGTGACGAGTAGCTTTGGTATCTATCCACCATTCCCTTAGATTATCCACCATATTGTCTTCAAAAACAATGGCGGTAAGATCGAGCTTCGACATGTCCATCGGAACAGACTTGTTCTCAGTCACATTGGCTTGTTATTAGTTGCCATTTTTATTGCCTTTCTTAGAATGTCGACAATTCTTGGCCATGTGATTCGACTTGCCACTGTTATTTTATTCTCTTTAAACATCATGGCATTCCCTTTATCCTTTTAGGGATGCTTCTGTTTCTTGCTAGTGCTCGATTATGCAAGATTGGCCTTGGCCTTTATTCCAGTCTTGCTAGTTTTAACTTCAGATTTTCGATTGTATTCCTTAATCCGAACCAAACTATCAAATCCTCAAGACCCATTTCCTGACGTTTGTGCTTGAGGTAGTTCTTAAAGTCTTTCCATAATGGCGGCAATTTCTCGATAATTGCAGCCACATGAGATGACTCATTCAACATCATCTCTCCAGACACTAAGTCATGAAGTATGATTTGAATTTCCTGAACTTGATTGATTACCATTTTGGAATCATCCATCTTCAAATCCAAAAATTTACCGCAATAATTTTTTTTATGCCGACATCTTTTGTTTTTTATTTTTTTCTAAAAAGTCCCACAACGTTTTGGACGTTTTGAATGAACTATAGACATTATACAATGTATATTCCAGTCTATTCAAAATAAAGTTCCGACAGAGAAAATCGATATGGTGCCAAGCATCCACAACCATTCTCCCTTGGGTGGCAGTCTCATCATCTGCAACGGTAGGTGGATCATCCTTCAGATAATAAAGAACATTTTTTGTTGCCATCTCTTGAAGTACACGATGGAGAACTTCACCAGTTTTTGTCCGTCAGCAAGAGCGGTAGCGATCGAAGTGAATGATATGCTTACCATCATCTTGAAAACATTGATTTCGTCTTGAGATTGTTGTCTATGAGTTCTGGTTTTCAAGAAAATGGCTGAAAAAAGGGGAAAGAAAAGAAGGCGAGGCTAGAACTTGGCTCTATCTCCACAAGACGAAATTACCCCATGTACATTGTCATTAAAAGTGCGGCAATTGTCTCTAAGATACAACCAGTTCCGTTCTTAAGTTATTAACATTATAAAACTTAAGAACTCAGCGAATAAACTAAGTGTTTAGAACTTTCAAGCTTTTGAAGGATATTTAACAAGATGCTGAGAATGCAAATCATTTTTATTTTTATTTTCTGGTTAAAATTTGAATTTCAAACATCATGGAATTATATTTATAAGCATATACGTGCCCTATGGAAATCGACATGTCTTTTGGCTCAAAAAGACATGTCCAACAACCAAGAATACCTTTGTTAGCTCGAACAAATGCATCAGTCTAAGAGTGTGCGATCATGTGCGCACGCGCCTCCCAGGGTGAGCGACCGCGCACTAGTCCGCTCGCACCGAATAAAACATTATGTCCAACATGCACGATCGTGCACCGATTGCGCATGACCAGCGCAAGCGCGCACACTGAGTCCGGATTTGAGTAAAATATTTTAAAGGAGTTTAAATAAAGTTTCTCCAAAACAATATAAAAGCTTTGAAACCCAATCTCAATCCCAATCCCACGACCCTAATCCGGCGGGCCAATCGACCTGCGACACGCGTGTATATTTTTGAACTAAACCCACAAGCATGTTGGTCCTCTCTCCTTTAAAATTTTGCCGCCCCAAGGGCCCAAACACATTACTCCCACTTGGACTTGATAAAGTGAGCTCTTTTTGGTTTTGTATCCTACGTGGGATGGAGCTTCACTTCATTCCCATATTTTTTGTAGGTCCCAAGGGGTGTAAGTGTAAGGTTTAGAAAGGGGGTTGAATAAACCTTACCAAATTTTCGATTTAGTCCTTTTAAATCTCTGAGTTAATTCTACACATTGTGTCCTTGATGGAATGATCGAATTAGTCACTCAAGAGTTAATCTCTCAATGACTCATTTGAAATTTTGTTGATGGAGTAACTCAATTTGTTGGCTACGATTTAACTCAATGTGGTTTTATTTTCAGCGGAAGACTTAACACCCTTAAGTTTGATTAAGCAAGATTTTAGATCTTGATTTAGTACTTATAAATTATCAATTGGATAGCAAATTTATCGTGAGATATAAGCGATTAAAAGTGCAGGAATTTAAATTGAAATGTAAATGACACAATGAGGTTTTTATAGAGGTTCGAAGATGGGTAATTCTTCTACTCCTCTCTTCTCCAACTCCGGAGGAATCCACTAGGTAATGATCGGTTTACAAAGTGGTAATGATCCAGATACAAGTCTTGATCACAAACCGACTTGATCCTTAGGGACTCACCGATGGAGACGCCTTGATCACTCGGTGGCTTCTCGACGACTCGGCTTCTTCTTCTGTGGCATTTGCTTGTTACTTTGTTACTACACTCACTTGCTCAAGCTCTTTGGATTTGATCACGAAGCCCTCCAAAAGCTTAAGACTTGGTTCACCTTGAACCTTTCTACAATCCTTCCCGGAATGTAGACCCCTTTATTTTCAAAGGTTTCCTCTTCAATCGGTTGAAGTTCTCTTTCCTTCACGGGTGAGTGTTGGATTGATGTACTTCGTAATGTAGGCTTGAGGATTGAGAGTGTTTGAGTTTTTCTAATGTGCTTGTATATCTCACGTATGTGTCATTCATGCATCCTCTTTTTCAAACAAACTCCTCGGCCTTTTATAGTGAACTTTCAAAAATTTGCCCGTTGAAGAGATAGGCTCATTTTTGAAAGTCACTTTGCGATCGTTGGCTTGCGTTCTTGGAATTACCATTTCCTCGTATGAAATGTTCTTTCACCTTTTAGTTCGACACGGTGTGGTGCTTCCCATTGGTTCATTCCTTCGCGACGCTTCCTCGGGATCGAGCACTGAGAAAGGTGATATGGAGATATTACTTGTTTAAGTAAATCTCTTGATTTACGCAACGGTTCTTTTACTGATTGTCTCGACTTGACCGCATTTCCTTGCTTTCCCAGGTGACTTAGAGTCACTTCCAATCATTGGATGACTCTTCCGTCACTTCAACTTGAGACTTGGCTTTTCTTGAGTTGACTTGGTGATGCTCAACTCAGTGCATCTCACCGCTTTTCCAAGAGAGTTCTGTCTACTCTTTCTTTGCCATACTCATTTGTCTCGCAGCAATGAGTCTTCCTTCAGTCTTGCTTGTCTTCTTGCATGTTAGGGCGTAGGCCGACTTAACTCGGCTTGGCGCACTCTAATTGTTACAATACAATTTACAACAAAAATTGGGGAGCCAACTTTCTATTCTAAGTTTTACATGGCATTCATCAAAATCTAAACAATAAAATTCCTAACAATTTCCCTTTTTTTGATGATGCCAAAACTTAAATCATTCAAAAATGTAAACAAAGAAAGATACATACAGATAGTGTATTGACATAGAATGTATGCGTAGAATAGATCTGTTTATTGATCATATCATTCTTGTTCTTTTACACAATTGTTTTACAAGGTGTATCGAGCACATATTTGTCTACATTGAAAATAAAGAATTTATAGCTTTATTACGAGAAGACTTACATTGTATGTATTTACATGATAAAATACACGAAGGGTTGACAAAGCAACACTTCATCTCCTTCATTTGTCTCCTTCTTTCATCTTGATCAAGATCTTCTTCTCTTCTCTCTCTTTTCTCGTCGCCACCGCTTCTTTTTCTTCTCATATGCCTTCCTGGCGGCAGCTTCATCTTTTCTTGTTCTTTCTGTCTCTCCCGCCATAGCCGAGTTTGTCTCTTGTTTTCTTCTTCTATTCTTTGTGCATACTCGGCGTTAGTTTTAGCCACTTTCAAATTTGCCACTTGGTCAAGCCCAGCCCAAGAGATCCCTCCTTTTTTTCCCGGATCTACGTATTCAATATTCTTGGGCAGAGGCCTAGGTCCAAGCTTCTTCCTCCACTGCCGCTTCTTCCTCTACCCCGGGCGTATATGTCTTTGGGGTCTTCTTCTTTCCGGTGAGTGACCGGTAAGTGACCAGCAGAGTCACCGCGAAGTCTCGTCGCTGTCG
Source organism: Rehmannia glutinosa (assembly GCA_016081115.2). NCBI lineage: Eukaryota > Viridiplantae > Streptophyta > Magnoliopsida > Lamiales > Orobanchaceae > Rehmannia > Rehmannia glutinosa. The sequence continues at coordinate 338,891 of JABTTQ020002439.1, forward strand.
CCTTCTTCACATAACGTGAGACCATTTTCCCAAGACAAGTCCCAAGCTTGAGCCATAGACATATTTGCAAAGTATCCCTCGATTCGAGCGTTTTAAATTCATCGACCGATCGTGGGCTGTCCCGACATCATCAATGGCATAAGTGTCTGTGTCAACCGGAATGCCTCCATGTTCTTTCAAGATGTTCATCACCCTGGCATCCATTCTTCCTTCCACTTCCTTCATCCCCGCTTCATTTGTTTTCCTCTTTTCACCATAGATACAAAGCAGAGTGTTGGAGTGGCAGAGTCACGGGAGTTTCTTCGCTTATAATGTCCGGACAGACCTTGTTGGGGGTTTGTGCAATCATCAATGTTACATCCGCCGATCCTTCCCCTCAACAAGCTTTCCTTTCTTCTCGTTTCAAGACTTCCTCATTTGATTTTCCTTCTCACCGCTTCCTTTCTTTTCGGCTTCAGATTTTTCGCTTTAAGGTATTCCTCTTCCCCTTTTTGGCATCATCAAAGGATAGAGGAACCCTGTGAAACATGCCGCAAGCATGAAGTCGAAGTCTTCGATGGTTGAGTTCGCTTCAAGTCCTGCTGCGTTGTATGCGGCCGCGAGACGAATTCGTCGACGTAGCGTTGGATTCTCACTGAAATCGCTTCATCTCGGCCATGAGGAGGCTGAATTTTCTTGTCATGTGTTCTTCCAAACGTTGTAGATCATTTGCATTTTGCTCACGCAGCGGCCTTTGATCTCGCAAGCGGTGTGAGCTTCATGCATATGCTCAATGTGTTCTCTCACTTTGTTTTTGCATCAAGATTTTCACTCTCCACACCGGACTTGTTGAACAATGTTCAAGTATCTCACTGTTCCACACGCATTGTTTCTTTTGTTGCCACCATTCCCTTATCCGAATGTTATGCCCCTTAAATCACGGTGTAAGGGTGGCATCTCTCGTTGTCGAAGTCGCATGTCCAAAGAGGCTCGATGCCTCTCCATCCGTTCAACCTCAAAGAAAGAGTGCCTTGAACACTTCTCGAACTTCACCGGTGATTCTTTTGCGGTGATGGCCATACAAAGATCAAGTCATAATCACCGGAACAATGGTGTGTCGATGGAAGAACAGGAGCTGGTTTGTGATAGCGTGCTTGTTCGTTTTTCGACTCTTCGTGGAGTTTCGTATCTCCAAAGTGAAAAAGGGAAAGATTCTACAAAGATTCCTCACCGCCAACCGGGATCCGTTCGATGATGAGCGGTGTGCGTGAAGTCCTTTTGGGAATCGATCTGCTGCACTTGAGGAGCTGGCGAGTGGTCTCGGTTCATTGGGTTTTGTTGTAAAGTAGACCCGCTTGCCGAGCCTCATTTGCTATCTTAACAGCCTTCGTTGGTCTCGGTGATTTTTCCATTTGATGAGGATCGGTCCTCGGCCTTATCGTAGCGTCATCGGACGATGATGAGATTTCCATTGGTGGCTCATCATCAAAGTTAAAAGTTTGACGAGTAGTCTTGGGATCGACTTGCTCGCACTGAACATCCGGTGAGCCTTTTGGATTTGTCATGGGAGTTGATTTCTTCTTCGCCTTCCTCGATCCCGGAAAAGTGACATCGGGGTTGTCCGGGAATCATGAAGTGCGCTGATCTCCTTCTCGATGGGTCGATGATTGCGGGAGGGATGTTCTCTACTTGACCTCTTTACCGGGAAGTCTCAACCTCTCGTGGGCCTTCATTTCCTCCAGCAGTCTCTACTATCTGCGAGGCCTTGGTCCTCCCTTTCGACATGTCGGTATGTCTTAGGGTCTTCTACTGATGGCATCCATTGAGTCTCGACCCCATGGATTGCACTTTCATAGCCCCAGAGTGTTAACTCCCGTACATTCCTTCCTCGTGCCTCTCGCGCATCGCAGCTGGCGTCATTAGCCTTCGTAGCGGTTGGCACCTCACCGAGACAGTCTCAACCGCCTCCGAGCTTCGTTGATGGCAACTTGTTGTTCTTCTTGTGATTGTAATTTCTCTTCTTCGCCTCCTTGATTCTTTGTGGAGTCATCTGCAAAGCATCCTCCGACCTTTGCCGCTGCGGTGGAGGAGTTTCCCCCTCGGCGCGCACCGGTGAGTGACTTGGAGTGGGGTCACTCGTCTCCAAACTCCATTGTTTCGATTGATGGTTCAGCCGTTGGGGCAGGTGTGGTAGCACACCTTCAATAGGGGTTGGCTCGATTGGGGTCCCCACTATCCCGTTCATCGCCATCTCCTTATTGTCTTCTTCCGAGTGAGTGAAGTGGTGGTAGAACAACAACGGTGGCTATTTTTGAACCACTCCCATTGGATCGATTTCACCGTGTTCGGAGGACTCTCCTGGTCCCTCCATTAGTCTTTGCTCGTGAAGGATTCTTGATTCATGCAATGCTTGCTGCATTTGCAACTCTTCGCGGGCAAAGCAGATTCTTTCGTTCCTCGTCACTTTCAGAGAAGACATCAAGAATAGGATGTGTGTGTTCGGGTGCCGAGAGAGGCGGATGCTTGCCTTCTCACGTCTTCGCTTCTTCCACCGCTTTTCTCTCTCCTTGTCCTTGTAGATCTGCAGAATGTCTATGCGCTTGTCTTCATCCAGAGCTGGGAGCACGATGAGTTAACCCAAGGAAATTTAGCGAGTTCCTCTTCTTCTTCTATGAACTCGGCCGTTGGAACTGTTCCTTGACTTGCTCAACTTCCATTTTCTCCACTCACGCAGACGATTTTGGATGTCTGCGGGTAAGGTGGAGATAGGATCATTATATCACTATCCGCTCGGGCTGGTTCTTCTTGTGCTTGTTGTGTGAGCTACAGTGTGTGTCTTGAGTTGCCTCTGCGATCGCCTTGCAGACTTGGCTGTTTCATCAACTACATCCGGAGACTCTACTTCTCCGGTAGTCTCCAGTATTTGTGCTAGCCGAGTAACTGACTCATTTGGTTTCTCCTGTTCGGATCGCTTGACGAGTCTTCTTCGTCTCCTGGTTTGTACTAGGGGAATTTTACGGTTGAGGCGGTGTCCTCTCGAGTCTGGGCGGCGGGGGCGGTCTTGGTGTTTGTTTCGAGGAGCCGCCGTCTTGGCTTGTCGGTTCTCCTCCTTTTGACGATCGGAGAAGGTATTTGTGAGTCCTTCTCGACGCGCCGCAGGGGCGGGAGACACGGCCTCGGGCGGGTGACTGCTGCGCAGGGCAGGAGCATGTTTGGTTTTCTTTCTTTGCAGGGCAGCGCGATCTTTCTGGTACCGCAGGGGCAGCTTTTCTTCTTGGCTGGAGATGAAGCGGTTTTGTATCTTGAGGGTCACTGATTCCCCTCACCAGTGTCATCTCTCTTGGCGTAAGCTCTCTTGTGCGCGAGAGAGGTTTGCTCGAACATCCTCTTGTTAACATGGAAAGCCTTCCCATGTCTAAGAGGGACTCCTTTCACCTCCAATAGCCGGCCAATCACCAGGCCATATCCTAGGGATCCTCCAAATGTGCCATCTTCTTTGAAGGACTTGTTCCCCACGTTTTGGCAGAGTCTGCTGTAGACAAACTCAGCCCAGTTTATCTTCTTTTCTTCTATGATTGCAGCCATTACAATCAGCTTAGCCTTTGACAGTTGGTCAAAGCTGCCAAATTTGATGTCGATACATTTGGCAACTATATCCAACAACTTGTGATAATCCTCCTTCAGCAGTCTCTTGTTTGTTGTGTATATTATTTTATCAGCAAGGTCGGACTTGGCTATTTCTTTCCATGCGTCAGCCAAGTTTACATCAGCCTCTTTAATCTCGGATGCTCCTTCGCCTGGGTAGTGAGCAATGTCAGCACCAAATCCTTGGCAGTGATAGTCAGCTGCTTTCCGTGAACAGATGACTTGATTCCTTCATCGTGAATCTCAGCATTCACGTAGAATTGTGCGACCTCCTCCACATAGGTCATCGGATATTCTAACGTTAGAAACGGTTTTAGCCCGGACGTTTCCAACTTCTCAGCGATTTTCTTCACCAGGGTGTCGGACCCTGACCGCTTCATCATTCCGTCGAAATCCACCGTCGAACCGGTGTGGATTTGCTTTCCTAACTTGGTAAAGTCATAAGTTGGTGCCATTTCTCAGGATTATATCAAGGAAAAACTCAGAAATTTGATTTGAAGGTTGATAGGGTTTGAGAGTATTTTGCCTTTGCTTTTGAGAGAAAGAGATGAACAGTTTTAGAAGTGTGAGAGAGAAACGGACGAAAATGGTTTAAATATGGTTTATGAAAGGACGTGCAGGCGGTTTTTGAATTGTGATCGAAATCAACGGCTTGGATTTCGCACGCCTATTGAGCATTTCACGTCTCGTATTTAATGCGGCAAAGATTTATATCCAATCATAAGCTTGGTGTGCGCTTTATGTCTGTACACATCATCATTATCTTTGACGTGTTCCTTAAAACATTCCCGCTTAGTCAAAACGACGGCGCGTTTTTGTCATTTTGCTCATAAGTTATTCAGCTTATCCCTTAGCCGATTTAACTCTACTTCTCACGATTCTCTTAGTAAATTTATCACCGACTTGTAGTGTATTGCCTTTTCCGACATAATTTGTCTTTCCATCGGTGATTCTTCGACTTGATTTTCGGCTCTTTTTCACCTCCTTTTCTGTTCCATTTCTTTTCTTTGGTTCTTCGTGTCTCACCTTAGTTCAATTAATCCCAACTCATGCTTGAGTTCTTCAAATCTTGACTCACATAATGGTTTTGTGAAGATGTCGCCTAGTTGTTTATCGATTGAGATATATTCAGGATGATGTCCTTCTTTTCAACATGATCTCTTATGAAGTGATATCCGACATCAATATGCTTTGTTCTTGAATGCAACACAGATTTTGAGTGATTGCAATTGCACTTGTGTTATCACACATGATTGGAATTTCTTTTTCTTCAACTTCATAGTCTCTCTCACCTGTCTCATCCATAGGATTTGGGCACAAAGATTTGCCCCAGACTATGTATTCTCGCCTCATTTGTAGAGGTGGCTATTAAGTTTTGCTTCTTGCTAAACCAGGAAATTAGCTTTGTTTCTAGCATTTGGCATGTGCCTCAAGTTCTCTTCGTCCACTCGCATCCAAAGATAGTCGTAGTCCGAATAGCCAATTAGCTTGAATCCACCTTCCTTTGGATACCATAGCCTACTTCTTGGCTTCCTTTCAAATATCTCAATATTCTCTTAGTCTGCTGTCATATGGCTCTCTTTTGGAGCAGATTGAAATCTTGCACATACACCTACAAAGAAAGGTGATGTCGGCCTGCTAGCTTGTGAGATAGAGCAATGATCCAATAAGTGTTGCTGCACCTTGTTTGATCTACTGTGCTTGCCATCCGCATCCATGTCCATTTTGTGATGTGTTCATTGGTATTTTTACGAGGAAGACTTCTCCTCCATACCAAACTTCTTCATTAAGTCTCTCTGTGTATTTTGTTTGACTTATGAAGGTTCCATCCTTCATTTGTTTCACTTGGAGTCCAAGGAAGAATGTCGGCTCTCCCATCATGCTCATTTCAAATTTACTTTGCATGAGGTTTGAGAATTTTTCACACGACTCTTTGTTAGTGGATCCAAAAATGATGTCATCCACATATATTTGAACAAGCAAGATACTCTTCTTGTCTTGAATTTCGAAAAGTGTTCTATCTACTTTTCCTTTGTGAATCCATTTTCGCTATTAGGAATTGTGACAGGTGTCATACCATGCTCGGGTGCCTGTTTCAATCCATACGGGGCTTTCTTGAGTTTGTATACCTTGTCTCCAAGAGTCTTCTCGCTCAAATCCTCGGAGGTTGTTCAACATACACTTCTTCTTCCAATAAACCATTTAGGAATGCACTTTTTACATCCATCCGATATACAATGAAATTCTTGTGAGTTGCATAGGCAAGAAACATCCTTATAGCTTCCAATCTTGCTACAGGGGCAAATGTTTCATCAAAATCTATCCCTTCTTCTTGGCAATATCCTTTGGCTACTAGTCTTGCTTTGTTTCTTACCACGTAACCTTCCTCGTTCATCTTATTTTTCGAATACCCATTTGGTTCCAATAACATTTTGATGTATGGGTCTTTGCACTAATTCCCATACTTTATTTCTCTCAAACCGATTCACTCTTCTTGCATAGCTTGAATCCAATGTGTGTCGTCCAATGCTTGTGACACATCTTTGGGCTCTATTTGCGAAATGAAGCATGTGAACATTGCTTCTTGTTGAGTTCTCGATCTTGTCTTGACACCTTCTCTTATATCTCCGATGACAAGTTCTCGTGGATGGTCTCTCGGCCATCTTACGCCGGAGTTGGAGTAAGTTAGCCGATTGATCGACTTGTACCGGTGTGTTGCCGTGGGTCGCCTCTCTCGTGGTCACTTAGCCGCAAATTTTCCACCGCTTTTGAGATTCAAACTATCTCATCTTCTTCTCAATTGATAATCCCGGCCTTCGACTTCAAAGATAGGGATTCTTTCAGTATGGTTGGATGATTCAACTTATCACCGACTCTTCAATGTCTTCTCCATTTACATTTGGCTCATCGAATACTACATGAATGGATTCCTCTGTGACCATAGTTCTTTTGTTTAGTATCCTGTAGGCTTTGCTTTTTTGAGTATCCTAAGAAGATACCCTCATCGCCTTTAGCATCAAAAGCCTTTAGGTTGTCTTTGCCATTGTTGTGGATGAAACATTTACATCCAAATATTCTCAAATATGCAACACTTGGTTTTCTTCCACCCGGATCTCATAGGAGTCTTTGTCACCGTCCTGCTTTTTATCATACATATGTTTTGGGTGTAGCAAGTGTGTTGATTGCTTCACCCAAAATCTTTTGGTAACCCCGCTTCATCTAACATGGTCCTTGCCGCTTCTTTGAGGGTTCTATTCCTTTTTCTCGCAACTCCATTCTGTTTGTGGAGTCCTTTGCGATAGTTCATGACCAATACCATTCTCAATACAAGATCGAGTTATTATTCCATTGACAAACTCGGTTCCTCTATCCGATCTTATTTTGATAATGGTTTGACTCTTCTCATTTTGAATCCTCTTCATCAATTTGTGGTAGTTTTTGTAGAGTTTCTTTCTTCTTGCACATGAATATCGTCCATGTATATCTTGAGTAGTCATCTACTACCACCAAGGTGTATTTCTTTCCACTTATCTTTGGGGTTCCACTGGGCCAAATAGATCCATATGAAGCAGATGCAATATTCTTGTTGAGGATGGGCATGTCTTTTCTTTGAATGACGACTTGATTTGTTTTCCTTCCGACATGCATCACATATACTCTCCTCCTTGTATATCGAGTCCGGAAGTCCTTCTACAAGATGACTTCTTGCCCGACTTGTTAATTGTTTTGAAATTCAGGTGACTACCAGGCTTTTTTGTGCCCCTAACTTGATTCAACAGTGCTCTTTGCTAAGAGACAGTGGTCTTTGGGTGTTGTTGACCAATCCACTACATACATATTCTTCTCGTCTACATCCTTGCAAAGACAACTTCATTTGATTCAATATCCTTGATTTGGCATATACCCATGTTGAATCCAACATTGTAGCCCTTGTCACAGAGCCGATCGATACTCGGTAAGTTGAAGTTGAGTCCTTCAACATATGCAACATCCGTGATTTCTAATCCATTCCTCTTGATGGATCCAATGCCTCTTATTTCACCAGGAGCTTCATTTCCTCCAAATATGACTTTGGCTCCTTTGACTTCCTTGAATTTTGACATTTCTCTTATTTCTGTCATATGTCCGGGAATGACCACTATCCATGTACCAGGTTCCTTGGCACTCACTTCTCTTGAACCCGCAATCAAGGAAATTAAGTTTTAGGTACCCATACTTGTCGGGTCCCGAGGGGTTAGAATTGTAAGATGATCCAACCAACCTATAGCCAAATGATTTGACTCTAAGGGGTTGCCATCTATCGAGTGCCATAATCATAATTAATCCTGGCAAATTGCTTGGGGATTCTAGGTTCATACAAAATTGTCTCTTTTGTCCGTATGCCTGCATATGTGTTTTAGCAATTGCCTTCCTCGGGGTAATTGTGGTGTTTTTGAGTGTAGTGCCTAGGTGCATATGTGTCTTTGATGAAAGCTCTTATGCTTTTGGAATGGCCTTTCTTGAGTTCTGGCCTTTGCCATTTAGCTTATATTCCATAGGTCTATCTTTGATGGTTCACATTATTCCAATCACTTGGCTTGGATATTTTCTACCATTCCCATCATATGTATTTCTTTTATGGATTTTCTGGGGTTTTGGTAGCTCGCTTTCTTCTTTACAGTAGTATTTTTGTTTGGAGTTTTTGAGGGACCTGGGTGAATTTCTTCTCAATTTATCCTTTCAAAGACACTCAATCGGTCATTTTCCTTTTCCTTTGTAACCAAGGCCAGTTTGCTTAGTATTGTGCTTTGGAGTGAATGTGTGTGCACCATTTAGAGTTTTGGATTTTTCAGGACTCTTCATGACTTGAAGATCCTTTTTCCAAAATTACTCTTGAGGTTTGACATGGCACGAGGAATTAAATCCTAAGCCTGTCTTGTCTCCACATTCTCTTTGACTCATAATAAGATCATCCAATGATTTAGATGCCTTAGTGAATGAGGCAATAACATTCTTGAGGTCATTCTCCTCTTTTCTATAGCAGCAATTTCTCGCTACTAATTTAGCATTTTTTTTTAAACTTTCATTTTCAATGACTATTTGACTTAGAGTACTCGGCTCCTTAGTCACTTTGAGTTTTGACTTTTGAGTAGGCTGTTTTCCTCATTCAACAACAGTGTGTGTGAGGATTTAATATGTTCAAAATCTTTCATCATTTTGCCTAATGAATCATAAAGATCGAGTGGGTGATGAAGTGTGTGTGTCACGATCTCACTATCACTAGTCCGAGTTTGTTGAGTTAGATTGTACCTCATCTTCTTGATCGAGTTGATCTTGTTCTTTGGCCATCAAGCGGTTCGGGCTTCTTCTTGAGAGTCACTTGAATAGTCGCCTTCATGCTCTCAATCAATCAATTTGTGTCTCTTGACTTGCATTTGTCTCAAAGCGATCTCTGCACCATCATTGCCTTTTTCTTTTCTTTTGTCTTCTTTCTCTCAAGACCTTTCTTTCTTTCTTCATCCTCGTACTTGTTGACCCACAGGATATGAGCAAGTCAATGGCATAGTGACTGGTTGTCTGAGTTCCAACATAGATATTGACCTTTTGATCGACTCTTTCCATTCTTGAGTTGTCACTTTGATACTCAACTTTTTGAGGATTTGTTCTCTTAGTTGGCCTGTCTTCCCTTGATTTGGAGGAGCCGAGTGTCTTCTCGGAAGATTCACCCTTTCTCTCTTGTAGTTCTTGTTAAAGAACTTGTTAAATCTTTTAACCTAGGCTATTTCTTCCGGGTCAATTACTTCTTTGACCTCGGCTCTCTTCCCATCTTTGACAATTAGAGCAAATTGTTTTGGGTATAGTTGTCTCTTCCTGGTCTTTTCTTCTCACCAAACTCGTAGGCTTTGAGGTCCGAGAATAACTCATGGTTGGATGTCTTTGATAGGTCCATGGAATGTCTCGGTGCCATGACCTTCATTTCCCATTCATTTGGAAGACTTTTAGGATTTTCATACACATTTCTTCGTGTATAATCCTTTCCAAGTGCTGATATAGCTCATTTGTGATTTCGTGAACCGAGGCCTAGTTGATCCAGGTTCTCTCCCGAGATCATTTTGAAATTTTCAAACTTCGTCATGACCACCGATAATTTGTTTTCTTTGATTTGCTTTCGAGCCTTCACAAATCAATGTCAACTTGTCCTGCATTTCCTTAGCCGTTTTGCGGATTTGACTTTATTGAACATGGCTTTGTCCAAGGTTTTGTAAAGGATGTCCTTGGCTACATTGTCCAGGTTGTATCTTTTCTGTCATCATTTGTCCACTCAGTTCTTGGTTTTTCAACCATGAGTGTCCGGGAGCAAAGATCTTTCTTCTCCTTCACCAACTCTTCGCAAATGTGTTCACCTTTAATATTTGCAGAGGCCCATCTTCTATCACTATCCACATCTCATCATGTAATCCGATAGATGAGCCCGCATACGAATTTTCCAATCATCAAATTCTTCGATAGTGAACATAGGAATGCGTGTCAAATTTGCTTCCATGATAATGACTTTTAATAAAATGAGTTTTGAAGGTTTAAGTACTAAAGCAGACTTTGAAAAGTTTGGAGATCTAGTTAAGGTGCGGAGGGTTCAATGAACCAACCGCTCCGATACCACTTGTAGGTCCCAAGGGGTGTAAGTGTAAGGTTTAGAAGGGGGTTGAATAAACCTTACCAAATTTTTGATTTAGTCCTTTTAAATCTACAGAGTTAATTCTACACAGTTGTGTCCTTGATGGACAATCGAATTAGTCACTCAAGAGAGTTAATCTCTCAACAGACTCAGCTGAGCTGTTGATGGAGTAACTCATTCTGTTGGCTATGATTTAACTCAACTTGTGGTTTTATTTTCAGCGGAAGACTTAACACCCTTAAGTTTGATTAAGCAAGATTTTAGAGCTTGATTTAGTACTTATAAATTATCAAATGGATAGCAAATTTATCAGATATAAGCGATTAAAAGTGCAGGAATTTAAATCTTTGAAATGTAAATGACACAATGAGGTTTTTATAGAGGTTCGAAGATGGGGTAATTCTTCTACTCCTCTCTTCTCCAACTCCCGGAGGAATCCACTAGGTAATGATCAGTTTACAAAGTGGTAATCAGTCCGATACAAGTCTTGATCACAAAGACCAACTTGATCCTAGGGACTCGATGAGACGCCTTGATCACTCGGTGGCTTCTCGACGACTCGGCTTCTTCACAGGCATTTGCGCTTTGTTACTGACTCACTTGCTCAAGCTCTTTGGATTTGATCACGAAGCCGTCCAAAAGCTTAAGACTTGGTTCAGCCTTGAACCTTTCTACAATCCTTCCTGGAATGTAGACCCCTTGTTTTCAAAGGTTTCCTCTTCAACTGGTTGAAGTTCTCTTTCCTTCACAGGTGAGTGTTGGATTGATGTACTTCGTAATGTAGGCTTGAGGATTGAGAGTGTTTCAGTTTTTCTAATGTGCTTGTATATCTCACGTATGTGTCATTCATGCATCCTCTTTTTCAAACAAACTCCTCAGCCTTTTATAGTGAACTTTCAAAAATTTGCCCGTTGAAGAGATAGGCTCATTTTTGAAAGTCACTTTGCAGTCGTTGGCTTGCAGTTCTTGGAATTGCCATTTCCTCGTATGAAATGTTCTTTCACCTTTTCAGAGTTCTGACACGGTGTGGTGCTTCCCATTGGTTCATTCCTTCTGCACGCTTCGGGACTCGAGCACTCGAGAAAGGTGGTATGGAGATATTACTTGTTTAAGTAAATCTCTTGATTTCGGCAACGGTTCTTTACTGATTGTCTCGACTTGACCGCATTTCCTTGCTTTCCCCAGGTGACTTAGAGTCGCCTTCCAATCATGGATGACTCTTCTGTCACTTCAACTTGAGACTTGGCTTTTCTTGAGTTGACTTGATCGATGCTCAACTCACCATTGCATCTCACCGCTTCTCCAAGAGAGTTCCTATCTACTCTTCTTTGCCATACTCGGTTGTCTCGCAGCGTGAGTCTTCCTTCAGTCTTCATTGTCTTCTTGCATGTTATGGCGTAGGCCGACTTAACTCAGCTTGGCCAGCTCTAATTGTTACAATACAATTTACAACAAAAATTGGGGAGCCAACTTTCTATTCTAAGTTTTACATGGCATTCATCAAAATCTAAACAATAAAATTCCTAACAATTTTCAATTCTCATATCATTTATCTAATTTTAAGTAGTCAATTTATTACATTAATTTCTAATTCATCCGAGATTGATTTTGAGAAAATTCTAATGCTAATATCATCTACTTAGAAAAATTTGATTATCTATTTTATATTCAATTCTCATGATGGAAACCATTTAAATATTTGGTCAAATATAGGTCAAACCAACATTTATCAAAACCAAATTCCAACAAATAATTGTAGGTAATATCATTATAGATAAATATTTACCAAAATAATCTAAAACTCTATTTACCAAAATAATCTAAAACTCTATTTACCAAAATAATCTAAAATTATTGGTAAATACCTACAATATTTCTGTCGGTAAATTTAAAAAATATCAGTAATCAGTCGGTAATTTGTGGGTATAATTTGTAGGTATTTTGTAGGTAACTGTATAGTATAGTGATAAGTTCATTTATGTCGGTAGATTCTGTCTGTAAACTGAAATTTTCTTGAAGTGTTCATACTTTTTGACTCACATCAATTTTTTTTATGATGGTAACAGATGATATGTGTAATATGTAATACTTCGGCAAATATTAAGGAAGCATTTAAATTTCGAACTTAGGTAGATAGTTTTTGTAAAGAAATCGAATTCTAGTTGTATTTTTTCAATCGGTACAAAAATAAAAACAAAATTATAATTGAACTTGAATCAAAACATCTTAGCGTAGTTTCTAATCTACTTTTCCTTCACTTCTTGCAGTATGCTAACATAAATGTACACATATATATTATCTTCAAACAATGCAACTCACGTTAACGTTTTGTGTAATACAAGGTGTAATAGTTTTTCCATAACATATATATAAAAGGTATTCGAAGTACATCACTATCACCACATATCGTTTTCAGCTAACCAAATCATTCCCCACACTGAGTCATGAAAGGGAAGACATAACCATAAAAGATAAGTGAATAATTTCAAATTGTTTGTTGACACGTACGGATAAAATTTCCAAGAATAATATGATGAAAATGACCCCCTTACATATGATAAGTTTACTTTGTCAGGTACTTAAATAAATGAGTAATTAATGTCACTGACTAACTATATTACCATATAAAAATAAACGAGTAATTAATGTCACTATCTGTTTTTTTTTTTTTTTTGAGGAAATGTCACTATCTGTTGGTTGCATTTCCAAGTGTCTTTATGGTGTAGGGATATGATGATGGCATTGGGTTACATTTAGTGCATTGTATATTGTACTTAATATGTCAAACTTTCTATGGACGCACTACAACTTGATAATTTGAATTTGTAATTAAGCCAACTATTTTGTTATTCTAGAGATATTAATTTTTGTTTTTTCTTAAAATATATCATCATATATTTTTAATTATGAAAGGTAATGTTAATGACAATATATATAATTGTTAATTTGTGCCACGTTTTAATATGCAAACATTATAGTTTCAAACATATTACTACAAGAAAACCGACAATTAGCATTATGTCAGTAATTTGTTGCCATCTTAATTTACCGACAGATTTATCTTGTATAACAACAAAACTTTTAATCATTGTGTTTCTGTTTTATTGTAGTATATTCTTTTACTTATATATTTATTAAAAGAACAATCATTTGTTAATTTTGTACTTTATTTAATAATATTTAATATATGCACATATTTTCCACATATATAAACACTGGAATAACATCCGTATGTTACACGAAATTTATCAAAAGAAAAAATTATAGGGTCACAATTTTTTTTGGTAATAGTTATAAGAGATCCAAAATACTAATTAAAAAAATTAAAAAGAAAATTTAAAATCTAGAGGAGTATCATACAAATAGTTCACTTCAAATTCTGCAAAACTTATTTGTAAACTACACTATTTGTTATGGAGTGTTTGTTCCTCTTTTCGGTATTTATTTTATACATATAATATCATATAATAACTTAAAATATAACAAATTTAAAGGATATAATAAATTAAAAGATAACAAACTTAAAGTTTAGTATCTTTTAATATATTACAAAATAATATATTTTTTCTAAAAATGCTTGTTTTATGATAACAAACTTAATGTTTAGTATCTTTTAGAATCCAACAAAATAATATATTTTTTATAAAAATGCTTGTTTTCTGCATTTTATTTAAAACATATAATATAATATAATAATTTAAAAGATAGCAATTAAATGAAAGTATAGGTAGAATCATTGATTTTAACAAATTTAAAGGATATTATTGATTAAAAGATAAGATATTTAAAATATAGTATTGTAGATAAAATCCTTGTATTTTGGGTTATTTGTTATCTTTTAAATTTGTTGTGTGGATTATTTGTTATCTTTTAAATTTGTACATAGGGTTACCACATGAATAAAGGTGAACCCGCCATGTGGAATTGGAAGAATGAGAAGTTGACAAATGTATAAGATTAATAAGATGAAGACATGTGCCAACTTTGTTTTTTCTTTTAGTATATAGGGTAATGATATTATAGGGTTACCACATGAATAAATCTGAATCCGCCATGTAGAATTGGAAGAATTAGAAGTTGACAAATGTCCAAAATTATTGAGATGAAAACATGTGTGAACTTTGTTTTTTCTTTTAGTATATAGAGTAGATATTATATTAACATATGTAAGAAATATAAATAATATTTAAGTGAGTTGTATAAGTCAAAACGAGAACTCCGTTTTTTTTTTCCTCTCAACCCTAGTCATCTCCTCTCTTCTTCTTACTCTCTGCAAACATAATCCCTTCTCCATATCCTCACACTATATGGGAGGAGGAGATAATAGTTTCTTTTGGTTTTTATTCTTTAATTTCTCTCTTTTCAATTTCTCTTTTATGTGGGAGTAGATTCCTCTCTTTTGTGGGAGTAGGTTTCTCTCCTGTGTGGGAGTTGGTTTGTTTTTTCGTTGTTTTTTTCCTTTTCTTTCTTAGATCTGTTCTTCTGGGGCCTTATTCGGATTTCTTCATCAGTTTTTGGTAGATCTGCAGATCAAAAAAGGAGTCTGCTATAGATCGTCCAAACATTGATTGGAAGTGCTAGCAATCATTCAGCCAACCAAAAATCATATGAGTTTTAATCTGATGTTTTATGATCTATTGTATTTGTTTATATAGTTTTGTTTTTGTCCCCCCCCCCCCTCTTCTCTCCTTTTTTCAAAGGTGGAATTTTTTGGAATTTCCACTCTTTAAGATTTTGCATCTTGATTATTTCGTATTTGTTAATAAAAATGCAATTTTCTTGTTGTCAAAAAAATAAAATGAAAACTCAGAACTCATTTAGGAATTGAAGCCTGCTCGTATACACAGGGCGAGTTTAGGATGACTCCAGAAGTTCAAACTCATTGCAATATCTAAGATATGATTTCAAATGGCGTCATCATAATATCTTATGATTATTGGTATGAGGTGTAATTATCGAAATGCATTCGGTCCATTCATTTCTATCACTACAAGAAAATTGATTTATAATGACGGGAAATTTCATCATTATATGTCAAAAACTCGTCACTAAAGACTTTTAATGACGGAAATTTCCCGTCATTCATGCCCTCCTAGGTAAAAGTAAATAATGACGGGAAATAGATCCCGTCATTATTGTTTACAATTTTTTAATGACCATATAATACCGTCATTAAAAATTAATTTCAATGATAATGAATTTTATCATTAATAGTATCATTCGCCCCTCATTAAATACTACTTTGATGACAAAATATCTCCTCATTATATATTCATTTGCCCCTCATTATATATGGTTTCATTGTTAGTGTTTACCATCATTATTAGTTATTAGCCCATCATTAAAAATTAGATAAACAAATACAATTACCCATAGAAAATCAATAGTTAATCTCATTAAAAATTATCTCTGAGTACGAAATTTAGAATCATTATTTCATTGAATTACTCATTCCACAAGGACACCATTGCTAATAAAATATAAATATTGCTAAATACTCAAGAACAAATAATATTTTTGAATAACAAATTTTTTATAAACAATTGCATCCATATTCATACATTTACTCAAAAACATATATATAAATAATTTGTTCCAAAATATGAGTTCCTCGATGGATAACTAAAACATTCACTAATATCTGCTCCATGGAGTACACAAATATTTGACCATCACAATAGTGAATCACTTGGTTTCTTCAAATACTATATACCAATTTCCTAATCAATGCTAGATTTCTTCTTTATGAGTCAACCTACAAAAGAAATCAAAAGAAAAAATATTAATCTGAACAGCAAACATTTAAAAACTAAAAATGTTAAAGATTTATTAAGAACATATCATATTCTACAGTTACAATGGGGGTTCACCAAATTGATGACTGATACAATAGAATTTAATATATAAAGAAAAGAAAATCTAGCAATTAATATATCAAAATTGGAAAAAAATTCAAGAATTAAAATGCTGAATGGTGAGATATAATTGGAAAAGCCAAGTAAAAAAATAAGAAAAGAGTAAATATATTGTCTCAAATAAACATCATGAATATGTGGTACTCTGAGAAATATTATGGTGTCTCACCTCTGTTCTGATATCTACAACATGCCTCTGTAAAGAGAGAAATACCATAAGGAAAAACAAGGACAATAAGTAAGTCATCATGAGTAAATTTGAAGTGGTAAAAACTAATTAGTAAAACCTCAAAAGCTCTAGGAAACTAAAATGAAATTAGAATAACTAGCATAACCAATGGAAGCAATACATACCTTCACAGTCTCTTCAGGATTCGATACCTACACTACACAAATATAAAAACACTTAAAACTTATATAGAGCCATAATACTACAATACCATTTCCCTATACATGTACATCATTCATATGCACAAACTAATTCAATACTTTGTCTTATAACTATAATAAATTTGCCTTATAACTAAAATTCAGGAATCGATTAAATTCAGTCTAAAGGATTAACATTGAAAATAAAGATAATGTTGATTATGAGAAGTCAACAGTGATAAGTCCAAATAAAATATGAGATTTTATGACATCATTCTGCTGGAGAAAGAGTTGAGAAGAACCTGTGTCCAATGCCAGATTCGCCATCAAGTCTGCGACTTTCCTTCTCTATAAATGTATGCACATTCAATTCTTCATGAAATTCCAAATAGAGATAACCACTTCTTGAAAAAACCCAGAAAATGGAGGTTGCTTCGGTAAGAGATGAATAGCAACCATCGAATCCGTCTCAGTCCAAATTGAACTTAGAAGGAGAGAATCACATAACTCCAAACCTATTTTAATGGCGTCCAGTTTAGCAAAACTATTAGAATGTGTTCAAGAACTATATGATAACCCAAAAACTAAAATGAAGCTTGGCCATATATTAAGGAATGTGCTGTAACTCCATTCATCTTTTAGAGATAATTAAAACAGAGAAATATATTGCATTCATTTAAAAAGTTAAGAAGAGAGAACACCATATTCTGAGAAATCAATTAAATCCAAGCATCTAAATCCTAGTCTGCAAAAAAAATTTAATTTAAGTTTTTTGCTGCTAAGAACTAATATCAAAATTCCAATCAACTAGAATTTCAGTAAACAGTGGAACAAGGACATGAAAAAACAATAAGATTAACATATGAGTTTCCCAATAGGCCCACTTACTAGTTACTAGTAATGCATACTTAAAACACACACAACACACATTGAACAAGAATCTGTCGTTTACCTGAAAGAATGAAAAATAGAAAATGAATCAATCTTGGGAAGCCATAGAAAAGTCTTAAAGTAATCAGACGGATGTACTGTGTGCAGAAATTATTTAGTTCCTGTTTGTTTGCAACCAGAGAAATTTTGTAAAAGTTTCAGAATTATATAGCAAAAAAGATGAGTTTTTCAACAAATGATTGCATATGCATCAAAAAGAACTATCTAGACAATAACAAAAATACTATCCAAATAACAACAAAAGAACCCTAGTCCCCAATTCAAAAAAATCAAGAATTAGGGAACCCTCACCTCTAGGTTATTGATCGGTTGAAGCTCCGCGAGAATCGACATCTCCTAATCCTATAATGGTCAATTTCAATCACCGATTTTAGTAGAACATCAAAACTGAAAAAAAAAAAGAGAATAAACTTCACGAGTACAAACCTGAACTAGGCGCAAGAAGCTAGTAGGAAATATGCCAATCGCGGCGGTTGCGACGGGTGGACGGGCTTGTGCCACGACGATGAGAGGAGTTGAGAGAGAAAAGCGAGACAGAAGAAACGAGGTTTGAAAATGAAAGAGGAACCAAAAAACCATAGTTGGGAAAAAGGAAGAGTCCTCAATCGGATTAAAGAAGAAGTTATTTTATTTTGATTTTTTCTAGTTAAACTTTTTTTTAAAGTTTTCACTATCCACACCCCCTTTTTTTAGAAAGACACCCACCTTCTAAGACACCACCTCCCACTTTTCAAATAGGTACAATTGATAAATACACCACCCCTTTTTTCCAATTTTACCCTTTCATGAAAAAGAAAAAAACCCTAGGTGACATGATGTACGATGGGCACATGACACGCGATGGCAAGATGACACGCGATGGGTTTTACGCCATCATGCCACATGACGCGATGGCGATAACATGGCACGATGGCATTTTCACCATCATGCCACATGGCACGATGGCATGATGGCACGATGGCCAATGTGGCGC
The DNA here is from genome assembly GCA_016081115.2 of Rehmannia glutinosa. Classification (NCBI taxonomy): domain Eukaryota; kingdom Viridiplantae; phylum Streptophyta; class Magnoliopsida; order Lamiales; family Orobanchaceae; genus Rehmannia; species Rehmannia glutinosa. Next base: position 357,378 of record JABTTQ020002439.1, read on the forward strand.
GATGGCACATGGATTTTTTGTCATAGTGCGTGATCGTGTCTTATATCGCGCTCATTTCTTGTGCGACAAGATTTTTCAACCCGAAAATTTGATAAATAACATATTTTACGCTATAAACTAAAAATATACGTTCATTATATGGGGATATGAATAATTTATTGTTCGAGTCTCAATAATTTGGGTGTTGGAAAAATCTAGGGTTTGTATAAAAAAACTAACTTTCTTGGAGAAGAAGAAGAATGTGGGTGTATTTAGAGATTAGGGGTGTATTTAGAACTTGGTTTTTAGTAAGGATATTATAGTCTTTTAACTTAATGGCATTTTTGAAATTTTAGAAAGTGGGTGTACTCATAAAAAAGGAGTGCTAATAGCGCCACCACCCTTTTATTAATGACGGGAATTTTCTTCCTATACAAATAGTGACGGGTTAGGTGTTAATAACTAGGAAATCAAGATTTCCTCATTAAAAATGTAACTTTTTAACTACCAATTTTTTACCCTCATAAATACTTCATAAATCCTACTTTTAATGACCATTTTTTTTCATACCTTCATTAAATTTTCGTCATTATAAATTGAAATTCTTGTAGTGCATTGAATAAAATACGACTCTTTGGGTAACAAATAATAAAAAAATATGTGATTAATTCAGACTAACTAGGAACATGTGCCCAATATCTCTCAAAAATATTTCCTCAACGTGCCGCTAAAAAAAGGTCGCGGTCCTTTGTCGTCTTCACCCTTCACCCTTTATCTTCTTCCATCATCTTTCCTCGATAGGAGAATGGGGAAAAGAGATTTTGACTAGGGATGGCAACGGGCGGGTCTGGGACGGGTTTAACTAAATTTGGGATCCGCTCCGCCCCATCATGGACCCAGGACCTGCCCAAAAAGAATTTATGGTTTCAACTTCTTGCAAGTGTTTATTTTTCAAGCTCCAATAGTCTACATGTGCACAGAGTCGGTCTTAGGTTTCAAGGGGTCTGAAGCAAAAAAAAAAAAAGAATGGGGGCCCTAGTATTTGTTGGGTAAATATATCTGGTGGAAAAGGTTTCTGTTTGGAAGAAAATGGCTAGGATAGTGTATAGTCTAAGTCGAGACCTGAATTGGATTCAAAGTGCTTACGGTTCCCGCGTTCGTCTCTAAGATACAACAACTTTACAGTTCCGGTTTATCAGCACTTGCAAAAACCGGAATCACAGCAACCACAACAAAAATGTATCTGACTTTCAAGCTTTGAAGGAGGGAAGTCAATATGCTCATATGATGCAAATGACAGGTTATTATCTTAGGATTTTTTTTTCTATTTTCAATCTGCAGGGGCGAATAATTATAGGCCTCAGGTCCAGATGGAAAGATCGCGTCTTTTGGCTCAAAAAGACACATTTGCAGATCGAGAGACGCTTTTTCTTGCTTGGGAGCACGACAGACGCACGGGCCGTGCGCCTTCCCGTGCGCTGGTGCTCCAACGTTCGGCATGGCACACGACCCAGACGCCGACGGGCGTGCGCGCCCGTCGTCGGCCCAGCGCGAAGAAAAACTTCGGCATGTAGCACGACCCGACCTAAATCTATTTAATTAACTACAAAAACTAATTAAACATTTAATTTTAAAGGTTTTTGGTGCAAAAAGAAAAAGGCCTTGAAGCCCAGGCCCACGACCCGGACCTGGGCTGAGTCGAGCCGAGCCGGCTGGCGGCGGCGCGCGCGTGTGTGCTTTGAACCAAACCCACAAGCATGTAGGTCCTCACCCCTTTAAAAACTTGGGTGCCCCCAATGGCCCAAACCCATATGTCCAACTTGGGATATATTAAGTGTGCAACTTTATTCTCTTTTTCCTATGTGGGATGGAGCATCTCTCCTTCCCCACATTTTTCATTTTCCATACCATTTATTTGTATTAAGTGGCTAACTTCTAGCATTAATTTCTCATTCACCCGGAATCGGTTTTGAGAAATTTCAAATGCTACTCTCATCTACTCTCTTAGTTGAATTTTTACAAATAATTTAATTTCATTTTTCACTAATGGAAATCACTTAACTATTTGGTCATAATCGGGTCAACACCCATTTCTCAAGATCAAAAATTCCAACAATCCCCCACATGAATGAAATTAATGCATGCATACGTGTATGCAGATTCGCTTGAAAGTCTCGGCGAATCGTTATTGCATCAGGATAGGTAGCTTATGGCTTTGAACCTTCCTTAGTAAAATACTATCGAATTTACTAGCTGCTTAGTGACGCGATGTCTTGAACCACTTAGCCGTTTGTGTAAATTGAGACAACAGTACTTACACAATAACAACTCTAACACTTGTTGTTCTCACGTTGTGTCCATTTCGGCCCTGGACCATATCTTAGATTCATAAGTGTTTCTTTGAAGCGGCCATTACTTCTCACTTATATCAGTGATTTTCTATTGAAGAGTATCTGCCATACTCCACCTTTCGGTATAGGAATCATTAAAAGTCTTAAACTTAACCTCACCACATTCAGCAGGTTTTCATTCACTTGGATGTATCGAGAATGAGCTAACACATTTTCCAAGTGTTCAGCTGAACATTCATAACTTAGTTGTCCCATTGAACCAAGGTCTTGGGATCTCCAATTCACAAGGTTGGGTTACCGCTATGAACATTCTTTAAGTTGTGGATTTAAAACCCATTCCCCTTTACAGTTTATACAGTTGATCTCGATTTATGCCTTTCGTAAGCGGATCCGCAAGGTTTTCCTTTGACTTCACGTAGTCAACCGAAATAACCCCATTCGAAATCAATTGTTTATTGATATTATGTCTACGACAACGTCTAGACTTACCTCTTTCCTTTATAAGAAAAGACACTTTTAATAAATACAACATTTCTTGATTTAATGATCGTACCATCACTTATATCATAAATGCTGAATTTATTTCATTCGGCGCTTCTACTTTTTCCAAAGCACCCCCACATTCCAAGGCAATCTCCTTTATGTGGTTTGCTAAAAAATAGAGCTCCCCTTTCAACTTCTGATATCTTGTTTAACACAAAATCATCCAGAATTCTTATGGCTCTCGGCCATTTTTTATTTTATTTTGTTAGAACATTGTCCCGACAATCCAATTAGAATCTCGTTCTACCAGATTTCAGATCTTAGTTCCAACAACTCTATATTTTACAAGGTGTGTAACCTTTGATGTTATCACATCTTTAGTAAGACTTCAGATTTAACTTGTTATGGTGTCTGCCTTTAGTGTTACAACACTTTTGGCAACACCTTCTGTTACATTTAGAAATGCAACAGAAACTCCACTGGTGTTCCACAAAGTGTGGTCATACCCCCACATTTGCTGATTTCCATTCGGAATCCCGGTTGTCTTCCTCAATTCGAAGTCGAACTATCAAATCCTCAAGCCCCATTTCCTTCCGCTTGTGCTTGAAATAGTTCTTAAAATCTTTTCACGATGGCGGCAATTTTTCGATAATCGCAGCCACTTGGAACGACTCATTCAGAATCATCCCTTCAGACACTAAGTCGTGAAGTATGATCTGGATTCTTGCACTTGGCTAATCACCATCTTGGTGTCAACCATCTTATAATCCAGAAATTTACCGACTACACATTTCTTTGCACCGACATCTTCTGTTTTATATTTCTTCTCCAAAGAGTCCCACAACTCTTTGGACGTTTTGAACGAACTATAGACGTTGTACAAGGTGTCGTCTAGCCCATTCAAAACATAATTCCGACATAGGAAATCACTGATATGCCAAGCATCCACCGCGATTCTCCGTTCATTGTCGGATTCATCATCACCAACGGTAGGGCGTTCCTCCTTCAGAAAATGGGACACACCCAAAGTCATCACGAGAAAAAGATCTTCTTTGCCATCTCTTGAAGTCGTAAAAGCCTTCGAGAACTTCGTCGAGTTTCGCCATGAGCACGAAAGCAAACAACCTTCGAAATTGGAATCGTCATCTTGAAACAGAAACGTAAACTTCCGAAACAGAAACAAATATAATAATTTTTCGTCTTGCGATTGTTGGGTAAATATATCTGGTGGAAAAGGTTTCTGTTTGGAAGAAAATGGCTAGGATAGTGTATAGTCTAAGTTGAGGCCTGAATTGGATTCAGTCTCCGCAAGACGAAATACGCCCCGTATACAAAGTGCTTACGGTTCCGGCGTTCGTCTCTAAGATACAACAACTTTACAGTTCTGGTTTAGCAGCACTTGCAAAAATCGGAATCACAGCAAACCACAACAAAAATGTATCTGACTTTCAAGCTTTGAAGGAGGGAAGTCAATATGCTCGTATGATGCAAATGACAGGTTATTATTTTAAGATTATTTTTTTTTCTGTTTTCAATCTGCAGGGGCGAATAATTATAGGCCTCAGGTGCTTCGTATGGAAAGATCGCGTCTTTTGGCTCAAAAAGACACATTTGCACTGAACAGACGCACCTGCACAGGGGAGCACGACCAGACGCACGGGTCGTGCGCTAGTGCTCCAATGTTCGGCATGGCACACGACCCAGACGCATGGGCCGTGCGCCTGCCCGTGCATCCAGGCGCATCAAAACTTCGGCAGGTAGCACGACCCGACCTAAATCTATTTAATTAATTACAAAAATTAATTAAACATTTAATTTTAAAGGTTTTTGGTCCAAAAAGAATAAGGGCCTTGAAGTCCAGGCCCAGGCCCACGACCCGGGCCGGGCGGCGGGCGGCAGCGGCGGTGCGCGCGCCCGTGTGCTTTGAACCAAACCCACAAACATGTTGGTCCTCACCCCTTTAAAAACTTGGGTGCCCCCAAGGGCCCAAACCCATATGTCCAACTTGGGATATATTAAGTGTGCAACTTTATCCTCTTTTTCCTATGTGGGATGGAGCATCTCTCCTTCCCCACATTTTCCATTTTCCATACCATTTATTTGTATTAAGTGGCTAACTTTTAGCATTAATTTCTCATTCACCCGGAATCGGTTTTGAGAAATTCCAAATGCTACTCTCATCTACTCTCTTAGTAGAATTTTTACAAATAATTTAATTCCATTTTTCACTAATGGAAACCACTTAACTATTTGGTCAAAATCGGTTCAACACCCATTTCTCAAGACCAAAAATTCCAACAGTATTTGGGCAAAAAATAAAAATAAAAAACAACAAAATCAATATGACAAATGTAATTTTTTTTAAACATTTAAAATAAGATATGTTATAACAAAAAATATCACTCCAACTTTAATATTTAAGTCCCAGTAAAATAAAATTACAAAAAAGATCGTTCAATAAAATTTACCATAAAAAAAAGACAAAAAAGAAAAATATAATAATTAAATAACAAAATTTAAATAATTCTTAAATTTAAAAGATCATCTTACCAATTTCGTACTCTTTCTTGAGAATTTTTGGCTAAAAATGAGGGTTGTTGACTCTATTTTTAATTTGGAGGGTTAAATTCTTCCAACTTTTTTTTTTTTTTTTTTTTTGGTTTTGGAAAAGACAAAAAGGCAAGAGGTGGGTTAAATTGTTGGGACGAATTCTTTTTATTTTGTTGTGTAAAAGTCGAAAGGCATGAAAGGTTCTTTAAAAAAAACGCATATAGGGCTACTATGGCAGGAAAAAATAAAAATTAAACATTAGCATGTAGAGATGTTAAATGGGCTGTGGCCCATTGGCCCGGATCGTTTAAACCGGGAAAAAAAAGGGTTAAGGCCTATTATTTTGGCTCGTTTAAATTCGGGCCTTTTTTGGCCCGAGCCGTTTAGCCCGAGGCCCATTAGGGCTAGCCCGTAGGTTAACCGGGCTAGCCCGCCAATTGTGTTTTTTTAAAAATAAATATAATTCTAATATTATAAATCTATTTTATTACATATTAGCTATTACTAAATATATTTTTTCAAACTCACATCCCCTCATCTTTAATATGTTTAAATATATAATTTTAAAACTATGACTTATAGTCATATGAATATTTTTTTTAAAAAGTATTATATCTTTTATTTTATATTGGTATATATTGTATAATGTTATCTTTTATTATTATAGTTTTATTTTAAAATTAAATTTTATAATTCTATTAATGCAATATAATTATAAACTATGCAAGATTTTTTTATAATGAATATTTTAACTTAACATGTTAAGCTTAAATGTTATATATGTTCGAGCTTAAAATTTTAGATTTAAATATATAATTTTTTATTTTTTGACTTATAGCCCGATAGTGGCCCGTACGTTTAGCCTGAACCCCGCTAGGGTTAGAGTTAGGTTCACAATATGCTAGCCCGCTTAATAGTGACCCATTTAGCCCGAAACCTGTTAGGGCTGACTCTATAGGACTAGGCCCAGCCCGTTTAACATCTATATTAGCATGTGTGGGGAACCGAACTCAAGACCTCAAATTCGAAGGATAGTAGCTCAGCTACTCGGCTACCTCGTTTTTTTCGTTTTTGTAAAATCCTTTATGTGTATATAACTAAAACAAACACATATATTAAAAAAAACTCGGAGGCCCTTTCCGGTGGGCTCCATGGTCACTGTAAGAGGAATGGAGAACTAAGAAAGTGGGAATACATATAAAATATTATTCAAATAAAAGAGAATTGCTCCAAAAAAACTCGATATATTCACTGTTCAAAAAATAAAAAAATGAGATTTATCAAAGGCTTGGGGGAGCCGTGGGGGATGGTCGTGTCCCAAGTATTAGCTTCAAAGACAACTGTGAGCTGTGACTAAGGATTTATCAAATTCAAAGACAACTGTTACTAAGGATTAGCTTTAAAAGTCCCTGTTTAAATAATATTTTTAATATTTTTTTAAATAATACATACATGCTGGGCGGGTTCGGCTGGACCCGTTATCCACTCCGGACCCGGCGAGTTTTTGAAAAATGGACCCAGGACCCGCCCCGGGACTCGTTAGACCGGGTTCAGACCGCCCCGAGCGGGGAGGGTTTAATGCGGAGCCGGGTTTCAACCCACCCCATTGCCATCCCTAATTTCGACTGTGATTGGTTGTACTTTTATTCCGTCCACTTTTATTTTCTGAGAGAATAGTGGTGAATTTTTTTCTAAAAGTGAAAGTTGGATATGTAGAGAAAAATAATGATTGTATATTGGTGTGACGAATAATATTTTAGAGATGTTGATTGTTTGTGAAAAAATTTGTGGGGAAAATAGTGTAAAATATAATACAAGAAAATTGAAGAAAAATGAAATATTGATCCAAAAAGGTAATATGAATCTTATTTTATACCTTTTGTTATCAAGATTAAGAGAAAAATAATAAAAATAGTGATAAATTATTGGAAATTTTTATATGAATTGGGGGAGGTGAGAGAAATAAATAGTATGATTAGGTATTGGAAAGTGTGAGAGAAAGAAAAAAAGGAGTTAATTTTAAAGAGAAATGAGATTTTCTTTGAAAAAAAATCATTTCTTCTACAAACAATCACACCTCCAACAATATTTTCTCTCAAAAATGAAAATTTTGGAAATTTTTTCATAACCAGTCACAACCTTATCTTTGCTTTTATTTGTTTTTTTTTGTTCAGTTCTTAGTTTGTATTCTTTTGTTGGAGTTTATGTCTCCCTTTTATGTCTCCCTTTCGATTTAGTCCTTTTAAAACGTTCAGAGTTAATACTTCACAACCGGTGAGTCCTCGATGGACCGGCTTAGTTAATTGTCAGAGTTAGTCACTCAACGATTTCGATTTGTTGATAGAATAACTCGATTGTTTTGACTAAAGACTTAACTCGACCGTGATATGTTTTATTGGAAGACTTAACACCCTTGAATTTGGTTAAGTTTGTTTTAATACTTGGTTTTAGCACTTTGTTGATTATCAATTGGATAGCAAATTTATCGTGAGATATTAAAGTAATATGCGAGAAATTAAAGTCTTTGAAATGTAAATGACACAATAAGTTTTTATAGAGGTTCGAAGATGGGGTAATTCTTCTACTTCTCTCTTCTCCAACTCTGGAGGAATCCACTAAGTATTGATCAATATAAAAAGTGGTTAATGATCCAGATACAAGTCTTGATCACACGTGACTTGATCCTTTGGGACTCGATCACGGAGATGCCTTGGTCACACGGTTGGCTTCTCGACGACTCGGCCTTCTTCACAGGCGTTTGCTTTGCTTACTACTCTGACCACTTGCTCAAGCTTATTGGATTTGATCACGAAGCCCTCCAAAAACTTGAGACCGGTTCGACTTGAACCTTCCTACAATCCTCCGTGGAATGTAGACCCCTTGATTCTTCAAATGTTTCCTCTTCAACCGATTGAAGTCGTCTTTCCTTCACGGTGAGTGTTGGATTGATTTCTTCGTAGTGTAGGCTTGAGGATTGAACTTGAATGACTTGAGAATATTTTTGGTTACATATATTGCTTTTCTTGCTCGTATTTGATTTCGATTGTCAAGGTAACCAACTTTTTTCTCAAATAGATTCCTCACCTTTTATAGTGTTCTTTTGAAAATCGCCCATTGAAGAGGTAGGCTTATTTTCAAAAAAAGACACTTGTGGTCGTTGGCTTGTCTTGTTGCGATCCTTGGAATTGACATTTCCTCGTATGAATGAGTATTGACTTTTCGAGTTCGACACAGTGCAGTGTTTCCTATTGGTTTATTCCTTTTGCACGCGGATCGAGCACTTCAAGAAAGGCGATATGGAGGTATTACTTGTTTAAGTAATTCTCTTGACTACTGCAACGGATCTCTTTCGATTATCTCGACTGATTTGTATTTCCTTGACTTCCTCGGGTGACTTGAGAGCTTCCAATCATGGATGACTCTTCTCGTCACTTCAACTTGAGACTTGGTTGTCTTGAGTTGACTTTGACCGATACTTCACTCGATTGTATCTCAGATCTGCACCGCACTTGATCGAGTTCTGTCTTCTCTTCTTTGCCACACTCACCGTGCCTCGCGGAGTCTTCCTTCTAGTCTCAGGTTGTCTTTTGCATGTTCGGGGCAAGATACCGACTTGACTCAGCTCGACCAACCCTATCTATTACAATGCAATTTACAACAAAAATGGGGTGCCAACTTTCTATTTTAAGTTTTACATGGCATTCATCAAAATCTAAAAATAATTTCCCAACAGAAGTTTTTTAGTCTTTCTCTATGAGAGTTTTTCAGTTTTTCTCATTGCGGATTTTGTGTAGAACATTTAGATAACTTATGTCATATGTCTGGCTTTATTGCTATTTTCTGATTCTACTGGTCGATTATATCTATATATATGTTTTAGACATGTATAAGTTTATGTTTTGTAGTTCTTATAATTTTGGTTTGTAATCAATTGTAAGGTTCTTGTGCTGGATGAAGTTCATTGATTTATAAAAAAAAAATTAGATAAATTAGTAACTGATTATAGTATAATTTTTTTATTGTATGATGCTTATGTAATGTTTGTGTATATCCTGAAATTTCGACGTCAATGCTCCCACCAAAATCAATTTTTGTATCGTATTAATTAATCAGTTGAATACTAAGAATCACGCAGACACAAGTACATGGGTGTATGTTTTCCCAAAAAAAAATAAGTACATGGGTGTATCCTCCCTTATACTGTTATACATGGGAGGCTTTAGCCCCCAAAATTTTTGAAAATTATTTATTTCTATTTATATTTTATTTTAAAATATTAATTTTTAGTGTTAACTATTTATTTTTTTATTGATTTAGTCCCCAAAATTACTTAGCCCCTAAAGTTAGACGTCTACTCCACCCCTGTACAAGTATGTGTATATTATTGGTCCAAGTCATTCATGACAGTGAAAGGATGGATTTTTATTAAGATTTGTCAAAACTACACATTTAAGACAGAAGCTTTTTTTGAAGATAGTACTATCTCTTGTTTACAAATTACAGCATGATACTACTGACTTTTTATACGAGTTTAATGATTATTTCTATTATTTCTTTGAATTCAATATTTACAAAGTCATCTTCAAAAATCTCATATAAGTGATCATATAAACTTTTGCCTTTTGAGAAGTCAAACAATTAAGAAACGTAATGAATAAATTTATGAATTATGAGAAAGTTCCTTTCATTGAAATATTATAATAGTAAAATATAGGAGGAGTGAATAGCAAACTATATATACAGACACAAATATATAAGTAAATGAACCATCTGCAGATTGCAATAACCAAAATAAAATTCAACTACCAACAAAGGAAAAAATATACTTAGATGGAAACCATGGAAAGGACATTGTGATGTGCTCAAAAGATATACTTAGATGGAAACCATGGAAATTAAGGACATTGTGATGTGATCTCATATAATGACGTATTCAATAATGACTAATGAATTGTGTGGGCTAGATAATTGTGTGGATTATATTACCCTTTAGTAGATTTTGTTTTTTAAAAACAATGATTTTAATTATGTTTATTAACTTTATCTTTTAATTTAAATAATTCATTTATTGCAAAAAAAATATATACAGTGGAATCATTTTTAGATATTTTTAAATTCATGCAAAATATTCGTTTTGCTTTAGTGACACAATTTTATTTTATTAAGTCTCAAATTATCAAATAACCCAAGATTAAATTTCCCTTGAGTCCATTAGAGCTGTCAAAATGAGCCCGACTCAATGGGCCGGCCCGGTAAAAAGGTCGAGTTGTGCTTTAGTTTTAGAGACCCGAAATGAATCGGGTCTATTTGGTTCGGCCCATCCGGCCTGAAACACCGGCCTGATCGGCCCTACAACAACACAGACATTGTTTGGCCCAACCCAATATGGCCCAATTTTCCCCTTTGGCCCGGTGGGCCAGCACCAGACTAGCCCGACCCGATCCACTTGACAGCTCTAGTGTCCATTTATACGAATATTTACATTCTTAAATATAAAGAAAAACAAAAAAGAAAAAAAATGAATGGAATGAGAAGCATGTTAAATTTATTAAAAAAATTACAATTGTAAGAAAATAAAAATAAATATTAAATTTTGGTGTATGTTTAGTTTTATATAATATTTTTTATGAGTTTAATAAGATGATAATTTTTTCTAAAATAAAAATAACTTCATTCCTGACATATTGGGAATGATTAAAACTATGGAGGATGGGAGGAATGACTAATCTCATACTATTGAATATAGGGATTTCCATGGGAATGGGCAACCCTAACCCTAAAATATACCAATCGTGTAAATGAGAATGAACCTAGGAATGCCCATTCTATTCCCACTTCATTACCGCATACCAATCATATCTACCATCTTATTTTATCCACACATTTCTACAATTTATTTTAAAATAAAATCTTATAATATCTAAAAACATCTTATAAGACATAAAGACTTATAAGATCTTTTAAATAAGATTTGCCAAACACCCTCTAAATAATTCGTTTACATTGCTCTGAAGTTATATTAGAAGTGAAAACGGGAAATGAAATTCTTCATTACTTGATGCTTGATATCCAACATATATGTGTTATTTATACACGAGTTTGTAACTGACTCCAGCTATAGGTCTAACTGATAGAATAACAAACTTCTAACAACTAAACTACTATCTTGTAACTGATGTAACTAGCATGGGAAATATAACTAAGTATATTTTAATACTCCCCCTCAAGATGAGCTGTAAATGTTCTTGATAGCCATCTTGGATAAAAGAGGAGTGAAACTGAAGACGGTAAAGGCTTGGTGAAGAGATCTGCAAGTTGAAGCTGGGAACTGATTGGGAGCAATTTGATGGTACCATCAACAACCCTGTCACGAATAAAATGACAATCCAATTCTATATGCTTGGTTCGCTCATGAAAAGATGGATTATTGACAATGTGCACGGTAGCCTGGTTATCACAAAAAAGAGTAACGGGCCTGGAGAAAGGCAACTGAAAATCACAGAGGACTTGTTTAAGCCATAAAGTTCACTAGTGGTAACGACTAAGGCGCGATATTAAGCTTCGGCGGACGAACGGGAGACCGTAGTTTGCTTTTTAGACTTCCAGGAATTAAAGAATCTCCTAAGAATATAAAAAATCCTGTTGTTGATCGACGAGTACCAGGCATGAGGCCCAATCTGAATCTGAGAATGCCTGCAGTTGCAATTTGGAAGTGGCAGAGAACAAAATGTCTTGGCCAGGAGAGCCTTTCAAGTAGCGGAGGAGGTGAAAAATAGCACTAAGGTGCGGAGCAAGGGGCTTGGAAACGAATTGGGTCAACCGGTGAACAACGTAGGTGATATCTGGACGTGTATGTGTAAGGTAAAGAAGACGGCCGACGAGTCTGCGATATTGGAAAGCATCTGGTAAGGGGTCACCTTCAGAGGAACTGAGCTTGAGAAGAGGATCCATTGGAGTGCTAACTGGTTTGGCCCCTAGTAGCCCGGTGTTTGCCAGGAGTTGTAATGTGTAGTGTCTCTATGTTAACATGATACCTTGAGAAGAGCGTGCAATTTCGAGGCCTAAAAAAAATTTAAGTGTCCCCAGATCTTTCATGCGAAATTGGGCAAGAAGAAATTCCTTAACTTCAGACAAGACAGTGGAATTCGGACCTGTAAGAATAATATCATATACGTACAAAAGAACTGCAACAAAAGTATCAATAGAGCCCTTAGTAAACAGGGAATAATCCGACTTGGATTGTGAAAATCCAAACTCAAGTAAAACAGAAGTAAATTTTGAATTCCATTGGCGAGAGGCTTGCTTAAGGCCATAAATGGACTTATGCAAGCACCAAGCCAACTTGCCAGGCATGTGCTGCTCCCCCTGTCCCAGGAACCCAAGGGGAAGGTCCATATAAACTTCTTCAAATAATTCACCATTGAGAAATGCGTTGTTAACGTCAAGTTGCATGAGTTTCAAATTTTGAGTAGCAGCCAATGAAAGGAGTACTTTGACAGTAACAAGTTTGGCAACCGGAGAGAAAGTGTCGAGATAATCAATGCCTTCCTTTTGATTGTAACCCTTCGCAACAAGTCTCGCTTTAGAACGTGCAACTGAGCCATCTACAACATATTTAATTTTATACAACCAATGACATCCAATTGTATGTTTGTCAGCTGGTAAAGACACAAGAGACCAAGTATGGTTGGCAACCATGGCATCAAGCTCTTCCTTCATGGCGGCACGCCAATGTGGATACTTGATGGCTTGATGATAGAACTGAAGTTCATACGTAGATGAAATAGATAGGACAAAATTCTTGTGTGTTTCTAATGTAATTTTGGTATAACCTGACCAACCTCAGATTTAGTGCGAAGTAAAAATACCCAAGTGAAACGGGTGCAATCATCCACTAATGTAAGAAACTAACGATGACTTGAGTATGATGTAGGGGAACACGGACCCCATATATCGCAATGAATAATATCAAATGGAGAATCAACAATTTTATTATGTGAATGAAACATCAGCCGTTTTTGCTTAGCTAAAGGACAAATTGAACAAACTTCGGAAGGAAATTGTATACTGCTGATACAATATTAGAAGTGAAAACGGGAAATGAAATTCTTCATTACTTGATGCTTGATATGCAACATATCTGTTCTATTTATACACGAGTTTGTAACTGATTCCAGCTGTACGTCTAACTGATAGAATAACAAACTTCTAACAACTAAACTACTATCTTGTAATTGATGTAACTAACAGGAGAAATATAACTAAGTATATTCTAATAAGTTCTTGGCATGCAACTAGAAATAAGAAAGCCAAACTCAGAGAAATCGATCTCCGCTGCGCGTCAAATCCTACTTATTTTGACATTCAACGAGGGATTGCAGCGAAGAGGTGCGCTCCTCTAGCTGCGATTGAAGGGCTTTGAAAGCGAGATAGGAGCTCGGAGTCGGCCATGAGAGATCAATGAAAGCACCAATTAATACAACCAATTTCTAATGAAAAGGCTGTATTGTCAAAAAATAACAAAATTTCTAGCACTAATGGAGACAATTGCAAATTGCAATATGGAAAATCAGCAAGAAGATTACTCGACGGTCAAAAAGTCCATCATTTGTGGGAACTGGGAACGGCTAAAAATTTCCCATGATTTATGCGAAGATGTTAGAAACAACTGAATGGAAATTGTTATGCCATTTAAAAGATTACCAATTGCGGACTAATTTCTTATATTGTTTGTACATACTGCAGTTATGTCCATACAACTTGTTACGACATGATTGGTATGTGGGAATGGGGTAGGAATAGAATGAACATTCCTTGTTTTATTCATATTCACATGTTTGGTATGCTTTAGTAATGAGAATACTCATTCCCATGAGAATCCTTATTCCCAAAAGTAAGGGAATGATCATTCCTCCTCTCCCCATGGGTTTAGCTATTCTCAATCTTCAAGAATGACTCAAATTTTATTTTTAATGAAATTATCTTTCTATAAATGACTAAAAATGTTGGATATAAACTATATTTTCGAAAAGTAGTGTTATAAATAAAAAAATTATTTATAATTTAAATATAAGTTATATTTAATATTTTAATAAATTATAGTCAATTTCTATCAATATTCAATAGTTAAATCAAAATTTTGATATAGAATTCTTTTGTTGATTTTCAATATTTTCTTATAAAAAATAGAGATAATTACAAAAATACCCCTGAGGTTTGGGATAATTACATAAAAACCCACAGATTTTTTAAAATTACAAAAAACTCCTTGAGGTTTGATTCTGTCTTACATTTTTCCCCTTCATAAGTAAAAAAAATATCAAACCCCCCCTGATATTTATAAAAATGCTATAGTTACCCCCTTAAATTTAACACATAATCAAACCTGATGTGAGTTTTTTGTAATTTTAAAACATCTCTGGATTTTTTGTAATTAGCCCAAATCTCAGGGGTGTTTTTGTAATTATCTATAAAAAATATTATATAAAATATTTTTGATATCATATATATAAATCTATATATATATTATTTAGCACACATTAAAATAATATTATATCAATTTACGAATAACATATTTAATAAACTTTATTTAAAAAATCTTATTTAAGAGAATTTGATACTTTAAAATTATTTTTCTAAATTACTGTCATTAATGTATAATTACCAATCAAAATATTTAAATCAAGTAAATAATCGTCATCCATTCATTTCTCCATTTCTTGTACATACCAATCATAAGGATATTAATACTACATCATTCCATTCCTAATGTTATTCCATTCCTAAGTTCATTCCATTCCAACCTAATTCCATTCATTCATACCATTTAGAGTACGAAAAATAAAATCTAACTATTTTTATCACACTATGTTTCTACACATAAAAATAAAATTTCTTCACTTTATATGGCATATAGTCATATTTCCAAATACACATTTCATTTTACTTTTCGTTTCTCTCAAATTACATTTTCTCTCAAATCACATTTTCTCAAATTACTTTTTCCATAAATTCAATTGTGAGGGTTAACAATTAAGCCACGCAAGCCACATGATATATGTGAATCGGAATTACCTTAGCAGCGGATAAATCGATTCACTTGGATCTGCGACTTGCCTAGAAGCCTCTTCGTTGATGTGTATAACTCCACGAAGTGTGTACGCCAACGCCCTTCCTTGTATCACGAACTTCTTGTACTTCGAACGGAGTAGGCAAACGTCCTTCTCGTTTCAATGGATCTACCAGAGTATCCACTGAATAAACACACACCTTAGAATCTTGGAGATTTTTGGTGATGCTCCAAGAAGAAAACCATAGATAGAAATTTTAGGAGAGATTATTCTTTTCTCTTGTGAAGAGATGTATTTTTCAAGTAGACTGATAGTATGGAGAGATATCTATATATATATATATATATAGTGATTGGTTCAAATGAGACCAACCCCTCCATAGGAACATTTATGGACTCTTTATTTAAAATTTTAAATGGTGTAGACCATTCTAGTTATTTTAGGCTAATAAGGGTATATTTGTACTTTCTATATCATCAATTTATTAAATAGGCGGGTTAATATCGTTAATTGCTATTTTTAAGGTAAATACAATCTTATCTTTTCAGTTGGCCGATTTTTAGGGAGAAAAACACATCACCTCTTTTCTAGGAATTGTACTTTTATACCTGGTTTTGTTTTATCATATATTTAGTTAAGTGAAATTGTATACTTAGTTCAGTTGACTTGTATACTTAGTCATGTTTTATTGTATATTTAGTTCAGTGGAATTGTATTCTTAGTTATATAAGTAGTATAGTAAGTAGTTTAGTGAATTTGTATACTTATTTCTGTGGATTAATTTGTATACTTAGTTCAAAGGAATTGTATACTTAGTTATATAAGTAATTCAGTGGAATTGTGTATTTAGTTCAGTGTAATTGTATACTTAGTTAAATATTTCTGTATACTTAGTAATATTTTAATGTATAGTTAGTTTAATGTAATTGTATACTTAGTTAAATAGTTTTGTATACTTAGTAATGTTTTAATGTACAGGTAATTTTGTGTAATTGTATACTTAGTTAATTGTTTATGTATACTTAGTAATATTTTAATGTATAGTTGCTTTAGTGAAATTGTATACTTTTCATTAATTGTTGCATGATTCTGTTGCCAAATTTGAATAATTTGCAGGTTCGAATGGAGCAATACATGTTGTTTTTGCGATGTAGAGATTCTTGTTGTGAAGAAGGGAGAGAAAGGAAAGGTGAATAGCGTGATTATGGGGACGTGATCAATAACAGATCACGTCCCTAATTTGTAGGAGGCGGTTACCATATTTAGTTTCTTGGATTCCTATTTTACCCCTTCTAATGTATACTTTCATATATATTTGTTCATATCTTGGCTATTGATTTATATTTTTGATGGTGTAGATCTGGTCCTATGGTCTTAACTAGGAGGGTGATCTCACAGGATCCCCTCCCTATAGGGGGAGGATCCAATGAGACCACATATTATAGTGAGACAATATGGATTCATCTCAACTCTCCCCTATCTATATCAATGGCTAAGATAAATAGGGGTTAAAATTACATTAAACATTTAATTAAGGCAAAATAAGGGAATAATTGTCAAAACAAACATGTGGGGGACCATCCAAATATGGAATCAGTTATTAGGAGAGAGAAAATCACATGGGGAGAGAGAAAATCGCGCTAGAGAGAGAAAATCACGCATGTGCTCTGCCATGCAGTATGATGTACACTGATCATATATTTGTTGTATACTTAAACTATTTTACTGTATGTTTAACATAATTTTACTGCATATTAAAATGGTCAAACAAAAACATATGGGGACCGTGAATCAAGGAACCAGTTATATATATATATATATATATATATATATAGAGAGAGAGAGAGAGAGAGAGAGAGAGAGAGAGAGAATCACGCTCATTAACATGTGGGACCGTGGATTAAGTCAAATCAATTATAGAGAGAGAGAAAATCACGCTCATTATTGTACTGTATATTTGATGTATATTTAACACTATTATGCTGTATATTTAACATATTTGTACTGCGTATTACAATTGCCAAACAAAAATATAAGTGTACAACAAAACACATATAAGTATACAACAAAACGCATGTAAGTATACAACAAAAAATATAGACATACAAATAACATAAATACATACATCAAAAATTAACTATTTATACAGCAAAACACATCTAAGTATACATCGAAAAAAATCTAAGTGTACAATAATCATCTAAGTATACATCGAAAAATATCTAAGTGTATAATAATCCTCATTGCTTCCTAGTAGGCCCTCGTTTTCTCCACGTCAGCATCGTCTTCTTCACCAATCCTCCGATCCTGTCCTTTATTCTGAAACCCCAAAAATATCTCTCGAACTCCGGCACTCCAAATTTTTTTAATAAAACAAACCCAATACGTTTATCATTGCAAATGGAAAATAATACACAAGCTAAAATTAAAATATTCAGGAATTTCTCACATATGCCGGGATTCCAACACCACCAACAACAACAACAACCGCCGCCGCCTCATCTTTTACAGGTGGCTCAAATTTTCGACACCTTAGCCGCCGCCGTCGGCGTCGGACAGGAGGCCATGGAGAATTACTTACGGAAGAGATACAGAGAAGATCTGTTCAAAGAAGAAAATAATCCCCAAAATTCTCAAGGCGAAGGCCCTAGCTCCCCTTCAAACAAGCAATTTAAACAGAGGATTCCACCACCGCCTGGCAGCACATTCTGGATGCTTCGGTGACCGGAAACACCGCGCAAACAAACAGCTACGGGGACGCCTGGGCACGGCAGGACCATCGAGACTCCCGGATGTGGCCCTTCCACGGCGACGGAGGCACCAGCAAAACGATGGAGGCGCCTCTGCATTTTATGCCGAGATTTAATTATTCGGGGAATCTCGAATTTCAAGGTGGCCTCCTTATGTAATTATGTAATGACAATCCTGCCCTTTTCAGCTTTAAATTAAAACGAAAATAATTATTAAATTGGAAAAATCCCAACCATCTAAAATTTGAAATTTGTGGTCAAGATTAGTCCACACTGTCTCACTCTATTTATCTGGTCTCATTTGATCCTATTCATATATATATATATATATATATATATATATCAATCCTCTATTTATGTTAGAGTCCTAATATGAGAGGTTTCTAGATAAGCCTCATCCAAATAGGACTCCTCAAATATGGATGCACTCTATTGTGATGCACTCTATTGCACACCAATAGTTAGGATATGAAATGTCATTTGTCGCAGTCATATTTCTTCAATTCTTCAATCTTTATCCACGAAATGGAGCATCAATTATTGAAAAACCCAAATCTCACTTTAGAAGTAAATCTAACAAATGAAGATATTAGAACTCATCCCCAATAGTTAGCTCAAGGGAGAGGGTGTTCAACCCTCATTTATACACTATAAGAACCCAATAAATTGACAATATGGGACAATTACACAAACTTTAATACATGCCCTCATGCTGAGTGTGCTAATCCAAATGGGTGGGATTCGATTTCCAGCGTCGCCTCCAAACCAAACCCAGATACTCTGATGCCGTGTTAAATTGATCATGTTTGGACATAACAAGATAAGATAGATGAAGACAACTTGATAAAGTTGGTGGAGTGAACTACATCTTACAATAATAAAAAGAAAAGATAATATACCTAAAATAATAAAACAAAATCGAAAAATATTATATATTGGCGGAGCTGGGGGGCCATGTTGTGCCCCGATCCTCCCATTTTTCTTTCTAATAATTTATATCCTAAGAAATTAGGAAAAAAATTAGTTAGAGTTTATATTTTTTTTTAGCCTTTTATCCAATTCACCCTATCTTCGTGTGCTTGTCCACCCTATCTCGTGTGCTGGCTCCCTCCGTCATTGGTATTACACCAAACAAATATAATAAAATAACAAGAAGCTAATAAACTCTCAAGAGAAAAATCACTTTTCAATCGCCACCGACAAACAGTGAGAGCTGATATTCCAATTGTAACACACTTTGTCACTTCTAAGCACAATCCTGTCCAGCTGTCCTCATCGTATCTATATTAATACTACGCGCGCCACAGAAAATTGCAAAAAACACAATCCTACACAAAATATCATCCCTAACAAAAATGGCCCTCTTTGCATATCCCGACGAGTTTCTCTTCATAATCCCATTAATAATCTACCTTTTCTATTTAATAAGCAGAAAAGGCAAAAAAACCTCGGAGCCAACAAACTGGCCTCTTGTCGGAATGCTGCCGGCGGTTCTTCAGAATATTCATCGGGCACATGATTACGCGACAGAGGTTTTAACTGAATGTGGAGGCACGTATGAATTCAAAGGCCCCTGGTTTTGTAACATAGACATGGTTTTCACAAGTGATCCCGCAAATATCCACCATATTTTCAGCAAAAATTTCTCAAATTATCCAAAGGGTCCTCAATTCAGGAAAATTTTCGAAATATTGGGAGATGGGATTTTCAATGCTGATTTTGAATTGTGGGAAATTCATAGGAAAACAACTCTTTCGCTTTTAACTCACGCCGATTTTTCCAGGTCCCTGGAAGGGACTGTTTGGAATAAAGTGAAAACAGGGCTTTACCCTGTTCTTGACAGTTTCTGTAAACAGGGGACTGATTTTGATTTACAAGATATTTTCCAGAGGTTCACTTTTGATAATATTTGTAAACTTGTGTTGGATTACGATCCGTGCAGTTTACGCGTCGATTTGCCTTATATTCCTTGCGATAAGGCGTTTAGCGATGTCGCGGAGCCGCTTTTGCACAGGCATATAATTCCAGAAAGCATTTGGAAGATTCTGAAATGGCTCAAAATCGGCAACGAGAAGAAGCTTTTAGAAGCTTCCGAAGCTTTCGACGAGTTCATTTATCCGCACGCTAATTGCTTGGAGAAGAATAAAGAGAAAGACAACGGTTTAAAACTGCTGACGGTTTTCAAAAAGGTGTACGAGGAGAAAAACATGGGTTCGTCTTGTGGTTTACGCGATTTCTTGAAGGACACCGCGTTGAATTTGATGTTCGCGGGTAGAGACACGACGAGTACTTGTCTGACGTGGCTTTTCTGGCTAATTGCTACGAACCCGTCAGCGGAAACAAAGATTCTAGAAGAAATCGAGACACAATTGGATTTAAAGGAGGATAAAAAGAAATGGAGGTTTTTTAATGTGGAAGAGTCCAGGAAATTAGTATATCTCCATGGTGCTTTGTGTGAGTCTCTGAGGCTGTTTCCTCCGGTTGCTTTGGAACATAAAACTCCAATTCAACCTGATTATTTGCCGAGTGGTAATTATCTCCCAAAAAATACTAAAGTGATAGTTTCTTTTTATTCGGTGGGGAGAATGGAGACAGTATGGGGAAAAGATTGCTTGGAATTTAAGCCTGAGAGATGGATTTCGCCAAGAGGAGGAATTAAGCACGAGGCGTCGTATAAGTTTCCAGCGTTTAATGCTGGGCCGAGGACGTGTTTGGGTAAAGAGATGGCTTTTAGTCAAATGAAAATGGTTGCTGCCTGTATCATATATCGCTATAATGTCCGACTTGTGAAGGGACATCCAGTTTCTCCTCGTGACTCGATTATATTGCAAGCTAGAAATGGATTGAGGGTAACATTGTCCGAGAGAAATATCTGATGATCAATTGAGAAATTTCATTTCTGTGATTTAAGCTTGTAGTCACGATAATGTTTGATAAATTTCTTTGCAATAAACAAATCAGCATTGTAGGAGATGTCTGTAGTGGTTCAGAATGGGACTGTCCTTAGTAAATCGCTGTTAGAGTTTAAAGACTTATTGTTTCTCCATAGTTATATGTGAACTTAGTGATATCACCAGTCTGTTCTCCTTGTAAATGTGTTGGCATGTAAACAAATTTCTAAATTTGGTGCAGAATTAATTTATCGCTACTTTCTCAAGGGCTAGCATCTTCCACAAAATTACTCTCCATTTCAAGCTCGCACAATATTAGTTATATGAAAAAAAATTGGATGTCAGTGGGTTGATACAAATTGTTTCAAGAATTCCTGGAAAAAAAAACTTATAATTTTGAACTACTACTTACAAATGTGAAAAAGTTGATTTAAATTGTATGTATAATATTAATGAAGCATCGTACTAGTTTGGGTGTGAATTTTAAGACGTTGGGACTTCACATTGCATATAATTACATGCACTTAGACAAGTCCATTTAAAATCTAGGTGAACATTGGTGGCGCAAATTTTGGAATGAAATCTCACTCGACCTCGTTTGTTTGATGTACTCGGCTAAGTAGGTAGTGTACAATAACAATTATAATTTAAGAAAGTGCTTGCAAACACTAAAAAACAAAGCTTTTAGCTTGAAAAAATCATTTTGTAGTATTTGTAAATGTCAATTTTTGTTTCCGATTCTACTTCATTTAATCAAAATTTTGGAAGTAGGGGAGTGTGTTTCAAATTTTTTATTCAGCTTTTGGTTGACTTTTATACACAAATAAGACACTTTTACAATTTATTTATCAAACACTCTAGAGCTTAACTTGATCAAATTTTAGTTTATATCAACAAATACTATCAACTTCTGATTCTTAATTACTTGCGGTGAATAAACCACTTCATCTCAAAGCACAAGTGCTTGCAGACACTCCCTAAAGCTAAGTCTAGGTGATCTGATCGGAATTAAGTCAATTACATAACAAATAATTTATATTACTATAGGATTACTTCACGCGAACTAATAACTAATTATCAAATAAGCATTTTTTATTATATCATATATTGTATGCAGTATTGTGTGCATCGCTGAATTTCATTATCGCTATTGCACATCAATGTGTGAAATTAAGCTTCAATTCCTTATTAATTAAATTGGTTGCTAAGACTTTCCAACAGTACTATTTTTGGCGTGTTAATTGATTAAGAGGCATAAAAAAATTGGACGAGCCAATATAGTTTGTTGATAAGTTCATTGCACTTATAATTTTATTTTCATGAGTTTGAATTATCCGTAAAAAAACTACAGCCCATATTATAATGAGAAATTGAAACATAATTCCACGCAATGCATGATATCAACATTTTATAAAAGGTCCTCTCAAAAAAAAAAAAAAAACATTTTATAAAAGGTGAAATGTTGGTATTAAACAGCCGTTAATGCACGCAACACACAATTTAGTCATATAACTAAATATTAGCATTGTGAAATGAAAGTTTAGTGTAAATAGTACAACGCATAAGTAAAATGGCTAATGAATATCAGAGATAAATAGGGTAAATTGCAATTTTAGTCCTGTAACTTTAGGGTAGTTGCAATTCTAGTCCTTTATCTTTAAAAGTTGCAGTTTTGATACTGGACAATTTTGCCCTTTTGGCTAAATAACATTTTTGGTCCTTTATTTTTCTAAAGTTAGCAATTTTATAGGGATGGCAATGGGATTGGCTAGGACCCAAACCCGCCCGTGCCTAGAACGGGCGGGTCGACCTGTTCTACCTCATTTCAAATTAAATTAAATTAAAATAATAAAAAATATATATTTATAAAATATTATTTACAAAATTTATTATTATCAATTTATAATTAAATATAATATAAGAATACATAAAAATTATATTATAATATATATTATATATGCAACATATATATTAAAATATATTTTAAAACTAAAAATTCTAGGGGGCGGCGGGTACTCATGAGCTTTAAGTGATACTCAGACAACATGTTGCTTGTTTTCCGCATTATCTCAAGGTTTCCCTATCGGCTCCTGCGAGTTCTTTTTCAACATATTGATTATCCCAATATGTTATCTTGTCCTGATGTTCTTGTGCATACATCGTCAAAATTTGACGATATCTCCTGTAGGATATACATCTTGGACATTCGTCCAGATCCATTTTCTCGGAGAAAATTCTCCTCAAATTGTTAATTAAAATAATAAATATAACTTAAGTTCTTAATAAACCTAGGCTCTGATACCATTTTAGGCAAAGCACTTAGTCAAAAAAGCCAATTATGTGCATAAGGGTATTCTTGGTATTTTGAAAATATGAAATAACCCCAGGGGACCAATTTTGCAACAACTTGAAAATTACAGGACCGAAATTGCTTAGGTATAAAACATATAGGACCAATTTTGCAAAAACTTTCAAACTTACAGGACCAATTTTGCAAACTCAATAGTTACAAGACCGAAATTGCAAACTGCTTATAGTTATATGACTAATTTTGCAATTTTCCCAGATAAATAAAAGATTGAAACTAAGTAGCTAGTGTTGGACCTCAAGCGCTTTACTGGATTGACGACTGTCCCCATAAACCAACACAAGTCTTTATTTATGCATGTATTAGTTGAGCGGTATTAGGGTTATGCTATTTATTTTGTTATTAGATTGAATAAGTTTAAATTTTTTGAATAATTTATGGCCCCAATTTTGATTGTGAACTTTGTATTCGTATTTTTGAGTCTTGTACCAAAAGGGGTGGATTACGTCTCCGTAATTTTTTTTTGATTTTAATTATTGCACATAGAAATTAGGATTTCCTTTGTGTAGTTGTTTCTGCCGAAATCGGAAATCTGCAATGAACTATGGGGCCGAGTTGCACCTTCTTCGGAAATCTAAGGGCCTTGCTACAAAATTCTAGAAAAACTTCATTGAAGGAGACGTTGAAAATTCCAATCCGATCTGCGGGCCTTCTTGCACTTAGTGGATGTTCCCTCAGGCACCCGCGATGGGTATCACTTGCAGAAGCCGCGCCTAGACTGCCTGGATGCGGTGGCGACGGTGGAGATCTTGCTGGTGGATGGAATCGCTGCGATGGCAGAAATAGGAGTAGAATTCTTGGTTGAGTGGCCTTCTCCTCTCTCCTGCGTGGTGCGGCGGGATGTTTTGCGGCGTGAGATGATGGCCAAAGCGAAGGGCGACATTTGGTGGTGATTAGTGAATCAAACGGCGGCGGATGTGACGAAGGAAGAAGACGACTTGAGTCCCTCTGGCTGCGATTGGATGTGAAATAAATTTCATTTTAGTTCTTCTGGAGAATTATTTTGACCAAACATGCTATTGTTTATGAAAATTTTGAAAATATACTATTCTTTCACTTTCACTTTTTTTTTTTTTCTCTCACCAATCACATCTATACATTTTTTTCACAAAAAACTAAATCATTATTACACATTCTGCCATAAATTTCACTATTCACTTACTCACACATTTCTAACTACCAATCATATCAAATCATTATTTTACTATTTTAAATCAAATCAACTTTCATCATTACCTTTTTTTATCTCACATCCAATCACACTATTAAAATTCATCTTTTTTTTTCTAATTTTTCTTTATCACTATTAGCAAAATGAATATTTTCAAAATGAAAGTATATCTAATCGCGCCCTCTGTTTTCCATTTCCAGAATTTAAAAGAAAAAAGGAAAAAAATCTGGAAAAATGTAAATGGGTCAGATTGTGCATGCTGCTGGATTTGGGCCTATTTCTGATTTTGGATTGCACACTTTTGGGCTTCTTAATGGGCTGCAGATTGGGATTTTGAATGAGTTCATAATGGCCCAGACACAATACTATGAGAACTGAAGAATTGGGTCGGGTTGTGGCTCAATTGAGATTTTAATTTATTTGTAATTTTGTGTCTAGGACGGGGCCATAAATTTGTTCTTGTTTTCAATTATTGTTTTATTGCTTTAATTATTTTGTGAAGTAAATTTTATTCATATAACATGCCATTTAGATCGCATGTAACCCGCTCTAGGTACTATATTGTCATGCATAGTTTAATATTTATTTTCTTTTCTAATTTTTAATTAGATTAGAAAATTTATATTGTGATTAATAATTAAACCAATTTTTTTTTAAACTTGGTTGGGATATTATTAATTTTTCTAAAAACCCAATATTTAAAATTATTAAGTGAGAACGGGTGCACTATTTTTGTGAGCCCACGGTCTCCTCTGTTAGCCCATTAATAAGAATATATGTATGTCTCATGCTAATTTTATTGGTCTCCCTATAGGAGGACTACATTGTCTCGGTTACTAGATTGAGTCCATTTTATGGTGATTAATTTTGGAGTGTTAATTAATTATGATTGCCCTGTAGATAACATAAATAATTTGGTACTTGGAAATAATCAATATCGGGGGTATGCACTTAAATTAAAGACATCGTAGGGACTTCCTATAGAATATCCAAACGATGCCAATGATGGCCAAAATTATGCGGTACTAAATTAATATTGCATGAGTTACTAGATATATAGAATTTAGTGGGAGGACTCCAACCTAGCCATTAATCACATTTATTTCTCCTATAGAGAAATATGTTTAAGATTTTGGGGTTTTAGGTTATCGCCATATTGTAGTAATTTTGGGTCTACTCATGCATTTCTTATGCATCATATATGAAATCTATTTGTTGTACGCAAGCTCATTTTATTTTGAATTTTATATTTCAGAAAAACGTCTGCTCATTCACTGTCCATGATACTATCTAAAAATCAACTTGTTGGAGAAAATTATATTGATTGGAAAAGAAATCTCATGATTGTTCAAAGTTAGTTATTACATGAACAAGCTTAACATGTCCCTGGCCGAGCTGATGAAAAAGCTCCAAATTGCTAAGAATGCTTTAAAGACCAAGAGTGGTGATGCATTTGCTGTTACTTCTGTTGGACCATCCTCTTCTAAGTCGAAAGGCAATGGAGGTAATAAGAGGAAAAAGTCCAATAAAAAGGGCTCACAACAAAAGGCTAAGAAGGCTAAGACAGATGGCAAACCTAAGGGGAAGTACTTCAATTGTGGAGAAAAGGGTCATTGGAAGAGAAACTGTCTGAAATACCTAGCATCTAAAAAGCAAGGTGATGGTGAGTTATGTTTTACCGAGTCATGCTTAGTGGTTGATTCTATAGATACTTGGATGACTCTGGAGCCACTAATCATATCTGCAATACATTGCAGGGGTTCCAAGTAACCAGGGAGCTCAATGAAGGAGAACATACTCTCAGGGTTGGCACATGAGTTGCGGTGTCTGCAAAGGCTATTGGAGTTGTTTATCTTTATTTTGAGCAATAATAAATATTTGGTTTTGAAGAATTGTTATTATGTCCCAGATATTACTAGAAATTTAATTTCTATTGCTTTACTGTTTAAACAAGGATATTATGTCCATTTTTCACCAATGACAATTGAGATTACCTTGAATAAAGCTCTTGTTTGTAAGGGACATATGAATAACGATTTGTAAATTTTAAAACCTTAATGACTTATTGCACTACACTACATTTAATAAACGCATTAAGTTATCTCCTACTAATGAGACTTATTTGTGGCACCAAAGACTTGGTCATATTAACCTTGATAGGATTCAAAGACTAGTAAGGGATGGTCCTTTAAGTGATTTAAAGGTAGAATCCCTGCCAATATGTGAATCTTGTTTGGAAGGTAAAATGACTAAGAGGTCATTTACTTCTAAAGGGCTTAGGGCCAAAGAAGTCTTGGAATTAGTACACTCTGCTGTATGTGGACCCATTACTGTCAACGCTAGAGCAGGATATGAGTATTTCATCACTTTCACTGATGATTACTTTCGATACGGTTATGTTTACCTAATGGCTCGCAAGTATGAAGCACTTGAAAAATTCAAGGAATTCATAACTGAAGTAGAAAAGCAATTAGGTAAGAGCATAAAGATACTTCGATCAGATCGAGGAGGAGAGTATCTATGCAATGACTTTAGAACATACCTATCAAAAAATGGGATTTTATCCCAGTTGAGCGTACCAGGTACTCCCCAACAGAATTGTTAGGAAATTTATTTGTTAGATTTTGATGATACCATGTAAAACTTAGACTAGGAAGTTGGCACCCCATTTTCCTTGTAATTCTGTATTGTAATGGATATGACTGAAAGAGCTGAGTGAAGTCAGCTAAGTCAAGAATACAAGAAGTCAACTGCAGACTGGAAAAAAGACTCTGTTGTGTGTCAGCTGAGAATGGCCATGAAGGAAGACAAGGACTCGACTGAAGGAGAGTCAACTGAGGAACAACTGTGAGAAGTGTTCGTCTCTTGTGCCTATTAAGATCAAATGGTAAGAATTGTATCAGACAATTTAGTGGTTTAAACTCACTCTTAAGAAAATATTTGAAGTGTTTAAAATTACTCACGTAGTTGTTGAACCAATCTACAAATTCATTTTCCAATTTGCTATTGAGTTGAGCATCTGTAATATTCGGTTCGACCTCCTTCACATGCTTAGTGTAAACCCTTAAAACAATTAGAAATTATCAGTTTTTAAATATTAATAATACGCCACATATTGGATGAGGTTGTTTGGAGCGAATACATACTCAATATATGGTTCGACCTCATTGCAATTCAATAAAATGTAGGCTTGAGCTGCATTGTATTCATCGTTGGTGAGAAATCTAATTTTTTTCCTTCCCAAATGCTCGGCCAACATTTTTGAATATCGAAATAACTTCTTCGTGATCATCAGTGTCACCACATGCATCGTCATTTCGAGGCATGTTTCTATTTTTTGTAGATACATGGTCCTCAAAATAGTACGAGCAAAATATGGATGCCTCTTCCACCAAGTATGCATTTGATATAGAGCCTTCCACTCTCGCTTTATTCTTTACATTATTTTTCAGTTTGTGAAGGTACCTAGACAATTAAATCTCACGGGTGATAAAGAATGTTATAATTTACAATAAGGTTTGAAAAAATAATATATACATCTCGAATGGATACATCCATCTATAGTGCACTGGACCAGCAATTCTTGCTTCATAGGCCAAGTGAACCGGTAGATGCTCCATTGAATCAAAAAAACTGGGCGGAAATATACATTCAAGTTTGCACAAAATCAGTGGTATGTCTTGCTCCATTCGAATCATTTCGTTGGTCCTAATAATCTTCGAAGTGAGATCTTTAAAGAATAAACTCAATTCCATAAGAGCTTTCCAAATCGGTTGGGGAAGGAGTTCACAGAATGCAATTGGTATTAACCTCTGCATAAACACTTGGCAATCATGACTTTTCATCCCATACAACTTCAATCTCTGCATATCTACACATCGACCCAAGTTTGATGTGTATCCATCAGGGAATTTGAGATTCGTCACCCATTCACACAATACAACTTTTGCATGTTTATCAAGTGTGTAACAAGCTTTGGGGTACTTTCCAGTCACAGTGTCCCACTTCAACTCAGGACGATGGCAATATTCATTCAATTCCTCCCAAGATTTAGGTGTATCTTTTGTTTTCCCTTGAACATTCATCATTGTGTTAAAGACATTGTCGAACACATTTTTCTCTATGTGCATAACATCTAAATTATGCCTTATCAAATTCGATTTCCAGTAAGGTAAATCCCAAAAGATACTTCTTTTCTTCCAACCACAATTTCTTGATATATGTCCGTTCACACTTGCTGCATCATGTTATGTGACCTTCATTAAACCTAACATCTCTATCTCTTCAAGAATCTCAGATCCTGATCGAACAACGGGGGTTTGAGTCGTAACAGTTTCTCCTTTTTTGAAATTTAACTTATTTCTCCGATATGGGTGATCTGTTAGAAGGAACTTTCGATGATTGTCAAACCACGACTGCTTCCCACTACACTTGAGTGTGAACGCATCTGATCGTTCCATGTAGTGCGGACAAGCTAGCCGACCAGCTGTGCTCCACCCCGACAACATTGAATACGCAGGGAAATCATTAATTGTCCACATAAGGGCAGCCCACAATTGGAAATTTTGTTTTTTGGATATATCGTATGAACGAGCACCAACTGCCCACAGTTTATTCAACTCCGCTATAAGCGGCTGTAGGTAAACATCCAGTCTATCCTTTGGGTTACGAGGCCCTGGAACCAACACAGTCAAGAACATATATTGTTCTTTCATACACATCCAAGGAGGCAGGTTATAAGGAGTCAGTATCACCGGCCAAGACAAATATTGCTTCCCAGACCGACCAAATGGTTGAAAACCATCTGTACAAAGGCCCAACCCCACATTTCGAGTTTCAGCTACAAAGTCGGGATGAGTCTGGTTGAAATGCTTCCAAGCCGGCGAGTCTGATGGGTGATGCATGATCCCATCCTTAATTACATGTTCGGCATGCCACCTCATATCATTTGTTGTGGCATTAGATGCGTACAATTCTGCAACCATGGAGTCAAAGGAAAGTAATCATCTTCTTGTATGATTCATAAGCTTTTTTTTCGATTCTCAACTTGAAGATGTGTTTTTTTAAACAGAGGATGGTCACAAAACTTACAAGTGTTAACATTGGAATCGGTGGCCCAATATATCATGCAACCATTTATACAACAATCTATTTTCTGGACTGGCAACCCCATACCCCGTAATCATTTCTTGCTACTGTAGAAATTGTCTGTTACAAGATTATTATCCGGCACAATCTCTTTCATTAGCTCGGTGATATGGTCAAAACATTTTTCAGATATACGGTTCTCTGATTTCAAATTCATAAGCCGAGCAACTAGAGACAACTGAGAGTGTTTCTCGCATCCAGGCCACAATTGCTGATTCACATCTTTCAGTATGTCATAGAACTTTTGGGCCTCGGTATTCATTGGTCTTCTACATTATTCTCCACATTGAATTCTGGACCAACAATATCTTGAATCATCGTGGTGTACGTAGCTGATGCTTCTTCGTCAGCCACATATGATGAGCCACCAACGTCGATGTCATGGTTTACAGTGGGGTTCAAATATGTTTCTCCCTGGAAAGTCCAAACATAATAGTTTGGTACAAATCCATGTTTCGCCAAGTGAAACTGTACCGTAGGTACATCTAGAAATCTCTTATTTTGACACTTCACTAGAGTACATGGGCACCTTATTTTTGTCCCGTCCATCCATATAGGTTGTGTAGTAGCAAATTCAATAAAACTCTAAGTCCATCCACAAACTTCTCGGATAGATAACCGTTTTCTATACGTCTATACATCCAACTTCGATCAGAACTCATTTCTATACTGCATGTGAGGATGAAGCGAAAATGGTTGAAATTTTTGGTTTTTTTGTCTGAAATTTTGTTTTATTGATATTGGTGTTTGATTTTAATGTAGTTTATTATTGTTTGAAACTTTGACATGATTTCAAAGTTACAAAAAGCCCCACAAGTTGGATTTTCTTTTAAATTTAAGGGGGTAATTATAGTATTTCTAGAATATCATGTGGTTTTTTGAAATGTATTAGCTTATGATGGGGAAAAATGTAAGATGGAATCAAACCCCAAGGGTATTTTTTGTAATTTTCAAAAACATTTGAGTTATTTTGTAATTAGCCTAAACCTCGGTTGTTTTTTTAATCATACAAAACATGATAAATGAGGCACCTGTGAATTGCTATTCTAGCCCACTCTTTCCAACACTAAATGCATTAGACCTAAAAGAATTATAATAAAAGGACAGATGAAACATTCTGTTGGTTGCTTACTTGAAATCTCAAATTGTCCTACTTGTACTTGAAAGAGAACTCCAATTTTTTTTAGTTGTATAATTGGTTTTCTTGCCAAGCTGACTGTGTTTGAAAAGATGAGGGGAACACTTCATACTAAGATATTTTAGCCAAGTTGAGTGAATCACTGTAAATGGCGAGCTAAATTTGTGTAGGCAACACATCACTTTTTATAATCTTGCTCTTCAGTTTTTCTTTCTACAGCTTCAGCCATGCTTAAACTAGATCTAAAAATATTATACTTGTACACTTACATCAAGTATTCTAATTAAACAAAGAAATATTAGGGAAAAATTCTGGGATTCCTTGAATTAGGGCTAAACGATTAAATTCATAAAAAATTAGAGCTAAAGCTTCAATTCACAAAATTAGGGAAAATAAAACGAAAGTGTACCTGTGGGGCGGAGTACAGCGGCATCGCGGGGCGTGGCGGCGGAGGACAGCGGCGTCGGGCTGTGACGAGAAGAGACAAAAAAAACAATAAGAGGGAAAGAAAAACGAAAAAGAGAAAGAAGAAGGAAAGACAATAAGAGGCGTATGCTTACCGGTGCGGAGTGGGAAAGAGGAGTGCGCGCAGGCGCGGCGGAGATGAAAAGAAGAAAGGAAAAGGAAAAACTAGAAAAGGAGAAGGGTTTGTGCTCGTATTACATCTATTACATTTACCGACGACTTTATTTCCGACGGTAAAATCGGTCGGTAATGCAATACAATTTAATTAAAAAAAATTAATTGATATAAATTCGTAAAAACGACGTCGTATAAATAAAACTTTTACCAACGGATGAAATCCATCGGTATTCTAATACAATTTAATTAAAAAAAATCAATTAATACATACAAATATGCAAAACGACGATGTATAAACAAAGAATTTACCGACGGATTTACATCCGTATGTTAATAAAATTTAATTAAAATAAAATTTAATACGTATAAATATGCCCCACGAAAGTCGTATAAATAAAGCATTTATCGACGGCCTAGTATCCGTCGGTAAAAAAAAAGTAATTTAATTAAATCTTAAATTTAATACCTATTATGGGTGAAACGCCATCGTTTTAACACAAATTACCGACGGATATGTATCCATCGATAAATGTGTTATGCTTTTTATATATGCCGACGGATATTTTCCGTCGGTACATACAACCGTTGCTAATCTGGAAAAAAGACAAGGACTGGAAAAAAGACTCTGCTGTGTGTCAACTGAGTATGACCATGATGGAAGACAAGGACTCGACTGAAGGAGAGTCAGCTGAGGAACATCTGTGAGAAGTGTTCGTCAAGTCAACTTAAGAAGCTAAGTCTATCAGTTGAAGTGATAGTTAAGTCAATCTTATGATTGAAGCAGAATCAAGTCACCTGGGGTAAAGGCAGCAGTCAAGTCAAGACAACTGACTTAGATCTATTGGAATAAAGTCAAGAATATTACTCGATATAGGCTGCGTGGACCACACAGGCGTGTGGCTTTAGGCTCAAACCTTTATCGCATGGATAGGCTGTTCGCACGGGCAGGTTGTGCGGCTGTTTTCTTGTCCACACGGCCGTGTGACTTCACACGGTCCGGCCATGTGGATCTGCTCTGTCCTCCGTTCCTGCAAGAGTTACAAGAATACGCAGTATCATGCCCTTTAAAGGAAACCAAGTAAAAACATAGTAAATATGCGTGCAAATGCATCAAATATATATCATTTTAAGCCCCAAAATGCACGTATATTTTACACACATCAAAATCCCCCAAACTTTAAAGCATTGCTCGCCCTTGAGCAAAATTAAGAAAAACACTATAAGGGGTAAAAACGAAAGAACACCCAAGAACACTATAAACATTAAATGGCATTAGACTTCATACTTAAAGAAACCATGTAATTCATCATCAAGAAGTCATTATTCATAAGCTCGGCATAATCAATACTCTCTCGGGTACTTGACATCGCGACTCACAAGTAAATCGTGTATCACTCCACTCTCAGAAGTGTATGGTAAGTGTTTACGCTTAAATTCAATTCAGTGAATTTAGAACTACCATAGGCTTGCAAATCGTCTAACATCTCTACCACTTTTGTGTGCACAATCTAAGAATCAAAAAGGACTTTTATTAGGTTGTAATGTAGGCTATTTGGTAAGGGTAGAGAAATTTGGATTAAGTGACTTGACTTGAGCAAATAGAATTTAAGCATACAGACTTTCAATTTACCAACCCAATTTCAACTGAATATCAGTTTTCTTTTTCAACTCAATTCCACCATTATTTCTCCTTTTTCATTCTTAGGCCTTTTTGCCTTCTTTTCTTTTTCTTTAGCCTCAAGCTCTCATTTTTTTTTTTTTTTGAATTTTCAGAATTCTCTTTTGCTTTGCTCGATTTTCTCTATGTAATTTTTTTAGAGATACTTTTTTTTCGAGCTTCATGTATTTACCCAGATACTGCTCATCCCTTTTTTGCCAACTTCCTCTCTTCTTTTTTCTTTTTCATAAATTTTCACCACATCTCCCTCACACTTATTCATTTTCTATCAGCTCAAGAATTTGTAGGGATAAAAACATGTAAATGTTTAAAGATCAATGTGGCTTAGAATAAAAGTTTAGGCTCAAAATTGGCTAACTAGGGAATCATGATTTCATAGGTGGACTTTTTAGGCTAAGTAGGCTAAACAAAGATGGCCTTAGATCATTTTCAAAAATTGCACACACACATGGCTTCAATGAAGATACCAGAGCAAGTTCTTGAGTTCTATCAATCATGAATGACACACTTAAGAAAAAATAAGTCTGCATAATTAAAGCAATTTAAGGCACAAAAGCTCACATGCTTATTTTTCGCAACATGCTCAAATACCCAATTTTCTTAACACATGCCAAGCAAATAAATAACTTTTCTCCCAAGAATTTATCACATTATTCCCCCAGGTATGTTATCCCATGCCATAAAATATTCATAGTAAAATCATATGGAGCTGGACATAAAAACTGAATTAAAAATCACACACACAAGCAATTAAATGTGCTAAATTGGTAAACGTGCTAAATCAAAAAATTTAAAAATTTTAATGCATATCTACATGCAATCCTAGATGCAATGCAAAATATGCAACAATACTAATTTGCGCATTCTTGACAACCCCCCCAAACTTAAAATATGTTTCCTCCCGAACATATGAGGAAATTATCAAAAGGAAGAGGAATGCGTAAAAAGTACTTACTTGGGTTACTATCGTCTTGTTACTGTCCACACGACACGTGCGGCTCTGAGCGTGTCTGTGTTGCCTCTGTTCATCTCCACACAGTCATGTGGTGTCACACGACCTGGCCGTGTGACGAATCCTGGTTCGCTGAGTCGCACGGCCCGTGTGACTTGGGTCACATGGCCGTATGATGTATTTTCGGACTTCTTTTTTTTTCTTTTTATTTTCTCTTTTTTTTTAAAACCCTAGGGTTTGTGGCGACGTTTCTTGGGTTGCCTCCCACAAAGCGCTAAGTTTTTCGTCTTCAGCCAGACTCGGATTTCTAGCATCACTTTCGTTGAACCGTGTCGGTTGAAATCTTTGAGCCCTCATATTCTGTACCATCCATCAGACGAATGGCGTTGTACTGTTTACTCGGATTAAGTATCGCCTGGGAATTTGCCCTTTTGATGTTGGCCTCCCATTGCAGTAGCAATTTTGGGCTACTTGTGTCTCCAGAGATTTCAATCTCGCACTCAACAAAAACGATGTTAGAAACGAAGAAGAGAAAAAAAATAAAATAAATAAACCGAAAAAAGAAAAAAAAGAAAACATTTACGAAAAAATTTGCTTCAATTAAGATTGGTTTACTTAGTACTATATCTAAGTAGAATCTAATCAATCCCCAACAACGGTGCCAAAAACTTGATCGCCAAAAATTATTTTGGTTCATACAATTGCAAGTGTACAGTGTAGTTTATAGAATAATGGCAAGCAAGGTCGTATTCCTCACGGATTGAATCTCAAAACACTTAGGCTATAATAACATCGTATTCTAATTTTATTGAAGCGACCGAAAATCAAGTTATTTTATCTAACTAAAATCAAAAATAAAAGAAAAATAAATAAATTTATGAACCCCACAAGTATTTTCAACATCTTTATGAGCAAGCTTAGGCACATAATCTCAACATGCTTCTTCAATATTAAATGCGAATGAAGTTTAAAAACCAATTCATGCAATTCTATGGGTTCAAATTCATAAATTCATTTACTCCCCTGGTCAGGTGGTGCATAAACAGTTGATTAATAACAATTGTAGTCTGGTCAGAACGTTACAATTCTTATCAACTCCAAAAAGATTTGTGAATTGAATAACTCTCCACAAACACGCCTGTCACACATGTTTCATGTCTGAATTCGATTTTCGTCTCTATTAGCACTCATCGTCTGAAATTTCGCAATAACAAATATGACATGCTAATTATTGATCAGATAAAAAGCAATTAAATAATAAGCACTCGAATTCATAAAATAGAACGCATGAAGCAATTAAGAAAATAAATAATCATATTTAATAGGGATAATTACAAAAAAACCCCTGAGGTTTGGCCTAATTACAAAAAAACCCGATTTCTTTCAAAATTACAAAAAAAACCCTATGGTTTGATTTGTCTAACAAAAAACCCCCTGTGGTTTGATTTGTCTAACAATTCAATCCAACCGTTAAATAACCTAACGATTTTCGCTGACATCATGCAATGTAGAGCCCACATGGGAGCAAATTATTGATGAACATAATCTCGGTAATGATTCCGGAGATGATAATGAGTCCGACTTGAACTATAATGACGGTGTCTCACAAAGATTTGTCCGATTATGAATCCAATGACAATTTTGAGGTTGATAATTGGTCCGATGATGGCTTTACAAATGAGACGTTGGGAAACTCTTCATCTAATAAAGAGTTGTGGTGCCCGATGATCCTGCTGAATGGCCTAAATTGGAAAAAGGGGTGAGGTCAAACCACAGGGGTTTTTTGTTAGACAAATCAAACCACAGGGGTTTTTTTGTAATTTTGAAAGAAGTCTGGGTTTTTTTGTAATTAGGCCAAACCTCAGGGTTTTTTTTGTAATTATCCCTATTTAATATAAATCCACAGTTTCGATTATGCCCTTAAGATCCGAAAAATATGCCAAACATTGATTACAAACTCATAGACAAATTTGAATCAATATTATGACATCATATAATAACAGACAAGAGTTCTTAGACATAGAAAGAAAACCCCTTCTTGTCAGGATGGATTCTCCCTCCAAGCCTTCGAAGCTCTTGTGCTCCCTAGATGTGAAAGCCTTGTGGTGTTCTTCAAGACCTAGCCTTTTGCTCTCAGAAGCTCCTTGATTCCTTCGTTCCTGTGTTATTTGATGTGTTTTCTATGTATCAAGTTGTATATTTTCGTGCAAGACTTGGTCCCTTTTTATAGATGCTTGGAGAGATCACTTGTAGAGTTGGAACGGGAAGGAAAAACGCGCTGAAACAGACTCCCACACGGTCAGGCCGTATGGGACCACACGGGCGTGTGGCTTTGGGCTTAGCCCTTTGTCTCATGGATAGGTTGTTCGCACGGGCAGGTTGTGCGGCTGTTTCCTTGTCCACACGGCCGTGTGACTTCACACGGTCCGGCCGTGTGGACCTGCTCCGTCCTCTGTTTTCTTCCCTTCTTTCTTCACACAACCGTGTGATTTTTCACACCACCATTCCACACGGCCATGTGAGGCTACACGGTCCGACCGTGTGACTTGCTTTTGTTCCCTTTTTTCGTCATTTTAATCTTCTCTTTGCATTTGGCAATCTTATCCGAGCATCCCAACTGCCATTTCTTCATTTTAAGCTCCTTTTCCGACAAGAATACGCAGTATCATGCCCTTTAAAGGAAACCAAGTAAAAATATAGTAAATATACGTGCAAATGCATCAATTATATATCATTTTAAGCCCCAAAATGCACGTATATTTTACACACATCAAAGGTACTGCTGCAGAAGAGGAGATCAGCGCCCTTCACGACTCCCAAGAAAACATTGATACATCATTTCGGGATCTGAGGATGAAGCCGAGTCCACCCATCCTTGAGATTCTTCGATGGACAAGGCTGAGGATGTTCTTAAATCTAGGAGCAATGTCAGTGATAATACAGCTCCCATGAGATTCAATTTTGACGATGAGCCATCTCCTAAAGCCACATCAAACTCCGATGACGCTAATGAGACAACTGAGGACATGATAACTCAAAAGGATAAACTCACTGAGACCGAAGAAGCTGTTAAGACAGCTGAGGCTCAGTCAGCTGAGCAGATCCCTACAACTGCTCCAGCTGAAACAGAGTCAGTTGCGCAGGCTACCACAGCTGCAAAAGTAATGACTCCAATAACTCTTTCGCAGGCTCCCACAGCTGCGATATCTACCAATGACGCTTTCGTAGCCGAGGCACAGAGAGCTCGTACAATGCATATTTATTCGAGATGATGTTTTTGAGGATATATTTTCCTTCAATGGTGAACTGCCAGACATGGGAGCCGAGTCTGCCAGAGAACAGGAAAAAAATACCATGCAGGAAGAACCCATCATCCCCATAGATTCAATTGTGCCAATGGACTTTGATTTCGATGTAGAGTGGTCAACAATAGAGTCGGCTTCGATAGATGAGTTCCGTAATGCCTTCAAGACTATCTGTGAAGAGATTGAGAAGATGGAACGCCACCAAGCATCTATGGATCTTTTCTTAGACAATCGGGATGCAACCCTCACTGCTGATTTGAGAGAGATTATTGTTTGAATAAGGGAATGGGTTGCACAGACTGCCATGCGCTCTGAGCAGGTCCGCTACTTCAAAGCCTTATTTGCAAAGATGCTATTATGGAGTGCAGATACTTCGATGTATCATCAGAGAATGAAAGAGTATATGGTCATAATGGAAACAACGCACAAGTCGGATATGGAGTTACTCAAGCATCACCACCAGAGCGAGATTGCTCACCTAGAAGATAGCATGAATCAGAAGTTCAGTCTTCTAATAGCAGAAATGAATTGGTGACATCTGAGTCGAAGGCTACGCGGTCTGAGTTTTGCACAGCCCACTCCACAGCAGATTCCAAGCAAAATTCAACACTCAGCCGACTTGATTTCCTTCTAAGTGGATTAATCCCTGGGCTAACCCTTCCATTTGGTGATGATGCCATAAAAGGGGGAAGATGAGGCCCTAAAGGGATTGAAAGAGGAAAAGAAGAGGAGTGACAAGGAGGCGAAGAGAGGTGACAAAGCTGAGGGGGAAGGAAGTTCGATTTCTTTGAAACTTATGTACGCTAAAACCCCACAGCAAGGTGATATCACAACTTCCATTCTTAGCAAGCTACCAAGTGAGCTGTCCGTTGAGAAGAAAGCTGAGATGGCCATGAAAGAATCGAAGAAGGCCATTGAAGCTGCATTTGAGAAGGTAGCTGAGAAATAATTTGCGCGTGTTCAAGAGATTAGAAAACAATATGGTGGTCCTCAAGCCAGAAAGGACTATGCTGCAATAAAGCCCCCGAGCGAATTTGTTATACCTGATGTTAGATCTGAGCCCAGATCTCTAGAGGAATTCCAGACTCTAAAAGCAGAAGGGTACTTTAAAGATCTGACTCTACCTTAAGCATGGGATTCGTATTAGGAGAAGGGATTGGAATTGTGTAATTCAGCTGATAAGCAGCCAACTTCCAGCAGTCACTCAGCTGGAAAGTCAAAGACTCCAACACAGTATACTCCCAGAGGAAGGGGAGCTGAATCAGGAAGGGGAAGACATGGTGGTAGCGGGAGAGGTTCCCAACCGCGGCCAAGACCAAAGGATGTTAAGTATGTGGATCTAGAAAAGAAGGGTCTCACATACTGGGCTAGATACGATCACCTTGCTAACCTTGAGGTTGCACGCAAGAATGTCGAAGCAATTAGAAGGCAAAGAGCTGAGAACGAAAGAACTACTCGCGAATGGGAGGAGAGGCAGCAAAGGGATGACCGTGCTCCTAGGTGAGCTTATGAGAAGAAGAAGCGAGATGAAGAAGAAAGGAAGAGAAGAAGGTCAGAGAATGACATGAAGAGAGCTGAAGATGAAGAGAGAAGAAGGAAGCAACACATGCGTTAAAGTGTGCTAAGAACCCCTTCATGTACTTTACTTTGTTGTAAATACATAGATGTAAGTCTTCTGTAATAGCTATGTGTATTTTCTTGTAATGTTTATTCTCTATGTAACTTAGAAGAGATACATGTTGAATAGTTGTATTTATGTATAGCTCTGTTACTTGATGTAAACAGCTTTGTAAAGGACAAAAATGCTATGATCTATAAAATGATTATTCAAAAGCATACATTCTTTGTTACTGCACTGCTTGTATTTGCTGTTTACTTATTTTGTTTATTTTTATGTTTTGGCATCATCAAAAAGGGGACAATTGTTAGGAAATTTATTTGTTAGATTTTGATGATACCATGTAAAACTTAGACTAGGAAGTTGGCACCCATTTTCCTTGTAATTCTGTATTATAATGGATAGGACTGAAAGAGCTGAGTGAAGTCAGCTAAGTCAATAATACAAGAAGTCAACTGCAGACAGGAAAGAAGACTCAGCTGTGTGTCAGCTGAGTATGGCCATGAAGGAAGACAAGGACTCGGTTGAAGAAGAATCAGCTGAGGAACAGCTGTGAGAAGTGTCAGTCAAGTCAACTTAAGAAGCCAAGTCTATCAGTTAAAGTGATAGTTGAGTCAATCTTATGGTGGAGTAGACTCAAGTCACCTGGGGTAAAGACAGCAGTCAAGTCAAGACAACTGACTTAGATCCGTTGGAATAAAGTCAAGAATATTACTCGATATAGTAATATGTCTAAGCTACCAGGTCTTAAAGTGTTTGGCCCAGAAATATGCAAAAAGAATGAGCCAATGGGAAACACTGCAACTTGTGTCAGAACCTATAGAGCTACAAAGCCAATTAATACGAGGAAAGGTCAACATCACAAGGGCTGCAGACCAAGAAAAGACAAGCCAGCGAACACAAAATGATATTTGAAACTAGACTATCTCTTCAACGGGCAAATTTCAGAAGCATTTGAGAAAGGGTTACCTGAACCTAGCAAGAGCAAGCATTATTCAAGCTATTAACCTGCAATATTCTCAAAGCATTTCAAGATATTTCTCAAGCCTAAAACTCAAAGAATCTTGATCCAACACAAGTTGTGAAGGAGAGAGAACTTCAACCAGCTGAAGAGGAAACATTTGAAAATAAAAAAGGGTCTACTTTCCAAGTTGAAGGATTGTAGAAAGGTTCTAGGTCGAACCAAGTTTCAAGTTTGTTGGAGGGCTGCGTGAACAAATCCGAGAACATGAGAGTGAGATGAAGTAGCAAGGCAGCTGCCTCGTGAAGAAGCTGAGTCGCAGGAGAAGCCAGCTGTGTGATCAAGGTTGTCTCTAGACTGTTCACTGCTTTGTAACTTGATCTGTTACTTAGTGGATTCCTCCAGGAGTTGGAGCAGAGTGGATTAGAAGAATTACCCCATCTTCGAACCACTATAAAAATTACTTGTGTCAATTTACTTTCAGCACTTACATTCCTGCATTTACTTTATATCTGTTGTTAGTTAAATCTGCTATCCAACTGACAAATAACTAAGTGCTAAAACAAGTGTTAAAAACAAGCTTTAGATCAATCAAAGGGCGTTAAGTATTCCGTTGTTATAAAACTAAATCAACTAAGTTAAGTGTTAGCTTAAACAGTCGAGTTATACTATCAACACTCTATCGAGTCTGTTGAGTGGGTAACGTAGCTGAATAGCAAACATAGCTGTCCCCTAAAGACACAACTGATTTGAGTCAACTCTGTTGAACAATCTTAAAAGGACTAAAATCGAAAATTTGGTAAGGTTTATTCAACCCCCTTCTAAACACCCCTTGGGACCTACAAGAATGTTGTCTCAGAAAGGAGAAACGGGACCCTTTTGGACATAGTCAGATCTATGCTTGGCTTCTCTACTCTTGCTACATCCTTTTGGGGATATGCTATACAAACTGCAATATACTTATTGAATATGGTTCCTTCTAAATCTGTCCCTAAGACACCCCCTAGAATTGTGGAATGGACGTAAGCCAATCTAAGACATATCCGGATATGGGGATGTCCTGCACATGTGCTTAAGGGAAAGATGGAAAAGATGGAATCAAGATCAGAGGTATGCATTTTTATAAGTTATCCTAAGGGAACAAGAGGATATTATTTCTATAGTCCTCAGGATAAAAAGGTATTTGTAAGTACAAATGCAACCTTTTTTAGAGGATAGATATATAGAATAACGTGAATCAAAGAGTAAGGTCCTTTTGAAAGAGATGAGGGAAAACCTTCCCAGTTCATCTATTCCAGAGATCCGCACTGAACCTACTTAATTTGAATTCACATTTTTACCGTCATTGGTTGTTGGATCTAGTGGGAGACCAACAAAGGCTCCATCTACTGTACCTACTAGATCTCCAATACTTGAGACGGAAGGAGATCATGTTCCCATTGTTCAGACACCTCTAGGTGCTGAAGATGAGAATGAGGAGCACCGTGAACAAGAGTTAGTAGGAGAACAACAACCAATTCTAATCATCCAAGAGCCTCCACCGGTTAGACGTAGTGGGATAGTCATTAGACCACCCTCTAGATACTTGCTCTATGGAGAGTCTTTCGAGGTAGTCTCCACTAAACAAGCGGAGGATCCCACTTCGTATAAAGAAGCTATGGAGGATATAAATGTTGATCATTGGAGGAGTGCTATGGATTCAGAAATGAAATCTATGTACACTAACTCCGTCTGGGATCTTCTAGATTTGCCTAATGGGGTAAAACCCATAGGGTGTAAATGGGTTTACAAAAGAAAAAGAGGGATAAACGGAAAGGTAGAAACCAATAAAGCTAGATTGGTTGCTAAGAGTTTTACCCAGCAAGAAGGAATCGACTACAAGGAAACCTTCTCACCTGTGGCCATGCTGAAGTCTATTCGGATCCTCTTATCCATTGCAGCTCATTTTGATTATGAGGTGTGGCAAATGGATGTCAAGACAGCTTTCCTTAATGGAAATCTTGACAAGAGCATCTACATGATGCAACCAGATGGTTTTATCCAAAAAGGTCAAGAGCATAGAGTATGCAAACTGAAAAATTCCATTTATGGACTTAAACAGGCGTCTAGGTCTTGGAATATCAGATTTGATCAAGTTGTAAAGAGTTATGATTTTGATCAAAATGTTGATGAGTTTTGTGTCTATAAGAAAATTAAAGACAACAAGGTGAATTTTCTCGTGCTGTATGTGGATGACATTCTGCTCATTGGGAATGACATAAGAATGTTAACATCAACTAAATACTGGTTGGCACAACAGTTTGATATGAAGGACTTGGAAGAAAAAGTTATGTTCTAGGAATCCGAATCTTTCGAGATAG
This sequence comes from Rehmannia glutinosa, assembly GCA_016081115.2. Taxonomy (NCBI): domain Eukaryota; kingdom Viridiplantae; phylum Streptophyta; class Magnoliopsida; order Lamiales; family Orobanchaceae; genus Rehmannia; species Rehmannia glutinosa. The sequence goes on from JABTTQ020002439.1 coordinate 399,733, forward strand.
GAAGAACAAACGGATTGCTTTATCCCAAACTTCATACATTGATAAGATACTAGAAAGGTTTGCTATGCAAAATTCCAAGAAAGGCCAAACACCTTTCAGACATGGAATTCACTTGTCACGGGAGCATTGCCCTAAGACTCCTAGTGAAGTGGAGTACATGAGGAAGGTTCCTTATGACTCGGCTGTAGGAAGCCTCATGTATGCTATGTTGTGTACCCTGATGAGTGTAAAATATACGTGCATTTGAGGGCTTAAAATGATATATATTTGATGCATTTGCACGCATATTTAGTGTGTTTTGGTTGGTTTCCTTTGTTGGGCATGATACTGCGTATTCTTGTAACTTCTTACAGGAAATGGAGCTAAATTGGATAAAAAGAGATATCACATTCCAAAATATAGGTCAAGAGCTAAGCTACGAGCGAATATGTGAAGGAGAGAAGCACAGACGATCGAACAAAAGGAAATTTCCTTCAAAAACGTCCAAATGCGCTAACATTTTCCAGCACGGCAGGGTTTAGTAGTTTTGCCATAACTTTCTCTACCAAATTGCTATTGAGGTGATTCAAGTGGCTATGGAAATCTAAGAGAAAGGGCTACGACTGTCATGAAGACCCCAGGAGAAAATTTGGACAATAACATGGACAAAAACACATCACACGGCCGGACCGTGTGGTATCACATGGCCGTGTGAAAATGCCGGTGTAAAAGTGACACAACCGTGTGAAGAAGGGAAGAAAATGGGGGACGGAACCAGGCCCGCACAGCCAGCCCGTGTGAAGCCCACACGGGCGTGTGGGAAAGGGATGTAAACCACACGGCCGTGTGGTGCCATACGGCCAGGCCGTGTGGGACTCTGTCGGACGTGTTTTTTGGGGTTTTTCTCCCATTCCAACTCTACAAGTGACCTCTCCAAGCACCTATATAAGGGGGACCAAGGCTTGAACGAATTTTCATCATCATACATCATCCAATATCACTTTATACAGAGAAAACACATCAAATAACAAAGGAATCGAAGAGCTTCTGAGAGCAAAAGGCTAGGTCGCGAAGAACACCACAAGGCTTTTTCATCTACGGGAGCACAAGAGCTTCGAGGGCTTGGGAGGAGAATCCATCCTGACAAGAAGGGGTTTTCTTCTATGTCCAAGAACTCTTGTCTGTGCTTAAACGATGTCTTAATATTGATTCGAAATTGTCTATGAGTTTGTAATCAATGTTTGGCATATCTTTCGGATCATAGGGGCATAATCGAAACTGTGGATTTATGTTAAATATGATTATTTATTTTCTTAATTAATTCATGCTTTCTATTTTATGAATTCGAGTGCTTATTTATTATTGCTTTTTATCTGATTAATAATTTGCATGTCATACTTCTAGTCCATAATCCGGGAGGTGAGTTCTAGCAAGACAAAAATCGAATTCAGACATAAATAGGGTAATGTATCGGGAGACTACTTCTGTTTGTGGGGAGTACTTCAATCCAAAGATCTGTTGGGAGTTAATAATAGTTGTGATGGATCGGGAGACCTCAATTATTATTAATCTATTGTTTATGCGCCACCCAGGACGTGGAATAAACTATTTTAGGAATTGAACCCATAAAATTGCATGAATTGGTTTTTAAAACTTTAATTGCATTTAATATTGAAGAAACATGTTGAGATTATGTGGCTAAGGTTGCTCCTATAGATGGTGAAAATACTTGTGGGGTTCGCAAATTTAATTTTATTTTCGATTTCTTTAGTTAAAATAAGTCAATATCCGGTCGCTTCAATAAAATTGGAATGCGATGTTATTATAGCCTAAGTGGTTACAAAATTAATCCTTGAGGAATACGACCTTGCTTGCCATTATTCTATAAACTCCACTGTACACTTGCAGTTGTATGATCAAAAATATTTTTGGCGAACATACCCGACTAGATATTTGTTATGCTGTTGGAATTGTCAGTAGATATCAATCAAATCAAGGACCAAACCACTGGATAGCTGTAAAGCATATACTCAAGTATCTTCGCATAACTAGAGGATATATGCTAGTTTATTCAGTTACAGACTTGGTGCTCGTGGGTTATACTGATTCTGATTTTCAGGTTGATAGGGACACTCGTAACTCCACATCAGGGTCAGTGTTTACATTGGGTGGTGGTGTTGTCATTTGGAGGAGTATCAAGCAATCATGTATTGCTGATTCCACAATGGAGGCGGAATATATGGCAGCTTGTGAAGCAGCCAAAGAAGCCGTGTGGCTGAGGAACTTTCACTAAGCATTGAGGTGGTTCCATCTGCCGCCATTACAATGTACTGTGACAACAGTGGTGCAGTGTCAAATGCAAAGTTCCATCTGCCGCCATTACAATGTACTGTGACAACAGTGGTGCAGTGTCAAATGCAAAAGAACCTAGAAACCATCAACGTGAAAAAACACATCAAACGAAAGTATCACCTTGTCAGGGATATCGTTCAACAAGGAGATGCATTAGTAAGCAAGATAGCATACGCAGAAAAACTTGTTGACCCATTTACTAAACGCTTACCAACTAGAAGTTTTGAGGGGCATATTGAAAGTATGGGTGTACTAGACATGTCTCATTTACTCTAGGGCAAGTGGGAGAATGTTGGTAGTATTGTGCCTACGAGTAAATTATTATGTAATTGACATTTTAAATAAAGTATTATTTTTATATATATTGAGCTTGCATATGTCCATGAATTGTTTGGTACTATAAATTGAGTGTTTAAGTTGTTCAACATGGAAAGATTCAATTTATAATTCAATTCAAAGAATTAAAATCCACGACCGGTAAATAAATTTATTTTGATAAGTTCGTCTCAATTTTATTGAAGTTTATCTTGACTTTGGTAATAAAATTATTAATACATTTTCTAAATGTATTAGACTGGACCACGTGAAATTAAATATCTAATTGACCAATATCTTTGATTACTAACTTGAAGTTCTTTGAGGCATCAATGAGTGAGATTAAATTAATGATCAATATCTCGATGCTTTGGGAATTAAAGTGAAACAAGGAACATATATTCACAACATGGAATCCGTCAACTATTTAATAGGCATGATCATGATCTCATGTGTTCTTCTAATAGATAGTAGAATCTGAGCACACTAATTTGACATTTGTTGTTGAATTCATGATGTGATGACAATCACATGAGACTGTCAGATAGAAGATGAGGATTGAGATGTATAAATATTACAAAATGAATTTTGGTCATTTTCTCCTATTTCTAATATTTAGTTGATCAACGGGGGTAACATGTAAGATCAACAAATCACAGGATTTAATTATTGACTTTAGTAATTTCAATTAGATTAAGAGTGCAATCTTATCCCTTTAGTGGAGTAGAATAAGATTAATAAATTATTTTGATTGATCAAGAGTTGATTGGATCAAAATTAATTTATTGGAGCATAGTCTAATTGGGTCCGATCAGGTCCCTTAAGAGTTATAATTTATTACTGCAATGTATTTAATTAATGGACTGACTGGGATAATTTTGGAAAGAAGATAAATCATATGATTTGCCAATCAATATGATTTGATTTGCCAATCAAAATATTACCTAAAGTAATACTTTCTTTTTGACAAAGGTTTACATAGTTAATTATTCCATTCACTTAATTACATCTACCGATAATGTTTTGTGCCCACACACACAAGAGATATTTTACTGCATTCTTGAGTTCTTGGAGAACACCAAAGAAGACTTGACTCAAACATAGTTGACTCAAACAGTTGTGTCCTTGAGGGACAACTAAGTTGGTTATTCCGCTAAGTTAGCCACTCAACAGACTCGATAGAGCTGTTGATAGAATAACTTGGTTGTTTAACCTAAACTTAACTTGGCTAGTTTGGTTTTATCAGCGAAAGACTTAACACCTTTTGATTAGATTTTAGCTTGTTTTAACACTTAATTTTTAGCACTTAGTTATTAATCAGTTGGATAGCGAATATGATTCTAACAACAGATATGATGTAAGTATGAAAGAAAGTAAATGTGCTGAAAGTAAATGACACAAATATTTTTATAGAGGTTCGAAGATGGGGTAATTCTTCTAATCCTTTCTTCTCCAACTCCTGGAGAAATCCACTAAGTAACAAATGAGTTTATAAAGTGGTGAACAGTCTGGAGACAGCCTTGATCACACAGCTGGCTTCTCTTGCGACTCAGCTTCTTCACAGGGCAGCTGCCTTGCTACTTCAACTCACTTCTCAAGTTCTTGGATTTGATCACGAAGCCCTCCAACAAACTTGATATTGGTTCGACCTTGAACCTTCCTACAATCCTCCTTGGAAAGTAGACCCCTTTTGATTATTCAAAAGTTTCCTCTTTAACAGATTTGAAGTTGTCTTTCCTTCACTAACTTGTGTTGGATCGATTTCCTTCGAGTTTCAGGCTTGAGGATTTGCTTGAATGTACTTGAGAATATTGCAGGTTAATTGCTTGAATAATGCTTTCTTGTTCGTGGTTCATGTAACCTTTTCTCAATAAATTCCTCAGCCTTTTATAGTGTACATTTGAAATTTTGCCCGTTGAAGAGATAGGTAATTTCAAATGTAACTTTTGTTCGTTGGCTTGTCTTGTCTGCAGTCCTTGATGTTGACATTTCCTCGTATTAAATGTCTTGCATCATTGCAGAGTATCTGACACACGGTGCAGTGTTTCCCATTGGCTTATACCTTTTGCACAAAACTGGGACTAACACTTTACACCTGACAGCTTTGACATGTTACTATTCTGAGTAACATTCTTGACTTTAATCAACGGACCTAAGTCAGTTGTCTTGACTAGACTGCTATATTTACCCTAGGTGACTTGAGTCAGCTTCCAGTCATTGGATGACTCAACTGTCACTTCAACTTTGATACTTGGCTTCTTGAGATAACTTGACTGACATTTCTTACAGTTGTTCCTTAGCTGACACTCCTTCAGTCGAGTCCTTGACTTCCTTCTTGGCCATACTCAGCTGACACACATCAGAGTCTTCAATCCGGTCTGCAGTTGATTTCTTGTATTCCTTGGCATAGCTAACTTGACTCAGCTTTTCCAGCCCTATCTATTACAATACAAATTACAAGGAAAATGGGGTGCCAACTTCCTAGTTTAAGTTTTACATGGTATCATCAAAATCTACTTAACAAATTTCCTAACAATTTCCCCCTTTTTGATGATGCCAAAACTTAAAAACATTCAACAAAACATAAACAACAAAGATACATACAGACAATGCAGTAACAAAGAATGTATGCTTTAAAATAGATCGTTTTATTGATCATAGCATTCTTGTCCTTTACACAACTGTTTACATTTGGTATCAGAGCATTCTTTATCAGAGCAATATACATATCTAAGCTAAGATACAAGAATACATACAGAGTGAAAAGTTACAGGAAATTCACTAAGTATATTACAGACGACTTACATGAATGTATTTACGATAATATACATGAAGGGGTTCGCAGCAACACTTCAACGCCTTCGCTGCTTCCTTCCTCTTTCTTCTTCAGCTCTCTTGCGCTCCTCGTCGTCATCAGCTCTTTTTCTCTTCTTCTCTTTTTCTTCCCTTCTTTTCTTCTTTGCATAGGCCCATTTGGAAGCATCATCTCTTTGCTTCCTTGCAAGCCATTCTCGTGTTTGCCTTTCATTCTTTTCTTCTTGTCTTCTTACTGGCTCAACGCTCTTCTTTACCACTTCTCGGTTGGCTAGGTGATCATATCCATCCCAGTAGATCAAGCCTTTTTTATTCAGGATCTATGTATTCAACGTCCTTGTGTTTTGGTCGAGGTAGGGAACCTCTTCCACCACCACTTCTTCCTCTTCCTGACTCAGCTCTTCTGCCTCTTGGAGTGTACTGCACTGGAGTCTTCTCGCTTTCCGGTGAGTGATCTTTGGGAAGATCACGCTCATCGCCTTCTTGACATAGTGTTGTACCTTTCTCCCAATACAAATCCCAGGCTTGAGCCAGAGCCATTCCTTGGAAGTAGCCTTCTGATTCGAGTGTTTTGAACTCTTCAACCGATCTAGGCTCAGATCCATCATAAGGTATCGCATCCTGATCCTTTCCAATTGGAAGACCACCATATTATTTCAATTCTTCCTGAACGCGAGCATCCTGCTTTTTAGAGAACTCCTCAAACCCTGCTTCAATAATCTTCCTTTTCTCTGCCATTGGCACAACAGCGTGCTCAATTGGTAGGGTCACAGGGAGTTTGCTCAGGATGGAGGCAGTAACATGACCTTGCTGAGGGGTTTCAGCATACATCAAAGTCAGATCCTTCGAACTTTCCCCCTCAGCTGCTTTACCCTTCTTCACAGCTGCGTCTTTCATCTCAGATGCGTCTTTCTTCAATTTTTCTTCTTTTAATCCCTTGAGGAACTCCTTTTCCCCCTTTTTGGCATCATCAAAAGAGAGAGGAACCCCAGGGAACATACCGCTTAGGATAAAATCAAGTCTGCTGATCGTAGAGTTCTGTTTGGAGTCTGTTGTATCATATGTGGCCCGAAATTCTGAGCGAGTTGCCTTTGACTCAGCTGTGACTAGCTTCATTTCAGCCATGAGAATGCTGAATTTGTCATTAATGGCATTCTCGAGTCTTAGAATTTCATTCTTGTGAAATTGTTGCAGCATCTCCATATCTGTCTTGTGAGACTGGTTTAACATTTCAATATACTCCTTCATCCTTTGCCTGATCATGGAGTTATCTGCACTCCATACGAGCATTTTTCCATATAGGGCTTTGAAATAGCGTACTTGCTCGATTCTCATAACAGTCTGTTGTTGAGTCCCTCTCAAATCAGCTGTGATAGTGGCATCACGATTGTCCAGTCGTAAATCCAGTGAGGCCTAATGTCGTTTGATCTTCTCAATCTCCTCACAGAACTTTTTGAAGACTTCACGAATCTCAGCTGTCTCAGTTGCTGTCCATTCTGCATCGAAATTAAAGTGTGCTGGAACAATCGTGTCAGGGGGAATTATGGGATCTTCTCTTACAGTGTATCTCCTTTGTTCAGCAGTTGTCTTTTCCTCGGATGCAGGCAGGTCCTGGGTGAATGGAAACATGTCTTGAAAGACATCATCGAGCACATAAGGAATCTCTGGGTCTCGTCCCTTCGTTGCCTTCCCTTGTTGTAGTTGAGTAGAGTCAGCTCTCGATGCCTCTGCTACGACAGTTTCATCGGCAATGTTCACAGAACTGTGTGAGCCTATGACGGAGCTGATGGAGTCGTTACCACTGCAGCTGTGGAAGCCTGCGCAGATAACTCGGTTCCTAGCTGGGGTATTTGTGATGTGTTGCCCAGCTGACTGAGCCTCATCTATCTTAACAGCTTCTTCGGTCTCAGTAGACTTTTCTAAATGAATTACCTCTTCCTCGGTTGTATCATCAGCATCATCGGATGATGATCAGACTTGCGAGTTGGCTCATCATCAAAGTTGAACTTCGTGCGTGTCGTTTTTTCACTGATTTGGCTCTTAGTTTTGAGAACATCCTCAGTTGGGTCCGTAGGATCTGCAAGCGGAGTGGACTCAGCTTCATCTTTTGATCCCAAAAATGATGTATCTATATTTTCTTGGGAGTCATGAAGAGCTCCTATCTCCTTTTCTGTATCAGCGATGTGTACTGGAGGAATGTTCTGTGTATCTTGACCCTTACCCAGGGAAGTCTCAACCTCCCTTGGGCCTTCAACATCCCCAGCAGACTCAACTGCTGCGAGGCCTTCAATGTTCCCTTCGACAGTCTCAACTGTCTTAGGGTCTTCGACAATGGCATCCGTCGGGGTCTCAACCCCTTGGACTGCACTTTATGTGCCCAGAGTGTTAACTCCCGGGGCATCACCATCCTGTGCCTTGACTATGATAACAGTGTCATTGGCCTTCAGAGCAGTGGACATTTGATGCGGCGGAAGCCACGAATAAACGAACAACGAACAAAAGCAATACGAAACTTCGCGAAGAAACGTAAATTGCAATGAAAAAGAGAATAATCTCAAAATTTAATAATATTCAACCTCTCTAAAAATAGTAAACTAGCAAGTATTTATAGGATTAAAATAAAACTCCTAACTCGACTAGGAAACATTAAAGATAAACTAAAATAGAAGAATCCTCAACACATAAATCACTTCCTAAAATATAAGATATTGTAAAATCCTTAAAGATAATAAAACACGATATCATATCTTTATCAATATCTCCATCATTCTCTCCGGGGTCGAAATGATTCATCCTCGAATCGGAAGGGAGATCTTCAATTAAAGAAATATCAAACCATGGAGGGCCACGAGGAGGACGAGATGGAAAAATAAGGTGAATATCAAAAGGTATTTGATTTGGATCAAAAACAAAAAAATCCAGGTTGAACTCTAGAAAACCATCTGCAATTGGCCAAATCAATTGTATAATTCTAGTGCATTCTTCGGACCAATTCTGAAAGTGCCAATCATTTCGGAATTTAGGAACAACGCCAGAAGAAAGTGCGGATAAATCGGAGATACCCGCACATTCCCACCAAACCAAAAGACATCCAAGAGCATGCATGTATTGTGTTACGGGTTTGGGATTTAAAATGTCAATTTTAAATGGGAAAAGATCCAAGGCCTGGAGAGTATTTTGATTATGCACTACCAACATTAGCCGACTTATGATGTCGTTATTAATTATCATAGCATTAATGGCAACATGAACCTCATCAACCTCACGCATCTCTCCATGCTCGGGGTGAAATTCTTCAAGTGAAACCTCAATTGTTTTATCGAAAATTGGTGGTTCATCGTATCCACTGTCATCCTCATTAAATTGTGGTAATTTGTCGTAGTGAACTGTTGAAATTGTGATGTCACATTCTTTATCAAAAATAGGTGGCCCATCATAACCACTAATCTCCTCGTCACAGTTTGGAGGTTCTTCGTAGCCAACCTCCATTATCGTGTCGACGATTTCTTCATCAAAAATTGGTGGTCGATCATAACCACCCTCATCCTCATTTGACAAGATATGTGGGGATGGATAAAAACAAAACCACATCCACCGCGATAGTTCCGACCACTGACATCGCCTGCCTCGCACGCTCGATCTCGGTTAGCCGTGAGTTGGGCGGTGACAATGTCGAAAATTTTCTGCTGCTGGATGCGGAACGTAATTATCTGTTGTGTCTACAATTCGATCTGTTGATGGATCTGTGCAATGTCGTTCATGTGTTGTGGATCCTGTCCAGACAACATGGTTCAGGGAGCGTAGACTAGTCTCTGAATACCAACTGATGCAACGGAAACTACAATAAACGAAGAACACACAAAAGCAATACGAATCTTCACAAAGAAACGTAAATTGCAATGAAAAAGAGAATAATCTCAAAATTTAATAATATTCAACCTCTCTAAAAATAGTAAACTAGCAAGTATTTATAGGATTAAAATAAAACTCCTAACTCGACTAGGAAACATTAAAGATAAACTAAAATAGAAGAATCCTCAACACATAAATCACTTCCTAAAATATAAGATATTGTAAAATCCTTAAAGATAATAAAACACGATATTATATCTTTATCAATATCTCCATCAACATTTCAGCTGAGACAGAGTCACCTTTTCGAGCTTCGTCAATGTCACTCTGCTGTTGTTCACTTTCTTTCTCAACTTCGCCTCTTTGCTTCAAAGATGAGTCTCCCCCAGCAACCTCCCACCCTACTGCTGTGGTAGGGAGAGTTTCCCCCTTAGCTGGCTCACCAGCTGAGTGACTGATTGTGGGGTCACTCTTCTCCAGAGATGCGGCTTTATCCGTTGAGTGCTCAGCTGCCGAGACAGGTGTGAGAACACCTTCTACAGGGGTTGGCTCAGCTTGGGTGCCCAATGTCCTAGCTTCATCGCCATCTCCCTTGGAGCCATCCTCTCGATTACGGGGGACGTGGGCCGCAGCCGATATCCGATGCAATTTGCACCACTCCCGAGGAGGATCAATGTGCAGGAGAGATTGTGAGGACTCTCTAGGCCTTCAATCAGACGTTGCTGATGCATGGCTCTTGATTCCCTCATAGCCTGCTGCATATCTGACTTCTCGGCTGCAGCAGTGGGATCCTCATCACTTTCTGAGAGCACATCAAGATGCGTATGAGTGTGATCTGGAGAGCCTATTGTTGGGAAATTTATTTGTTAGATTTTGATGAATGCCATGTAAAACTTAGACTAGAAAGTTGGCACACCATTTTTCTTGTAATTTGCGTTGTAATAGATATTTGTCATTTACGAGTGAGTCAAGTCGGATATGATGGATATACAAGAAGTCAATCAAGGACTAAAATGAAGACTCCACTGTGAAGCAAATTTGAATGTGGCAAGAAGGAGAAGTCAAGAACTCGACTGAAGGAGTATCAGCTGGTTAAAACTGTGTGAAGTGTCAGTCAAGTCAACTCTAGAAGCAAGTCAAGTTGAAGTGACAGGTGAGTCTTTCAATCATTGGAGCGACTCAAGTCACCTGGGGAAAAAAAGCGTCAAGTCAAGACAATCGAAAAGAATCCGTTACGTAAGTCAAGAATATTACCTAAACAAGTAATACTTCCATGCCGCCATGTCTTAAAGTGCTCGATCCCTTAATCGTGCAAAAGGAATAAACCAATGGGAAGCATCGCACCTTGTGTCGAACCTGGAAGGCCGCAAGACATTTAATCCGAGAAAATGTCAACATCTAGGATCGCAACAAGACAAGCCAACAAACACAAGTGACTTTTGAAAATCACCTATCTCTTGGCAGATTTTTGAAAGTGCACTATAAAAGGCCGAGGAATCACTTTGAGAGTAGGTTACCCGAACCACGAACATTCAAGCTATTATTCGATGTAACCTACAAAAATATTCTCAAGTTATTTAAGTAAATCCTCAAGCCTAAACTACGAAGGAAATCGATCCAACACCAAGTTGTGAAGGAAAGACAACTTCAAACTTGTTGAAGATGAAACTTTTGAAGAATCAAAAGGGGTCTAAATACTAAGGAGGATTGTAGAAAGGTTCAAGGTCGAACGGTCTCAAGTTATTGGAGGGCTTTGTGATCAAATCCAAGAAGCTTGAGCAAGTGAGTCAAGTAGCAAGGCATACCGCCTGAAGAAGAAGTTCGAGTCGGACGAGAAGCCGGTTTGTGTGACCTAGGCATCTCGTGATCGAGTCCCAAAGGATCAAGTCATGTGTGTGATCAAGACTTGTATCCGGACCGATAACCACTTTGTACTCGATCAATACTTAGTGGATTCCTCCAGGAGTTGGAGAAGAGAGGATTAGAAGAATTACCCCCTCTTCGAACCTCTATAAAATTTATTGTGTCATTTACATTTCAGCATTTTATTTATGCATATTACTTTTATATCTGCTGATAATTTGCATTCCAACTGATAATTAACAAAGTGCTAAAACCAAGTGTTAAAACAAACTTAAATCAAATTCAAGGGTGTTAAGTCTTCCGCTGAAAAACTCAACACAGTCAAGTTAAGGTTTAGATTAGACAGCTGAGTTATTCTATCAACAGCTAAATCGAGTCTGTTGAGTGGCTAACTCTGCTGGTTAACTAACTTAGCTGTCCCTCAAGGACTTAGCTGTGTATTTTACTCTGTATTATATTAAAAGGACTAAAATTGAAAAGTTGGTAAGGTTTATTCAACCCCCTCTCCCCCTTCTAAACCTTACTCACACCCCTTGGGACCTACAAGTGGTATCAGAGCGGTTGGTTCATTGAGCCTTCCGCACTGGTTACTGAACTATAGATCTCCAATCTTTCAAAGACGTTTTTAACATTTGTTCTTTCAAAAGCCATTTTTAAAACAGCAAAGTTATTATCATGGAAGCAAATTTGACACGCATTCCTATGTTCACCATTGAAGAATTTGATGACTGGAAAATACGTATGCAGGCTCATCTATCAGCTTTACATGATGAGATGTGGATAGTGATAGAGGATGGGCCACTGCAAATAATGAAAGTGAACACAGCTGCAAGGAGAGCTGCTGCGGCTGAAGAAGAGGAGGTTGCTCCTCCCAGACCAGCTATGGTTGAAAAACCAAGAGCTGAGTGGACAAATGATGATAGAAAAAGATACAACCTTGACAATGTGGCCAAGGATATACTTTACAAGACTTTGGACAAAGCCATGTTCAACAAAGTCAAATCTTACAAGATGTACAAAGAAAGAAATCGGGATAAATTAACCTTAATTTATGAAGGATCGAGCAAATTAAGGAAAACAAATTATCTGTTGTTGTTCAAAAATTTGAAAACTTTAAAATGCTTGCGGTGAAACAATGGGTGGATGCTAGATTCGAAATTACAAATGAGCTCTCAAAGACTTGTGAAAGAATACACGAGAAGGAGATGTGTATGAAAATATTAAGGAGCCTCCCAGCTGAGTGGGAAATGAAGACCATGGCTCTAAGGCACTCAATGGACCTATCAAAAACATCCAATCATGAACTATTCTCAGACCTCAAAGCTTATGAGTTTGAGCTGAGAAGAAAGGATCAAGAGGAGATAGTTTGTACCCCAAAACATTTGCACTCTTAGTCAAGGAAGGGAAGAGAGCCGAGACCAAAGAAGTCATTGACCAGGAGGAAATTGCCTTGATGGTTAAAAGATTCAACAAGTTCTTCAATAAGAATTACAAAAGGAACAAAGGTGAATCCTCAGGAAGACATTCAGCTCCTTTAAGTCAAGGGAAGATAGGCCACCAAAGATAGCGAGAATATCAAAAGGTCGAATATCAAAGAGCTGACAACCCAAGAAATGAAAGAGCTGATCAAAAAGTTGAAAGCATGTGTTGGAATTGCAGACAACCAGGACACTTTGCTATTGACTGTCCATATCCTGTAGTCAATAAATACAGAAATTAAGAAGAAAGAAAAGTCTTCAGAGAAAGAAGACAAGAAAAGAAAAGAGCAATGTTGGCTGCTGAAACTGTTGAAACAGCTAAGTCAAAGGACACAACAGACTCAGAGAGTAGTGAAGCTGACTACTCAAGTGATTCTGAAGAAGAAGCTATGATCTGTCTAATGGCTAGAGAACAAGATCAACCTGACCAAGAAGATGAGGTACACTCTAACTCATCTCATTCAGATTCTAGTGTGATGATTATGACACACACACACACTTCATCACCCACGATCTTTATGATTCATTAGGCAAAATGATGAAAGACTTTGAGCACATTAAATCCTCACACACAATATTAAATGAGGAAAACAGCCACTCAAAAGCCAAAACTCACAATCGACTAAGGAGCCGAGTACTCTAAGTCACATAGCCGATGAGAACAAAGAGTTGAAGGTGAAAATGCTAAATTAATAAGCGAGAAATAGTTGTTATAGAAAAGAGAGAGAATGATCTCAAAAATGTGATTGCTTCATTCACAAAGGCATCTAAATCATGAATGACCTTATTATGAGCCAAAAGAATGTGGAGACAAGACAGGCATAGGATTCAATTCCTTTGTGCATAGTCAAACTCCAAGAGTGATCTTGGAAAAAATATCTTCAAGTAATGAAGCATCTCAAAAATCCAAGACACCAAATGCTGCACACACATTCATTCCAAAGCACAATCACAAACAAAATGGCCTTGGATATAAAGGAAAAGGAAAACAACCAGTTGAGTATGCTGAGAGGACAGCTGAGAAGAAATCCAACAGAGTTCCTCGGCAAACTCCAACAGAAGTACTGTAAAGAAGAAACAGAGCCACGTAATCCCCGGAAGTTTTATCAGAGGAACACAAATGATGGGAATGGTAGAAACTACCCAAGTCAAGCTGATTGGAATAATGTGAAATATCAGCCAAGACCAATGGAACACATGCCAAAATGGCAAAGGCCTAGAACTTAGCAAAGGTCATTCCAAAGGCAAAAGAGTTATTATCAGCACACATATGCACCCAAGCACTACACTCAGAGATATCACAATTACCCAAAGAAGGCAATTGCTAAAACACACACAGGCATACCGACAAAAGAGACAAGTTGTATGAACCTAAAGTCCCCAAGCAATTTGCCAAAGTGAATTATGATTATGGCACGAGATAGATGGCAACCTCTTGAGTCAAATCATTTGGCTATAGGTTGGTTGGTTCATCTTACAAGATTAACCCCTCATGACCCAGGCAAGTATGGGTACCTAAAACCGATTTCCTTGATTGCGGGTTCAAGGAGCAAAGTGAGTGCCAAGGAACCTGGTACATGGATAGTGGTCGCATTCCGGACACATGACAGAAACAAAAAAATCTGTCAAAGTTCAAGGAGATTAGAGGTGCAAAATTCATATTTGGAGGAAATGAAGCTCCACGGAAATAAGAGCCTTTGGATCCATCAAGAAAAATGGATTAGAAATCACGGATGTTGCGTATGTTGAAGGCCTCAACTTCAACCTATTAAGCATCACCAACTCGTGACAAGGGCTATAATGTTGGATTCAATATGGGAGTATGTCAAATCAAAGACATCGAATCAAATGAAGTAGTGTTGCAAGGATTCGACAAAAGAACAAGTATGTGGTAGATTGGTCGACTGCCATACCAAGCACTTGTCTGCTAGCAAAAAGTACAGCCGAATCAAGTTGGTTGTGGCACAAGAAGCTGAGTCACCTGAATTTCAAGACAATTAACAAGCTTGCAAGGAGTAATCTTGTAGAAGGATTGCGGACAAGATACAAGAAAGAAAGTGTTTGTGATGCATGCGGATGGGAAAGCAGATCAAATCATCATTCAAAGAGAAGTCAAGCCCATCTTCAACAAGGATATTGCATCTGTTGCACATGGATCTATTTGGTCCAGTTGAGCCAGCTAGCATAAGTGGGAAGAAATACACTCTAGTAGTGGTGGATGATTATTCAAGATATACATGGACAATCTTCATGTGTAAAAAGAAGGAAACTTTGCGAGAAGTTACCTCGGTGATGAAAAGAGTTCAAAATGAGAAGAGTCAAATCATTATAAAGATAAGATCGATAGAGGAACTGAGTTTGTCAATGGAATAATAACTGAGTATTGTGTTGAAAATGGTATTGCTCATGAATTGTCTGCAGCAAGGACTCCACAGCAGAATGGAGTTGCAGAAAAAAGGAATAGAACTCTCAAGGAAGCAGCAAGGACCATGTTAGTTGAAGTAGGGTCGCTAAAAGATTTTTCAAGCAATAAACACCGCATGCTATACCCAAAATAGATGCATGATAAATAGACAGTGACAAAGACTCCCTATGAGATTTGGGGGGGAGAAAGCCAAATGTTGCATATTTTAAAATATTTGGATGTAAATGCTTCATCCACAACAATGGCAAGGATAATCTAAAGGCTTTTGATGCTAAAGGCGATGAAGGTATTTTCTTGGGATACTCGGTGAAAGCAAAGCCTATAAGTCTTGAACAAAAGGACTATGGTCACGTAAGAGTCTATCCATGTGGTTTTTGATGAACCTAATGTAAATGGAGAAGACTTTGAGAAGTTAAGCGATAAGTCAATCACCCAACCGTGCGAAGAGTCCCTATGTTGAAGTCAAGTCGGAGTGATCAATCAAGGTGAAGATGAGATATTTGAATCTCAAAGACATTTGGAAAATCTGCTTGACTAAGTGATGATGAGAGAGCTGCTCAAGATAACACAAACGCAAGACGATCGAACCCAGTGACTTACTCCAACCCGATGTGAGATGGATGAGAGACCATCCACGAGCTAGTCATTGGAGATGTAAGAGATGGTGTAAGAACCAGATTTGAGCTCGAAGAAGCTATGTTCACTTGTTTTATTTCCCAAGTAGAACCAAAAGATGTGTCCCAAGCATTGAATGACACACATTGGATTCAAGCCATGCAAGAACAAATTGAATCGGTTTGAAAGAAACAAAGTACGAGGAATTGGTTCAAAGACCAACCTATCAAAATATCATTGGCACAAAATGGGTTTTGTAAACAAGATGAATGAAGAAGGTTCGTGGTAAGAAACAAAGCAAGATTGGTAGCCAAAGGGTATTGCCAAGAAGAAGGTATAGATTTTGATGAAACATTTGCTCCTGTTGCAAGATTAGAAGAAATAAGGATGTTTCTTGCCTATGCTGCACACAAGAACTTCACTGTATATCAAATGGATGTGAAGAGTGCATTTCTAAATGGTTTGTTTGAAGAAGAAGTCTATGTTGAACAACCTCCAGGATTTGAGCAGAAGACTCTTGGAGATAAAGTGTACAAGCTCAAGAAAGCTCTATATGGATTGAAACAAGCACCTAGAGCATGGTATGATACATTATCTCAATTCCTAACAGATAATGGATTCACCAAAGGCAAAGTGGGACGAGAACACTCTTGAGTAATTCAAGATGCGAGAGTATATCTTGCTTGTTCAAATATATGTGGATGACATTATTTTTAGATCCACAAACATGATTTGTGTGATAAGTTCTCAAACGTCATGCAAGGCAAATTTGAGATGAGCATGATGGGAGAGTCGACATTCTTTCTAGGACTTCAAGTTAAAGTGAAGGATGGAACCTTTATAAGTCAAACAAAGTACACCGAGATTTAATGAAGAAATTTGGTATGGAAGAAAAATCTTCTCGTGAAAATACCAATGAATACATCATCAAGATGGATATGGATGCGGATGGTAAGCTCGTGGATCAAACCGGATCTGAGCACTTATTGGATCATTGCTCTATTTAACAAAGAAGCGGGCGGACATCACCTTTCTTTGTAGGTGTATGTGCAAGATTTCAATCTGCACCAAAAGAAAGCCATATGACTTGACTAAGAAAATCCTAAGATATTTGAAGGGATGCCGGGAAGTCGGCTTATGGTATCCAAAGGAAGGTGGATTCAAGCTTATTGGTTACTCGGACTCGACTATCTTTGGATGTAGAGTTGATAGGAAGAGTACTTGAGGCACATGTCAAATGCTTGGAAACAAATTAGTTTCCCTGGTTTAGCAAGAAGCAAAACTCAATAGCCACATCCACAATTGAAGTCGAGTACATAGGCTGCGGGCATTTGTTGTGCCCAAGTCTTATGGATGAGACAACGGTGATAGATTATGATGTTGAAGAAAAAGAGATTCCAATTATGTGTGATAACACAAGTGCTATTGCAATCACTCAAAATCTGTGTTGCATTCAAGAACAAAGCACATTGATGTCGATATCATTTCATAAGAGATCATGTTGAAAAGAATGACATCACCTTGGAATACATCTCAACCGATAAACAAGTTGGCGACATATTCACAATGCCATTATGTGAATCAAGATTTGAAGAACTCAAACATGAGCTAGGATTAATTGAGCTGAGTTGACACTTAAAAACTCAAGGAGAAGAGATGGAACGAGAAAAGATGAAAATAGATCTAAGCTCGTGAATCACCTAAGTGAATCACCAGATCGGAAAAAATCGGTGCATCGAGTTAGGACGGTGAATACCTATGTGAACAGAGAGAAGAAGAGTTGAATCGGCTAAGGAGTTTGAGTCATTTATGAGCTAAGTGACAAAAACGCATCATTTTTAATAAGCGGGAATGTTTTAAGGATGACGTAAGCGTAATAATGACAGTGCGATCAAAAGTCGCACGACAAAGCTTATGATTGGATATAAATCTTTGCCGCATTAAATGCGAGCAATTAAATGCTAATCGGCGTGCTAAACTGAGCCGTTGATCTCGATCAAATTTCAAAACCGTATGCACGCCCTTTCATAACCATACATATACCATTTTGTTAAACTTTCTCTCTCACACTACACCAAAACTGTTCATCTCTCCAAAAGCAAAGACGTATTTTTCTCTCGAAACCCTATCAATCTTCAAAGCAAGTTTCTCAAAAATTGTTCAAGTAAAAATCACGCAATGGCAACTACTTATGATTTCACTAAGTTGGCAAAGCAAATCCACACGGTTCTCTTTGTGGATTTGAAGGGATGATCAAACAGGGGTCCGATGAAACCCTTGTGAAGAAGATAGCTAAGAAAGTGGAGAAACTGGGATCAAACCCTTTCTCACGATGGAGTTTGGATGACATATTTGGAAGAGGTCGCCCGATTCTACGTGAATCTTTGAAGTTCACGACGAGGGCATTAAGTCGTCTGTTCATGGGAAGGAATTTACAATCACTGCAAGATCTAGCGGAGCATTGTTTGCTGCCGTCGGAAGGAGTGGGAGATCTATGAGGCCGATGTAAACCTCGACCTTTGCATAGAAGGAAGTGGCCAAACTCGAATGTCTTTGCGGAGGTTGTCTACACGGTGACAAGAAGTGCTTTGAAGGAAGATTACCACAAGTTCTTTGGACATTGTTGCCAAGTGTGTAGACATCAAATTTGGAAGCTTTAATCATTTGTCAAAACTAAGTTGATCGTCATGGGCTGCGATCATGGAGGAGAAGAAGGTAAACTGGGTTGAGTTTGTATACAAAGCAGACTCTGCCAAAATATCGAAATAAATCTTTCAAGGAAGATGGGTCTTTCGGAGGATCTGGGATGTGGCCTTGTGATTGGCGGTTGATGGAGGTGAAAGGAGTTCCACTCCGACATGGAAAGGCGTTCCATGTCAATAAGAAAATGTTTCGATCAAATCTTCCGAAGCTCGAGAAGAGAGCTTATGCCAAGAGAGCGGATACAGTGAGGGGAATCATTGACCCGAGGAAACAACTGTTGTCTCCCCTCCCAAGAAGAAAGCTGCCCCCGCACTGGAAAGAAGAAAAGCTGTTGCACCAAGAAGCAAAAAAAGAAAAAAGCACTCGCCCCTGCGGCCGAGTCACCTACCCTCGCGGCCGTGTCCCCCGCCCCCTGCGCGCGGTGAGAAGGAACCTCAAATACCTTCTCCGGTTGTCAAGAAGAAGAGGACCGACAAGCCAAGAAAGCCACTCCCGAGAAAAAGAAAGTAGCACGGCCCCCGCCACCCAGGACCCGAGGAAAGCGTATCCGAACAGAAATTCCTCGGTGAGGACTAAAAAAGAAGACTCTTCAAGAGTTCGAGAGCTTGAGAAAACAGTGAGTCTACCACTCAGTGGAACAAATCATTCAAAACAACGGGAGAAGTAAAGTCTCCAGAGATTATTGATGAAACCGCCAAGTCTGCCGAGGCCGATTAGCGAGAGGCAAGTCGAAGACCCAGTGTGGGATGAGCAAGTGAGGAGCAAGTAATGTGACTAAAATAGCTAAGTCTCCTATCGATAGGATCGTGTCTCGCTGCGCGAGACGCTGCCGAGGGTGAAGAAGCGACAATCTCTCGCTACCCTCCATTCCCGAGAAAGAAGTACAAGCAGAATATGATGATGATGATGTGATCATGCTATCTCCACCATATCCGACATCCAAAATCGCCTGGAGAGAATGGAAGAAAGTCAAGCTCGTGAGAAAGCCGCGTTTGTTCTCTCTTTGGAACCATCGATCATACTCATCCTCATCTTGATATACTCTCGAAAGTGATGAGGACTAGACCCTTCTTCACAAAAAGAAAAATTGGAAATGCAAAGAAGCCACGGGGGAATCGAGAATGATGCATGAGCAACAACGGTGATGGAAGGACCTGGAGAGTCTTCCAAATCACACGGTGAAATTGACCCTATGGGAGTGGTGCGGCAGATTGCAAGCTGCAATTGTTGTTTGCGACCACTTCCGGCTCACACGAGGAAGGTTCTAAGGAAATGGCGATGGCGGGAACTTGGGGACCCAAGTCGAGCCAACCCCTATTGAAAGTGTCTTACCACCGCCCCAACTGAACACTCACAGAAACAGCCAGAGTCCGGAGAAGAGTGACCCCATTCCAAGTCACTCGGTGGTGTGCCACCGGTGAGGAGAAACTCCTCCACCTGCGGCCCGAGGTCGGAGAATCCGCAGATGACTCCACCAAGAATCTAGGAGGCGAAGTGGAGAAGGAACAACAAAGGAAACACATCAAGTTGTCACTAACGAGGCTCAAACGATTGAGACCGTCTCGGCTAAGGTGCCAAGCGCGCTGCCCAGTGCCAATGATGTTGTTGATGCGGTCGAGGCACATGATGGATCCGCCGGGAGTTAACACTGGCAATGAAAGAGCAATCCACGGAGTTGAGACTCTGTGGATGCCACCATAGAAGACCCTAAGACAGTGAGTGCAGCCGAAGGGAATGTCCAAGGCCCTTGCCGATTAAGATCTGTAGGAGGTATCAAGTCCCTACGGGAGGTTGAGACTTCCGGGGTAAAGAAGCGAAGCATAGAACATCCCTCCTGCTATCATCGATGCATCGATAAGGATATAAGTGCACTTCATGATTCCCAGGATAACCCCGATGTAACCTTTCCGGGATCCGAAGGTGAAGATGAAGCCGAGTCATCCCCATTGCGAATCCAAAAGACTCGGTGAGGATGTTCTCCCAAGCACGAGTAAGTCGATCTCAAAGCTACTTGTCAAACATTCACTTTCGATGATGAGCCACCGCTTGAAATCTCATCATCTTCCGATGACGCTCGACATACGGCCGAGAACAGATAACTCAAATGGAAAAACCGGTGAGACAGACCGAAGTTGTTGAGATGAGAGCTCACCGGGTCCATACCACAAAAGACCCCGGTGAATCACGATCAATCGCGAGCTCCCAACGCTGCAGCAGATTCGACTCGATCGGGCACATCACGGCCACAAGTCACGATTGAAGCAATTCCCTACGTCCATGATGATGCGTTTGAACAAACTTTCCCTTTCTCACTAAAGTTGCCGATCTTGATGAAGAACCGGCTAGAGATCAACGACGTTTCCATAAACCCGATCCAGTCATTCCCACGATACCATCGTCCCATCAAATTTTGATTTTGATGTCGCTTGGCCGCTTGGTGAGACAGAGGTGACAAAGGAGGTTCGAGAAGTCTTCAAGGCAATATTTACGGAGATAGAGAAGATGGAAAGGCACCAAGCCTCATTGGATATGCGGTGGATAACGAGAGATGCAAATCTTACGGCCCGGTCTGCGTGGAATAGTGGTCGAATCGGGGAATGGTGGCAACCGCAGCAGACAATGTGTGTGGAATGGTTCGATACTTCAAAGCATTGTACAATAAGATGCTAACTGGAGCGCGATAATCTTGACATGAAGAAGAGGATGCAAGAAAATATTGATAGGATGCATGCCACTCATACAACGGAAATGCAATCTTTGCATGAATTCCACAAGAAAAAAAGAACTTATGCGCGTCGAGGAGACTATGGAAAATAAATTCAGCCTCCTAAACGGTGAAATGAAGGTGAGTGGCGGTGAATCAAAAGCCACTCGCTCAAAATTTCGAGCAAAGATACTCATGTGAGAATCCAAATAGAACTCACTATCGGCCGCCTAGATTTCATTCTTTTGGCATGTTTCCAGGGTTCATCTCTCCTTTGATGATGCCAAAAAGGGGGAAGAGGAATACCTAAAGACGTTGAAAGGGTCCGGTGAGAAGAAGAAGGGCGGACTATGAAGGAGAAGACAACAAGAGTAGAAGAAAGAAAAGGTAAAATCGAGTTGAGGGGAAGGTTCGAAAGACATGACTTTAATGGTTGCTAGAACCCCTCAACAAGGACTTGTCTGGTGACATAATCAAGAAACTTCCAAATGACTTCGCGCTCCAACACTGCTGTGCCCATGTGCGAGAAGAAAAATAGTAGAAGCGAGAGATGACGGAGATTGAAAAGAAAAATGGATGCCCGTGCGATGGACATACTAAAAACAAGATGGAGGCATTTCGGCGGGAAGAGACACGGATGCCATTTCGGATGTGGGCGAGCCTAGATCTGTTGATGAATTCAAGACGCCGCATCCGAGGGATACTTGAGAACATGACCATGGCCCAAGCCAGGACTTGTATTGGGAAAAAGGGCTCAAGTGTGCGAAGAAGGCGATAGACAACAGACTCGAGCAGTCACTGCACGGTCACTCTCTTGGGAAGAAGAAGGCCCAAAGATACAATACACCAGAGGAAGAGGTTTCAAACCTAGACCTCTACCCAAAAACATTGAATACATAGGTCCCGGGTAATAAAGGAGGGATCTATTGGGTTGGGTTTGTGAAGTAGCCAACATGCAAGTGTCCAGAACAATCTTTGAATATGTAAAGAGAATCGAAGAATAAAATAGAAGACAAACTCAAATTTGTAGGAAGAGAGACAAGAAAGGAAAAGAAAAGATGAAATTTGCAGGGAAGAGCTTATGAGAAAAAGAAAGCGGTGAAGAAGAGAAGAAGAGAAAAAGGTCGAGAAGGCAGAGTCGATGAAGAAAGAAGGAGGCGCGAAGGAGATGAAGTGTTCTTTGTCCACCCCATCATGTAATTTACTTTTGTAAATACATAAGTATGTAAGTCTTCAGTACATTTAATAAGAAATCAGTAATTTCTCTATTTTTTTGCGTAGACATAGATGTTTGCTCGAAGGACTAAAATGAAGACTCATTTGTGAAGCGAGATGAATGTGGCAAGAAGGAGAAGTCGAGAACTCTCTTGAAGGAGTATCGAGTTGGTTACAATGTGTGAAGTGTTAGTCAAGTCAACTCTAGAATCCAAGTCAAGTTGAAGTGACAAATGAGTCTTTCAATCATTGGAGCGGACTAAAGTCACCTGGGGAAAAAAAGCGGTCAAGTCAAGACAATGAAAAGAATCCGTTGCACATAAGTCAAGAATATTACCTAAACAAGTAATACTTCCATCTTTGCCATGTCTTAAAGTGCTCGATCCCGAGAAGCGTGCAAAAGGAATATACCAATGGGAAGCACTGCACCTTGTGTCAGAACCTAGAAGGCTGCAAGACATTTAATCCGAGGAAATGTCAACATCTAGGACTGCAACAAGACAAGCCAACAAACACAAGTGACTTTTGAAAATCAGCCTATCTCTTCAACGGGCAGATTTTTGAAAGTTCACTATAAAAGGCTGAGGAATCACTTTGAGAGTAGGTTACCTGAACCACGAACATTCAAGCTATTATTCGAGCTGTAACCTACAAAAATATTCTCAAGTTATTCAAGCAAATCCTCAAGCCTAAACTACGAAGGAAATCGATCCAACACCAAGCTGTGAAGGAAAGACAACTTCAAACTGTTGAATAGGAAACTTTTGAAGAATCAAAAGGGGTCTACATTCCAAGGAGGATTGTAGAAAGGTTCAAGGTCGAACAAGTCTCAAGTTATTGGAGGGCTTCGTGATCAAATCCAAGAAGCTTGAGCAAGTGAGTGAAGTAGCAAAGCGGCAGCCGCTCTATGAAGAAGGCCGAGTCGGAGAAGCCGGTGTGTGACCAAGGCATCTCGGATCGATTCCCAAAGGATCAAGTTATTTGTGAGATCAAGACTTGTATCCGGGTGATAACCACTTTGTAATCCGATCAATACTTAGTGGATTCCTCTAGGAGTTGGAGAAGAGAGGATTAGAAGAATTAACCCCTCTTCGAACCTCTATAAAATTTATTGTGTCATTTACATTTCAAGCATTTTATTTCTCGCATATTACTTTTATATTTCTTTGATAATTTGCATTCAAGCGATAATTAACAAAGTGCTAAAACCAAGTGTTAAAACAAACTTAAATCAAATTCAAGGGTGTTAAGTCTTCATTTGAAAAACTCAACACATCAAGTTAAGGTTTAGATTAGGCAAGTGAGTTATTCTATCAACACTCAATCGAGTCATTGAGTGGCTAACTCTTTGGTTAACTAACTTAGTCATCCCTCAAGGACTTAGGCTGTGTATTTAACTCGTATTATATTAAAAGGACTAAAATGAAAAGTTGGTAAGGTTTATTCAACCCCCCTTCTAAACCTTACTCACACCCCTTGGGACCTACACCTGTAAATTCGCATATTTTAGATTCTTCCAATTCTCGGGCTCGCTCCTTAGCTTTATCCTTTTCATCCACCTTTATGATGCGGAGAATATCCATGCAGTTGTCTTCGTCGAGAGCATGTCTGACAGTTGCAACACCAAGGAATTGGAGCAACTCTTCTTCTTCTTCTATAAACTCAGGGTGAGTGAACTGCACCCTTGAGTGATCCAGCTTCCATGCTCTCCATTCTCGTAAGCGTCGTTGAATATCTGGGTAAAGTGGAGAATACATGATTACATCGTCATCATCATCTTCACCTTCACCTCTGGTTTCCGGAATAGGAGGTAGAAGACCTTGCTCTTCTTTAGAAGCAGCAGCATCAGATGTGGGCGGGGAGACAACTTTTTCAACAATAGGTTCAGTTGTCTCAGCTGCTTCTTTCTCCTCATTGTCTTCATCACGGTGGTCTTGATCGATATCTGCCTTTGATCACCATCAACAGACTTCGCAGATTCATCAATAACTTTAGGAGACTGTGCTTCTTGATTACCAGTAGTCTCGGCTTCCTTCTCCAACTGAGTAGCAGACTCAGCCGTCTTCTTAAGATCAGAATGCCTGACCAGCCTTCTCTTTCTTGGACGAACCAAAGGGTCTTCTGGTTCTGATTCAGTAGATTCATCAGTAGTGGGGGCTTGAGTATTCTTCTTAGAGGGAGCTGCCTTTCTCGACTTGGTAGTCCTCTTCTTCTTAACGATTGGAGAAGGGATTTGAGATTCCTTCTCGTCTCTCTTCTTTGGGGAAGGAGTCTCATTTTGCTCGGGCGGGGACTTTGCAAGGGCAGGTGCTTTCTTTGTCTTAGCTGCAGGGGCAACTTTCTTCTTCGGGGGAGGGGTCATAGTTGTGTCTTCGGGTCAGCTGATTCCCCCTCCCTGGTATCAGCTTTCTTTGCGTGAGCTCCCTTCTGGGCACCGAAATAGTTTGCCCGGAACAATGTGTTGTTCCCGTGAAAGGGCTTGCCATGACGAAGAGCAACACCCTTCACTTCCAGCAAATGGCCAATCACAAGGCCATATCAAGTGAGCATCCAAAAGACCCATCCTCCTTAAAGGTCTTGTTCATCATTCGGGCAGTCGATGCTGTGAGACAAACTCGGCCCGGTTAACCTTTTTCCCTTGCATGATCGCAGCCATGACGATCAGCTTTGTCTTGGGCAGCTGATTGAAGCTCCCAAACTTCATGTCGACACATTTCGAGACTACATCCATCAGTTTGTGATAGTCGTCCTTCAGCAACTTCTTGTCAGCTGTGTAGACCACTTTAGCAGCACACTCGGGTTTGGCCACTTCCTTCCATGCAGCAGCCAAATCGACATCAGTCTCGTATATTTCCTTCATGCCCTCCGAGGGCAACAAACAGTGCTCAACAAGGTTTTTTGCACTGAGTTTGATGACATTGATGTGGACGGAAGATTTGATTTCTTCGTCCTGCACCTCTGCATTGACGTAGAACATAACTACCTCCTCAAGGTAGGTATGAGAATACTTCATAGTCAGAAAAGCCTTGAGACCAGACTTTTCCAACATCTCCGCTATCTTCAGAACCAGGGTCTCATCAACACCCTTCTTTACCATTTCATCGAAATCCACTGAAGAACCAGTGTGCATTTGCTTCGAGAGTTTCACAAAGTCGTACTTTGGAGCCATTTTTAGAGATTTTTATCGAATGAAAAGTGAAAAACTTGCTTCGAGAGACCTTAGGGTTTCAGAGAGAATTTTTCCTTTGCTTTGAAGATGAACAGTTCACGTAGTGAGAGAAATACAAAATTTCCGTATATAAAGGACGTGAAAGGGGACATTTCGGATTTTGAAGTTTTTGATCAAAATCAACGGCTCGGATTAAAATGTCAAAACTGCATTTAATTCCTTGCATTTAATGCAGCAACATTTATATCCAATCATATTGCTTATTGTGCAGCTTTTCTGTGACCGTCATTATTATGCTGACGTTATCCTTAAAAACATTCCCGCTCATTTAAAACGACTGCGTTTTTGTCACTTAGTTCATAAATGACTCAACTTATATCAAATATGACTTAACTCTGCTTCTCTCTTCTCATTAAGTGACTCAGCTGTCAGCTAACTCGATACAGCTGACTTCCCGATGTAGCTGTTTCACTTGGCTGAACCAAGAAACCTTATCTTTTTCAAATTTCTCATCTTTTATCTCTGTTGATTGAGTCTTCTGAGTAAACTAACTTAGCTCAATTAACCCTAACTCATTTTTGAGCTCTTCAAATCTTGATTCACATAGAGGCTTTGTGAATATATCAGCTAACTGTTTATCAGTTGAGATGTATTCCAGGGTGATGTCTTTCTTTTCAACATGATCTCTTATGAAATGATATCTGACATCAATATGCTTTGTTCTTGAGTGCAACACAGGATTCTGAGTGATTGTAGTAGCACTAGTGTTATCACACATAATTGGAATATCTTTTTCTTCAATCTCATAGTCTCTCAGTTGTTGTCTCATCCATAAGACTTGGGCACAACAACTGCCCGCAGCTATGTACTCTGCTTCAGCTGTGGATGTGGCAATTGAATTTTGTTTCTTACTGAACCAATAAACCAATCTATTTCCAAGCATTTAACATGTACCTGAAGTACTTTTCCTGTCAACTCTACATCCATCATAGTCCAGAAGTCGAGTAACCAATATGCTTGAATCCACCTTCCTTTGGATACCATAAGCCAACTTCACGGCATCCCTTCAAATATCTTAGGATTCTCTTAGGCTGCAAATCATGTGGCTCTCCTTTGGTGCAGATTGAAATCTTGCACATACACCTCTTGCAAAGGTGATGTCGCTCTGCTTCTTTGTTAGATAGAGCAATGATCCAATGAGTGCTCTATATCGGTTTGATCTCTGACTTTGCCATCCGCATCCTTGTCCATCTTGTCTGAAGTGTTCATTGGAATTTTCACAGAAGACTTCTCTTCCATACCATAGCTCTGCTTCTCTCTTCACATTAGATCACTCAGCTTTCAGCTAACTTCATACAGTTGATTTCTCGTCCTGGCTGTTTCACTTGGCAGAAATGCGATTCTTGCTTGTTTTTGTTTCTCTCTTCTTTGTCTTTGCTGATTGAGTCTTCTGAGTGTCCTAACTCCGCTCAATTAACCCTAGCTCATTCTTAAGCTCTTCAAATCTTAATTCACATAGAGCCTTTGTGAATAAGCCAGCTAACTGCTTATCAGTTGTGATGTATTCCAAGGTGATGTCTTTCTTTTCAACATGATCTCTTATAAAATGATATCTGACATTAATGTGCTTTGTTCTTGTGTGCAATAATGAATTCCGAGTCATTGCAATAGCACTAATGTTATCACATATTATTGGAATATCTCTTTCTTCAATATCATAGTCTATCAGATGTTGTCTTATCCAGAAAACTCGGGCACAACAGCTGCCCGTAGCTATGTACTCTACTTCAGCTGAGTAACCTACTAGCTTGAATCCTCCTTCCTTTGGATACCATAAGCCAACTTCTTGGCATCCCTTCAAATACTTTAGGTTTCTCTTAGTCATGATCATGTGACTCTCTTTTAGTGCAGATTGAAATCTAGCACATACACCTACAGACAAAGGTGATGTCTGGCCTACTTGATGTTAAATAGAGCAATGATCCAATGAGGGCTCTATATCTAGTTTGATCAATAGCTTTGCCATCTGCATCCATATCCATCTTGACTGATGTGTTCATAGGAATCTTCACTGATGATTTTTTTTAATACCAAATTTCTTCATTAAATCTTTGGTATATTTTGTCTGACTTATGAAGGTTCTATCCTTCAATTGCTTGACTTGAAGTCCTAGGAAGAAGTCAGCTCTCCCATCATGCTCATCTCAAATTTACCTTGCATGAGGTTTGAGAACTTGTCACCAACTCTTTATTTGTGGATCCAAAAATGATGTCATCCACATATATTTGAACAAGAAATATACTCTCTCCATCTTGAATTCTGAAGGGTGTTCTATCAACTTTGCCTTTGGTGAATCCATTGTCAGTTAGAAATTGAGACAATGTATCATACCATGCTCTTGGTGCTTGTTTCAATCCATATAATGCTTTCTTGAGCTTATATACCTTATATCCAATAGTCTTCTGCTCAAAACCTGGAGGTTGTTCAACATAGACTTCATCTTCCAACGATCCATTCAAAGATAAGCAAGAAACATCCTTATTGCTTCCAATCTTGCAACAGGAGCAAAGGTTTCATCAAAATATATGCCCTCTTCTTGGCAATACCCTTTGGCTACAAATCTTGCTTTGTTTCTTACAACAGATCCTTCCTCATTTATCTTGTTTCTAAAAACCCATTTTGTGCCAATTACATTCTGATGGATTTGCCTTTGCACCAATTCCCATACTTTGTTTCTTTCAAACTGATACAACTTTTCTTGCATGGCTTGAATCCAATGTGTGTTATCCAATGCTTGAGACACATCTTTAGGCTCTATTTGGGAAATAAAACAAGTGAACATAGCTTCATGTTGTGCTCTGGATCTGGTTCTTATGCCATCTCTAACATCTCCAATAACTAACTCTGGTGGATGGTCTTTCACCCATCTCACATCAGGTTAGAGTAAGTCCGCTTTGGATTGATCGTCTCGCATGACTAAGTTGTCTTGAACAACTCTTTCATCTTCATTCGATTGTAGACTTTCCATTTGTCTTTGAGATTGACTATCTCATCTTCATCCTGGGTTGCTTACTCTTACTTGACTTCAACATAAGGACTCTTACGTATAGTTGGTGATTGACTTATCAACTAACTCTTCAATGTCTTCTCCATTTACATTAGGTTCATCAAAAACCACATGGATAGACTCTTCGTAACCATAGTCCTCTTGATCAAGACTCTATAGGCTTTGCTTTGCTCGGTGAGTATCCCAAAAAGATACCTTCGTCAGCTTTAGCATCAAAAGCCTTCAAATTATCTTTGCCATTGTTATGGATGAAACATTTACATCCAAATATTCTGAAATATTCAACATTTGGCTTTCTCCATGTCCAAATCTCATAGGGAGTCTTGGTCAGTGCCTGTTGATCATGCATTTATTTTGAGTATAGCATGATGTGTTAATGGCTTCAGCCCAAAATCTCTTAGGCAATCCAGCTTCAGCTAACATTGTCCTTGCAGCTTCCTTGAGAGTTCTATTCCTTCTTTCAGCCACTTCATTCTGCTGTGGAGTTCTTGCTGCAGATAACTCATGAGCAATTCCATTTCCAACACAATACTGAGTTATTATCCCATTAACAAACTGAGTTCCTCTGTCAGATCTTATCTTTATAATGGTTTGGCTCTTTTCATTTTGAACTCTTTTCATCAGCTGAGGTAACTTCTGCAAAGTTTCCTTATTTTTACACATGAAGATTGTCCATGTATATCTTGAGTAGTCTTCTACCTCTACCAAGGTGTATTTCTTTCCACTTATGCTGGCTGGCTCAACTGGACCAAATAAATCCATATGCAACAGATGTACTATCCTTGTTGAAGAAGGACTTGGCTTATCCTTAAATGAAGATTTTATTTGCTTTTCCCATCTGGCATGCATCACATACACTCTCTTTCTTGTACACTGAATCTGGCAATCCTTCCACAAGATGACTTCTTGCAAGCTTGTTGATTGTCTTGAAATTCAGATGACTCAGCTTTTTGTGCCACAACCAACTTGATTCGGCTGTGCTCTTTGCTAGCAGACAAGTGTTTGGTGTAGTAGTAGAACAATCTACCACATACATATTCTTCTGTCTTGATCCTTGTAGCACTATTTCATTTGATTCAGCATCTTTGATCTGGCACACTTCCATATTGAATCTAACATTGTAGCCTTTATCATAGAGTTGGTTGATGCTTAACAAGTTGAAGTTGAGGCCTTCAACATAAGCAATATATGTGACTTCCAATCCATTCTTCTTGATAGATCATGTGCCTTTGATTTTCCCTGGAGCTTCATTTCCTCCAAATATGACTTTTGCACCTCTAATCTCCTTGAATCTTGACAGGTTTTTCTTGTTTCCTGTCATATGTCTGGAACAACCACTATCCATGTACCAGGTTCCTTGGCACTCAGCTAGTTCCTTGAACCTACAATCAAGGAAATCAGTTTTTAGGTACCCATACTTGCCTGGGTCCTAAGGGGTTAGTGCTAGAAGTCTTTTGTGAGAAGCAGACTTGACTCAAACAGCTGTGTCCTAGAGGGACAGCTAAGTTGGTTATTCAGCTAAGTTAGCCACTCAACAGACTCGATAGAGCTGTTGATCGAATAACTTGGTTGTTTAACCTAAACTTAACTTAGCTGGTTTGGTTTTATCAGCGGAAGACTTAACACCCTTTGATTAGATTTTAGCTTGTTTTAACACTTGATTTTTAGCACTTAGTTATTAATCAGTTGGATAGCAAATATGATTCTAACAAAGCAGATATGATGTAAGTATGAAAGAAAGTAAATGTGCTAAAAGTAAAAGACACAAATATTTTTATAGAGGTTCGAAGATGGGGTAATTCTTCTAATCCTCTCTTCTCCAACTCCTGGAGGAATCCACTAAATGTGAGATCAATTTACAAAGTGGTGAACGATCTGGAGACGACGCCTTGATCACAGTGGCCTTCTCTTGTGACTCAGCTTCTTCACAGGACAGCTGCCTTGCTATTTCAGCTCACTTCTCAAGTTCTTGGATTTGATCACGAAGCCCTCCAACAAACTTGATGCTGGTTTGATCTTGAACCTTCCTACAATCCTCCTTGGAAAGTAGACCCCTTTTGATTCTTCGAAAAGTTTCCTCTTCAGCAGATTTGAAGTTGTCTTTCCTTCATAGCTTGTGTTGGATCGATTTCCTTCGAGTTTCAGGCTTGAGGATTTGCTTAAATGTACTTGAGAATATTGTAGGTTAATTGCTTGAATAATGCTTGCTTGTTCGTGGTTCAGGTAACCTTTTCTCAATAAATTCCTCAGCCTTTTATAGTGTACATTTGAAATTTTGTCCGTTGAAGAGATAGGCTAATTTCAAATGTCACTTTTGTTCGTTGTCTTGTCTTGTCTGCAATCCTTGATGTTGACATTTCCTCGTATTAAATGTCTTGCAGCATTGCAGAGTATTTGACACACGGTGCAGTGTTTCCCATTGGTTTATACCTTTTGCACAAACCAGGACTAACACTTTACACTGACAAGCTTTGACATGTTACTATTTTAGTAACATTCTTGACTTTAATCAACGGATCTCTTGACTAGGCGATGTCTTTACCCAGGTGACTTGAGTCAGCTTCTAGTCATTGGATGACTCAACTGTCACTTCAACTTTGAGACTTGGCTTCTTGAGATAACTTGACTGGCATTTCTTATAGTTGTTCCTCCACTGACACTCCTTCAGTCGAGTCCTTGACTTCCTTCTTGGCCATACTCAGCTGACACACATCAGAGTCTTCAATCCAGTCTGCAGTTGACTTATTGTATTCCTTGGCATAGCTGACTTGACTCAGCTTTTCCAGCCCTATATATTACAATACAAATTACAAGGAAAATGGGATGCCAACTTCCTAGTTTAAGTTTTACATGGTATCATCAAAATCTACTTAATAAATTTCCTAACACTGTGTTACAAATGCTCAACTAACTGAACTACAATCAATTCCTCTAATTATCGTAAAATTGACTAATGAATTTTTACATAAGATTTGAATTGAGATAAAATACAAATCACAATATCAAGCCATCACGATGGGGGGTAACAATGATGATTTCTCTTTAAAATATTTAAATCTCTATTTCATTGAATTAGTTAATTTTTTGCCCATGGAAATTAATATATGTGTTGGCTCATCATCCTTTTGTAAGGCACAGTTTACTATAATAGGCCAGCATGGTCTACGCTCTCAGGTATAAAAATGTTGCTCCTTAATTATTGGCCTATTGCTGCAATTTAATTCTCTAGTTAAGTTACACTCTCAATTCTTTCTCTATACTTTGTTGACTTAAGCATTGGAGAATCGAGATTACAATATCCCGGGACAACCTCTATGGCCCTTCTAACCCGTTTTCCTGTTGCAGGCTGGTTCCCACCACTTGAAGATTACAATTGACTGGAGATAGAAACTCTTTACTCAAATACCTTTGATGGACTGAGTTGACCATTATTGAGCAGCATCATTTTGGCGCCATTTGTGGGAACTCAGCCAAGATACTGAAATGTAAACCTGATCTCAAGCTCGGAGGGTTGTGTGGAGGAACTCCCAAAATGACAATTCTCAAGCTAACAACACAATGGAGAAGAAAGACCCCCTAGGAAAACAGAGAACAATCCACTTCCTCCTCCTCCAGGTACTCCCCAAGGAGAGGAGGTGCATATAACTAAGGAATCTTTGCAAGCATTGTTGGAGGAGGCACCCCGAATGTAGTGAGAGAGCATGTCACAGCTAATGGGGTGCCTCCAAAGGCTCCGCCAGCAGCACGCCACCCTGAAATTGCAAGAGAAAAATACGAAAATGAAAACCCCAGAGTAGGGGAAGATTTAACAAAAGAATGAGGGATTAGAGGAATAAATATAGCGGGAGCAAGGTGAGAGCCATCACAGGCACATACCCACGCCCCCACAGGGGATTTAAGAGTCCCCAGAGTTAAGTCAATTCATGAGCCACAGTGATGGTGAGAAGAATTCTTTTCAGTCCTGCCATCTTAACTGAATCTTTTCCTGCGAGAGTAAAGACCTCTAATTTGCCCGAGTATGACAAGTCTGGAGATCCTCAAAGGTCGACCTCTACGATATAACTGATGTTTCTTATTGTAAATCTTTTGGGACTACACTCACCAGACGAGGCATTTCCTGGTTTAGTCAGCTTCCAGTCGGCTCCATAAACGAGATGGAAAAGATCACAGAGAGCTTCATACATCAATTCTCTATCAATCAAAAGTGCCCAAAGACCATCTCCCACATGTTCTTCATCAAGCAGAAAGAGGATAAACTCTTGTGAAACTACAAGATGCATTTCATTGAAGGGGTTAATGAAGTGGCGTGTGTATAACATAAAAATCTCAATGGAATCCTACAACAGAACCTTCGACAAGATCGGTTCATGGGGTTGATAGTGGGAAAGCCACTCACCTTGCTGGAAGAACTACTCGACCGTGTAGAGAAAACAATCATATAGAGAAGGCCACACGACCTGAAAGAGGCTAGAAGAGGAAGAGTATATAAGAGGAAAAGTCCCAATCCAAGAGGGCTTATAGGATAGATCCCAACAAGTGGGAATGTGAGCATCCGTATACACCCCTCAATGCATCCATTTAGGAAGTGTTGGTGGCAGCACAAAGACAAGGGATTACCAATCCCACCCCCCACCCCCTAAAAAAAAGAAGAAATGAAGCGTAATCTAACTATGTTGTAATCTAACAAATATTTTCATTTCCATCATGATAAATTTCACGACACAGAAGGTTGCTTCTAACTGAAGAAGGTGATAGAAAAATTGATTCAAAAAGTTATCTAAAAGAGTACGTTGACCAGGGTAGACTCTAGGAAGACCCCGAACAAAAAATGGACGAGCCACAACAAGCCCCACACCAAAGAGACCCGATAAACAATGAGAAACTCCCCATACAGATAGCAGGCCTTATCAACGTCATCTCGGGAGGTCCCGGAGCAGAGTGGGCCAAAGGTGCACTCTAGGCATACAAAAGGAAGTGTTTGGGACTTAAAGCAGGAGAAACACCCTAGAGAAGAGCATTGGGCCCCGATGTGAAGAAGAATACCCCCATCACCTTTGGGGCGCAAAACTTCACTTCCAATACCCAAGCGAATCCAGATGCCATAGTGATATCAATCATGGTTGCCAACTTCCTAATCAAAAGGGTCCTTGTGGACACGGGGAGTGATGTGGACGTGATTTCCATGAACGCGTTCAAGAAGCTGAAAATCGATCATGCCGAAATGGCATCAGTGATTGCCCCCATCATGGATTTTAATGGCCATGTGATAAATGCCGCAAGTGAAATCAGTTTACCCCTTATTTTGGGTTCCGAGGGTCAGCCACGCTTGACTAAGTTAGTCAGGTTCCTTATAGTGGAAGCTCATTCAGCTTACAACTTTATCTTGGGGAGAACCAATTTGAACCACTTCAAGGTCATCGCTTCAACGATCTATCTTAAGGTTAATTTCCCTACAGACACAGTATAATTGATTTGTCTAGCATGCATATTGGTTGCATTGATTCTCTCCAATACTATAGTAAAATAAATTTATTTATTATGTACTTCAAAATATATTTTGATCTTTTATTCAAATCTTGTGTTTCATTTATGTTTAATATGTGACAAAGGTGCATATCAAGTGTATTAAGTGTATGCCATGTTATAAAATATTCCAACATCTTGACATTGTCTTTCTATTTTTTCTTATTTTAATGGCATAGCTGTATCTCTCCCTCTTCTATTCAAGTGCCTAATTAGTTATAATTTTATCAAAATAATGAGAAGTGAAATAGAGTTGGTGTCACATTTTTGACAAAGCCAGATAATAAACTCATTATTACACCTAAAAAGAGTGATTGGACCAAAACAACTTAAATTGTTTCATGGTAATTTCTCACAAAACACTACAAGAAAAAACTAGTTTACCTACAGAAAAATCGGTAGGTAAATATTAAGATAATTATAAAGTGTAGATAAAATTATTGTAGATAATATCATTATAGGTAAATATTTACCAACAGAATCTAAAATTGTTGGTAAATACCTATAGTATTTCTGTCGGTAAATTTAAAAATTATAGGTGATGTGTCGGGAATTTTTGGTATAATTTGGGAAAAAATAATTTTCTATTATGTACGTATTCTGTAGGTAACTGTAAAATTCAGTGATAAAATCATTTGTGTTGGTAAATTATGTTCGTAAACTGGATTTTTCTTGTAGTGAAATATTTTCATCTAATTTTTTTAATCTGTAGTTTTGTTTTTATATATACAATATTAGTCACAAATTACATATCTTGGAGTAGTGATTAATTTGATATGTTATACAGCTAAAACATATAACAAAGAAAAAAATAATTATGATTCAAACTTTTTATTTAAACACACATGCACACAATCATGATATTCAATATGTACACACACGGTTGAATTTTACGATATAAGACCATGTTAGTTCACAATATAAAACCATGTTAGTGTAATTTCAGGATATGAAACCATGTTAGTGTAATTTCACGAAATGAGACAGTGTTAGTGTAATTTCATGAATTTCATGATATAAGACCATGTTAGTATAATTTCACGAATTTCACGATATAGTACACTTAGTGTAATTTCACGAATTTAATGATATGACATAATTTCATGAATTTCACGACATTGACTCCACTTAATAAAGGGTATTTTGATCATTCAAGGTGGAAAAAATATTTCTTATAACTTTGAGCAAAAAAGAGGTTTGAATATCCTATCCAGGTATATCAAAAATTTTCCCTAGATAATATTATATCATATATTTGTATCTTTTTGAAGCTATATATATTACATATGTAATATATATGAATATAATATAACACACTAATAAAATATTATTATTATTTAAAATATTAATTTTTATAAACTTAAAACGGGCTTTAAATAGGCTCAGGGCCAGGCCATGTAAGCATAAATTTCATTAATAACGTAAAAAAACATAAATTGAATCACGGATCTTG
This sequence comes from Rehmannia glutinosa, assembly GCA_016081115.2. NCBI lineage: Eukaryota > Viridiplantae > Streptophyta > Magnoliopsida > Lamiales > Orobanchaceae > Rehmannia > Rehmannia glutinosa. The sequence continues at coordinate 435,260 of JABTTQ020002439.1, forward strand.
AACTTCATGATTTTCATAATTAATTCTTAATTATGTACTAACCTTGAGCAGACATGTCTTTCTTTGTTGAAGATGGAAGAAACTACTTTCTCTCTCTTGGCCTTCGTTAATCCCACGGAGTGAAAATTTTTCAGTGATAGATTTTTCTTTTTCTGAATGAGTTCTATTATAGGCAGAGAGAGGACCGGTTTCTGATAGCAGTTATCTGCCAAAAACCATTCTGGCAGAAACGATCTCAAATACGTTCTATCAACATGTGTAGAGGTGGAACAGAAACCACATCTTAACTGTCTTATTAAAACTTATCTGATAACTTATTCATTTAAACCATATATTAATTAAATATTTAAAATTCATTATTTAAATAATTGAATCCTTAATTATTTGCACGTGGGCCACATAGTAATTTTACATTCTCCCACTTAGCCCATGTGACAAATAAATCTTCATGGTTTAAATATTAAGGCGTAATGCGCATAACATAAAGATAAGTCTTACATTCATTGGTCATATCATAATATTATAATAAGTATATTCTAATATGGGTCATGGCGGTTCTGTGTCATTAGCCCGACATAGTTCCTTCCATGTACCACAATATTAGTTTTCTACTTATAATAACTCATAACTAAAATATCAATAATGGTCCACATTATTGTCTAAGTCAGACAATATCCGGTTAAAGTAATGTCAACGTTCATGTATGCATCAATGACAAACGAGATATTAATTAATATCAGAAACAATACATAAGAGAGCTCAAAGTGTTAAATACATAAAGCATATAATTCTTAAGTTACATTAAGAATGCCCATTCCTTCGACATGTCGAGTAAATGTCTTTGGAGGCAATCCTTTAGTCAACGGATCCGCAATCATGACATCGGTGTTGATATGCTCAATTGACACCTTTTGTTTCAGAACTTCTTCTTTAACGGCAAGGTACTTTAGTTCCACATTTTAGCACCTCTGGAATACTTGTTGTTTTTAGAGAAGAAGACTGCTGCGGAATTACCACAGTAAATTTTCAGCGGCTTGGTAATACTGTCGATGATTCCAAGTCCTGAAATAAAGTTCCGCAGCCAATTTCCTTGAATTATGGCCTCAAAGCATGCCACGACTTCAGCTTCCATAGTGGATGCAACAATGACAGACTGCTTTGCACTTTTCCAATATATTGCTCCCCCAGCTAATAGAACAAATAACCAATTGTGAATTTTCTAGTATCAACACATCCGGCATAATTTGAATCAGTATAACCAACCACCTTCAGATGATCAGACCATCGACAAGTAAGCATATGGTCTTTTGTTCCTTGCAAGTACCTCAAGACTTTCTTTGCAGCTTTACAGTGATCCATTCCTGGATTACTCTGATATCGCCAAGCATTCCAACAAAGCGATGTACGGCCTCGTACAAGTATGTGCATACATCAAGCTCCCAACAATTGATGCATAAGGAATATCATTCATTTGTTTGCATTCCAATTCATTCTTTGGACATTGCATAAGACTGAACTTATCTCCCTTCTGAATTTATTGGTTTCATACAATGAACCAAGATCATTCGTTGCAAGCAAGATATCATCAACGTACGAAATCAAAAAGATAAACTTGCTCCCACTGTGTTTTAGATATATACACCGATCAACAGTGTTTTTCTTGAATTCAAAAGACGTGATGGTATCATTGAACTTAAGACACCATTGACGGGAAGCTTGTTTAAGTCCGTATATTGATTTCTTAAGTTTACACACCATATGTTCTTTTCCTTCTATGGAAAAACCTTCAGGTTTGTCCATACAAACAACTTCTTCCAAATTCCCATTCAGAAAGGCAGTTTTCACATCCATTTGGTGTAACTCTAAATCATAATGATTTCTTAGAGACTGGTGAAAATGTCTCCTTATAGTCAATGCCATTTTTCTAAGTAAAACCTTATAGTCAATGAAGGTTGTATCGTTTGATATTGCCATTTAAGTCACATTTGGTCTTAAAGACCCATTTACACCCCACTCTTTTACAACCTTCAGGCAATTCAACAAGGTCCCAAACTTCATTATGTTCCATAGATTTCAGCTCATCTTTCATGGAATCAAACCATTTATTAGCATTAACACTTTCAATGGCATGTGAAAATGAAACTGGGTCATCATCAAATCCTAAGTCAAATTCTGACTCTTGTAAATAAACCACATAATCATCAGAAATAGCAGATCGCCTTTGTCTATCAAACCTTCTTAATGCTATCTGTTGTGGTTCATTTACTATATTAGGTTCATCAATGTTTTCTTCATTGTGGGTGACTTGATCATTAATTTGTTTTTCTTGTCCAACATTGGGCTGTTCAACATTTGGAGGAAAAATAAATTTAGAAGAAGTTGTAGGCAAAGGAATTTGCACCTTAACTTCTTGAATATGCACTTTTCGTGGTTCTTGACTCCCACTAACTTCACCATTCTCAATGAACTTAGCATTTCCAGTTTCAACAATTCTTGTACTATGGTTAGGACAATAAAACTTATACTCTTTGGACTTTTCAGGATAACCAATGAAGTAACCACTGATTGTCCTATAATCAAATTTCTTTTCGTGTGGATTATACGCTCGTATTTCTGCCGGGCAACCCCAAACCTGCAGGTGCCTCAAACTAGGTTTCCTACCAGTCAACAGTTCAAAAGGAGTTTTAGGAACTGATTTACTAGGAACCTTATTTAACAAATACATGGCAGTTTTAAGTGCATGCATCTACAATGATGTGGGTAATGAAGAATTACTTAACATACTCCTAACCATGTCCAATAGAGTACGATTACACCTTTCTGCTACACCATTTTATTGTGGTGTACCTGGCATAGTGTATTGAGCACATATGCCACGTTTTTCAAGGAATTTGGCAAATGGGCCGGGCATTGCCCGGATTCATTATATTTTCCATAATATTCACCACATCTATCAGATCTGATAATTTTCACTTTTCTATCTAGTTGTCTTTTAACCTAATTAACAAATACCTCGAGGGCATTTACTGAATAAGATTTTTCATGCAATAGATATACATACCCATAACGTGAAAAATCATCGATAAAAGTGATAAAATATCTTTCTTTTCCAAAAGAGGAAATATCAAAAGGCCCACAAATATTAGTGTGTATTATTTCAAGAAGCGTGCTTCGAGTGGCTCCTTTCTTTGTGTGTTTTATTTATTTTCTTTTGATACAATCCACACAAATACCAAGATCGTTAAAAATCTAAATCTGGGAGGATTTCATTCTTTACCAATCTTTCTAATCTTTCTTTAGAAACATGCCCCAAATATTTATGCCACAACTAAGCAGAGTTTTCATTCACTAAACCATGTTCAGTTCCAACATTATAATGCAGGGTTAAAAGAGTCTCAACAAAAAGATTATCAAGCCTAAATTTATATAGGCCATCATTAAGAACACCAGAACCAATAAGAAGACTTTGTTTGAACAAACTGAAACATCCATTACTGAAATTAAAAGAGTATCCAACATAATCAAGTCTGGAAAGAGAAACCAAATTGCGAGAAACAGAAGGTACATAAAGAATTTGAAATAAATATAAATGGTATCCAGTATCTAAAATCAGACGATAAGTTCCAATGGCTTCAACCTTCAACTGGAGCTTTGACTTGATTTCCCGTAAAAACGTACTTTTCATTTGGATTTATGGTTTAGGTCGTAAGGAATCCCTGCATCGTATTTGAAACGTGAGTGGTGCAGCCGGAATCAAGCCACCAAGTGTTATGAGGAACTGCAACTAAATTTGATTCGAAACATACGAAAGCATTAAGCATACCTTTCTTTTCGAACGATGCCTTACGTTTCAGGTAATCTTTCTGGAAGTGTCCTGGCTTTCCACAGAAACGGAACTTAAGGTTGATGTGTTCCTTTTTCTGAACTTGGGCATTTGACTCATTCACTTTAAATGGTCCTTTCTTGGATTTTCCTTTTTTTGTTCCGGCTTTCTTACTAGTTCCTTGATATGTTACGAGATGAACATAATGAGTCCCCTGATTCTTAATTCGTGTTTCCTCCTAAACTAACATACCATGAAGTTCATTCACATTCCACTTTTCCTTGATGGTGTTATAGTTCATTTGGAACGGACCATACTCGGAGGGCAGTGACTTTAAGATAAACTGCACAAGAAAGTTATCATCCACGTTCATCCCTAAGGACTTAAGTATTGCTGCAATGTTTGTCATTTCAATGACGTGCTCATGCATACTACGAGAACCATCAAACTTCATTGTGGACAAAGTAGCCATTAATGTCCCAGCAAGAGACTTATCAGCAGTTTGAGAACGCTCTCCTACTAATTTCATGAACTCCTTAGCATTTTCAATGTGAGGAAGGGTAGACTTGATGTTGTTTGCTATACTCCTTCGCATAAACATCAGGCTCAGTCTGTTTAATCTTTCCCAAGCATTATGGACTGATTTCTCAACATGACTGCTAATGTCAGTAATAGCAGTTGGTTTCTCAACTTGAAGTGCTAAGTCAAGATCCAAGACACCAAGATGAATTTGGATTTGCTCGCACCATTCAAAGAAGTTAAGCCCGTTATATATTATAACCGACGAAGCATGTAAATGAAGAGAAATGGGAATAAATCTTGTAATTAAAAGAGTTGATTGATACATTAATGCTTTGAGATTACATAATATAGATTCAGATGAGACAATAAAATATACATTGAAGTTCTCCTTTGGGTGATCCAACAATGCACTACATTAAACATAATTGATGCTAAAAGTTGAGTTCACATTATTGGTAATTAAATATACTCTAACTAGACGTGCCTACTATCTTTGGATATACTAAATACATCTAATCAAGTATGTTAATTATCTATGGTTATGTTTTTTATTATAAAAACAATTGATCAATCTTTGGGCGACCCATAAATATTCTATAATCAATGAACTTCAATATACCCACTATAAAAAATCATCATGTCATTTCGATTCGTAGCATCACATAATCATGGGTAATTCAAAATTTATTTAATTTAACATCAATAAGTACTTTCTAATTTTGCCACTTTGGTGACTAACAAATTATTCATAATATAGACATCAAATTAAATAATAAATAATACAATAAGATAGACTTTATGGTTAGGCCACTTTGATTACTAACTAACCATCTATCACATGAATTCAAATGCACAACAAATGTTGTATTTGAGTTACAATTAAATCATAATTACAATTGTATCATACATACATATTCTGTAATTAAATAATGGACAAAACATGTACATAAATAAATGGGCCAGAATACACTAAGCCATTTAAGCACCATAAGTTATTATTCAAACATCAGTAATGACAATTAAGCAAAACAAATAACACTTTAACATAACTGGTGTTACTGACCATGAAAATTGTGAACTTGAACAAGAGATTAACAAGAACTCGTGAAAAAAGTTCTACATACGTCATCATTAATCACCCATTCTTTTGTAATTCAAGAAGCATTAAATGTAAATCAATCTTTAATAGGCGTAGCTAGTGGAATCTCCATTCACTATCTCAATTATATAATACTGTAAAAGAACTAACCACTACTGCTCTTCTACAATTTATGTCTAGTAACAGTTCTTATCCATTTATTCTAATGGAGTTTTTTAAATTTTAACATACATACATGAATTGATCTAAACTCCATTATCATCAATAATTGCCCTCGCATCAGATTCACATATATACAACGGAAACATAATAAATAATTAAACATATATCACATCAGAAAACATAATTCATATGGATTTATAAATTAAAAATCTCATAATCATAATTGGAAAATCATCAGTTCTTAAACCGGAAGCTTTGATACCACATGTAAGCATAAATTTTCATTAATAACGTAAAAAACATAAATTAAATCATGGATCTTGAACTTCATGATTTTCACAATTAATTCTTAATTAGGGTACTAATCTTGAGCAGCCATGTCTTTCTTTGTTGAAGATGGAAGAAACCACTTTCTCTCTCTTGGCCTTCGTTAATCCCACAGAACGATAATTTTTCAATGATAGATTTTTCAAGTTCTGAATGGATTCTATTATAGGCAGAGAGAGGATCGATTTCGACGATAGATTATCGCCAAAAATCGTTCGCGAACGATCTCAAACACGTTCTATCAACGTGTGTAGAGGTGGAACAGAAACCACCTCTTAACTGTCCAATTAAAACTTATCTGATAACTTATTTATTTAAACCATTAATTAAATAATTAAAATTAATTATTTAAATAACTAAATCCTTAATTATTTGCACGTGGGCCACATAGTAATTTTACAGGCCAAACCTACCAAAAAAAGTCGATCACAAATAATAGGTCAATTTTGGGCCTAAACTTAGTAAAGTAGGACGAGAACATTAAACACAAAGTCTGGTTTGGCCCAGACCATTTCCACCCGAAGGCTTTATTCTTGAAGAATTACATCAATACGACACTAAACCTTTTTTTAAAATCTACATACTAAATTCACATGTGAATATCACAGGAAAAATAGTATGAAGAGTATTAATTATTCCTTTAGAGAGGGGGAAAATAACTCCATCATCCTTATTGTTTCAGTTGTTGGTGTGTGGATTTTTTTTTTTTTGGAAAGAGTTATATTAAAATATTTGAGGTAATGCTCACATATTATAATTGTGTAAGTTAAAAAAAAAATCACATTTCAAGAGCTTTCAAAAATTGATGGTTATTCAAAATGAAAACTTTCAACCTTGTATATATCTTTATAACAGTGCCCTAGCAGTCGTCTCCCTCAGCTCGAATCAAATGAAATAGTGTACAGAGAACAAAAAATCTCAGCTCGCGTTCTCTCTTTCTCCCTCCCTCGACATCAGTGAACATAAAACCTCAGCTCCCCTCCCTCGACGTAAACGCACATAAAACCTAATCTCGCGTTCTCTTATTATGTCACACGGTACGTAAACTTCGATTTACCTTTTGTTAACATATTCGATTAACCTTTTGTTGCAAAATATATGTATGAACCTAAAAGTGGAGGTAGGAGATCCAGTTAACGAATAGAAGAAGCAAGTCAAGAAAAGATCGTTAAGTAAAACCGGCTAGTGAATAAAGACAGCATTCGTTCAGTAGGGAGGATCCGGGAAAAGTCCATCCTTTTTCGGGTCGGATGCAGCTATTTATTATCATTCTAAGGTGTTGGTGTTAGTGTTGGTTATTGTATGAAAAACCTTCTTCTTCTCTAATGATTATTTTGTTTCCAGCTTCTGTGTAAGTTTTGTTGAAGAGCAAAAATGAACAATATTAAGGAGCATGGCAAGGAAAGTATGATTTTTTCCATTAAAATTATTACTTTTATAGCTAAAAGTATCACTTTTTCAATAAAAAGTATCAGATTTCTAACCAAAAGTACTGCATTTAGATGTTGTCACCGTTATTGACTCTAGTAATGAGGGTGATGAAATAATATTGACACAAGGGATGCATGTGATGCAATGTTCCAAGAAGCTGAATGTAATGTGCTGCCTATTTTTTGTAACTTCGGTTTTTGAAGTATTGCTTTTCTAGTAAAACGTATCACTTTTTCAATAAAAAGTATCAGATTTCTAACCAAAAGTATTACATTAAGATGTCACAATTATTGGTGCTTCTCGTGAAAATGATGAAATCAATATTGCCACAAGGGATGCAACTAATACAATGCTCCAAGGAGCTGAAGGTAATGTGCTGCCTATTTTTTGTCACTTCAGTTTTTGAAGTATTGCTTTTCTAATAAAAAGTATCACTTTTTCAATGAAAAGTATCATATTTCTAACCAAAAGTATTACACTTAGATGTTGTCACAATTATTGGTGTTGCTCGTGAAAATGATGAAATCAGTATTACCACACAGAATGCAAGTAATACAATGCTCCAAGAAGCTGAAGGTAATGTGCTTCCCATTTTTTGTCACTTCAATTTTTGAAGTATTGTTTTTCTAGTAAAAAGTATCACTTTTTCAATGAAAAGTATCATATTTCTAACAAAAAGTATTACATTTAGATGTTGTTACAATTATTGGCGATGTTCGTGAAAATGATGAAATCAATATTGCCACACAGAATGCAAGTGATACAATACTCCAAGAAGCTGAAGGTAATGTGCTTCTCATTTTTTGTCACTTCAATTTTTGACGTATTGGTTTTCTACTAAAAAGTATCACTTTTTCAATGAAAAGTATCATATTTCTAACCAAAAGTATTACATTTAGATGTTGTCGCAATTATTGCCTCTAGTGGTGAGGGTGATGAAATCAGTAATTCCAATGAGCCTGGAGGCGATAACGAAGATGAAAATGAGTTTGATGTGAGTGGTTGTCTTCTCCATATAACAAGGAAAACAATTAAGGATATAAATTAGTTGGATTGTCGTCATGCTCGTGCTATTGGGTTTAGCGCAAAGAAATCAACTACTAGAAAATCTATAGCTGCAACATGTGTTGTCGTTGAGAAATATTATGTATGTTCTTCTGTTAGATTTAAGCAATCTACAGCAGAAAAGAAAAAGGCTAATGTTACATGCACTGGATGTAAAGCTTCAATGAGAGTAAAGTTAAATGGAGAGGGACTTTATGAGGTAGTTCAACATATTATGGAATACAATCACCAACTCACAAGAAGGGAATGGAGCCATCTACATCGTTTTGAAAGAGTCATTACAAATGAAAAGGCAAAGCTATTGAGGATATAATATCTTGTGGGATGAAAGTTACTCAATCTTACCGTTATATGGTACATGATGCAGGGGGAACCGTGCTTTGGCCATACTTTGAAAGACCATTTGAATTTTGTTAATAGATTGAAAATGAAAACAATAGAAGGTGGCGATGCACAAACATTAATTGATATCTTATATCAACAAGATGTCAAAGAGGAGGATTTCCTTTTTGGAGTGAAATTGGATGAAATGGGTAGATTATCTAATGTATTTTGGAGAGATTCTATGATGAAAGAAGACTACAAAATATATGGTGATCTTTTGGTATTTGACACAACTTACCGTACAAATAAGTATAATTTGATTTGTGCGCCATTTATTGGGGTCGACAACCATTGGAAAAATGTCAAGTTTGTGTGTGCTTTTTTATCTGATGAAAAATTTAAATCGTCTGAGTGGCTTTTTCAAGTCTTTACAAAATCAATGGGTGGAAAATGTCCTGTAACTTTGTTCACTGATCAAGACCTAGCAATCAGCAATGCAATTGCAAAGGAAAATACCAGTTTTTATCCATTTTTCTAATAGAGTTTTTTAAGTTTTAACATACATACATGAATTGATCTAAACTCCATTATCATCAATAACTGCCCTCGCATCAGATTCACATATATACAATGGAAACATAATTCATAATTAAACATATATCACATCAGAAAACGTAAATCATATGGATTCATAGACTAAAAATCTCATAATCATAATTGGAAAATCATCAGTTCTTAAACCAGAAGCTTTGATACCACATACAAGCATAAATTTTCATTAATAACGTAAAAAACATAAATTAAATCCCGAATCTTGAACTTCATCATTTTAACAATTAATTCGTAATTAGGGTACTAACCTTGAGTAGCCATGTCTTTCTTTGTCGAAGATGGATGAAACCACTTTCTCTCTCTTGGCCTTCGTTAATCCCACAGAACAATAATTTTTCAATGATAGATTTTTCAAGTTTTGAATGGGTTCTATTATATGCAGAGAGAGAACCAATTTTTGATAGCAGTTATCTGCCAAAAATCGTTCTGGCAGAAACGATCTCAAACACATTTTATCAACGTATGTGGAGGTGGAACCGAAACCACCTCTTAACTGTCCAATTAAAACTTGTCTGATAACTTATTTATTTAACCATTAATCAAATATTTAAAATTTATTATTTAAATAATTAAATTCTTAATTATTTGCACGTGGGCCACATAGTAATTTTACAGGCAAAACCTACCAAAAAAAAAGTCGACCACAAATAATATGTCAATTTTGGGCCTAAACTTAGTAAAGTAGGATGAGACCATTCAACACAAAGTCTAGTTTGGCCCAGACCATTTCCACCCGAAGGCTTTATTGTTGAAGAATTACATCAATACGACACTAAACCTTTTTTAAAAATCTACATACTAAATTCACATGTGCATATCACAGGAAAAATAGTACGAAGAGTATTAATTGGTCCTTTAGAATTGGGGAAATAACTCCATCATCCTTATTGTTTCAGTTGTTGATGTGTAAATATTTATTTATTTTTTTGGAAAGAGTTATTAAAATATTTGAGGTAATTGCTCACATATTATAATTGTGTAAGTTAAAAAAAAAATTCACCTTTCAAGAGCCTTCAAAAATTGATGGTTATTCAAAATGAAAACTTTCAACCTCGTATATATCTTTATTAAAATTTAACAATTAGGTCAATGTTACAAGTACTTTATGGTAAATACATTGGGGGAGTTTTTTGCGAGACCGTCTCACGGATCTAGATCCATGAGATGGAGCCTCATTTACTAAACCCGCCCGCCCGCTACAAAATAGGCCCCAGCCCCGCTGCAACAGCCCATACCCTGCAAAAGACCCAGATCCACTGAAACCCATTGAACTGTGCCCTAGCAATCGTCTCCCTCAGCTCGAATCGAATGAAACAGTGTACAGAGAACAAAAAACCTTAGCTCTCCTCAGCTCGCGTTCTCTCTTTCTCCCTCCCTCGACATCAACGAACATAAAACTTCATCTCCCCTCCCTCGACGTAAACTCACATAAAACCTCATCTCACGTTCTCTTATTGTGTCACACGGTACGTAAAATTCGATTTACCTTTTGTTAACATATGCGATTTACCTTTTGTTGCGAAATATATGTATGAAATTGGTGTTGGTATTGGTTATTGTATGAAAAACCTTCTTCTTCTCTAATGATTTTTTTTCTTTTCCAGCTTCTGTGTAAGTTTTGTTAAGGAGCAAAAATGAACAATATTAAAGAGCATGGCAAGGAAAGTATGATTTCTTCCATCAAAAGTATTACTTTTATAGCTAAAAGTATCACTTTTTCAATAAAAAGTATCAGATTTCTAACCAAAAGTATTGCAATTAGATGTTGTCACCGTTATTAACTCTAGTGATGAGGGTGATGAAATCAATATTGACACAGGGGATGCATGTTATGCAATGTTCCAAGAAGCTGAAGGTAATATGCTGCCTATTTTTTGTAACTTCAGTTTTCGAAGTATTGCTTTTCTAGTAAAAAGTATCTCTTTTTCAATAAAAAGTATCAGATTTCTAATCAAAAGTATTACATTAAGATGTCGCAATTATTGGTGTTGCTCGTGAAAATGATGAAATCAATATTGCCACAAGGGATGAAACTAATACAATGCTCTAAGGAGCTGAAGGTAATGTGCTGCCTATTTTTTGTTACTTCAGTTTTTGAAGTATTGCTTTTCTAGTAAAAAGTATCACTTTTTCAATGAAAAGTATCATATTTCTAATCAAAAATGTTACACTTAGATGTTGTCACAATTATTGGTGCTACTCGTGAAAATGATGAAATCAGTATTACCACGCAAAATGCAAGTAATACAATTGGCCAAGAAGCTGAAGGTAATGTGCTACCCATTTTTTGTCACTTCAGTTTTTGAAGTATTGCTTTTCTAGTAAAAAGTATCACTTTTTCAATGCAAAGTATCATATTTCTAACAAAAAGTATTACATTTAGATGTTGTTACAATTATTGGCGCTGCTCGTGAAAATAATGGAATCAATATTGCCACACAGAATGCTAGTGGTACTATCTCCAAGAAGCTGAAGGTAATGTGCTTCTCATTTTTTGTCCCTTGAGTTTTTGAAGTATTGCTTTTCTAGTAAAAAGTATCACTTTTTCAATGAAAAGTATCATATTTCTAACCAAAGGTATTACATTTAGATGTTGTCGCAATTATTGCCTCTAGTGATGTGGGTGATGAAATCAGTAATTCAATGAGCCTGGAGGCGATGACGAAGATGAAAATGAGTTTGATGTGAGTGGTTGTCTTCTCCATATAACAAGGAAAACAATTACGGATATGCATTTTTTATATTGTCGTCATGCTCGTGCTATTGGGTTTAGCGTAAGGAAATCAACTACTAGAAAATCTACAGCTGAAACAGGTGTTGTCGTTGAGAAATAATATGTATGTTCGTCTGCTGGATTTAAGCAATCTACAACAGAAAAGAAAAAGGCTATTGTTACATGCACCGGATGTAAAGCTTCAATGAGAGTAAAGTTAAATGGAGAGGGACTTTATGAGGTAGTTCAGCATATTATGGAACACAATCATCAACTCACAAAAAGGGAATGGAGCCATCTACATCGTTCTAAAAGAGTCATTACAAATAAAAAAAGCAAAGCTATTGAGGATATGATATCTTGTGGGATGAAAGTTACTCAATCTTACCATTATATGGTACATGATGCAGTGGGGAACCGTGCTTTGGCCATACTTTGAAAGACCATTTGAATTTTGTTACTAGATTGAAAATGAAAGCAATAGAATGTGGCAATGCACAAACATTAATTGATATCGTATATCAACAAGATGTCGAAGAGGAGGATTTCTTTTTTAGAGTGAAATTGGATGAAATGGGTAGATTATCTAATGTATTTTGGAGAGATTCTATGATGAAAGAAGACTACAAAATATATGGTGATGTTTTGGTATTTGACACAACTTACCGTACAAATATGTATAATTTGATTTGTGCGCCATTTATTGGGGTCAACAACCATTGGAAAAATGTCGTGTTTGGGTGTGCTTTTTTATTTGATGAAAAATTTAAATCATCTGAGTGGCTTTTTCAAGTCTTTACAAAATCATTGGGCAGAAAATGTCCTGTAACTTTGTTCACTGATCAAGACCTAGCAATCAACAATGCAATTGAAAAGGTAAATACTTTATGAGAGAAATCTGATACTTTTTATTGAAAAAGTGATACTTTTAGCTATAAAAGTGATACTTTAACATAAAAATCGGATATTTTTCCCTCAAAAAGTATATACTTAATTTTTGTTTTCTTTCTTCTGTGCAGGTTTTCCCTCAAACAAAGCATAGGCTATGTTTGTGGTACCTTTACCAGAATGTTATAAGTCGGTTTGGACGTTTAAAAAAAAATAATTCTTTCAAAGAAGCATTCAATAAATGTTTGACTGGTTGCGTTGATGAAAGAGACTTTGAAACTTGCGGAGGTCTATGATTTCAGAGTATGAATTGCATAATGATTCTTGGTTTCGGCGTATGTATGATTTGAAGGAGAAATGGTGTACTGCACTAAGCAATGATATTTTTTCTATGGGAATATTATCTTCACAACGGAGTAAGAGTACAAACAGCGTAATAGGATTCAATGCAAAGAAAACAACAACTTTCACTGAATTTTATGGAATTTTCCAAGGAACAGTAAAGCGTTCGAAGAACAATGAAAAAGAAAACGAATTCCAATGCTCAAGATCAATTCCAATGTATGTACTACCATTGACTGGAATGTTGAAACATGTTGTTGAGGTCTATACATTGACGAATTTTAAACATTTTGAGAGTGATTTTATTAAAAGTATCTCTACTGAATGCATCATTGTGCGTATTGAAGAAAACATCATGATTTATGACATTTCATCGCCAAGTGATGGGGGTTGCTTTCATCGTGTGGTGTATGATTATTTAAATATCCTCATAAACTATTCTTGTAAGAAATTTGAGGAATGCGGTTTACTCTGTTATCATAGCTTAAGAGTATTTCATATGCATTCTATCTCCAAGATTCCTAAGTGTTACATTGTCAAAAGATGGACACAATTTGTCAAAACAGAGTTGTGGAAAAAGTTCAACAAGATAGCTGAAAGTTCTCATAAACCAAAGGATTGTGTTCCTTGGCGGCATGAAATGGCACGAAACTATTATAATCTTATTCTAGAATGCCAAGACAATGAGGAGGCAAGAAGAATCATTGAAGATGGCTACAACAGAGATTCTTTAGCTATTGATGCATTGATGAATACACTGAATTCTCCGCATCAACATGAGGTTTCTAATTCTTCTAACAGTATACTGGATCCTAACATTCAGTTATGAAGGGGAGAAAGCAAAGGATCAAGGGGCATTTTTAGAAAAACAAGAAGAAGAAAAGTAGTGATATAACAAACTCACATCCATCCAAGGAGTTTGGTTCAAAGACTCCTAATCCTCGGTTATTTAGTAAATTTTTTTGTATAAAAACATGAAACTATTCTTGTTGTTTACATTAATGAATTCTTCAGCTTTAGTATTGAATTCTTCAGCTTCAGTATTATAGATGATTGTGATACTTTTAATCCAAAAAATGATACTTTTGTAACATAAAGTGATACTTTAATGATGTAATGTTTCTGCAATTTTATTGTCTTTGTTATTGATTTATAATAGGAAAGTGATACTATTTGAACAAAAAAATGCACAAAAAATGATACTTTTAACCCAAAAGGTGATACTTTTCCAATGGAAAGTAATACTTTCATGAGGTGATACTTCTGAACAACAAAGTGATACTTTTAACCCAAAAAACGATACTTTTTTAAACAAAAAGTGATACTTTAATGAGATCATGTTTCTGAAGCTGGAAACAAAAGCTGGAAACAGCTTTTTAGAGCTGAAGAATGGAAAAACAGAGACCAAATGTGCTTGTTCTCAATCACACTTACAAAATCCAAAACAGCTTTTTATGGAGAAAAAAAAACTGAAATCAGCTTTTTAGAGCTGAAGAATGGAAAAACAGAGATCAAATGTGCTTATTCTCAACCACATTTACAAAATCCGAAACAGCTTTTTACGGGAAAAAAATTTGAAACCAGCTTTTTAGAGCTAAAGAATGGAAAAACAGAGGCCAAATGTGCTTATTCTCAACCACACTTACAAAATCCGAAATAGCTTTTTACGGAAAAAAATTTGAAATCAGCTTTTAAGCTGAAAATTTGAAAAAAGCACTTTTTTCTGTCATCTTTTCTCAGCAAATCAAACAACCAAATAACATAACATGATACTTTTTGAACAAAAAATGATACTTTTCAATTAATAAATGATACTTTAAACTTATCCAGTAGCATAAAAGATAGACCAATATTATTCAATACTTATCAATGTAACTTACACCAAACTAAACTATAATATTTGGAACTATACATCCTCTGCATGCATAAAAAATAGAACAAAAAAGCGTATGTTTCATTTTGCTATCATCCTCTAACGATCCCTATACATGCATCACTTGGCTTTTTGATTTATAAATTGAACTGCATTTTTCTCGACTTGCTCTCTCAATTCATTCCAACGGCTAAGATCAATTCTTGCACAGTAAGAAGCCCTTAATTTGCGTCGTTCACCGACCTTCAATGAAAACAAGATAAAACTAACGTAAATAAATATTTTTGAATAATCTAATATAATTTTATAACCAATAAAAAGATTCATACCTTACGCAAATCTAGTTTTGAGTACACAAGCCCTCTGAAATTTTCCATGTGGTGCAATAAGGAAACACCTCAATCAATGTTGGCTAGTTTTCTTTGCCAAGGAAAATTGACATTCTCAAAGATATGTTTCGTAATATCATCAGCTTTGAGGTGGTTATTCTGCTTCAAGAAAATACGCATTTCTCTTTGCTGGAAATAAAGAGAAAGCACATGAAAAGTGACATTTATTTTTTTTTCAAATAGAGAAATGATACTTTTAACATGGAAACTGATACTTTTCATGTGAAAAGTGATACTTTTCACTTGAAAAGTGATAATTTTCACTTCAAATATTACAATAATGAGTGATACTTTTCACTTCAAAGTATTACAATAATGAGTAATACTTTTCACATGAAAACTGACATCAATAATAAATTAACATCAACTAAATAATTTACCACCAATTTTGCAAGACTGAAATAGTCAGAAGTAACATCTTCATGATGCACCAAGTTGTCCCAGATATTGCACTTTTCCATCAACCAAGTTGATGAGAACACAAATATAATGTTGCATGTAGCAAATTGGTACAAAAAAAACTACATTTTTAAGAAGAAAAACATGAATACATTGTCATAGCTGATACTATTCAAAGTAAAAAGTAACTTTAAAAGCAAATCAGGAAAGATATTCTTACGCAATCCACGGTGTGCAGGTCTTTGATGTTTTCACTTGAGATCCAATTATCCCAGCAATCTCTCAAATTTTTAGCATGATCTTGCCCTTTCTCTCCAATAAAAATCTTTTCAAGATACATCTGTTGCAAAAAGTGATACTTTTAAGATTAAAAGTGATACTTTTAAAGCATAAAATAATATTTTTAAATAATACTTACAGAATGTTGAGCATTGAAATAAAAGCAGTTTCTTTGTTGGTCTTTTGTTAAGCAACATAGCCCATGTGTCTATGATGCTTATGTGGACCATTATTAAGTCGTGCAATGTCGATATGCCATTGTCAAATGCAATAAAAAAAACCCATCATGTGCAAAAGCGTTTGAACTGAAAATTAAAAACAATTTTATTTATAAAACAAAATAATGGATTTGAACTAGAAATTAAAAGCAATTTATAAAAATAATTTACTTACTCGATCATTCTTTGGTGATTGAAAAAGCAGTAGTCGACAATATCTTGATCCTTCCTACTCATAAATTTAAGACTGCTCTTGTGTTGTTTCATGAACTGGGACTGGAATTCAGCCTTTGGATCAATAGACCATGGTTCATCCAGGATTCAAGCATCCTCTCCCGCTTCTTCTTCAACAACTTCTTCGCCAACTTCTTCAACCACTTCTTCACCTAAATCTTCCTCTTCTTCAACAACTTTTTCAGCCTTATCCTCGGGGGTAAGGAGCTCAAAATTTGGCATTTGAGCTCTCAAATTCTTCATCAGTTTAAAGTTTTCAACAGCTTTATCAATTAAAACTCGTGCACCTTCGAGTCTGAGAAGAACTGACTTTCAGAAATTGACGAGTGCAGAGATGAAACTGCATCCTTCTTCTCTTGCGTCATCTCGTTTTTCAACTTTTTGATTTCTTCCATGTGCAATTGTGTCACAAGATTAAAATTCCTCTTGCACATAAAAAACGCCTTATGAATATTCTACAAAAAATAAGAAGAAATATTTAAATATTTAAATATTTGACACCCTAACCTAACACATTAATAGAGCTTTCTTGCTTGATTCTTTTTCTCAACTTCTCAGACGTCCAATGAGAGATCAGCAGTAATGTGGATGGTTCAGCATTTCTCTGCCATTTCAATCTATGGAAATACAATATTAATAAAACCAACACACACCCACTGATATATTTTGCTTTCGGGTTCCTGTTGTATTTGTTCACCCCTATGCACAACTTTTTTAGAATATACGAACACCAGTCATAATCCCCTATTTTGTCCACATCTACGACTGATTTGATCGCATGGAAGTCCACTTTTCTATTCGTCCTTGGCGTCAAAAAAGAAGATAAGCAAAAAATTACAAAAAGTCGCTTAAAATCATTGGCGACATTAACTAATCTGCTATGAATCACATTCTTCACCTTATAAACCAAAGATTCCCTATCAATATCATACTTCTCCTTCAATTCATTAATCAAAACAACAGACTCTCCCCGATCCAATTCCTCAACATCATTTCCATCTTTCTTGGGCACTAAAAAAATATCATATATATCATCCGATGTTACAATAAAACTTATATCATCAAATTTCAACATCCGACTGGTACCGTTAAAATTCCTCACCAAACTTTTAACAATACCCATATGAAACGATGAATCAATACAAAGTCTCAGAAAACCTCCAAATCATATACTTTCTATGTCGGCCTTTTGTTTATCACTCAACTTTTTCATAAACTCAAATAAGTCTTGAGGTTTACATTGACTAATGAAATCTCTGCAACAATCCAAAAATAAAGTAGTATTTCTCAGAAATAACTTAACACATGAAAGTATACTTTTAACACAGAAAGTGATACTTTTCACATGAAAAGTGATACTTCTATATAAAAGTATTTCTCAGAAACAAATGAACAAAATAATAGTATTAATATGCAAACTGATATTTTTTACAGGAAAATTGATACTTTTAACACAGAAACTGATACTTTTAATATGAAAAGTGATACTTCTATATGAAAGTATTTCTCATAAACAAATTAAGTCTTAACATGCAAACTAATACTTTTCACATCAAAATTGATACTTTTAACTCAGAAAGTGATATTTTTCACATAAAAAGTGGTACTTTTGTATGGAAGTATTTGTCATGAGTAAATGAACAAATTAATAGTATTAACATGCAAACTGATAATTTTCACAGGAAAATTGATACTTTTAACACATAAACTGATACATTTAACATGAAAAGTGATACTTCTATATGAAAGTTTATGTTACCTCGCTTTTCACTTTTTCACTACATGTTCCTCCACATCAGAGCTTTTTATATCATCTCCACTGCAACAATAATACAATCAACAAATCAACACAGAAATATCAAAACAACAATATAATCTTGCATTAAACAGTGACCACACCTGTTTTTATCTTCCTTTTCTTTTTCAGCCTTTTGTGATACTTTTCTCTACTTTGGAATAGGATTTGGATCTTTCGCTTGAATACTTTCCTTAGTTTTCCTTTTTTCAGGAATATTGTTTTTATCTCTCGCCGCGAGTTGCTTTTTTCTAGGAGAAACAGTCTTGCATGCCTTCGTTTTGTAATACCCTTTCTTCGTGACAGGAGTTGTTGTAGAATATCCTTCCATAATTTATACTAATCACAGAAGAAGACACAATAACTAACAACAACAAAATGGCAGACACTGAAGAAATCTGCAGAAACGTTTTTCAGTTTACGATTACGAAAACATCAAAACAATAACACACAGATTAAAGGCTGAATTTACATAAACCTAAGAAATTAAAATGTCCAATTTAAGAACCCTAAAATAAATTTCGTATAAAAAAGTACATGAAACATAAACAAATCAAGAACCTAACAAATCTAACACAAGTAAACTGAAAGAATCGTAAGAAACTGAACAAAATTTAATTTTATATCAAAAAACATAAAAAAACTGAAGAAAAATGCAAGAAAAATGAACAAAAATCGCAACTAAACCGCACTTGAAACTGAAAAACTGAACGAAACGGAAGAAATTAAATACCAGTTATCCGTGTCAAAGAGAGCCGCACTTGAAACTGAAACATCGCAACAAATCAGAGAGAAAATCGGAGGAAAATCGCAAGAAGAGATTGGGATAAAATTTCGAAAGGAAATGGGAAGAGATAGAAAGTAGAACCCAGGGATTTTAGGAGAGAAAAAAAAAGGGTTTTGGGTGTTGGGGCAGGAGCTGGGTATTTGGGGCGGGTTTGGGTATTTGGGGCTCCGTCTCACGGAACTAGATCCATGAGACGGTCTCACATAAGTTTTTGTGAAATACATTAGGTATGGGAATAGAGTCGATCCCGAAGAATTATGCTTCTTAAACTTGTTAGATTTTTTTATTATTTTGAAAATAAAAATGAAAAAAGTATTTATTCAAAACATTTCACAAAATTGTTGAAAGAATATTTTTAGGAAGAAAATATCATATAAATATATATACAAAATAAATACAAGAAATAATGGGGCATTTCCAAACCAAAATGAATTTAGAAATACAAAATCATTTGGTGTCAAAAAATAAATACAAAATTATGATTCACCCCAAATTTATTTATATGCCAAAAAGTTAAGAGCAAATTGTGGGATATACCACTTGGGATAGGACAAAGACTTTTCTGACATGTGAGATAAAAAACTAAGGGTGTGATTGGTTGTGAGAATTTTTAAAATTTTTATTTTTCAGAGAAAAAATTTTAGAGGGTGTGATTGTTTGTGAAATAAGTGAGTTTTTTTAAAAATGAAAATCTCATTTCTTTTAAAAATTTACTCATTTTTCTCTTTCATTTTCACACTTCCCAATACCTAACTATACTATTTATTTTTCTATCCTCCTCCTATTCATATAATAATTTCGGTAATTTCTTTAATTTATCACAATTTTATTATTTTTCTCCTAATCTTGATAGCAAAAGGCATAAAATGAGATACATATTGCTTATTTTTGTTTCAATTGTTTATTTTTTATTCAATTTTCTTACATTGTGTTTTACATTATTATTTCCATAAAAAATTACACAAACAATCAATATCTCTAAATGATTCTACATCACATCAACACAATTATTATTTTTTCTCTATCCATTCTACTTTCACTTCCAAAAACATTTCACCACCAATCACAGCCTCAGTTTTCTACCCACTTTTGTGGTTCTTTTACCCAAATACCCTTAATACTTGAATACAAAAGCAAAAAATAGGTGGAATCATATTTCTCTCTCATATAAATATACTTTCTTTATTTTCAGATTTTTAACACAAGTTTTGGTTTTTTTTTTTAAATCAGATTTTTATAAAATCGTTTAGTATAAAAAATAACTTTTTGAAATTGATTTTGAGTTTTTATTATATTATAATTTTAAGATATTTTAAATAAATGGCAAATATTTTAAAAAAAGTGTATCGCATTTTTTTAAAAAATTTCTATTTAATTTTTGTAATTTTTTATTTTAAAATAACTTCGATTCTTTTTTTGTTTTTTAAACAAATATCGTGTTTTTTATATTTTAATATTTAGAATTTAAAATAATTTTGTGGATTTTTTTACTGTTTTTTAATAAATTTCAAATACTTTTAAATTTTATTGAAATAATTTTCAAAATTAATAGACAATTTTTCAAATAATTGCTTTATGTTGTTTTTAATTAGTTTTTGGATAAATGCATTTTTGGGACCAAAAATGCAATTTTCTCTATGTATATATATTCGTGTATTCTCTTTGTATATATATATATATATGTACATAGGGGTTGACACGATATGAGCATGATATGGGCACGATATGACACGAAATGAGCATGATATGGCACGATTTGGCCACGATTTGGGCACGATATGTATATGTATATGTATATATGGATTGACACGATATGAGCACGATGTATATATGTACATAGGGGTTGGCACGATATGGGTACACGATTTTGTACTCAAAAAAAAATTCAAAATCCTCAAATTAAAGGAGGGGCATTTTGGTCAAATTGAGTAGAAAAATAAGGAGTGGAATAGACAAAGTGGAACAGGAGATCTTATCCCTAGAAAAGAGTACCCCACTATCCATATAGTCCATACTTAAAAAAATTTCCCAAAAATTAAACACCAGAGGACTTTAAATGGGTGGAATTTAAACCCCAGTCCAAGCCAGTCGATTGCCCCTAGGCCCCAACAGCGACCGGCTCACCCAAAATTCGACCGTTAACAAATTCAAAAAACAAATTGAATTAGACCGTTAGCCTTTAGATAAAGAAACGCTCCTCCTCTTCACTGTTTTCCCAAATCTTTCCTCCTTACTCTACACTCTCTCTCTCTCTCTCTCTCTCTCTCTGCGTTATTAATCTCAAAAAAAAATCAATAATAGATGGCGGATCATAATACCAGCAGCAACGACAACAAATCATCAATAATGGAGTCGAAGCCTCTTCACCCGCTCCACCAGATCGCAGAAACCCCAACCCACAAGCTCCTCCTCAAGCAATGGCTGAAAGAGGAAGACCTCATCCTCAACCGTCTCTCTCTCAAAGAAACCCAAATCGACTCGACTCGTAAAGAGATAACTAATCTCTACTGTCTATTCTTCCTCTTCCACTCCACCGCCCTTCTCCTCCTCTTCACCGCCGCCTCCCACGGACACGGGCCCCACCTGTGCAAAAAGTCGTGGATCCCATCTCTCTGCCTTCTGCTGTTCTCGCTGGGATTCATATGGGCGATCCGGTACAAGACAGACGTGGAATGCCATTTGGAGAAGATGTTGGAGAGGGAGAAAGAGGATTCGAAGCTGTTGGCTAAGTGCGTCGAGGAATTGAAGAGGAAAGGTGTGGAGTTCGATTTGCTGAAGGAAGTCGATGCGCTTCGTAGGGCTAAGAGTTTGCGGGTCGAGTCGAAACCAGTTCGAAAATGGTCGGGTCGGGATTTTGTGACACTGTTTTTCGTCACTGTGTCTTGTTCTGTGTTGGGTCTGAACAGGGTCATATTGTGCAGTTAGAGGGTACTGTGGTATGTTATTACGGGTATTGTTAGGGGTAGTTACGTCGGGGAAAGTTGCAGAACTTTTTGTTTTGCTCTAATATCATGAAATCCATATCCAATCTAAAGAAAAATTATGCCATATTTGCAAGTTCGTTGTAACCTGGCTTGATTTGCTTTATTCTCCTCTTAACTAGTTTTGTTACCTTTCTTTTTTCTAATGTTCAAGTTCCGTACTAACAAAAGGGCAAAAGTTGAAATGATTTAGTAAATGCTACTACATTCAGTGTTGCGCTCAATTCCCCAGATATAGTCACGCACACACAAAAACACACAAACACACAATCTATTTATATTTATGTACATTTGTCTAAATGTGTGGTGCGATTCATATCTAACTACAAATTGAGAAATTCTTTTAATAAGAAAGGGAGCACCAAGACCGAATAATCTGATATCCTTATTAATCTGTATAGTGTGTGTATATTTATATATATTGCAACAAACTCGAAATTTACAACTCCAAAGGCCCAAAAGAAAAAAACATGAGCAGAGGATGCAATGCAACTCGTGTTTTTCGAAACCAAAATTTTGTCACTCTCTCTTTTCACCACGAAGCATGGGTTCAGAAGCATGATTCGGTGAACAGAGTGGAGATGCTGTCGTAGTTGTACTCGATGCTGCTTCGTAGGGACTTTGATCAGTTATGGAAATTGGATTATCGGTGTCCATAACAAATGTGCTTGTATCATTGAAGTTCCATTCAGACAAGTATCCAGGCCTTGTAGTGACAGTGGGAACCTCTGCATCTCCAGACAGCATTGCAACAACACGGGACATGGATGGTCGAGCCACTGGGGATGTTTGGCTGCATAAAAGTGCTACTCCTATTAGTTTTTGCACCTCATCCTCGTTGAATTCGGATAAATTTGGATCCACAAGCTCCATTTCCCGCTTATTTTCATGACAATCCCAGGCCTGGAGGAGAAAATTGTGTGTATTACGCAAGCAAGATTAAATGGGAATGCAAAACACGATTGAAGTGTGATTATATTTTGTACCCAAAATTGAATAAGAAACTTGAGCAGTAAGTGCTCCAAAGGTGTTGAATTTAACAATGCATGAAATAGAAATTTTCTGCTTCACGTGACATATACTTGATCGTTTTTCGGACCTTGGATTTTTTATTGTTGATTTCTTCACTAAAATCCACGATCCAAACCTAGCCATGATTTGTTGTACATCTAAACCATCCTAAGTATAGTTTGCTAGTAGAGTTCTTCAAAGGTTTCTGAAACACTTCCTGAAAATAGTCAATTCTTGTTTCTCAAAAACTTTCATGGAGAAAAAAAGTGTGAACCGTGGTCCATGTTATGATACTTAAAGACATCAACTTTAGCAAATTGACATTTTGAAAATTTCGTCCTTGACTTGCGTACACTTACTTAGTTTGACTTATTCGATTCTATCCTGCTTATATGCACTAAGTGTTGACTAAAAGATCGTATGATATTCCCAATGATGAAATGGTCCAACCCTTCACGGGTTTGAATAGCACCTTAATTAGAGACATTGAAAACTATCCTTTTCCAAAGTAGGTTGAAAGGATGATAATTTAGCCGTGGAAAAACAATGAAAAATCAAAATATAGATCCCAGTAAACATGAGGAATCTCGACTTCGAATTATGCAGTGGGAAACTTGAGGAATCCCTGTAAACATGAGGAATCTCCTCCGGGTTTGAATAGCACCTTAATTAGAGACATTGAAAACTATCCTTTTCCAAAGAATGGTGAAAGGATGATAATTTAGGCCGTGGAAAAACAATGAAAAATCTATATATAGATCCCTGTAAACATGAAACTACTCAAAGCTTAAAACAATTTTTGGTATGCAGTGGGAAAGCAAAAGACCATAAGCATGTACATTTAAGAGAAAGTAAGAGAAAGTAAAAGACCATACCCATTCAAGAAGATATTTCCCATCTCCTTCCAGACTTGAGTCAGAATTTGCCCTTCCACAGATGACTTCTAGAGTTACAACTCCAAAACCAAACACATCAGCCTTCTCAGTGAGGTGTCCCCTCATAGCATATTCCGGAGCAAGATACCCACTACATGAGCAACCAGAAAATTGTCAATAATGCAACTTGTCCGCAATCCACCACGAAATGAAGCCAGAAAACTAAAAGAGAGAAAAGTGAACACCATCTTGAGTTTGATGGATCTTACATTGTGCCTGCAACACGGGTGCTTATATGTGTCATTTTGTAATCGTACAATTTGGCCAAGCCAAAATCGGAGATTTTTGGATTAAGTTGAGAGTCGAGCAAAATATTGCTTGCCTTTACATCTCTGTGCACAATTCGAAGTCGAGATTCCTCGTGAAGATAAGCTAGACCTCTTGCTACTCCTAAGCATATCTCATAACGTGTTGGCCAGTTGAGAAATAAACTTTTATTACCTGCTTCATTGCAGCAAAAATTATTCAAGCTTCAACATTATAGCAGTAAACTAGACATCTTGGCAAGAGGTAATACAAAACTCTCTCTCTTATACCGAATAATGCTTGATCGAGACTCTTGTTTTCAAGGTATTCATAAACAAGCAACCGTTTATCTCCTTCAATGCAGCATCCATACAATTTTACAAGGTTACGATGTTGCACAGCAGATATGGTTGCAATCTCTGCAACGAATTGGCTTTTTCCTTGACGGGATGCAACAGACAATTGCTTCACTGCAACAATTCTTCCGTCCTCCAGTGTCCCCTTTTTGGTCACAGATAATGATAAAATGCTTAGGTGGTGGGCAGGAAAACATGCTGTGATACCATTTTCAAGAGCGGTATATTAAAAAAGAAGAATTAAACATGATTTTTTATTAAAAAAAAAAAAATTGGTCGATGATTTTTTATAATTTTGAACAGGAAGGAAAGCCAAAGAAAAGCGAGACATTCTTATCATCTCATGTTTCGGTCAACACCTCGTATTATTTAAGAAACCAAGAATAGAAATATATGCTGTCAGTAATGTACAAAGTATAACTGCAATGAGGAGATAGATCTCCCTCTACTCCAGCATCTTCCTTATTTATGTCAGTTATCATGATTATTCGCCACTTAAAAGAGATCCTATGTAGCAATCCTTGCTTTGGAAGGGAAATTACCTTGTAAACAGGTCCAAAACCTCCCTCTCCGAGCTTGTTAGCCATACTGAAGTCATCTGTTGCGGCTTTAAGTTCAGCATAACCAAAAGTGTATGGTCTGGCTTCGATCCCCAGGAACTCTGCAAATTAATACGTAAACAATATTTGAGTTTTATGAAGATAATTCAAGGTATGATAAAATTTGGAAATCTCATGTCTAAGTAAAGACATTAAATGACGAGAATGTAGGATATGGCATGCATACAAAAAATATTATTTTCAAGTATCATTTCATACAAACTGAAGCAATCTTAGGGACATATATGGACTCTTGACGAATTTAATTTCCAACCATGAGTTTATTAGAGCAGTAATGTCACAAGGTATTCAAACATGGGATATAAATCATGTTGGAGTATTTATGGTAATCATTAAGTCAAGCTTTGGCGTAAAACCCTTTTAAATTGCAACAGCAATATGTGTCTTCACCAATTTGGCTATGGACATAGCTTTCACTCGCATGCTCAATCCATGAATCATTTTAGTAAATATACCAAAGTCACTTACAAGAAACAAGAGAACTCGTGTAAAATACTATATAGCCCTTTTATGCTTACCTTGATCTTCGTAGCTCTTCTGTCTTTTTCTTCTCTGAACCGAATAATAGAAAGCAAATAAGGAAAGAAAGCTTAAAACTCCAATAGAAACAACAATACCCACGATCATGCCTGCCCTATTCTTCTTATTGGCGGGTTCATCTGGGGGATTGTTACTCACAGTTGGAATGAAATCTACAGAAAAAATAAATAAATAAAAGTCAGCATCTTAAGAATCAGACTCAAGCATTTCAGTCAGATAATCAAACTTTTTTATTGTACGTATATGATATACCTGCAGGGGTGACGCTTATTGCTGATATAGAAGGTCCATATGTACCGTGAGCAGGCACACAGCAAGTCCCTTTTCCAGCCCAAAACAGATGGATTTCAAGGTGGTTTTCCGTCACCCGAGCAGTAAAATCCTTCACCACAGCTCTCAATGAGGCTCCGTCACCCTCTTTTCGTATGTCAAAATCTTTCCATGCCAGATTACCCTGGAACAAACAGATTGATGATTGAATTTAATGTCCAAATTAAGGGCATATTGACCTCAAGAGAGTATAGTATAATTCAAAAGACAGAAAACAACAGGTAAAAACTTTGGTTATGCCAAAAAGAAACGTTACATATAGCCAGCATTACATTACACAATTGGAAGATTAGATAAAACCTTTGCAGAAAGACCACATGACGATATATAAGGAGAGTTTCCACGCTTTATAAAATCGAAATTTCAAAATAAACTAGAATCTATTTATCAAGGTCCAGAGCTTGCACGACAAAAGATAAGGTTTATGGGAAGCATTTCTGCAAAAACTCAAGATGATTTGTCTCCTATTTGGTTCTTTCTGTTATTATCAATTGATTATGATAAGCCTGCAGTTAACTAAAGTGAAGAGAGTGCTGAATTATAACAATATCTCTACATCACAAACCTGAATATATATATCAAAAACACGTCTTCCAAGACTCTTCCAAACCATAGTATTTTCAAATTTGGTCTCTACAAATTGGAGGCTCACATTGTAGCCTCCATTCTGAAGGCCCAATCCATAGTATCTTAACGATCCAGCAGAAAGCCGTGCAGTCTGGAACAGTTCTGGATCCCTTGTATTTGGAATATATGTTAAGTAGGTAGTTTCAAATTCTGGATTGGGGTTATTCATAGGAAGACCAACATTACTAACTGCCCATCTGCGTGCTCTAGTCACATAATATGCTGCTGGGCCAAGAGTCGCGTTATCTGCCTCGTGCACAATCCCAGTTGCAGATCTCACTTGTGGACCACCACATTTAATTGCAAAGCTGGAATCTGCAAACAATGGATGGAAAAAAATCACATCTCAATTCTCAATACAGCTCGCTAAGAAAATGCACTGAGGTCAGTTGGCTGGACAAGCCTAGGCCATAACTTGAATCAATAGCTTAATGATGCAGCAGTCCCTTGCAATCTTTATCACCGAAATTCTAAAGCAGCATTACTGTAACAACTTTCTGATGCTCTTTTCCAGAACAAAGTAAACGACATGGCTGCGGCTTATTCAGTAAGCAGTCAGCAAAAGGGAGTTTCACATCCTAAAATTATTTTTCGAGTAGCAGCAACTATGATTGCAACCTCCACGTAGATCGAGATCAAATTGAATATGTTTTTGACTATATGCCCATCATTAAGAGCCCTAATAAGCATTGTATGCATGTATTCCCATGCATAGTCAGATTATTCACATTTGGGTCTATCCACATTGCATAGAGAGAAAGTTTTGTGACATACACTGGGGGTCTCCTCGGTAGCAAGGGAAGTTTCGTTGAAGGCAATTCAATCCCGATGCTAGAAAACTGGAATTGGAAGATGAATTGATATACAGTATAAGATAAGATCTATGCGAGCAAAATCAAGTATAATTAAGCATACAAGTTTGCTTTCGAATAGTGGGTCACATATTTGTGTTTACTTCTTTGGGTCATCCGAACAGAAACTTTTGACATCCCAACATAATCTGATTTTCCAAACTAAGAAATAAGACTCTTTCTTTCAGTAGTCATTTGCTGATTTCCGAAAAATCCACTTTAGTGTAATGAAACCAATTCTGAAAAAGATTTCCTTCATTGTTGTTAATTTAAAAATTGAATAAAGAGCATGCTAGTAAATTTGATATGGAGATGGGACATGTGGACATTATAAGAAATCAAGTAATCAACATGTTAGTCTTGGAAAGTTCTAGTCACATTCTTCATCAATAATATGATGATAAAATGGGAAGATGTCCTTAATTCCGCCATAGGATAGTCATGACTCGTTGCCTTAACGCAAAACATAATGTGGTAGTCATATCAAGAAGCTTGAACAATTTTAGAAGTACAATGTATATCTAAAAAGGAAAAACTGAGAAAAACAAGCAAGAATGTTAAATTCGGGGGGACTTGGTACGGTCCCACACATGAAGCGTACCCAATATGGGGAAGAGAGCCCAAGTCCACCAAGTGAGGTTCCATCCTAAAACCAATTGGTGATAGGAGGAGTAGCTCTTTTCCCTTAATCAATCAATGTGGGACAACTCACAAGTGACATATCTCAACACGCCCCCCTCACTTGTGAGTCCTTCGTCAATTCATTAATCATTTAATTATCATCACAGGATCCACCATGCTCAATCACATCATGTGATACGACCCACCTCGGGCCGAGCATGGGCCTGCTCTGATACCATGTTAAATTCGGGGGGACTTGGTACGGTCCCACACATGAAGTGTACCCAATATGGGGAAGAGAGCCCAAGTCCACCAAGTGAGGTTCCATCCTAAAACCAATTGGTGATAGGAGGAGTAGCTCACTTGGCTTATAAAGTGGACTCTCTTCCCTTAATCAATCAATGTGGGACAACTCACAAGTGACATATCTCAACAAAGAACAATGAAGTATATAATGTAAATCTATCAGCGTATTAGCCAACTGCACAAGTGCTGAGTTCACCTGCTATTGGAACCTTCTATCGTGAAATTGTTGGCAACCAAATTACTGCAAAAAATTATGTGTTACTTTCGGAACAAATTAACTTATATGAGCAAAATATCTCTTCAAATATATGCATCAACCCCAAATATTATGTAATTTTAACTACCAAATGAAAGGTATTCATACAGTTGAAGATTTTGCTGGTTGACCCAAGAAGGAAGACTCCCAGATAATTCGTTGTACGACAAATCTCTGCAACCAAATGGAATAAGGATGTCAATGGCGTCATTAAAATCCAGAAACCCTTAATGTTGTTACAGAACATATATTTCTTAAATTCCGGCAAGCTTCATTTTGATACCTTTTTTATTATATTCCAACACATTCGTAATTTTAAAAATACATAACTGCGTTGATGTTCATTTGCATAAACACTTTATAAGAACTTTTTTGCGCAGCTATTATATGGTAAAAGTCTTGGCTCTAAAATTCCTGGGCGTAGAATAGGACATGCTCGAACCAGATATGGTTTCTAAATGTAGTTACATCAAATGTTAGTTATTTCATCTGAGGTGGAATGAAAACAAACTTAGACAGAAGGTACTTGTGTACACACCCAAGACGATTGTGATGTCATGTATACAAGTTAAGTATAAATGCTTTCTGCATACCCATTAATCTTTATTTTAGGAATCATTTGCCTGGACAAGTGATAGTACTTTACCTGATATACAGAAGGTTTTTGCCACAACATATATAGAACATCAAAGATGTAACCATTCATATTTTCCTCAACCATGCAATCATCTACCATCCAAGACACAAGCTTTACAAACATGCCCAGAGACTAAACAATAGTTTCTGCTAAGTCTACTATACCTCATATTGAATGTCTCTTTCTTCACTCCAACTCGTATTAATAGGAAAAAAAAAATCCATAGCTGGAACACTAGTACGTCATGGAATTATGACTCTATAAAATGTAATTGTACTAACATTGTTTTGAATTTCAGGGCTGGAATTATGACAATACGTTCGATGATGTGAACAAAGAGCACCAAAACTTCCGGAAAAAATTGTTTAGCAAAATCAACTCGAAATTATGTATAAAAGGCATTACAGATATATAACTCACATATACTGAAGAAGTAAAGTCTTCTGTGCCGGCAGAGAACCAGTCAACTTGTTGTTACCTAGAAACCTGAAGGCACAGAAGGTAGGTTAAAAGGCAACATATTTTGCTAGAGGGTGGGGAGATGAGATTATGCTGTCTCGACCATAAAAAGTATATATCATTACAAGTGAACGAGGGATCTCAAATTGAAAAGGGAATCTGGAATTCGTCCAGTGAAATTGTTGAAGCTGCAATCCCTGAAATACAGAATTAGAATTTCATAGGATGAGATGGTGTCAGTCGACATCAGACTTATAAAATAAAAAATTGAAAAACAGATAAGAGTTTATGGAGAAAGCCCTCGTTATAAAAAATAATAAGAACTTGGAGGATCAGACACTAGCAGGTTGGAGCCATGGTGCAGTATCAAACGTATTTTAGAAATCATTCTTTATGATGAAATCTTACAGCAAGGACAAATTTCGATATTCGTTGAGATTAGAAGGGATGGAGCCAGAAATGTTGTTATTCCTCAAAATTCTGCAAAATATGGGAAAAAAAATGAGTTGTAGATTGTTGAAGACAAGATAGTATTAAGTGGTTGCATATGTGAAAGCATTGTTACATTTACTTACAATGTGGTCAAAGACTTCATATTTGTGAGAAAGTCTAGTGGGGAGCTCCCATTAGATAGATCAGATATTCTCCTATGATCATAATTGATTAGGAATACTAACTACTCCAAAGTAAGAATAGAATGATACTGAACAGTACTCAAATGTTAGAGAGAAGTGTTCAACACTCACAACTCATTCAAAGCAGTTAAATTGGAAAATGATGATGGTATTGGGCCCTGCAATGAGTTTCCTTCTAACCTTCTGCAGATTGTGTAATAATAAAATGGATCATATAAAATGCAAGAGAAAACGACAGCTTGAATTTTTCTTGCCTGAAATGACTCGACAAAATCGAAGAGTTGAATTCAAGTGCGATAATCTTGACAAAAATTGAAAACAAGAACTAGTTATTCGTCTCACAAGGTATTTAACTTTGACCAACTGCCAATAAAGTCAGGTATCCGGCCTGTGAGTGCATTGTCTGAAGCAAACCTGAAATCCGCAAGAACTTTAATAAGTATTTGAGGCAATGTGTCAAAAATCTAGTAATCAAATAAACAAAGGATAACTTGTCTTGGAGCTCTTACACAGTTCGCATGTTCTGTAGTTCACGAAACGTCAACGGAATTGGACCACTAACTCCAGAGCTATCAAGCCAACTGGCAAGGTGCACAGCATAATGAAAAACCGATACAAATCTTTACAGGATAACCTTATGATCTCATCAGATGACTAAAAGATATCAGTTATTATGAAGCTCTCTAACAAGGTAATCGGTGAACGGTAGCCCAATTAAGGCAATCATTAGAAAAATAATAAACATAGTAGTTCACAGGTCAAGGATTCTTAGAGGGGATGGAAGAGCTTAAAAAAGGATAAAGTGCTTGACAAGCCTTGCTATGTATCATACAAGGTTTTAGTTGTAGATTTTCATATAATCTTTTAAGATACTGCAATAAATTAGAAGCAATATCTTTTATATTCTGCATGACCATTTCCTGAATTGTTTCTCGTGTAGCAGAACATGAGATGCAACATTTTCAACTTGAAGCTATATGTGCATCAGAACTTACAGTTCTTCTAGCCTTCTGCAATTTCCAAGCTCAGAGGGCAAATTACCAGAGAAGTTGTTTGTACTAACAGCCCTGACAATGAGAAAGAAAAATATCAAGCATGCTCATTATTATTTGAGAAAATAAAAAACATTACATGCATATATATGTGTAACCAATATCCACAACGAAGTTCCTTATGTCCAACTATACGATGAAGAAGCTCAGAAGCCAAATATGTCTTACAGTGATCTTAAATCTGTCAGCTTGCCAAGTTCCTTGGGAAGCTCCCCTGACAATGAATTGATGCTAAGGCTCCTGTCGCATTGCAGTTACAAAATTTTGAAGATCTTGAGTATGTTGTTTGAAATTACCAACAATGGACCCGAAATGACAAATAAGATAATCTTACAGGTACTGCAACCGAGTGAGATTGCCAACAGATGGAGACAGGGGACCTGTCAAATAATTCTGCGCCAAGTTTCTGTAATTTAATGGAGGGCATTGATCATATCAGCAACATGTACGAATAAGAAATAGAACTCAGCTTGAAAGACCTGAAAAAATATTATTGCAATTTTTTTTGTGTGTTTCTTATAAAAATTACTTTCCCCTTTCTTTTAGTAACTTCATCGAGCACTAACCATACAATCCTTACAAAAGCTCTTCTCACCGTATTAACCAGAAATCCTGCTTCGAATGTGACACAAACAAAACTAGTTTTTTAAGCCCCACGCAAAGCATATAATTGAATCATAAATGTGAATCCAGAAAGGAAATTAGTCTTACAAAGAAGTGAGATAAGTCAAATTCCAGAGCTCGTCTGGCAGCGGACCAACAACATTCGACGATGAATTCCAATCCGACATTGAATAAACTCTCCTATCAGCGAATTTTTTTCAAAAACAAGTTTAGAAGAACCATCGCAATGCAAGATGGCATCGCAAAATTATAATTAAAAAAAGCAAAATTCTTGTATTGAGTTGAGTGTACGTACAGGGAATAAATATGGCAAATGGTGCCACTGTTGTAAAAGCAATCGCATTTGATTCCGGGACTGAAATCAAGGGCGGTAACGTTATCACTCGCGATTCCGGTGCATAATTCACCGCTGATGTTCCATCCACTTCCTGCCGAGATCCGCCATTGAGCGAAAATCGCGTTTATGGCTCTCGCTGCCGGACATGACACACCATAATAGTTTTCAGAAAAATTCTACTAAATAAGAGTATTGGATTCCATCTGATATTTGACAAAAAGATCAACATTACTCTAGCCATGATTACGTAAATGTTTGCAAGCTCTTTGCAAAAAGAAGAGGATGTTAGGCTTTGCTTTAAAAAGGAAAAAAAGGGAAAGGTGGTGTTTTTATGGTGGTATTTTTAAAACATGTTTTTTATCCACTTTGACTAAAAACTATCAAGGTCATATATTCTTGTGTATTCTTTCATGAGGTTCTTGACCATTTTTTTAAAAATTCAATACGTTACATTTCTCGGTCCCGAAAAAAATATCCTTGGTGCCAAAAAATGATTCTCTATCCCCATGAATGATTCTCAATATCAGTCTCAATAATGAAAAAATGGCAGAATGATTCTTGATATCAGTCTCGATAATGAAAGAAGGGCAAAATGAATAATTAAACTCAAAATGACAAAACATGTTTTTGAAAAAATGTAGCTGAAAAAATACTTATTATGGACAAATGCCATGTCACAATCTACTTTTGATTCTGTGTAATTTTAATCAGAATCTAAAAGTATGGATTTTTAGATTTCTAATTGTACTCATTTCCTTTTTGAAATATGCAAAATCACTTTAATAATTAATTCGCCAAACACTCTCTATTAATTTAAAACTTAATCAATTTATACAGTTCCTATTTTCAAACAGTACTAATTTCTAATTTTTAAATGTTTTTTTCACTTCTAATGAATTATTTTCTTTTTATAAGCAGGGGATTTTGCAATCATTCTGCACGTGTAGGCTACAGTTGATTAATTCATCGGGAGACTTTTTTTTATTACTCAAACTACATGACTATTCCGAGGCGGCGCCTTCGTCCCTTATATTTGCCAGGTAAAGTGAGCAAGTCAACCCTCCCCCCGAATCAAAGTATATTTGATCTCCCACTACAAGAAAACAATCAAATTCCAACAAAATAATTCCAACGGAATATAAAACTGTTGGAATTTTTAAAATTCCAACTGAAATTCCAATGCTACATTATACCGTTGGAATATTCCAATGAAAATTCCAACGGTAAACAAAACCATTGGTATAAAATGTTGGAATTCATGTTGGAATTTAAAATTCCAATGGAATTTCCAACACCACAACTAACCGTTGGAAAATTCCAACAGTGATTCCAACATTAATAATAAACCATTGGAAATACTATTGGAATTTTAAAAATTCCAACATAAATTCCATCGCTAAAATATACCATTGGAAAATTCAACGGTAAACCAAATGTTGGAATTAATCGTTGGAATTTCTGTTGGAGTTTTTAAAATTCCAATGGAAATTCCAATGGTACAACATGTTGTTGGAAAATTATAATAGGGGTTATGTGATTTGATAGTATAATCCATATCAATAAAATATATCTTCTCTTCTGGAGTCAATCATATTGAAACTACATGGTTAAATGTGTTTGACTTGGGACAAATTGATGATGGGTGACCTATTGGGAACTTAAAGATATCAGATAATGAGATAAATTGATTGAATATTCCAACGGATATATACCACTAGACTAAATTCCAATAGTATAATTTCGTTGGAATAACCGTTGTAGTTTTTTCCAACGATTAAATATATTCCAATGGTATAACTCTATTGGAATTAGTGTTGAAAAAAATGTTGGAGTTCTTTCCAATGGTTATATATTCCAATGGATAAATAACGTTGGAAATTCCGTTGGAATATTTTTCCATTGGAATTTCATCATTTCAACGGCTATTTTACCAACGATGCATTTTATGTTGAAGTTTCGTTGGAATCGATAATTCCAACGGTAATTGGCCAAATTCCAACATATTTTTTCCGTTGGAACTTCCTTGTTTTGTTGTAGTGTCCCCCCAAACCCACATGGATGGCATTAAGTATGAGTTCCGACCAAGTTTTTCGTCTGCTCGGATATAACCCGTGAGCATTTTGATGAAGTGTAAACTCACAACTTTTACGCCACAAGAGACTTAAATCCCTTGTAGTGCCATGGGCTATGCCCTTGGTTCATGGGGAGACTTTTTAGTGGGCAAGTAGTCAAACAACACTTTCCAGTATCAACAACATTAATTGCACCAAATTAGGTGTATCAATGGCATTATTAGACTTTTCAAAAAAAATATGGCATTATTTATGTTGACGTGCGTTTAGATCAACAAGCAAAAGTATATAGAAATGCGATACGTGGAAATGAGAATAGACTTTAATTCAGGGCTAATTCGGCATTTTTATATAATATACCGAGCTAAAAGCTTCTGGTCGGTTTTTCTTTACAGTCGTACTTTTATAAGCGTTTTTCTCTATTATTTCTCTCATATCTTTTTCCTCATAAATGAGGCCTATTTATACTCATCTCATTAGTGAGTTTTTAATAATCCCTATTACACTTAATACTAAAATAATTTCAAATGGACACTTGTCCTTCCCTAAGCGGGCATGCTGGCCAAGTGTTTGCCACTTGTCGACTCATCTGGTTGTTATGCTGACAAGTGTCAGCTTACTTGTGCTAATGGTGTACTTAACCTTCCTTAACTGGATAGTTATCCTTTAAATTTCTCGCCATAAATTTCCCGCCATGGTTGGGCTCGGAGGGAGCCGAGCCCCAACTCGCGCCACGTCATCATTGCCACATCATCAGGTCGGTTGCTGACGTCATCATCTCGGCCCGTGCTGTCATGCGGGTCCCACATGTATATGGGCTGAGCGGCCACGTGGACTGATTTGCTTCCAGCTCAGCTCGAGTGTCATCAATGGCCCCCAAGTTTAATTCCGAGGAAAGAATTCCTAGAGTCGGATTTAAACTTTAATGTTAATCATGAATCTTTAATGGGGAAGAGGAAACCTCAAAAGTCACTCATCCACGACACTTGTAAATCTAGCGATTAATGCCTCAGAACGCGCATTAATTGGAATGTCATGATGATGGACACGTGGTGCCTTTTGGTTGGACCAACTCTGCGCATGAACCGAAGAGGTGGGACAGCCTTGGCAGCGGTACATGGGGACGTGACGTTTCTGACAGTTTTTGAAATTGAAAAGACACGCCTTTTGAGTTGGTGTCCCATTTTTCGAGGGAACTTAATCTATAAATACCCCTTTCACCTTTCATTTTACACTTTTGCATTCATAATCTTCCGAGCAGTATCCCTTGAGAGCGAGCAGAAATTTCGGGTTAGCCCTTGAGTTCAAAGATCCCAGAATCACTTAGGTATTTTTCAAAAACATTTCTTCTCTTCTCCTTTTCATACAAATATCTTTTTCTGAAGATAGTCAAAACCGTAACTATAATGTTGAGGTTGAAATTGAGGATCCACCCTCTAATCCTTCCATTTCTTCTTCTCCAGTTCGAAGAACTCCACCACACAATCTCAGTATCATTGAACTCTCAAGTTCGACTCATACACCCCCATTCGAGACTCCACTTGAGCAGACGCACACCATTTTCGAACCCGTTCCAGTTACCATCTATCGGGAGGGTGTTTTTTATGAGCCTGGGTTAGACCGAGAAGAGTCCGGCGAAGAGGCTTTGAATACCGATCCCCGAGACAACCAACAAGAGGAAGGCGAAGAGATGGACCCGCGAGAGCACGTGCAGGAGGAGGAGGGTGATGAGGCCTCCAAAGGTTCGAGGGTTGCAAGGCCCGTAGGGCAGATGGGCCATCGTTATGGAAATGTCAGGCGCGGAGGAGGACCCCGACTACGTGTGGAGGCCGGGTGAAGACCCTCCGACCAGAATGATACGCCAAGCATACTGATGATTCGAGAGGTGAACGCTCTTCGTCAGAAGTATAGGATCCCGGCTAACGTCACTTTTTGGTTGCTGGATGGCATAGAGTGTCCCGAGCACCCGCCGGAGAGGTGTATGGCTGTATACGTTCCCAGTCTCTTGTACTGACTGCGATTCCCCCTGCCGTTGGTGCTCACGCAGTGGTTTCATAAATGGGGCTTCCCCCTGTCCCAGGTGCACCCCTTATCCTGGGGTCGGATTATCGGACTACTGGTGTTGTTCCAGCAGGAAGGGTAACCCTATCCTCGATTTGCTGAGATGAACGAGTTGTTCGTCTGGATGGCGACCCCATGGACGTCGGGCCGGGGGCAGCCATCAGGGTTGTACTTTGTGCATACCAGGCCCGGATACCCAGACGGGCTGGTTTAAGGCCTTCCACAGTCCTTAAAGGAGTGGAAGGATAAATGGTTTTGGGTGAGCGGCGAGTGGCAAACTCGCGTCGGGGTGGAAGGATCAATCCTCCATCCCCTTCGGATTTTACATATAGCTTTCGTAAGTGTACTCTTTTCTTCTTTTTTTTTCTTTTCTTTCTTTTCTTTCTCTTTTTTTTTCTTGGCTTGTTTGACCTTGATTTTTTCCTTATTCAGGGAACCGACCCTCTGTCTGTCCACTTTCGGCCGCTTTTGTCTGCCGGCTTGAGAACATTCGTGCCATGGCCGGGTGAAGGGATGAAGGATTGAAGTCCGGCCATAGAGGCCCGCCCTCCGATCCGCCTACGACCTGCTTTGCCCGCCGATCCCGAGGCCGGAGAGGTGGCCAGGGGAGGGGTGGTGGTGGTGGAAGAGGAGGCCGAGGAGGAGCATGAGAAGAGCCCACCGAGGGCTGAGAGGGGACAAACTCCTGAGCAGGGGCGACAACCTTTGTAAACGGAGTAGGCGGGGCCATCCCCGGTGACGGCCAGTCCCCAGGGGCAAATGCCCATGCCTACCGGGCAGGTGCGGACTCCCGAGCGGCAGGGAACAAGCAACTGGGGCTTAAGGTACGTATGTTACAATTCTCGAATTTCCCTTCTTTTTGACTTTCTTCGTTTTTTGTCCTTTGCTTAATCAACCTTTTTGCAGGGCGTGGGGTGGACGTCTTCGCTCGCCTTTAGCGTGTGAGGAATACGGTCACCCGCAGAACCAGAGCAGCTGTGGGCCAGCCCGCTGATGCTGAGGCGGCCCGGAGAGAAGAAATTCGGGTCGGTAAACGTCCTGCTGAGGATACCCCAGAAATGGAAGGGCCCCCACCCCAGAAGAGAAGATGGGGCATTGTGATCGAGGAGCCCGGGCAGACAGAAAGGACCGGGCCAACCCCACTAGTGCCTCTGGTGCGGATTCCAACAGGCGGGGTCCCGAGGGCCTTCTCGGACGACCTTGGTCGGGAGGGTCACTTTATCCCCCCGAGCCAGGTGAGGGAAGAGGCCTGCGAAAGGATGGCTGGATCACGACCTCAATGGTTCGTGGAATTTGTCAGGTGCTCCACACCAACTGAGGAGCAGTCAAGGGATTTGCCAGAAGTGGGTCGGGCCGCAAGGGATGTCCCAGCTCGTGCTTGGACCACATGCATCGAGCAATTCTTCTCAGAAACCGACTGGGAGGAGCAGACTCAGTACGCCATGGGGTTGTCTGGTAGGATCATCGGACTCCTATGGCATGTGATCGGAGGGGCACGTGACTTGGAGAAGAAATATGCCGACCTAGAGAGATGGCATACCGACTGGTAGGATACTTATGCCACCCTCCAGGGGGTCCAGGAATCCTTTAAGACCCAAGCGGAGGAGGCCGCGGTCAGGGCCAATACTGAAAGAGAAGCCGCCGTAAAAGCCGAGGCCGAGCGGGACCAGGCCCGAAAAGTTGAAGAAGAGCTCCGGGCTAAGGTCGCAGAGTTGGAAAAGGCGCCATTTGCCATGCCGGGAATTAGAGGCGCGGCGAAGTCGCATGGAGGCGAGAAAAAAGCTACCGTAAGCAGGTTGAGGAGGCTCGGATGGAGACCATCCGAGCTTACAAAGATTCGGAGGAATACGCCTTCATGCTGACCTACGGACATGCAACCAGCATCGGGGAGATACTCCAAGACCTTAAGGGCAAGACCGTGGTGAGCTTGCCCACCGGGCGACCTTAATGCCATCCGTCCTCGCTTTTCGAAGGCCATCGGGGAGATACTCCAAGACCTTAAGGCTGGCAAGACTGGGGCTTGAACCGTTTGCCTTTTGAAGTTTTTTCTTTTTATCTTTCGCATTTTCTTTTTGTGTAGGCTAGGCGGCTTTGGGCCTCTCGATGTAATGGGCTCCGGCCCCCCACTGTATATATTTTGCTTAGTAAATAAAGTTCTTTTTAGTCATCTGTGCGTGTATTTAAAATTTTGCCAAGTATTGTGCTCGTTTTCCTTCTTTGTTGTATGACTTCTGCTCTGCCTGCCTCTTTTATCTTTCCAAGTATAGGGCTCGGTTTTCAGCGCTCAAATGGTATGAATAATGAGCCTTAACTACCTAGATTTATTCTGCCAAGTTTTATGTTCAGAACTTAAGCCGAGTCTTTGTTTTGGGTAGGCTCGCCTATTGGGCAGTCGGCGCTCGGCCCTTGGCCGAGGTGATCGAAACAGCGCTCGGATCTTAGCCGAGGCAAATGAGACGACGCTCGGCACTTGGCCGAGGCGAATAAAAATTGCCCCCCCTTTTAGAGAGCTCACAGAATATCAGATGAAAGGATAGGTTTTTAGATTTGTATCTGAACCACAAACTGCGTACTTTATTGATAGTACCTCTTAAGGTATGATATATTTCATGGATGTGCAAATTTTTCCCCACTTAAGTACTCGAGCTCGTACGCTCCATTCAGCATGACCTTACTGACCTGGAATAGACCTTCCCAGGTTGGTTTTAATGGGTTGGGTTCAACCCCAGTTACTTTTTTCAGAACGAGGTCCCCGACCCGAAACTTTCTCTCATTTACCTTTCAATTATAGTACCTTTCACTCCTTTGTTTGTATACGGCATTTCTCATTTTGGCACTGCACCTCTTTTTTTCCAATAGGTCCAGCTCGGCTCGGGGTGCGGCTTCATTATTCTCTTCGGAAAAAATTGCAACTCTAAAGTAGGGGCTCCAATTTCGACAGGGATAACGGCCTCGGCTCCATAAGCCAGGGAAAAAGGTGTCTCCCCCGTGGCTGCTCGGTGCGTTGTTCTATACGACCACAATACGCCGGCAGTTTCTCAGGCCAATTACCTTTAGATTCCTCCAACCTTGCCTTCAAAGTATATTTGAGTATTTTATTTACTGCTTCGACCTGCTCGTTGGACTGTGGGTGATACGGGGTCGAGAA
The DNA here is from genome assembly GCA_016081115.2 of Rehmannia glutinosa. NCBI lineage: Eukaryota > Viridiplantae > Streptophyta > Magnoliopsida > Lamiales > Orobanchaceae > Rehmannia > Rehmannia glutinosa. The sequence goes on from JABTTQ020002439.1 coordinate 475,247, forward strand.
ATGATTTTTAATGTGGAATCCTTCACAAAAATTTCGAATCCTCCGGTTATCAAATTGTTTCCCATTATATGTGACAATCGAGTATGGTATCCCAAACCTACAGATAATGGACTTTCATACAAAGTTAACAATCTTTTCTTCATCTATCTTCGCCAAGGGTTCCACTTCGGCCCATTTTGTAAAATAATCCATCTCCACAACGGCATATCTCACGCCCCCTTTGCCAGTGGGGAGTGGTCCAATGAGGTCCATTCCCCATTTGTTAAACGGCCACGGGCTGAAAATGGAAGTAAGTTGTTCAGGGTGGTACCTAACCTGTGGCGCAAATCTTTGACATCTTTCGCATTTTTTGACAAGGTCGGTCGCATCCTTTTTCAGGGATGGCCAATAGTACCCTTGTCGTATCAACTTGTAAGCCAATGTTTGGCCCCCGACATGGTTTCCACATATACCTTCATGTACCTCTCGGAGCGCGTAGTCTGCATCTGTCTCTGACAGGCACCGAAGGAGAGTGACGGAGTATCCACGTTTGTACAGGACACCATCCACCAATGTGAACCGAGCGGCTTGAGTTCGCAACGTTCTAGCCTCGGCCCTATCTTCTGGCTGAATACCTTGTTCTAAATACTGGACGATTGGAGTCATCCAGGTCAGCGCGGTTGCTTCGTTAACATGTATTTTCTGTGTGTTAAGTAACAGGGCGGACAACTGAGTAATAGTAACATCCGCAATCGCATTGGTCCACAGGCTGAAGGCCAACCGAGCTAAGGCATCTGCCTGCATGTTTTCAGTTCGGGGAACGTGCAAGACTTCTGCCTTGAAATGCGAAAGTTCTTTCTTGACCAAGTCCAAATATCGGGCAATTTTTTGCTCTTTTGCTTCGTACTCGCCATTGATCTGATGGACCACCAACTGTGAATCAATGTGTACCAACAATCGTTTTAGGCCATTGACGATGCCATTTCCAGTCCTGCTAGGAGCGCTTCGTACTCATCTTCATTGTTCATCGCTGGGAATTGGAACCGCACGGCCGAGCAGTAGCACTTAAGATTTAGATCGATTATCACGATCCTGCCCCCTGCTCGGCCTGCGGTGGAAGAGCCATCGACGAACAACTTCCATTCTTGATCTTCGACCACTTCAAGCTGGATGGAAGGTGTGAACTCGGCTACGAAGTCAGCCAGTGCTTGTCCTTTAATTGACGTGCGTGGCTCGTATAAAATGTCAAATTGGTTGAGCTCGACAACCCACTTAATCATCCGACCCGAAGTGTCTGGTCGGTGCAGAACTTGTTTGAGTGGGTAGTTGGTCAGTACTACGATCTTGTGCTCCAAAAAGTACGGATGGAGCTTCCGGGCTAAAATGACTAGTGAGTAGGCTAACTTCTCCATGGGCAGATACCGGAGCTCGGCATCGTGCAATGCCTGGCTTGTGTAATAGATCGGATGTTGGACGGAGTTGTCCAACCTTATAAGAACCGAGCTGACAGCGTATTCGGAGACCGCGAGGTACAAATACAAGTCTTCTCCCTGGGTCCATTTTTACAGTACAGGGATTGAGGCTAAGTGTTGTTTAAGTGAATAAAAAACGGCTTGTGTTTGTTCGGTTGACTCAAAATTCTTATTTTTCTTTATGATTTTGAAGAAAGGTTTGCATTTGTCCGTGGACCGTGAAACGAACCGGTTTAGGGCGGCTAGTCGGCCCGTTAGACTTTGTACTCTTTTGACGGAATTGGGGGGTTCAAGATCAATTATGGCTTGTATTTTATCTGGGTTGGCTTTAATTCCCCTTTGGCTAACCATACCCTAGAAATTTTCCCGAGCCGACCCCGAAGGTACACTTTTTCGGATTTAACATCATTTTGTACTCTCGCAAAATGGCAAACATTTTATTAAGATCATTAAGATGATCAGATATGTACAAGGATTTCACCAACATGTCATCCACATAAACCTCCATGGAATGACCTATCAACTCCTCAAACCTTTTATTAACTAACCTTTGGTAGGTCGCTCCGGCGTTTTCAGCCCAAATGGCATCATATTATAATAGTACACCCCTCGAGTGGAGAAAAACGATGTGTTCTCCTCATCATCCGGATGCATCCGAATCTGATTATAGCCTGAGTACGCATCCATAAAACTCATAAGTTCATGCCCGGCCATGGCATCCACCATATAGTCGATGTTGGGCAAGGGGTAGCTGTCCTTTGGGCACGCCTTATTGAGGTCGGTGAAATCCACACAAAGGCGCCACAAACCATTGCTCTTCTTCACTAACACAGGGTTGGCCACACATCGAGAATAAAGGGCCTCCCTGATGAACTGATTATCGAGCAATTTGTTGACCTCGGCCTCCAGGGCGACCTGCCTGTCGGGGCTGAGCTTCCGTTGTGCTTAGCATCGATCCCTGGCATATCAGAGTTCGTCCATGCAAAGACGTCAAGATTATTTCCGAGGAACTCGATCAATTCCGACCGGAATGGCTCTTGGAGGTCGTGGCCAATACATAATTGGCGTCCCTCATGTTGTTTGTCGACATCAACTATGTCGACCTGCTCTACCGGCTCCGCGCGCTTTCTTTTCTAGCTTTGCCCCTCCTTTTTCTGAAGGGGCAACTCTTTCTCGTCTGTCGGTCTGCTCTGCGGCTCCGTCTCGCCTACTGGCTCTTTCCCATCTCCAATCATTGGTTCTTTTCCAGGTTGTCTGCCTGGATTATTTTCTGAAACAATAAGCTCACCCTGCTCGGGCTCACCTCCTTCCCCTGGGTCGTCCTTTATTGTCCCACTGGTTTCTCCCCTTTCTACCACGTTAATCTCCGCAGATCGGAGCTTGAGAGAGCACTCCTGCGACTCCCTCTGATTCCCTTTGTGGATGGCTTCTCCATCTGGGGTTGGAAACTTGACACAAAAATGATATATGGAAACGGTTGCCTTTAAATGGTAAAGTAGCGGCCTTCCAATAATTGCGTTATACTCTGAATCCGCGTTGATAATTTTAAACGTGGTGATGACAGTCCGTTTGTGCAATCCCTGTCCCATTTGGATGGGCAGGTCAACTTCCCCAAGCGGAATAATCCTTCCTCCTCCAAAACCCAAGATACTGTCATTACATGGACGAATGTAGCTGTCGTCCACGTTCAATCTTCTAAAAACCCAGACGTAAATCACCGACGAATAACTTCCTGAGTCAATTAAAATTCTATGGACCGGGATGCCCAAAATAGGTGCCGTGATGACCAGGGGGTCGGAATGAGGGTGGACCACCTGGTCGGCATCTATGTCTGAGAAGACAAACCGACCCATCGGTTGGCCTTCTCTAATCTCCGCCACTCGAACTTTGTTTTTTCTGCGTGGGCGGCTTGTCGACATCCGCCTTTTTTTTTTTTGGTTCGAGCGGCTAACCTCAATTTGCATTGGTATTGATTCTATTAACGCCGGATATCATCAGAATCTCCCTATCTTGATTCTCGTTCGGCGGCAACGGTAGGTGAACTGGATTCATCAAACGCTCCGGATTTACACCCGGAGTGAGCGCTAGTGGTGGCGGTAACTCGTGGACGTACCTCTTCAGGCCGCCCCTTTGAACGATGCGCATTATTTCTCTGATGAGGTCTCGACACTCATCCATGTCATGGCCTATCGACTTGTGATAAGCGTAGTATCTTTGAGCATCTAACTTTGCGGGCTCCAGCCTCAAAGGCCGAGCCGATGGCAATAAATTAAGACCCTGTATCTCGTTCCATATCGCTGAAACAGTGTGGGTCAGAGCACTCCTTAGTGCAGCAACCTCGGCCCGTACATCCTGTCGCGCCTCATATCCAGTGGTCGGGTTCTCTGAAAAAGGCCTGAACCCCGACCCCGATCCTGAGGCGGACTCCTTCTTTCCATCTTTCCTCACGCCCCCTACCTTTTGCTCAGGACGTTGACTGGCCATGGCTTCTTCCGCGCAGATATGGCACTCCGCGCGGATAAGAAATTCCTGATATGAGGTCGCCCCCGATTCATGGATAGAATAATTGAACCATGTCTTGGGAGCGAGGCCGACCATGGCCGCAATCAAAATAGCGTCATCCGAGATCAGTTCTATTTCCCGGACCTGTTTATTAAACCGAGCTATGTAGCTTTTTAAAGGCTCATCTTTTCCTTGCTTAATATTTACAAGGGAATCTTTCGGTGCAACTCGGACTTTGGAAGTAAGAAAATGTGCTGTAAATGCGGGTGCCAGGTCGCCCCAAGACCGGATGGACCCTTGCGGCAGGGTCCAAAACCAACGGTGGGCTCGGTCGCCCAACATTAATGGGAACGCTCTACACAGAATCGCGTCACTGGGACTATAAAGTTCCATCCACACCAAGTATTTGTAGATGTGAGTTGTCGGGTCAGTCTCGCCATTGTATAGGCCGACTTGTGGAATTTTTAGCTTTGGTGGTAGAGGAGTTGACAGAATGCTGGGAGCAAAAGGTGATACAACAGAAGGCCGGCTTGTTACTTGGTACGGCCTTTGGCACTGGGCTTCTTCAGGACCGTCCTCCAATTCGTTTAAAAGGTGGTGGAGACGCAGGATTTCCGCCTCTCGTTCCTCCAGCGGGCTAGGCCCCTGAGTTTGGTTGGCCTTTCCCGGCTCTCTTTCATCCGGAAAACGGAGCCTGGAGCTTATCGATCGGGTGGGGCGAAGGGGATCAAGCCCCAGCCATCTCGCAAACACGGAGCGGGTGCGGCGGTGGCGTGTGGGCTCCGGATGCGACTCCGCCACGCGACTCTGCTGTTCTACATCGTCGCGCGGTCGTTTTCTATCATGGCGACCCTTGTTCATTGCGCGTAATCGGCCTCTTGGACATTTTTGGGGTTAAGTGGGTGAGTATTTACGAGGAGGCAGGTTTGTATTTGCGAGTTAGTAGTTGCAAGTGTTTGGGAGATGAGTTGATTCATTTGTTGGACAAAAGTGGGGTTTGCGATGAGCTGAGCAAAAAGAAACAAAGTCGTGCTCCCTGCTTCAGTGAGGGGTACGTTCTGGCCATTGGTAGTTTGGCCAGTTTGGTGATTTACAGGTGGATCTTCAGTTATACGAGCGTTTCGTGATTGCTGACTCATTCTGTTCTTTTCGAGGGAGTTAATGATAAATTTACCTGACTTCTCGTGACTTAACTAGCTGGGAATTCAGACTGGACCTAAACGGGCCCTCCTTCTAGCGCCAATTTGTTGACGTGCGTTTAGGTCAACAAGCAAAAGTATATAGAAATGCGATACGTGGAAATGATAATAGACTTTAATTCAGGGCTAATTCGGCCTTTTTATATAATATACCGAGCTGAAAGCTTCTGGTCGGTTTTCCTTTACAGTCGTACTTTTACAAGCGTTTTTCTCTATTATTTCTCTCTTATCTTTTTCCTCATAAATGAGGCCTATTTATACTCATCTCATTAGTGGGTTTTTAATAATCCCTATTACACTTAATACTAAAATAATTTCAAAGGGACACTTATCCTTCCCCTAGCGCAAGCATCTTTGGCAAGTGTTTGCCACTTGTCGACTCATCTGGTTGTTATGCTGACAAGTGTCAGCTTACTTGTGCTAATGGTGCACTTAACCTTCCTTAACTGGATAGTTATCCTTTAAATTTCCCGCCATGGTTGGGCTCGGAGGGAGCCGAGCCCAACTCGCGCCACGTCATCATTGCCACGTCATTAGGTCGGTTGCTGATGTCATCAGCTCGGCCCGTGCTGTCCTGCGGGTCCCACATGTGTATGGGCTGAGCGGCCACGTGGACTGATTTGCTTCCAGCTCAGCTCGGGTGTCATCAATTTAAAAAAAAAATGGCATTATTGGAGTGAAAAAATTTCAATTTTATACTATATCATGTGTTTTGAATTATAAATGCATATAATTATGTATATAAGATTAATTTTAAGTATAATACCCTAACTCCCTCTTTTTTCATTCCTCGTCTCTCCGTTCATAATTAATTGTCACATGACAATACATTATTACATCTCCTTTTTAATGTTTAATAAAATACAATTATTGCTGTGAAAAATTACAATATATTATTAAAACACAAATCAATTGATTATTTGGTATCACCATTTACATAATTTCTTTGTTGAAGTTTATATTAACAACACATAATCAACTCCGTCAGCACCTTTATATCACGATGAGCCCACTTAAAATGCGAAACGACGTCAAATTTAAAATTAATTTAAGAATTAAACCAAACACACCTTAACTAAATTCAATTTATAAAATAATTATTCAAAGGAAACAAGTACAACATAATCTTTTTCTACCTTTTCTAGTAATTTTTTTAATGGAAAAACCCCATATTTTTAAAATAACCAAATGGAGCCTTTATAATTTATTCGTACTTGTTCTCCAAATATATTTATTCTCTCGATAAAAATAGAAGCATTATTTTCTATATTTTTTTTTTTGAGGAAAAACATTATTTTCTATATTGATTGCACGTATTTCCTATATTTTCAATTCCAACAGTATTTCCAGTGCATTAAAAAACATCCCCTTATATTATTTGTTTTTTCAAAAAAAAAATCATTATCCAACACTGTCTTTTTCTTCAGGCGCTATCTACTTTCACATAAAACACATGAATTACTATATGTCATGTTTTAAAAGTCGGATCGAATGAGCCGGTCCGACCAATTCAATCAGGAACCAACAATCTGACCGATCTAGTCAGGCCTAAGAAAATTGTTTGTGCGGTTGAATCCACTACAAGAAATCAATCAAATTCCAACGGAATAAAAAACTATTGGAATTTTCAAAATTCCAATAGAAATTCCAATGCTACAATATACCGTTGGAAAATTCCAACAGAAAGTCCAACGATAAGCAAAACCATTTGGTACTGTTGGAATAGTTTTTCCATAGGAATTTTCATTGGAATTTTATCATTTCAACGGCCATTATACCAATGGAGCGTTTCCATTGAAATTTCTGTTGGAATCGATAATTCCAATGGAAATTGGCCAAATAACAACTGATTTCTTTCTTTGGAATTCCCTTGTTTTTTTGTAGTGATCTATCAGAACAGGGTAAAACTAGTTGAACCGCCCAGAGCCGATTTTTTATTTTGAATTTTTTATTTTTAGATTTTTTATAGTAACTTAAAGTTTTAAATTTGGTATTTTATTACATAAATTATCATTTGAATTTTGAGCTATGTTACATATTTATTAAGTTGTTTATTTATATATTATCATTTTTAAATGTATTACATGATAATTAATATAATGCATTATTATTTTATCCAATATAAGAGTTAACTGAATTAATTTTTATTAAACTAGTTGAATCGGATCTTACGATTGAACTGTAATCCGATATTTGTAGAATATTGATCAAACGGGTCCCATATTCTCTATCATATATATCATATGTTTTTTTCTTTCTATATCTCATATATTTTTTCAAATACATCATGTGAATGTCACGCATATATATACGAGGATGCCTTTATTATAGACTAGATATTAATATGATAATAGATCATGTGGACCGAATAATTACTCAGTTATGTTTTGCAATAAGTAAATAAGCAATAGTAATTCAACAGGTTAGGAAAGAAAGACATTAAGTTAATTTCACCAACAGGGTTTGTTAAGAATACTATTATTGGACAATTAAAAACTTGAAGCATCATATAGGATATATAATAGGAGCACTCGGTAAATTCAGCTCAATAGTTCACTTCTTTGTATTATTTAAGCAACAGGAAAAAAAATATTAAAAATAGAATTACAAGATGAGGGTATTGGGCGGCTATTCAAAACATATCTTATAAGATTTTGTGACCCAATAAATTCTTTAAAAGTGTTTGGTAATTTTTTTTTTCTGAAAAAAAGAAGAAAAAGGTCTTATAAGTTCTCAAAATAAGATGTTAGAAGCTTTATAAACTCTTTTTAAAAAAAAGTGTTGAATCCCACTTTATTTTCAAAATAAGATTTTATTTCAACAATCTTCTTTCACTTTAGCCATTTAATTACGAATTGCAGATATCTTTAAAAAAATTCATTTTATTTTATCTAAACACTTCAATCACTTATATTTTTTTAATAAAATCTAACATCTTATAATATGTTAAAAGATTTTTTAACTAAGCTTCGCCAAACACCTCTAATTAAGAGAGCATAGTGGTGCACACCTTCAGTAGGATCTGTGACGGGCCTGGTGGCGTTTCTCCGTGCCTGTGCTTCGGCCACCCCAACTACACCGACGGCTAAAACCATTAAAATCCCGAAAACACGGAGCCTTTGCAGTGGCGCCACCTTCGTTTCTTTCATGATCATGATGAACGACATTTAAATGTATGCTCCGCGCGAGTTCTTCAAAGATCACGATGAAAATGAGTGGTCTAAACAAACAGAGAATAATAAAAGAATAAGATATATAATTGCTGGAGGCCTTGACGAAGTAAAAACTAGCTAGGTACTCCATCAGCTAATATTTTCACTTTCCGTTTTTAGTACTTTCTTTGTCATCATTGAAGGATACAGACATGTACAGTCGTCGTTTTCAGCTGCAGATGCAAACGCCCACTTGACTAGGTAATTTATTTGTTCATTCATTTATTGCAAAAATGGATTTATCAGGTCAAATCTTTGGTCGCTTTTATTGTGCTCTGAATTACAACATTTGTCCTATTCAAAAATTCGTATCCCACCAAATCAACCAATAATTCCTGGAAAATCTATTTAAATTGAGGTACTGAAATACTGTTGAATCATTCTCGAACCTCCAAGAGAGTGACGACAAAGTTTTGGTTTCGGCTCATAATTCAACATCTTCGACATCAAACGTTCCTCTTGCAGGGTTTTGAGTCACAGGTTGATACGAACAAATTGGAAGCTTTAGAGGCAAAACTAGGCAGATCTGCTTGTCACACTCATTGTTCGTGAAAATATTACCGTAAATGTACGGTATCAATTTTAATATAGTAATAAAAATTGGGTTGTCGTATCCGCAGAGAATGATAATTAAATAAACATTAAGTATTGTAATTAAAATAGCTTAACTTTATCTAGAAATTGAATAATGAGTTTTATGTTTTTTAAATAATAAATAACAAAAATACAATTTAACACAAAGTTTGAGAAATTTGTTGGCTTGAGCAATTTTCAAATATGCAATAATAAAGAAATTCTTGAGGAATGATTCACTTAATCATATCTTATATTTTTCAACCCAATCTATCAATTATTCATTAGTGATTTATAAATCATGAAATCCGAAAATAATCAATCGTATCTCTCGATTAGTGAATGATTTAAAGATCTAAATTGGATTTCAATATCTCTATAAAAATCACAAACAAAGTCTTAAAGGGATCAATGAATTCATACAAAAGATTTCAAAGAAATCGTACGTTTCTCAACTATATGAAATTCTAAGTTATACTATTTTTAGGCCATGTATCCAATTAATTCTCTCGAATGATAATTGTATACACCAAATAATCCAAATTATTGATCAAGTAATTTAGAAGGAATTAAAACAAACAGTATATATAAATCAACTACTGAAACATGATAGATTAAAGCATCAAAATATAAGATTCGATTAAGTTACATCATCCTCTAGAAATAGAAATTTAGCTCATGATGATATCCATAAAATTTAATAACAAATAATCAAATATGTTCTACCACAATTTACAGAGCAAGAATTAAAAAGAGAGAGTAAAAAGAAACTTGTGTGTATCCGGATTGGAAGATTTCTCAAGCTTCCTGTTGTGCTCCTGCTCCTTGATATCCTTCCTATCAATTGTTGCTGAGCAAATGTGCAGAAATGTGCAAATCGTAGAAAAACAAAAACTATAAAAACTGAAAGAAAGATTGCTGAGAACTGAAGGTATTCTCAGTTGTAGCGAGGTATGTAATCTGCTGAAACTTCACGGGTATTTTTTCTTCTATCGTTTGGACATTTCCGTTGTCCATTATCAGATATTTCCATTAACTTCCTCTTTTGATGTGTACTCTTGTGTCTTCTTCTTCTCTTTCGGCTGGATAATATTTCTCTGGTGTTAAATAATCTTTTCGTGGTTTCTCGTCGTGTAAAGTTGAATTATTGCTAAAGGATGTTTGATAGGTACCACAGTATGCGTTGAATGTATTGCGGTAGAAAGCAGATGAAATTGGGGTTGAAACCCAGCACAGAACATTGCACCACGGTACAAAGTAAAAATTAGTTGTGTACCACAGTAGGTATATCATGTACCGTGGTACAGTAGAAATTTTGAAGATGTATCGCAGTAAGGTATCATGTACCACGGTATGTGTGTTTTTTTATATTTTCTACCGTGGTACACATCCTTGTATCGCGATACAAGCTTGTTGTGTGTCGCGGTATCCGTTCCAACGTTGTTTCTTGATTTTTCTTCAGTTCTTAGCGCAATATGACTTTGTGTATCGCGGTATGGCTCATTTTCACCATTTTTCATCCGTTTTCTTGATTCTTCGATACCTGACTACCTATTACAACTCGATATACAACTTCAACAATAATTTCGACTCAATCTACTAAAAAACAATACAATTTCTCAGTTTAGGATACCTAATTGTGGAAATGGGTCAAAATGGCCCTTTCTAAAATATAAAAATGAAAACTAGCCATCTTTTGTAAACACATCTTTTTTAGCCATTTTGGACAAGCAAATGGCATTCATACCCTTCTAGCATGTTTGTTTGATATTTGGTTTATTTCACTCTCTTTCACTTATCCCTATGTATCCTCTTTACTCTTTCTTTCAAGTTTTTTTTTTAAATCGAATCTGTATTTTTTATTTTTAAATATGCAATATGAGTGTTGAATTATAGATATCGGAAAGAGAATTAATTTGATATATTATACATGTAAAACGGATTTAAAACGAAAAAAGTTATTTGAATTCAAAAATTTTGGAGAAAAATAAAATAACTGGGTTATATAAGTGAGGGAGCTGAATGTCGAGTTACACTGTAACTTGACACTGTACTGTAACTCGACATCGAGTTACAATAACACGAGGTCGATTTACAGTACAGTGTCAAGTTATAGTAACTCGATGCCAAGTTAGAGGGATGTATGTCTTTGTGCAGTTAAATAGACTTAAGGACAAATTGGATTTTTCACACCCCAAAATGGCTAAAAAAATATGTGTTTGAAAAAGATGGCTAAAAAATATTTTGGTTTGATGGGAATGGCTTAAAAAAAACCACTGTATCTAATTTGTTGGTAAAAATCCAACCTAACACTCATCTAACTATTCAATAGTTATAAGGGCTATGATAGTTGCGGCTCGAAGATCTTGGTGCGACGTTCCATAGGCTCCATAAAAATCTTAATCTAACTTATCGGACCACCAGGATGATATTCACGCACCCACTAGTGCTGAACAAGCATATGCCAATGTTGTTCGAAAATCCTCTAGAAATATAGGTCTTCCATTGAAATTGCGTCTTTAAGTCACTTTTTGTTGTTTTTTTAATATGAACTTGTGCTTTATTTTCCTATTTCGCTTTTACTAATAAATTGGTGGAGTATAACCATTTCTTATTAAACCCTAAACCCTAAAATAAATTGGTGGGGTTTAGCCATTCCTTTTCCTCAGTTATCAAAAACACTTGAGTTGCTGAAATTTAACAAGAAATGGAACTGCTAAGTTTGGACAGTATCAATAGGGATTGTAATAGAGTGGACGGGTACTTGAAGACTCATACCTGCCCTTCCTATTCCACAGGCAGCGGGTGACACGTCACGGGTCAAGGGGTGGGACAAGGCCGTAGGGCGGGATGGGACGCGATCCGTGTAGGATAAAAAATTTATTATTATATCATAAAAGACAATAATTTAAATTAAAAGAAACAAGAAAAAAGAAAAATAAATGAATTTAGACTTGCAATATATTTATAAGCATATTTATAAGTTTTCCTCATCTTGCATTTTTTTTATTAATACAATTATTAATAAAAATTGACATTATCAATGTATATATGGTAGATATAATATTAAGTACATAATAACTACATTAGTCATATATATTGTATATGTAAAATATATTAAAAAAATAAAAATGTTAGATGGGGTGAAGCGGGCAGGTTCCTGCAGTGCAAAAGTGATACACATGCATGCTCTTGCCCCATTGTGGGTCACACGGAAAGACAACCCAAACGACAAACGCGATGGCCCAAGGAGGGTAGAGCCAAAATTGTCATCCCTAAGTCTGAATATTTGTCCTTATTAACTATGATTACTTCATGAAAATAAATATCTTTAACTTTAAACCCTTAAATAATTTCATGGATAAATATATTTTATTGAGGTAAATACTAATAAAATTTATTTTTCTACGAGTACAAAATAGAAAAAAGAGAATTGTATTTATATATATTTAATTTTTCTGAAAATTGATGGCAGAGTGAAATTGTGCAAAGTTTAGATAGAAAAGTGAAAATGTTAACAAAGTTCAGATGTCAAAATGTAAAAACTTTGTTTAGATTTAGGCAAAGACGATGTTGTCCTTACGTGGAGGGCATGACGACCGCTATATAGCAAAGTGCAAAACTTGTGGAGTTTGTATGGTAAAACATAACATAAATTAGTTCATATATATGGTAAAATACCAAAAACGTCCATAATTTAGGATGTTTAGTATAATTTCCTCTTGACTATGATTACTTCGCCAAAATAAATATATTGAAGTCCTACAGTATATCATATCACAACCCAAACAGTAGCACCCCAAAGGCAGAACTAATAACATAAGCAGTGAAATTGAAACTACAATGCAGATCATGTTTTTCAAAACTATTAATTTATCATTTTCTGTATTCATCAGCGCCCAGCAGAGTAGTGGCCCGTGGGGAGTATTTAGGCTATTGAGATGGTTGCCTAGGGCCCCACGGCTGTATAGGCCTCCAATTAAAGTCAGTCATGTATTTAGCTACTTATGAAATTGAAAATCTTGAATTTGTATTAGGAATGATATTTGGTATGATATATTATTTATTGTTAATTCCATTAGTAAGACCATGGGCGTAGCCAAGATTTTCGGCCAGTGCGATCAGAATTTTTTCATTTTGGTAGGACGAATATCGGGCCAATATTTGAAGAAAAAAATAGAAAAATAAGACAAATATGAAGGTGATACCTTACAATAATTCTTTGTGGGTTTTCATAATCTCCATTTATTGTTCTCTAGAATGAATTTTTGGATTAGTGACTTATCTAAAAACATATTCTAAATTAACCACCGAACAATTATTATTATTATGGAATAGACTTATATACAATAAATCATTGAAAAAATACTTCAAAAAAATTGTTCATTATCAAGTTTGGAATATATATTTATGTACAAAACAACAAGTCAATTATTTATATATCCACTAATATACTTTAATCTGAACGAGGTAATTCTTAATATTTTGAGCCAAAACAAGTAAGGTTTATTGGCTTTTTAAATTTAACTCAATATTTTTCATATGAACTAAACCTTTGGTTGAATTTCCAGTGCGGTTCATCTCAAATTTACGAGGATCACTCCGAGATCGAGTGCGGTCCGTCAACCGCACTCGTCCTAGGATAACTTCGTCCATTAGTAAGACCCTGCAGTACGAAGATATATCATATTGATGTTACTATGGATCATTAAAGAGAGCTTATTGCTTATAAAAAGAGGATATGATTTTGCATCTGCATTAGACTCCACGACAAAAATACTATTAAAATGGATAAAACCTGAATTTCATGAAAAACATAGAATTCGTAGGAAAAGAAATTTTGATGAAAATTTTAGTGAAGAGATCATACATTCTGCTGAGGAGTCTTTTCATAATGATTATTTTTGGTATTAGAAATATTTAAAATATAGAACCATATTAATTAGTTTTCTATTTGAAGCCCAAAAGTTTAATACTTTGGATGATGATGAATTGAAAAAATAATTGTATTATTAATACTTCTTAAGTTTCAGTGAGCATATTGATATTGATGATCATGATTTATTTTCACAACTGAATGTATTGAAACAAGTACTAATAAAAGAAATTAATGCTCCAATAGACCTATTAAACTATATCATAAGATTATATTATTTTTCAAATACATGCAATGCTTACAGGATATTACTGATGATACTTGTGACTATTGCTACTTCCGAAAGAAGTTTTTCAAAATTAAAATTAATTAAATCTAAAGTGAGATCAAGTATGTTACAATATATATTGAATTAGACTAGCTATATTATCTTTTTAGAGTGAAATATTTAAATTGTTTGATTATAAACTCTGACAAGTTATTTTGCAGCTCGAAAAGCTAAAAAATTAAAATGAGCATTAATGATACATTAAACTAGGCCCCTTCTAAAATTCGCCTAAGGCCTCAAAATCTCTAGACACGCTGCTGATAATCAGAAACATGAATCAGTGAATAGTTCGGAGGTGTCGTCATAGTTGTACTCAACAATGCATTGTAGGTACTTTGATCAGTTGTTCAAATTGGATTATGATCCGTGTCCATCTCAAATGTGCTTATATCACTGAAGTTCCATGCATTCAGTCAAGTATACAGGCCTCGTAGTGACAATGGGAGCCTCAGCGTCTTCAGAAAGCATTGCCATAATTACACGGGACATGGACGGTGGAACTATTGAGGATGTTTGGTTGCACAAAGTGATACTCCTATCAGTCTTCGTACCTCATCCTCATTGAACTTGGATAAAATTGGATCCACCAACTTCATATTCTGCTTATTTTCATGACAATTCCAGGCCAGAAGGATAAAATTATACGTAAATTATGGGAGTGTTTGCAAATATTTAAAAAAAAATGTTTGTCAGCTTATGGCTGGGAAAAAAAAATACTTTTTAGTGTTTTCAAATGTCAACTTCTTATGTATAATTTAATCAGATTTTTAAAATTAGGGCATCTAAAAGTATGGCAGTGTCATTTCATGACTTTTATTTTTATACTTTACAAAATAAGGCACTAATTTAAAAAATATGGCACATTAAGGACAAAAATCTACATAAATAAAGAATTAGCCAGAATTTGATGAAGTAGATGCCGCATCATCACCCTTAATTGGAAATTTTCAATTTTCTGGTGGAATTTGTAATGTGGATTGGATGTTGTATCTTACTGTTGATTGATTGCCAATGATGGAAAAGTTACAACCACAACGTCACCATAATTTATGATTTTGAGAAATCAGTTATTCTAGAAGAAAGTAAAGTGGATACAGACAGTCCCTTGCAAATAAGTAATAAATCATGTTCAGTGACATTACACAATGTATAGAGATGAGACTGTTGTAAATTTTAATTTGGACTAAGATATGTTAATTAAATATGCATAGTTGTGTGAAGGTAAAATCCAATTATGGTGATCCACTAATGTTTTAAATTTGGATTAAAAAATATCAAATTATCATGGGATTAAATGTGTAGATACTATTAGAAGATTTACAATTAGTTGAGAGACCAAATTGTAAATCAAGGGGATACTTATCTACAAGCGTTTATGATCCCCAAGACAATGGTTCTTAATCCAGATAACTTATGTATTCTCTTTACACAACGTGTTACGAATTACAGAGAAAACTTTAAGGCAGAACCGTTTGTTTTGGAAAATCAGAAACCATATCAGGCTATTCAGATTCAACTATGGAATCAAGTACGCTTCCGTGTTTAAGATTAATCTCTTTCTACTCTCAGATTATCATGGTAGATTCATTGAAGCATGCTTTTGTGAAATCTTTTTGAATTAAAGCTTGTCCTATTTGTGATTTTGGTTCCTAACAAGTGGTATCCGAGCCACTCTACTCATGATTCTCTGAGAATTACGAAAAATTTCGAGGTAATTTTATGGTTCTTCGTGAAATAAAATTAGGGTTTTCAAAAAAATTTGATGGTTAATTCAAGATATTCCTGATTGGGTTTTGTATTATTGTGTACGGAGTATATATATGTTTGCGATTTTCATGTATCTTCATGAGATTCCAGAAATCTTGTGTGATATTACAATTTCGGTAAACTCGACATAATTTAGAACGCATTTATTCTGAAGTCAAATTCTGGTGAAATGGATATTCATCTACTTTTGTGGATTACGGTAAATAAATATATTAAGAGTTAGTGTGATTCTTGTGAAATCCACTTATATATTTTAAAGTGAGAATTTAGCATAGTTTTATTGCCACAATTGCAAGATCACAGGGTTTTGCCTGCCACTATGCAAAAGTGTTGTGGAGAAACAATAATGATATTGTTGTTTTCTTGTGAATTTAAATGATAGGCTTAATTGCAGAAAATATCCTGTAACTTGGGATAAATTGCATTTTTGGACTTTTATTATTGGGTTTGCAAAATATGCCCTGTATGTTTTTCAAGTTTTGCAAAATATGCCCTGTAAGTTTATAACGTTCTGCAAAATTGGTCCTATAAGTTTTATACTGAAACAATTGGTGTCCTATAAGTCTTGAGTTGATGCAAGATTGGTCTAGCGGAATAAGTGCATATTTTAATAATACCAATTATACCCTTATTCATAGATATGACTGATTTGACTAAGTGTCTTGCTTAAAATGGTATCGAGCCAGGTTTATTAAGAACTTTTGGTTATATTTATTATATTCATGTAATTAACAATTGGTGAGAGAATTTCTCGAGAATATGAATCCGAACCGATGTTCGAGATGTACCCTTACAGGACATATCGTCAAATATTGACGATGTATGCACAAGAACACCTTGACCAGGTTTCATATTGGGAATACCAACATGAAGAAAAAAACAGGCATGAGCCGACGGGAAAACCTTAAGGCAATGCAAAATGCAGCGAGAATATTATAGGCGATTCCGGATGCTTAACTGGACTTATATGTTCACTTGATGAACCTTCAAAAAAGCGGTTCATGAAAATTCCCCATCGAGAACAATGATTCACGATGGAGTACCGAGTAGAGAACGAGATACTTACGAGACAAATCTAAGTTCTCCGAAGATCTTAGAGAAGTCCGAGGAAGGCGGTGCGAGAATTATGGCAACCGCCATATTCATCTACCAAAGACAAGTTCATCGAGATCGAACCAGATGGAGACGATGGTGAAATATCGAAGAAACTATTGAACTCCTTCATGATATTGAAACGAGTCAAGAAACGGAGGGCGGATCAAGTTCTTAGGAGGAAAGAACGTATAGATTTCGGAATAGTACCTATTTACACCAAAAAGGGAAACCAACCGAAGTTATACGAAAGATGATGAGATGAGAGAAGCTCATTGCTCTAATCAAAGGAAAATCCATCAAAAATTAAAAAGATGGATATGGAAAAGATGAATCTTAAAGATCTACACGACCCAGCGAGAATCCTTGGCGGGATTGGGTATTGTAGATTTAAAGATGACGCAGGTGATGGATCGGCTTTGGTTACCTATGACCCACAAGGTAGAGCAATTCCACCACAACCACCAATTAATTCTAACGTCGAAGAAAGCACGGGTTCGAATCATGGGGCTCGGGACGAGAGGATGCCCACGCCGGGATTTCACTGGCGGGAGTGATCCACTTTCGGGGACAGGAGGTTGAAACCCTCTTGCGGGAACTCGACAACCTAGGAAGGCGAATGTTTATCGACGCCTTATGGAAGATCGCACCTCGACCCAATACATCCATATGGGTTGATGTTAAATCTGGACATCCCAGATTTTAAAAATAGAGAAGTTCTCATTGATGAATGGGCTTGACTATGAGAATTTCAAATGAGAACCTCGATCTTACAAAGGATTCATTCATTTTACTCCTTGAAATGAGTCTTGAAGGATCGGTGAAGATTGCAGGATATGACCGATGCTAGTACGAAGGTTCGATCACATCAAAGGAATCACTTAAAGGAATTGTCGATGGTATGGCAAAACTATTCAAAATCCAGTTCATCGGCACGAGAGTTATTTCGAGGATTAGAGGATGAAAAAAGAAAGAGATATAAACAAGCCCTCTATAGCCTTGAGTTATATGATATTTGTCATATTGACGAATATATCAAGTTGTTCACCGAATATCGGTGGAAATCCAAGATTGAAGAAAAGAAGCTATGACTATTCTTTGCAAGATTCCGAGTCCCTCGGAGAGAAATGCTTATCGGGGAATACAAGGATGGAGTGAAGTAGAAATTGTGGCGAGAAAAATGTCTTTCCTAAAGGCCAAGTTATCGAATGGTGCTACCAAGCGCTCTGACGGGAATTACAAGAGATTAAGAGGAATTAACAAGCGGTTCCTCTATATTGCGTGGATAATGACATCCCAACAATTGTGGGAGGTCAGCAAAGCGACACAAAAGGAAGAAGGAGCGAAGCCATCCATACCGCCGAGGAAGCGGCAAAAAAAGCGAGGTCTTCATGGAGACCTAGAAGGTTAGTCAAAACAAAAGGCCCAGAAGTTATAAATCGGGGCAAAGACTAGCACAGCAAGGGGTAGAGCCTCATCATCGAGGTTCTAATCAAGCAAGTACGTGAGAAATCCCAGGAGAAGAACTTTCGGGCGTGCTCACACGAGCAAATGAAAGCTTCAAAGACTGTAATTGCTTTGGACATGCGAGCAAGAGGGCATATCTCAGCGGATTGCCCCAGGACAATCAAAAATGAGGAGTCGACAGTTCGAGGCCACACGAGAAATCGAGGAAGGCATGTCTATTATCGAGGATCTTATACAGTGTATCAATTTGAGGATATACCCTCGGATGAGAGCATCTATGAAGAAGAGATCTATTCTCGATGATGGAAGTGACTCATTTAATCAGTGAAGAAGAAATTCTTCGAGACGATCGAGGAGGATATGTCAGGATTCCTCTCTCACACGACGGTTTCTCATAAAACTCTTATGAGAATCATGAAGGAAGAACCAAAGCTTCAAGTCTATGATGGATTTACAATCGGAGCTATGGAAAAAGCATTGGATAAGATTGGGTTTCGTAGAAGAAAACACCAAATTATTCATAGGGTAACAATAGGAGAATTTGCCATTCTCGATGGAGTTTACCAAGAACTGATCGAGATGCGGTTGGTCCCTATTAGAGAAATACGGAGATCAAAAGCGAGTTAAAAGAGAAGTTGCAAATACACTCTCATGGATTCACATTGGAGCCATAAGAGTCATTATTAAGGCAACATTCAAGGAAGGAATAGATTCGCCACTCAATCTTGCTATTTTTGACAAAGCGAATCTCACATCTCAAGGATTCATGCCTTGGAGTCATTCTGAGAAATTAGTATGCGGGAAAATTAGCATTTAATGTCTATCCGAGAATTGCATACAATTTGGGAGATCGAGATTTTAATAGAGTCCTAACCCTTCATCAAGATTTCAAAAGAGTCGATTTGATGAAAGAAGGGAACATACCCTACTCGATCACATACAAGATTTCATATGCTCTCTCGAATACCCATCATTCGAAGTATTCTTGAGAAAGGAATTTATTGAAGTCCCAAGAATCTTTGAGGACTTTGCGGGTGGTTCTACCGAGAAATCATTGAATCTCCAACTATAAAAGAGATTGATATGATAATTCAAGATCAACAGATCTTCAACAAAAGTGAAGTCTCGAGTTGAGCCCAAAAGGATGTCTTTCGGCGGGACGAGAATGGTGAGTAGCGGCCGTTGGGAAGAAAGCGAGACCAAGTACGATTCAACGCATCCCGATGTTTTTAAAACAACAAGAGAGCTGAAATGTCGAGAAGGATGGCGAGAGGTTGAAGTAATATTCGACATCCCTCAAAAGGACAATATTTTTCCTTGTGATGTTCTCAGTATTATCTCCAACAACCTATAGTTGGAAGGTATCAAGGAAACATGAAGATAGGTGAAATTGAGCTAACTATCTCGGGAGTAGCGGGGGAAAATCTCGGAGCAATTAATCTTGGGAATTGAATTTCTTGAGGATCATAAACCTTGGGAAAGACTACAAGAAGGAATGGAATTCACAGTGGGCGATAAAAGATACTGAGAATCGGATGACCACTAGTCCATTCTCCATATACATTTCTATCGGAATGTTGTTATATTGAATATAAGGCCGAAGTATTTGTTTGCCTATATTGATTAGTGCGAGAATATGTCTTGCAAAGCGGATGTTTTTCTAAAGAAATTGGAGAAGATTTTGCTATTGCGGAAGAGATTTCTCTAAAAGGATTCTTATCCTTAACAAGGGAATTAAACAAGCGAGAAATCATGATCGGAGGCGCGGGCGGTACCCCGTGGTACAAAGTGAAGATGCCACCAATCTATTTCCATGATACAGTGCGAGATGTTTTTCTCGGAAACAATTTCCTACAAATATTCAAGCGATTCACACGGAGAATGAGACAAGAAGACTTATTTTCACAACATTATGTGATCATAAGATCATTGTCCAAAGCGATTGCGGGAAGCATTTCTGAGAAAAATGCCTATTAATTTTCACGGCAAGCGTGGTGATGAAGCCAAACTTCGCAATCCAAAAATGGCGGATCGAAGGAAATTTGGTGAAGCTTTATTATCCTATAGACAATTTGGTTCCATTCAAAAGGATCGGAAGATATGGGATAATAACTTGTACTCATTCAGTACAAGAAGAAGAGTAACTCGAGAAGCCATTGCGAGAATTATGGATGAGTCTAATGGAGAGTCCGCAGAGTGACGTGACCCTGGAGGAACAAATATCACTCGAGGACATCAAGAAGAAAATCCAAAGGAATTACAATGAAGATCCTTTGGCATGGTGGGATAAGAATGAACTCAAAGCATCCTTAAAGGTTAAACCTGGAAAGGAGTACGAGTTCGTAAGATTCAAACCAATCCTTATGAACCGGGAGGATCGTGAGGATATGCGAGAAGATACTTAAGGAACATCTTGACCTTAAGTTAATTTCACCAGGAGTTTCTCCATACGTGATCCAGGATTCTTAGTCGGAAACCATGGAGAAATCAAAAGAGGAAAGCAAGACTTGTTATCAATTACAAGGGGATTAATAACATTTTGGAGTTCGACGGATACTATATCCCAAGTCGAGAACATCACAGTTAATCGCATCAAAGGTGCCAAGATATTCTCAAAGTTCGATTGCAAGTCCGGATTCTACCGATTAAGATGGAGGAAGAAAGTAAGAAGTTCTGACTTTCTCTACACCACGGGGACACTATATTTGGAACGTGATGCCTATGGGATTGGCTAACGCACCCAAAATATATCAAAGAAAGATGGATAATCTCTTCAAAGATTATTTCGAGTTTCATGTTTGTATATATTAATGACATTCTTATCGCATCAAAAAACATGAAGGAGCATCTCAAACATTTGGAGATATTTTCAAATGTTTGTCACAAAAAGGATTAGTGCTTTCGGAGAAGAAGGCGATAATTGCAACAAGGCATTGAATTCCTCGGAATTGAAATCGATGAATTTGGAATTATTTTGAGAATCATATTGTGGAAAAGATACAGGATTTCGGATACACTTTGAAAGACAAGAAGCGACTTGAGTTTTCTTGGAGTTGTTAATTTTCTTTGGGATGATCATTAACAATCGGCATATTACGGGAAGGTGTTTAGCCCATTGCTTAAAAAGATGCGATATTCAAATGGGAAGATGAACATCGAAGGAATTAAGCAACTTAAAGAAGTTTGTAAAAAGCTTCCAAAGCTTGCGATTCCCAAGACGAGGACGAATCGGTTCTTTACACGGATGCCGGTGATGATTGGTGGGCGGATTCTTACGAAAGTCACACCAAATGAGGAAGTGCCATGCAGAATCTGCGGTTTATTCACCCCTAGTGAAGCAACTCGGTGGCATATTAAC
The DNA here is from genome assembly GCA_016081115.2 of Rehmannia glutinosa. NCBI lineage: Eukaryota > Viridiplantae > Streptophyta > Magnoliopsida > Lamiales > Orobanchaceae > Rehmannia > Rehmannia glutinosa. The sequence continues at coordinate 497,072 of JABTTQ020002439.1, forward strand.
GAGAAAGAATTCTTTGCGATAAATGCTTTTAAAAAATGGCCTCTATTTTTCTTGGCTAAAAAGTTTACTTTAAAAATTGATAATTCAAGTGTCAAAGCTTTTCGAAAAATAAAATTGAATCAAAACTAGAAAAGGCTCGATTACTTATATGGCAAGCTGAATGTCAATATTATGATTATGATATTGTCATTATAAAATCTCATGAAAATATTATTGCGATTTCTTGACACGAAATGGAAGGATCGTTGCGATGAGGTCCTTAACGAGTAAGACATCTCGGGAAAACCTGGAGAGTCTAGAAGCGAGATTTTGGGGCGTTATGTCTCAATGCGAGGAATTCTTGGGCGACTTCAATAGGCTGACCGAAATTCGTTTCTAGTCAAATACGAGCATGCCGATTCGCTCGAGGACAATTGTTCTTAGCGCGGGCTATCTTCCGGCCGCATCTCTCTGCGGTGCAAAAAGGGGCCGAGAGAGTATGGGGCTCTAACCCGGAGGTTATGGATTCAAGTACCATAATCACAAGTGTTGCGGGTGATGCATCCTTGAAGGTGTACAAAGCGCAGCGAATGTTGAAGCTCCGGTGTCACAACCCGAGTCTTCAAGTGAACCCAACACCTGCGGGGTAAAAGAGGAGAGTTGAATCTTAGGCCACAGACAGGCAAATCTAAGGTTCAAACTGACGAGATTAAGATTTCTCCTATACAGGTATATCGGCGGCAATGGGAGAAACTAGTTACAAGACAAGGTATTAACCCGTAGAAAAACGTGGTTGATATCTCGGCAAGTATCCCGAGTTTGGATGAGACCAGGAAGTCATCCAAATGAAGACGGGAATGGTATACTAGCTTCAATTTATACCGTGTCACCAGGATTCCCGAGAAATTTCAAAATTACCGAAATGGATTGGGGAAGCGATTTACGAGACTTGGGACAATAATCCACACTTGGCCGAGAGGAGATATTTTGGAAGCTGTATTTTATCGGTGCGGCTCTGAACCAGCGAAGAAAGGCTTTAATGAAGCTTTTCATTTCATCAAGCTAAGAAGACCGGATGGAAATGCTTTAAAATACATTAAAGCGGCTTAACCAGGAAGAAGTACCGGTGTTAGTAGGAGCAATTTCGAAGATGAAGCTTCTACACGACGAGCATGGGGTCTTTGGGTTTGTCTAACGAGAAATGGACAAAGTCAAATATCCATTTAAGTTTTTCTAGAATTCAAAGAACCGATCTTTCTTCTGAATTCAATGATTGGATCAACAACGATTTGCGGAGGAGCTTTTCGAGACGAAGAGAAGAATTCTCTGGGAGAACAAGATTCGGCAAGCAAAGAAACTTACCGGAAATTCGTAACATGACGCATGTTGGCCGTTGGATCGACAGGATCATCAAGCATGCCCCGAACGAGAAGGAACCCGAGTTTGGGAAAGGATTCCGACGCAAACCTGGCCGACAAGATCATGCGGTGGAAAGGATAATGGCCCGACTCACAAGACGCGTTATCCTCGGGGACCACGTAAACCAAATTTTTAAAAGATTCCCGACAAACATCACATGGGCTGAGTCACGCGGGAGAAAAAAAAACCATTTGGCGAGGCAATAATGTGGGATATAGCGTAAGCAGTGACGTCATATATATCGCAAGATTTGAAGTCCGCCTTTGAAGTCCGGACTTACCTCTATAAAATGCAGGATTTGAAGGAAGGCGAGGACATCGAGCATTTTCCTTAGTTTTCTTATAATAAAATCCGAGTGGAAAATTTGTAATATTTTGAGTGTTTTAGTTTTAAGTTTTATGTATTTACGAGTGAAAGCCTCATCTATGAGAGGCTAAACGATGATTCTCCTCCCAAAAGGAGATTACTAATGTAATAAATATTTCAATAAGTTCTTAATAAAAAAGGGCTTTTTGCTTCAACATGTCTTCATAATGTTCCATTAATTCATCTGTTTAAGAATTACTTATAAGCCTGGAGTAGGAAATGAACCAAGGTTGTCTTTGAAGGAGTTGGATAACTTGAGATCATCTTCCCCGAGGGTGAGGTTGAGCAGGTGAGGAGCATTCGTCAAACGATCGGGGGCGATGAATTTTCCAACAAGTGGTGTTGTGAGCCATTTCACCGGTCTTTGTTTGGTCAAAGAAGGTATGACTTTTAAGGGATTTATTAATTTTACGGAAGCATGTTGGGCCTGATATGGTCGTGATGGACTATATCTGTTTTATCAAAACCTTAGTCTGAAATCGAATTTATTTAGAATTATGAAGCATTTACAGAAGAATGTCCTATTGAGTTTATAGGCTGGAAACCTGACATGATCCACTTAAAACCTCTGAATAGAGACTGGATCTAAGTAGGTGTAACAACGCCACGAATGAAATAGGTGTCAGAAAATGTAAATCTTCATAATCTATGAAATTTGAGTTTATTGAAAATAGCTATGATATGAAAGGATTGAAATTGCTAATTCTCGAAAGTTATAGGCTATAATTGCTACCTTTGGAAAGATAATGGACCAAAACTGCTATTTGGTTATAAGGGCAAAATTGTCCAGGGCATAAATTGCAACTTTAATAGTTAAAGGGCAAAAATGCAAAATGGCCTAAGTTATAGGGCATATTTTGCTATTAAGCCTAAATGATAATCACGTGACTTCGTGTGGGATTCGTTGTGGCTTGTTCAATTACTTAATTAATGTATTTCTTGTTTTGACTCATCCGGAGAAACAACAAAGTAGACTTTTTCAGCGTCATCGTAGATGCAACACCAATGCCTGCACACGAAGGGGAAATGGCTCCATCGAAGAAAATACAAGGACCTATTGGCTTACGAGTAAGGAGGCAACTACAAGTGAAGTCTAAGAGTGTCTTTCCGGCCAACAATGTGCCATAGAATATTCCACGAGTTTATTATTTGCAGAGAGGACGATCAACTTGGGGTCTGGAGAAAAATTCTCAAATTTCTTCTTATTCCTGAAAAACCAAATTAAATCACAAATCACATCACATATTTCGCACCACTCTTTCTTAAATTCCAGAATAATTTTTTTGAGTCATAGAGTGAATGACGGATGTGCACGGACCTCCCCAAAAGGCAATTTGGCTTAGTTTATGATTTTTTATTGAATCATCGTGGTTCTATTATGAATCTGAGGGGTCTCAAAGGGGCGCGGAAACACATAAGAACTCTTGAATGGAAATGTCCCAAAAATAACGAGATATATGGAAAGGCAGGTCCGATTACGCCTATTCCTAATCTTAAATGGAATGGAAGAATTTTGTTCGTAGGAACAAAAAGAAGCAGATTTACAAAGTTCATAATCAAATCCCATAACCCTGCAAGTTTCCGTAAATCAATATTTTCACATGTAAAAAAGATATGAGAGGCACTTGAGGAGGAAGACCTACAGAAAGAACAATTAGAAGAGTCGATTAGGTTGCGAATCTGGAGAAATTTAGTTGTGGAAATTGAACCTGTGGTGCAGTGCCAGAAAAATAGTTGGGTACGATGAGGAACACGGAGTTTCCAAATTCATTTCCAGACAGGGATCGGGGATGATCTAATTGATGCTTAGGCGTGCAAGAATGAAGAACTAATATCTGACTAGAGAATAGCATGATATGCAGTTCATAATGAGAATTTACCATTTTTGGGGAAGTGCCAACTCCAAAAATCATTAGAATTACTGGTGTTAACATGAAGAGAAAGGATTGCAAATGATTCCTCATGATAGAAGAGTGCAAGGACAAGATTTGCTTTCCAAATACCCAAATCATAGTCAATAAGATCAGCCACCTTGTGAAAAGATGAATAGCTTTGGCTTAGCCATAACGAGATCAATCACTCAGTCTTCGCTACAGAAGATGCCTACTGGTTGTTATGCCAATAGCAGCGCCGGGCAGCTAAGTTGGTATGGAAGAATTGCTGCGCAGTGGAATTTCACTTTTTGCGTTTTATATAGATACAAAATCTATCCACTCGAAAGGACAGACTGCTCCTTAGGTGTGTGAGTGAGGAAAGTGAAGGTAATTGGTTGGGAATAAAATAGAGTTACCACCATAGCTTGCAAACCTGTCGGCTATTTCTGGCGCCGATGCTGGTTCAGTGCCCTCCTTTAGAGATAGGGCGCAACAAAAAAAAGTATTCAAAAAAGGCGTTGGAGGATATCTTATAAGAAGCATTCTCTCTGATCTACGTCTTCTCGTCTCTATCTCTAGGGATAGAGGAAGCTACCACTGACTATTATTGCACAGAGACGAAAGGGAATCGGTCAAGCCTAAACCTGTGTGGGGGTAGGGGCGGATGTAGCCAAGTGGATCAAGGCAGTGGATTGTGAATCCACCACCGGTTTTTAAGGGCATGGAATTCAATCCTATCTCAATATATACTCCTCCAAGGCCTGAGGGTGGATTGAATCCAATCCCATCCATCATAGGCGTTTGAATCAATCATCTTCAATAAGACCAATGAGCGGGGACAAAGAATCACGAGATTGGACCCACCTTCATAGCCTGATTAATGCGCTTTAAAAGCGCACTTCTATGGAAAAGAAAGAGTTGATATGCTACTTGAATAATGGGGAAAGGAAGAAGACGAGGACACTCCCACAACAACCAGCAGTTTGCCCTCTAATAGAGGGTGCTACGGAAGAAATTAGGCACTGAACTTAGGTTTTGCAGTGCTTATCACTCAGGACGGAGGCGAGACCAGTTGTAGGATGATCGCGAGTGGCGTTCTACTCGATTAGGCTGAGAACCAAGCTCGCTCTCATTACTTATGGATAGACGTGGGTGGAATAATAGGCGAGCCCTACTAGTTCAATAGTATACGGAACTAAAGGAACCACTTGACTAATGAGAGACAAAAAAGATTTTGCTCGTAGGCTCTATAGACTTACTCTCTTCACAACGAGAGGAGTTTGGCTTCGTGATCGAGAAGAGCTTAAATTTAGTGATCGATCTGAGTAGTCGGTGTTAGCTTCTAAGCGCTAATCTTTGAATCAACCTGGATCGGAAGTGCTTCTTTCTTTTTTGCCTATTTACCCGAACCGACATACTTTTTTTATGTTATCTCTTCCTCCTCAAGCGAGGGAGGCTCTGCTTAGAGCCAGCCAACCTTACGAGTGAAAAAAGGCTCTTGGAGCTGCTACAGAAGAGAAAGAGCAGAAGAGCTACGAATAGGATCACTTGGAGCTAGGTGCTTCTCCCGAGAAAGGAATCACTCCTAGGAAAAAAGTGTACCCGCATTAACTCGAGTCTGGTTGTTCCAGGAAGCTAAGATGGCTGCTATCGACGAGCGAAGAGAGAGCAAAAGCAGCTACCTATTCTCCTAAAAGCAGGATAATCTGTTGTCTCCTCCCTTCGATACATTGATGGGTTGAGTGATACGACTGCATTTGAGTTGCATGGGATCCATGGATCCTCCCATATCCAGTCGAGCTACCCAAATTAATGTTTTTACAACATCCAAATTTAAGGCGTTTTATACTCTCAAAAATACTACGCCAAGATCAGGATGGTCGGTATCCTAATTGTGCATTAAAGAGATAAACGTGTGGGAAACATTTAGCTCGATATACTCTAGCCAAAAGAGATGATGGGCAAGTGAGAATTCTCCAGGCTTGTTGGTTAAGTAATGCCAGATTGAAAGCTCATAGATTTCTAAATCCTTGACCACCCGAGGATTTGCTTATGCATAGTTTCTTCCAATTTCTCTAATGGATAGTGTGCTTGTCAAAGTTACTACCCTACAAAAAGCAGCTGAAGCAGCTCGAATTTTGTCAACAAGGCAACCTAGTAGTTTTAACCACATCATGGCATAAGAAGAGATAAATTATATCACTGATTGAATAAGGATCATTATACTTGCTTGAGAAAAATTCTTTTCCTTCCAGCCATTTAATTTAGCCCACACTCTATCAATAATGGATGAAAATTCCTGATTTTTGTTCGCACCAATAACTAACGAAAGACCAAGATATTTTCCATGACTAGAAACTTCAGGGATTTGTAGGATATGAGAAATTGCTGATCGAAGTCCTCTCTATTCAGGCAAAATAAAATCCCGATTTATCACAATTAATACGCTGGCCAGATACCGTTCATATAACTGAATAGCGAATCTGAGAGAGCTGCCTCTTGTGGAGTAATCTGGCTGAAGACAAGAGTGTCATCCGCGAAAAAGAGATGCGAGATGATTGGTGGATGCTTGTTGATTGTTATTCCATGATGTTTTTCGGAGCTTTGGAAATCATATGAAATTAAAGAAAACACTTTGGAACAAATGATAAATAAATATGGTGAGAGGGGGTTGCCTTGTCTAATACCCCGTTGGGGTTGGAGGGAGCCAAATTGTTTACCGTTCAGAAGGAATGAGGAAGAGGGCGTTGTAGGTCCTAAGGGGTGTGAGTAAGGTTTAGAAGGGGGGTTGAATAAACCTCACCAAATTTTCGAGTTTAGTCCTTTTAAAATCATAATAGAGTTAACTCAAACAGCTGTGTCCTTGAGGGATAGCTAAGTTGGTTATTCAGCTGAGTTAGCCACTCAACAGACTCGATAGAGCTTTTGATAGAATAACTCTGCTGTTTAACCTTAACTTTAACTTGGCTGTATTGGTTTTATCAGCGGAAGACTTAACACCCTTGATTTGTTTTAAGTTTGTTTTAACACTTGATTTTTTATCACTTGGTTATTAATCAGTTGGATAGAAAATGTGAGTTTTATCAGCAGATATGATGTAAGTATGCAGAAATGTAAATGTGCTGAAAAAATAAATGACACATATAATTTTTATAGAGGTTCGAAGATGGGGTAATTCTTCTACTCCTCTCTTCTCCAACTCTGGAGGAATCCACTATGTAATAGATCTGTTTACAAAGTGGTCTGATCCCAGAGACAACCTTGATCACACGGTGGCTTCTCTTCGGCTCGGCTTCTTCATAGGGCATTTTGCCTTGCTACTTTGACTCACTTCTCAAGCTCTTGGATTTGATCACGAAACCCTCCAATAACTTGATACTGGTTCGACCTTGAAACTTTCTACAATCCTCCTTGGAAAGTAGACCCCTTTTGATTCTTCAAAAGTTTTCTCTTCAACAGATTTGAAGTTGTCTTTCCTTCACAGTCTTGTGTTGGATCGATTTCCTTCGAGTTTCAGGCTTGAGGATTTTCTTAAATATACTTGAGAATATTTGCAAGTTAATTGCTTGAATATTGCTTGCTTGTTCGTGGTTTAGGTAACCTTGTCTCAATGAGTTTCCTCAACCTTTGCTCAGGATGGAGGAAGTAACATGACCCTGCTGGGGGGTTTCAGCTATCATTAAAGTAAGATCTTTCGAACTTTCCCCCTCAGCTGCTTTTCCCTTCTTCTCAGCTGCAATCTTCTCAGCTGTGCTTCTCTTCAACTGTTCTTCTTTGGATCCCTTTAGGAGCTCCTCTTCCCTCTTTTTGGCATCATCAAAAGAGAGAGGAACCCTAGGGAACATTCCTACGAGCATGAAGTCGAGTCTGCTTAGAGCTGAATTTTGTTTGGAGTCAGCTGTTGCATAAGCTGCTCGAAATTCTGAGCGAGTTGCCTTGGACTTGGCTGACACCAACTGCATTTCAGCCATGAGTAGGCTGAATTTGTCATTCGTTGTGTTCTCAAGGCGCATAATTTCTTTTCTTTGGAATTCTTGTAGCAGCTCCATTTCAGTCTTGTGAGACTCGTGTAGCCTTTCTATGTATGCCTGCATCCTTTGCTTGATATCAACGTTGTCAGCACTCCAGACGAGCATTCTGCCATATAAGGCTTTGAAATAACGAAATTGTTCGAGTCGCATGGCAGTTTGCTATTGAGACCATTCCCTGATCCGTACTACTATCCCTCTCAAGTCAGCTATGAGGGTAGCATCCCTGTTGTCCAGTATTAAGTCTAGTGAGGCCTGATGTCTTTCAATATTCTCAATCTCTTCACAGATTTTCTTGAAGACCTCACGAATCTTAGCTGTCTCACTTGATTTAGCTGCAGACCACTCTACATCAAAGTCAAAATCTGCTGGAACAATGGTGTCAGTGGGGATGATTGGATCTTCTCTTACAGTGAATCTTCGTTGTTCAGCAACGATCTCTTCTTCTAACTCTGGTAGGATCTTTGTGAAAGGAAACTTCTCCTGAAAGGCATCATCGCGCACGTCTGGGATGGTTTGCGAGGTTTGTGCCTGCGATGACTCAACTCTATTTGCCTCAGCCGCGGTAGTTTTAGCGGCAATGTTCACAGCTGTGGGAGCCCGTGACGGAGCTGACGAAGTCATGCTATCTGCGGTTGTGGAAGCCTGCAGATGACTCGATTTAATTTGGGGCTTTTGGATTGCTTTTTCGGTGGATGAGCCTCATTTGTCTTAACTTCTGGTCTCGGCCTGGAGACTTTTCTAAATGAATTACCTGTTCCTCGGCTATATCATCAATATAATCGGATGATGATGAGACCTGTGGGCTTGGCTCATCATCGAAGTTAAATTTTGTACGAGCCGTTTTGTCACTTAGCTGGCTCTTAGTTTTGAGAACATCCTCAGCTGGGTCCTTAGGATCTACAACCTGAGTGGACTCAACTTCATCTTCTAACCCCAAGAATGATATATCTAAGTTCTCCTGAGAGTCATGAAGTGCGCTTATCTCCTTTTCCATTTCAGCGCTTTGAACTGGAGGAATGTTTTGTGTTTCTTGACCCTTACCCAGGGAAGTCTCAACCTCCCTTAGGCCTTCAATACCTCCAGCAGACTCAACTGCTGCGAGGCCTTCAGTGTTCCCTTCGACAGTCTCAACTGTCTTAGGGTCTTCTACATTCCCTTTGATAGTCGCAGCTGTCTTAGGGTCTTCGACCATGGCATCCATAGGAGTCTCAACTCCTTGGATTTCGCTTTTACTGCCCAGAGTGTTAACTCCCAGGGCATCACCATCCTGTGCCTCGACTGTAAGAACAGTGTCATTAGCCTTCAAAGCAGCTGACACTTCAGCTGGGATAGACTCAACTGTCCGAGCTTCGTTAATGTCACTCTGCTGCGGTTCTTTTTCTCTCTCCACTTCGCCTCCTTTCTGCAGGTTTGAGTCTTCCACAGCATCCTCCAACCCTGCTGTGGTGGAGAGAGCTTCCTCGGTGGGCTTTTGGTGAGTGACTAGCAGTGGGGTCACTCTGCTCCTGACTCGTGTCCTTTTCCTTTGAGTGCTCAGCCACTGGGGCAGGTGGTAAAACACCTTCTTCAGGGGTTGGCTCAACTTGGGTGCCCAAAATCCCAGTGTCATCGTCAGTGCCCTTGGATCCATCCTCCGATTGTACAGGGGACGCGGCTGCAGCAACAACTAAGGCAATGTGCAGTGCCACTCCCAGAGGATCGGTCTATAGGAGAGATTGGGACGACTCTCCTTGTCCTTCAAACAATTGCTGCTCTTGCATTTGCCTGGATTCCCTCAGAGCCTGTTGCATATCTGAGTTCTCTGCTGCATCAGTGGGATCCTCATCACTTTAAGAGAACACATCGAGATGTGTATGAGTGTGGTCGTGAGAACCAGTAAACTCACATATCTTAGCTTTCTCAAGTGTTCGAGCTTCCTCGGCTGCCTTTTCTTTTTCTTCCTCCTTGATGATTCGAAGAATATCCATGCAATTTTCTTTATCAAAGGCCGGTCGCACAGTCTCTACACCGAGGAATCGCAGTAATTCCTATTCTTCATCAATAAACTCAGGGTTTGGGAATTGTACCCTTGAGTGATCAAGTTTCCATGCCCTCCACTCTCGTAGGCGTCGCTGAATGTCTGGATACAGTGGAGAGTACATGATTGTATCGTCATCATCATCCTCACCTTCTCCTCCTCCTGTTTCAGGAATTGAAGGCAAGAGACTCGCTCCTCGCCCAAAGCGGCATCGATGGCGGTGGAGAGGCAACTCTTTCAACTGTAGGTTCAGTTGTCTCTGCTGCTTTACTTCCCTCAGCTGTCTGTCAAATGCGACTATGTCTTTGATCGATGTTTCTTTGCTCGTCATCGCCAGACTTAGCCATTTCATTGATCACTTCAGGAGACTGCACTTCTTGATTTCCTGCAGTCTCTTCTTCCTTTTCGGTGAGTGGCGGACTGCTTTGCCTTCTCAAGGTCGGATTTCTTAACCAACCTTTGTTTTCTAGATGGGAGCGATGGAACCTCGGTTCAACATCCTCGGAGTTCCCCAAAGGTGAAGGCTTTACGAGTTTTCTTAGAGGCGATTTGCCTTTCTTGATGTGGCGATCCTCTTTTTCCTTATTTGGAGAGGAATTTGAGGTTCCTTCTCGATCTTTCTTTGGGCAGTGAGTCTCGGCTGCAGAGGCAGGTGACTCGGCTGCACGGGCAGGGGACTCTGCTGCAGGGGCAGGTGCATCCTTTTTCTTTGTTGCGAGGGCTTTCTTCTTCTTCTCGGGGCGGTTTTTTCTTTGGAGGAGGGTAGTATTTGTGTCTTTGGGGTGCTGATTCCCCCTCACTTGTATCTATCCTCTTGGAATGGGCTCTCTTCTGGGCACCTAAGAGGTTTGCCCTAAACATGTTTTTTGTTGACATGGAAGGGTTTGCCATGTCGAAGGGCAATACGCTTCACTTCGAGCAGATGGCCAATCACAAGGCCATATCCGAAAGAACATCCAAAGGAACCATCTTCCTTGAAGGTCTTGTTCAAAACATTCTGGCAGAGTCTGCTGTAGATGAACTCAGCCCAGTTAACCTTCTTGCCCTACATGATCGCAGTCATGACGATCAGCTTAGTCTTTGACAGCTGGTTGAAGCTGCCAAACTTCATATCTACACATTTGGAGACGACATCCATCACTTATGGTAGTCGTCCTTCGATTTCTTGTCGGTGTGTAGACTACCTTAGCAGAACACTCAGGTTTGGCTACTTCTTTCCATGCAGCAACCAAGTCTACATCAGCTTCATGTATCTCCTTTAGCCCTTTAGAAGGCAATAAGCAGTGCACAACAAGGTCTTTAGCACTTATTTTGATGTCCTTACTGTGGACAGAAGACTTGATTTCTTCGTCCTGCACCTCCGCGTTGACATAGAACATTGCGACCTCTTCTAGGTAAGTGCGAGAGTATTTCATGGTAAGAAAAGCCTTGAGACCTAATTTTTCTATCATTTCAGCGATCTTCTTAACAAGGGTTTCATCAAAACCCTGCGTTACTATTCCTTCAAAGTCTACGGACGATCCTGAGTGGATTTGCTTTGAGAGCTTAACGTAGTCGATCTTTGGTGCCATTTTTAGAGAGTTTTACCAATTAAAAACTGAAGAACTTGCTTGAGTATACTTAGGGTTTCCAAGAGAGAATGAACTTGCTTTGCCTTTGCTTTGAAGATGAACAGTTTCAGTAAGGGAGAGAGAAGACTGAAAACCATATATAAGGGTTATGAAAGGACAGTTCTACGAATTTTGAATTTTTGATCGAGATCAACGGTTCACATTAAGACGTCAAACCGCATTTAATTCCCCGCATTAAATGCAACAATATTTATATCCAATCATATGCTTACTGTGCAACTTTTAACTGTACCCATCATTATTACACTGACGTCATCCTTAAAAACATTCCCGCTCATTTAAAACGACTGCGTTTTTGTCACTTAGTTGATAAATGACTCAGCTTATATCAAATATGACTTAACTCTGCTTCTCTCTTCTCATTAAGTGACTCAGCTGTCAGCTAACTCGATACAGCTGACTTCCTGATGTAGCTGTTTCACTTGGCTCATGTGTGAAACTTGCTCTTTTCTCATTTTCTCATCTTCTAACTCTGCTGATTGAGTCTTCCGAGTGTCAACTCAGCTCAATTAACCCTAGCTCATTCTTAAGCTCTTCAAATCTTGATTCACATAGAGGCTATTGAATATGTCAGCTAACTACTTATCAGTTGAGATATATTCTAAAGTGATATCTTTCTTTTCAACATGATCTCTTATAAAATGATATCTGACATCAATGTGCTTTGTTCTTGAATGCAACATAGGATTCTGAGTGATTGCAATAGCACTAGTGTTATCACACATAATTGGAATCTCTTTTTCTTCAATCTCGTAGTCTCTTTCTTTGTCTCATCCATAAGACTTGGGCACAACAACTTCCCCTGACTATGTACTCTGCTCACCATTTGTGGATGTGGCTATTGAGTTTTGCTTCTTGCTAAACCAGGAAACCAATCAATTTCAAGCATTTGACATGTACGAAGTACTTTTCTGTCAACTCTACATCCAAAGATAGTTTGAGTCCGAGTAACCAATAAGCTTGAATCCACCTTCCTTTGGATACCATAAGCCAACTTCCGGCATCTCTTCAAATACCTTAGGATTCTTTTAGGCTGCGATCATGTGGCTTTCCTTTGGTGCGATTGAAATCTTGCACATATCCTACAACAAAGGTGATGTCAGGTTTGGTACATTAAGTAAGCGATGATCCGATAAGTGCTCTATATCCGGTTTGATCTACTGATCTTGCCATCCTCATCCATGTCCATCTTGACTGATGTGTTCATTGGAATTTTCACAGAAGACTTCTCTTCCATACCAAATTTCTTCATTACATCTCTCGTATATTTTGTTTGACTTATGAAGGTTCCATCATTCAATTGCTTCACTTGAAGTGCTAGGAAGAAAGTCAGCTCTCCCATCATGCTCATCTCAAATTTACCTTGCATGAGGTTTGAGAACTTATCACACAGCTACTTGTTTGTGGATCCAAAAATGATGTCATCCACATATATTTGAACAAGCAGTATACTTTCTCCATCTTGAATTATGAAGAGAGTTCTATCCACTTTGCCTTTGGTGAATCCATTGTCAGTTAGAAATTGGGACAATGTATCATACCAAGCTCTTGGTGCTTGTTTCAATCCATATAATGCTTTCTTGAGCTTGTATACCTTATTTCCAATAGTTTTCTGCTCAAAACCTGGAGGTTGTTCAACATAAACTTCTTCCTCCAATAATCCATTTAGAAATGCACTTTTCACATCCATCTGATATACAATGAAATTCTTGTGTGCAGCATAGGCAAGAAACATCCTTATTGCTTCTAATCTTGCAACATGAGCAAACGTTTCATCAAAATCTATACCCTCTTCTTGAAAATACCCTTTGGCTACCAATCTTGCTTTGTTTGTCACCACAGATCCTTCCTCATTCATCTTGTTTCTGAAAACCCATTTTGTGCCAATAACATTTTGATGGGTTGGTCTCTGCACCAATTCCCATACCTTGTTTCTTTCAAATTGATTCAACTCTTCTTACATGGCTTGGATACAATGTGTGTCATCCAATGCTTGAGACACATCTTTTGGCTCTATTTGGGAAATAAAACAAGTGAACATTGCTTCATGCTGGGCTCTGGATCTGGTTCTTATGCCATCTCTAACATCTCCAATTACTAACTCTGATGGATGGTATCTCAGCCATCTCACATCAGGTTGGAGCAAGTCGGTTGGATTCAAACCGTCTGACTAAGTTGTCTTAAACATCTCTTTCATCTTCATTGTTGTAGACTTTTCGGTATGTCTTTGAGATTCACTATCTCATCTTCATCGGGGTTGATTGCTCTTACTTGACTTCAACATAAGGACTCTTCGCATAGTTGGTGATTTGACTTATCGCCTAATTCTTCAATATCTTCTCCATTCACATTAGGTTCATTAAAGACCACGTGGATAGCTCTTCTGTGACCATAGTCCTCTAGTTCAAAGACTCTATAGGCTTTGCTCTCGGTGATTATCCCAAAAAGATACCTTCATCGGACTTTAGCATCAAAAGCCTTCAAATTATCTTTGCCATTATTTTGGATGAAGCATTTACATCTAAATATCCTGAAGTATCCAACATTTGGCTTTCTCCCTATCCAAATCTCATAGGGAGTCTTGGTTAATTGCCTGTTGATCATGCATCTATTTTTAGTATAGCATCTTTGTGTTAATGGCTTGACCCAAAATCTCTTTAGCAATCCAAACCCACTAACATGGTCCTTGCAGCTTCTTTGAGAGTTCTGTTCCTTCTTTCAGCTACCCCATTCTGTTGTGGAGTTCTTGCTGCAGATAACTCATGAGCAATACAATTTTCAACACAATACTGAGTAATTTTCCCATTGACAATCTCAGTTCTTCTATCAGACCTTATCTTTATAATGGTTTGGCTTTTTTCATTTTGAACTCTTTTCATCAGCTGAGGTAACTTCTGCAAAATTTCCTTCTTTTTGCACATGAAGATTGTCCATGTATATCTTTGTTGGGAAATTTATTGTTTAGATTTTGATGAATTCCATGTAAAACTTAAACTAGAAAGTTGGCACCCCATTTTCCTTGTAATTTGTATTGTAATAGATAAGTGAGTTAAGTCGGCTATGCTGGATATACTGAGAAGTCAATCAAGACTAAAGTGAAGACTCCTTTGTAGAGCAAATTTGAGTATGGCAAGGAAGAAATGTCAAGAACTCGATTGAAGGAGTATCGGTGTGAAATGACTATGTGAAAGAAAGTCAAGTCAACTCGAAGCCATGTCTCAAGTTGAAGTGACGGATGAGTCATCCATTGATTGGAAGCTAACTCAAAGTCACGTGGGGAATAAAAGAGCGCACTTTCAAGTCAAGACAATCAACGAGATCCATTGATGAAAGTCAAGAATGTTACTCAAAATAGTAACTGTTATAGTTGTCGAGAGATAAAGTGTTAGTTCGATTGTGTGCAAAAGGCACAAACCAATGGGAAGACTTGCACCAAATGTCGAGATCTGTTGCAATCTTTGCAAGACATTAAATACGAGGAAATGTCAACATCAAGGATCGCAACAAGACAAGCCAACGAACACAAGTGACTTTTGAAAATCAGCCTATCTCTTCAATGGGCAGATTTTTGAAAGTTCACTATAAAAGGCTGAGGAATTTCATTGAGAAAAGGTTACCTTGCATACCTGAACCACGAACAAGCAAGCAATATTCAAACTGTAACCTGCAAAATATTCTCAATTTATTCAAGCAAAATCCTCAATCCTAAATCTCGAAGGAAATCGATCCAACACCAAGCTGTGAAAGAAAGACAACTTCAAAATGTTGAAGAGGAAACTTTTGAAGAATCAAAAAGGGTTCTACTTTCCAAGGAGGATTGTAGGAAGGTTCAAGGTCGAACCAATCTCAAGTTATTGGAGGGCTTGTTGGGAAATTTATTGTTTAGATTTTGATGAATGCCATGTAAAACTTAGACTAGAAAGTTGGCACCCTATTTTCCTTGTAATTTGTATTGTAATAGATAGGGTTTGCACGAGCCGAGTCAAGTCGGCTATTCTGGATATACAAGAAGTCAATCAAGACTAGGATGAAGACTCATTTGTGAAGCAACCGAGTATGGCAAGGAAGAGATGTCAAGGACTCGATTGAAGGAGTATCGGTGAGACAGGTATTTTGTATGAAGAGTCGATCAAGTCAACTTAAGAAGCAAGTCTCAAGTTGAAGTGCGGATGAGTAATCCATTGATTGGAAGCTAACTCAAAGTCACCAGGGAATAAAGGATATTTGTCAAGTCAAGACAAATAAAAAAGAATCCGTTGCCGACGTAAGTCAAGAAGTTTACTTAAATAAGTAATACTTCCATCTTTGCCATGTCTTAAAGTGCTCGATCCCGAAGCATGCAAAAGGAATAAACCAATGGGAAGAAGATCGCACCTCGTGTCGATTCTCGAAAAAGCGAGCGTTCATTTAATACGAGGAAATGTCAACATCAAGGATTTCGCAACAAGACAAGCAAGCGAACACAAGTGACTTTTGAAAATCGGCCTATCTCTTCAATGGGCGATTTTTGAAAGTTCACTATAAAAGGCCGAGGAATTTCATTGAGAAAAGGTTACCTTGCATACCGAACCACGAACAAGCAAACAATATTCAAAGCAGTAATTGTAAAATATTCTCAATTTATTCAAGCAAAATCCTCAATCCTAAATCTCGAAGGAAATCGATCCAACACCAAATTTGTGAATGAAAGGCAACTTCAAAATGTTGAAGAAGAAACTTTTGAAGAATCAAAAAGGGTTCTACTTTCCAAGGAGGATTGTAGGAAGGTTCAAGGTCGAACCAATCTCAAGTTATTGGAGGGCTTACGTTGGGAAATTTATTGTTTAGATTTTGATGAATGCCATGTAAAACTTAGACTAGAAAGTTGGCACCCTATTTTCCTTGTAATTTGTATTGTAATAGATAGGGAACATCAGCCGAGTCAAGTCGCCTATGCCTGGATATACAATAAGTCAATCAAGACTAGGATGAAGACTCATTGTGAAGCAAATTGAGTATGGCAAGGAAGAGATGTCGAGGACTCGATTGAAGGAGTATCAATCGACACACACGGTTGTATGAAGAGTCGGTCAAGTCAACTTAAGAAGCCAAGTCTCAAGTTGAAGTGACGGATGAGTCATCCATTGATTGGAAGCTAACTCAAAGTCACCTGGGGAATAAAGGGCTCTTTGTCAAGTCAAGACAATCGAAAAGAATCCGTTTGCCTGAAGTCAAGAAGTTTACTTAAATAAGTAATACTTCCATCTTTGCCATGTCTTAAAGTGCTCGATCCCGAGAAGCATGCAAAAGGAATAAACCAATGGGAAGATCGCACCTCGTGTCGGTTACGAAAAAGTGAACGTTCATTTAATATGAGGAAATGGCAACATCAAGGACTCGCAACAAGACAAGCCAACGAACACAAGTGATTTTCAAAAAATCAGCCTATCTCTTTGAGGAATCTCATTGAGAGAAGGTTACCTGAACCACGAACAATCAAGAGATTGTTCAATTTGTAACCTGCAAAATATTTTCAAGCACAATCAAGCAAATCCTCAAGCTTAAAACACGAAGGAAATCGATCCAACACTAATTTTGTGAAGGAAAGACAACTTCAAACTATTGAAGAGGAAACTTTTGAAGAATCAAAAGGGGTCTAAATTCCAAGGAGGATTGTAGAAAGGTTCAAGGTCGAACCAGTCTCAAGTTATTGGAGGGCTTCGTGATCAAATCTAAGAAGCTTGAGCAAGTAAGCTGAAGTAACAAGGCAGCCGCCCCGTGAAGAAGCTGAGTCGGACGAGAAGCCAGCTGTGTGACCAAGACATCTCCAGACTGAGTCCCAAAGGAGAAAGTCAGCTGTGTGATCAAGACGTGTATCTGGACTGATAACAACTTTGTACTCTGATCAATACTTAGTGGATTCCTCCAGGAGTTGGAGAAGAGATGAGTAGAAAAATTACCCCATCTTCGAACCTCTATAAAAATTATTGTGTCATTTACATTTCAGCATTTTATTTTTGCATATCATTTGATATCTGCTGATAATTTGCTATCCAAATAATAATTAACAAAGTGCTAAAATCAAGTGTTTAAAACAAAGCTAAACCTAATTCAAGGGTGTTAAGTCTTCCGCTGAAAATCTTATCACAACCAAGTTAAAGTTTAGACTAAACAGCTGAGTTATTCTATCAACAGCTCAATCGAGTTTGTTGAGTGGCTAACTCTGCTGATTAACTAATTTAGCTGTCCTCCAAGGACTTAGCTGTGTATTTAACTCTGTAATATTTTAAAAGGACTAAAATCGAAAAGTTGGTAAGGTTTATTCAACCCCCCTTCTAAACCTTACTCACACCCCTTGGGACCTACAAGTGGTATCAGAGCGGTTGGTTCATTGAGCCTTCCGCACTGGTTACTGAACTAGATCTCCAATCCTTCAAAGAAGCTTTTAACACTTGCTCTTTCAAAAGCTACTTCTTTTCAGCAAAGTTTTTATCATTGAAGCAAATTTGACACGCATCCCTATGTTCACTATTGAGGAATTTGATGATTGGAAAATTCGTATGTAGGCTCATCTATCTGCTTTACATGATGAAATGTGGATAGTGATAGAGGATGGGCCACTGCAAATACCGAAAGTGAACACAGTTGTACGGAGAGCAACCGCAGCTGAAGGAGAGGAAACTGCTGCTGAAGCAAGACCAGCCCTGGTTGAGAAACCAAGGATTGAATGAACAAACAAGGACAGAATAAGATACAACTTGGACAATGTGGCCAAGGACATACTTTACAAAACCTTGGACAAAGCAATGTTCAACAAAGTCAAATCTTGTCAAACTGCAAAACAAATGCAGGATAAATTAACTTTAATTTGTTAAGGATCTGAGCAAATTAAAGAAAACAAATTGTCCTTTGCTGTACAAAAATTTGAAAATTTTAAAATGCTTGCAGGTGAAACCTTGGATCAGCTGGATGCTCGATTCACTGAAATCACAAATGAATTATCAGCACTTGGGAAAGAATATACACAGAAGGAGATGTGTATGAAGATTCTAAGAAGCCTCCCAGCTGAATGGGAAATAAAGGTCATGGCCCTGACATTCAATGAACCTCACAACAACATCCAATCATGAGCTATTCTCAGACCTCAAAGCCTACGAGCTGAGAAGAAAAGATCAAGAGGAGACATCTATACCCAAAATAGCTGCACTTATAGTCAAGGATGGGAAAAGAGCTGAGGCCAAAGAAATCATTGACCACGAGGAGATTGCCCTGATGGTTAAAAGATTCAACAAGTTCTTCAACAAGAACTACAAGAGAAAGAAAGGTGAATCCTCCGAAGACATTGGCTCCTCCAAGTCAAGGAAAGATAGACCACCAAGAGAGCCGAGCATCAAAGGTTGAATATCGTAGAGCCGATAAACCCAAGAACGGAAAAGAGTGATCAAAGAGTCGAAAACTTATGTTAGAAGCGTAGACAACAGGACACTTTGCTATTTGTCCATACCCTGTAGTCAATAAATACAAGAATGAAGATGAAAGAAGAGTCTTCAGAGAAAGAAGACAGGAAAAGAAAAAGGCCATGTTGGCTGCAGAGACTGCTGAGACAACTAAGTCAAAAGAAGCAGCAGACTCAGAGAGTAGTGAAGCTGACTACTCAAGTGATTGAAGAAGAAGCAATGATCTGTCTAATGGCTAAAGAACAAGATCAACTTGACCAAGAAGATGAGGTACACTCTAACTCATCTCACTCAGATTCTAGTGATAGTGATTGTGACACACACACTTCATCACCCACTGATCTTTATGATTCATTAGGTAAAATGATGAAAAAATTTTAGCACATTAAGTCCTCACACACACTATTAAATGAGGAAAACGGCCCTGACTCAAAAGCAAAACTCACGGTG
The DNA here is from genome assembly GCA_016081115.2 of Rehmannia glutinosa. NCBI lineage: Eukaryota > Viridiplantae > Streptophyta > Magnoliopsida > Lamiales > Orobanchaceae > Rehmannia > Rehmannia glutinosa. The sequence continues at coordinate 516,275 of JABTTQ020002439.1, forward strand.
ACTAAGGAGCTGAGTACTCTAAGTCACATAGCTGATGAGAACAAAGAGATGAAGGCTGAGAATGCTAATCTAATAGCAGAGATAGCTGCTATAGAAAAGAGGGAAAATGATCTCAAAAATATGATTGCTTCATTCACAAAGGCATCTAAATCATTGGATGACCTTATAGTGAGCCAAAAAGAGTGTGGAGATAAAGCGGCATATTCAATTCCTTTGCACGGTCGAACTCCGAGTGATCTTGGAAAAAGGATCTTCAAGTAATGAAGCATCTCAAAACCCAAGACACCAAATGTTGCACCCACATTCACTCCAAAGCACAAGCACAAATAAAAGCTGGTCTCGGATATAAAGGAAAAGGAAAATGACCGAGTTGAGTATCTTTGAGAGGGCAGTGAGAAGAAAATCAGAGTTCCTCAAAGAAACTCCAAAAGAAAGTACTCAGTAAAGAACAAACAGAGCTACCAAAACCCCGGAAGTTTTATCAAAGAAACACATATGATGGGAATGGCGAGAAATTACCCAAGCCAAGCCGATTGGATAATGTGAAATATCGAAAAGACCTATGGAATATAAAAATTTAAATGGCAAAGGCCTAGAACTCAAGAAAGGCCATTCCAAGGCAAAAGAGCTATCATCGGCAATCATATGCACCCAAGCACTACACTTAAATATCACAACTACCCAAAGAAGGAAATTTCTAAAACACACACAGCATACGACAAAAGAGACAATTTTGTATGAACCTAAAGCCCCAAGCAATTTGCCAAAGTGAATTATGATTATGGCACGGATGCATGATGGCAACCTCTTAGAGTCAAGTCATTTGGCTATAGGTTGGTTGGATCATCTTACAAAGCACTAACCCCTCAAGACCCGGACAAGCATGGGTACCTAAAAACTAATTTCCTTGATTACGGGTTGAATGAACAAGCGAGTGCCAAGGAACCTGGTACATGGATAGTGGTCGTTTCTAGACACATGACAGAAATAAGAAAAATCTGTCAAAATTCAAGGAGATTGAGGCGCAAAAGTCATATTTGGAGGAAATGAAGCTCGGGAGAAATAAGATGCTTTGGATCCATCAAGAAAAATGGATTAGAAATCACAGATCGCATATGTTGAAGGCCTCAATTTCAACTTTGTTATGCATTAGCCAACTCGTGACAAGGGCTATAATGTTGGATTCAATATGCGAGTGTGCCAAATTAAAGACACTGAATCAAATGAAGTAGTGTTGCAAGGATCCGCACAAAAAGAACATGTATATGGTAGATTGGTCTCTTGCCACACCAAGCACTTGTCTCGTTAGCAAAGAGTACAACCGAATCAAGTTGGTTGTGGCATAAGAAGTCGAGTCATCCGAACTTCAAGACAATCAACAAGCTTGCAAGGAGTCAACTTGTGGAAGGATTGCGGACTCGTGTACAAGAAGGAAAGTGTTTGTGATGCATGTCGATGGGAAAAACAGATCAAATCATCATTCAAAAGAAGTCAAGTCCATCTTCAACAAGGATATTGCATCATTTGCATATGGATCTATTTGGTCCGATTGAGCCAACTAGCATAAGTGGAAAGAAATACACTTTAGTAGTGGTGGATGATTATTCAAGATATACATGGATAATCTTTATGTGTAAAAAGAAGGAAACTTTGCGAAGTTACCTCGGTGATAAGAAGAGTTCAAAATGAGAAGAGTCAAACCATTATAAAGATAAGGTCTGATAGAGGAACTGAGTTTGTCAATGGGATAATAACTCAGTATTGTGTTGAAAATGGTATTGCTCATGAATTATCTGCAGCAAGGACTCCACAAAGAATGGAGAAAAGAAAGAAGAAACAGAACTCTCAAGGAAGCTGCAAGAACCATGTTAGCTGAAGCTGGATTGCCAAAGAGATTTTGGGCTGAAGCCATCAACACTGCATGCTATACTCAAAATAGATGCATGATCAATAGACAGCTGACAAAGACTCCCTATGAAATATGGACAGGGAGAAAGCCAAATGTTGCATATTTTAGAATATTTGGATGTAAATGCTTCATCCACAACAATGGCAAGGATAATCTAAAGGCTTTTGATGCTAAAGCTGATGAAGGTATCTTTTGGGATACTCAAGTTGAAAGCAAAGCCTACAGAAGAGTCTTTGAACAAGAGGACTATGGTCACGTGAAGAGTCTATCCATGTGGTTTTTGACGAACCTAATGTAAATGGAGAAGACATTGAAGAGTTAGGCCGATAATTTGAATCAACCAACTATGCGAAGAGTCCTTATGTTGAAGTCAAGTCGAGCAATTAATCAAGATGAAGATGAGATCTTTGAGTCTCAAAGATGGTGGAAAATCTGCAATTTGAATGAGAATGAAAGAGTCGCTCAAGAAAACATTCTGCAAGACGAATGAACCCAGTTGATTTACTACAACCTGATGTGAGATGGCTGAAAGACCATCCACCAGAGCTAGTCATTGGAGATGTAAGAGATGGTGTAGGAACCAGATCCAGAGCTCAACAAGAAGCAATGTTCACTTGTTTTATTTCCCAAATAGAGCCAAAAGATGTGTCCCAAGCATTAGATGACACACATTGGATTCAAGCCATGCAAGAAGAGCTAAATCAGTTTGAAAGGAACAAAGTATGGGAATCAGTGCGAGAGACCAACCCATCAAAATGTTATTGGCACAAAATGGGTTTTCAGAAACAAGATGAATGAAGAAGGCTATGTAGTAAGAAACAAAGCAAGATTGGTAGCCAAAGGGTATTACCAAGAAGAGGGAATAGATTTTGATGAAACATTTGCTCCTGTTGCAAGATTAGAAGCAATAAGGATGTTTTTGCCTATCCGCACACAAGAACTTCATTGTATATCAAATGGATGTGAAAAGTGCATTTTTAAATGGATTGTTGGAAGAAGAAGTCTATGTTGAGCAACCTCCAGGCTTTGAGCAGAAGACTCTTGGAGACAAGGTGTACAAGCTTAAGAAAGCTCTATATGGATTGAAACAAGCACCTAGAGCATGGTATGATGCATTATCTCAATTTCGACAAATAATGGATTCACCAAAGGCAAAGTGGACATAACACTCTTCAGAATTCAAGATGGGGAGAGTATATTGCTTGTTCAAATATATGTGGATGACATCATTTTTGGATCCACAAACAAGGAGTTGTGTGATAAATTCTCAAACCTCATGCAAGGCAAATTTGAAATGAGCATGATGGGAGAGCTGACATTCTTCTTAGGAATTCAAGTTAAACAGCTGAAGAATGGAACCTTTATAAGTCAAACAAAGTACACCAGAGACTTAATGAAGAAATTTGGTATGGAAGAGAAGTCTTACGTAAAAATACCAATGAATACATAGTCAAGATGGACATGGATGCAGATGGTAAGCCTATGGATCAAACAAGATACTGAGCACTTATTGGATCACTGCTCTAATTAACAGCAAGCAGGCGGACATCACCTTTGCGGTAGAGTACGTGCAAGATTCCAATCTGCTCCAAAGAAAAGTCACATGACTGCACTAAGAGAATCCTAAGATATTTGAAGGGATGCAAGAAGTTGGCTTATGGTATCCAAAGGAAGGTGGATTCAAGCTAATTGGTTACTCGGACTCGACTATCTTTGGATGTAGAGTTGACAGAATAGTACTTGGTACATGTCAAATGCTTGGAAAGATTAGTTTCTGGTTTAGCAAGAAGCAAAACTCAATAGCCACATCCATGGTGAAGCGAGAATACATAGTTGCTTGGCATTTGTTGTGCCCAAGTCTTATGGATGAGACAAATGACTTAGAGATTATGAAATTGAAGAAAAAGAGATTCCAATTATGTGTGATAACACAAGTGCTATTGCAATCACTCGAGAATCTGTGTTGCATTCAAGAACAAAGCACATTGATGTCGATATCATTTCATAAGAGATCATGTTGAAAAGAAAGACATCACCTTGAATACATCTCAAGCGATAAACGAGTTAGGTGACATATTCACAAAGCCATTATGTGAATCAAGATTTGAAGAACTCAAGCATGAGCTAGGGTTAATTGATCGAGTTGACACCGAGGAGGACTTAATGAGAAGAAATGAAACAATGAAAAGATGAAAACAGAGCGAGATCTCATGAATCGGCCCAAGTGAATCAGCCAGTATCGGAAAGTCGGTGACAACTAAGTCACAATATGAATAAAGAGAAAAAGAGTTGAGTCATTTAAGGAGTAAGGTGAGTCATTTATGAGCTAAGTGACAAAAACGCAGATCATTTCTAATGAGTGGGAATTTTTTAAGGATGACGTCGGCGTAATAATGACGAATGCGATCAAAAGCTACACAGTAAGCATATGATTGGATATAAATACTGCCGCATTAAATGCGGGCAATTAAATGTTGATCAGCATGGTGAATCTGAACCGTTGATCTTGATCAAAATTTCAAAAACCAAAAACACGTCCTTTCATAACCCATATATACTCATTCTTTGAGTTTTCTCTTCACATCGAAAAACTTTCATCTTCAAAAACAAGAAAGCAAGTCTCTTTTCTCTCTCGAAACCCTACATGTTCTCAAAGCAAGTTCGTCAAGATTTAATTGGTAACATTCTCTAGAAATTGCACCAAAGACAGATTCCGTCAAGTTATTGAAGCAAATCCACACAGGATCAATCTGTGGATTTTAAAGGGATGATAAAACAGGGTTCCGATGAAACCCTTGTGAAGAAGATAACGGATAAAATCGAGAAACCCGGACTGAAACCATTCCTCACGATGGAATTTCGATGACATACGTTGAGGATATCGCATAATTTTACGTCAACGCCGAGGTGCGGGACAAAGGGATTAAGTCCTCCGTCCGAGGAAGGACATTCTAATCATCGCAACGGACCTTGCGAGCATCGTTTATTGCCGTCGGAGGGCATGCCGGAGATATATGTAAAGCGTCAACTTGGCTGCCTGCATGGAAGAAGTAGCCAAAACCGAATGTCTTTGCAAAAAGTCGTCTACGGTGAGAAAAGCTGAAGGACGATTATCACAAAGCGATAGATATCATCGCAAATGTGTGGACATAAAGTTTGGAAGCTTCAATGTCAAGAATAAAGCGATCGTCATGGCCGCGATCATGCAAGAGAAGAAAGTTAACTAAAGCCGAGTTCATATACAGCAGACTTTGCCAGAACGTTGCGAATAAATCGTTCAAGGAGGATGGATCCTTTGGAGGATCACTCGGCTATGGCCTAGTTATTGGCCATTTGATGGAAGTGAAGGGCATTCCCCTTTAGCATGGAAAGTCTTTCCATGTAAACAAGAAGATGTTTAGGGCTAACCTTTCAGGAGCCCAGAAGAGAGCCCATGCAAAGAGGGCGGACACAAGCGAGGGAGAATCAGCTGACCCCGAGGAGACAGTTGTTGCCTCCCCTCCGAAGAAGAAAGATGCCCATGCAGCTGCAAAGAAGATTGTTGCCCCTGCAGCAAAGACAAAAGATGCACCTGCCCCTGCAACCGTGTCTCCTGCCCACGCAGCCGAGGCGGAGAAGGAATCCCAAATACCTTCTCCGACCATCAAAAAGAAGAGGATCGCAAGCAAGAAAGACAGACTCCTCGATCAAAGAAAGATGCATGACTTCGCCGCAAGGAAGTCGAGGAAGAAGTATCTGAACCAGAACTTCCTCTGGTAAGGACAAAAAAAAGAAGAAGAATCACCAAGCTCTCGGAGCTTAAGAAGACAGTGAGTCCGCCACTTAGCCGGGAAAAAGTCTCGAGATTGAAGAAGTGCATTCTCCGAAGTTGCGATGAAACGACCAAGTCTGCTTGAGGCCGATCAACGAGGCAAAAAGGAAACCCATTTGTGGATAGAAAAACGAGCAAGAAGAGGTAAGCAGAGACAACAAAATCTCTTGATGAAAGAGTTGTGTCTCCACACCCCCCGATCTTTCTTTGAAGGAGCCGAGAAAGAGAGTATGTTGCCTTCCATTCCACGAAAAAGGAAGGGCAACAAGAATAGGATGAAGATGATGATGTGATGGTGGTTTCTCCTGTGTACCCGGATATTCAGCGCAAAATCTGCGTGAATGGCGAGCATGGAAGTTCGAGTCACTCGAGGTACAGTGAGTTTGAACACCCTGAATTCATTGAGGAAGAAGAAGAATTCTTTGAATTTCGTAGGATTTACCACCGTGCTTGGCACTTGATGAAGATAATTGCGGATATCTTGCATATCTTCAAGGAAAAAGAAAAGGAGAGATTAGCGAGAGGAAGCTAAAGCTCGTGAGAAAGCCGACATTTGTCCTCTCACCGGAACCGGCGATCACACTCATCCTCATCTTGCGTGCTCTCAGATAGTGATGAGGACATGGACCCTATTGCCGCACAAGAAAAGTTGGACATGCAGCATGCCATGCGAGAATCCACATTGATGCATGAGAAAGAGGCGATGGAAGGACCAGGAGAGTCCTCCAAATCACACCAAGATTGATCCATTGGGAGTGGTACGGTGGTGCCACAATTATTGCTACAACCACTTCCCCGATTCACTCGAAGGACGGATCAAAGGGAATTGGCGATGACACCGGGAACTTGGGCACCCAAGTTGAGCCAACCCCTGTTGAAGGTGTCTTACCACCTGGCCCCCACGGCTAAACACTCAAAGGAAACAAATGAGTGCGGAGTAAAGTGACCCCAACATAAGTCACTTAGTGGTGAGCCACCGAGGGGGAAACTCACTCCACCGCAGCCTAGGTCGGAGGATGTTGCGGATGACTCCACAATGCAGAAAGGAGGCGAAGTGGAGAAGGAAAAAGAAATAGAACAACAACAAGTTGTCATTGAGGAAGCTCGGACGATTAAGTCTGCTCTCGGTGAAGTGCCAACAACTTTGCAGTCGAGACGCCTGGCGTGCGATTAAGGCACGGATGGATCCGCCCCGGGAGTTAACACTGGCAATGAAAGTGCAATCCACGAGTTGAGACTCATGGATGCCATCTGCGAGAAGACCCTAAGGCACACCGCACTGTCGAAGGGATTGTACAAGGCCCCGCCGCAGTTGAGCTGCGCAGGAGGTAATGAAGGCCTAAGGGAGGTTGAGACTTCCCTAGGTAAAAATCAAGGAGATAAGAGCATTCATCAGAACATAATTGCTGATTCAGAGGAGGAAATCAACGCTCTTCATGACTCCCAGGATGATCCCGATAAGTAAAAATCAACCCTTGCCAAAAAGGACTCGGTGAGGATGCTTTACCAAGTACGAGCAAACCGAATTCAAGCGTCGCTTGACAAACTTTCAAGTTTGATGATGAACCAAATCCTCAGGCTTCATCATCTTCCGATGACGCTGATGGTGCAGCTGAGGACACGCCAATTCATTTTGCAGAAAACACCGAGGGTGAAGAAGCGTTAAGATAGCCGAAAGGAGGCCTCGGTCGGTTGCCAAACCTCACACCAAGGCCCAGTTGAAACCGAGTCATCTGCGTAGGCTCCCAAAGCTGCAGCAGAATCGACTCAACAATGCACATCACAAGCTCGAACGATTGTACATTCCATACCTTACGTTCGTGATGATGCTTTTCGAAGAGACTTTTCCTTTTTCAATTGAGGTGCGACCTTGTAGAAGAAACAACTCGTGAGCGGAACAGGGTACCACAAACCCGATCCAATGATTCCCATCGACTCCATTGTCCCAGATGAGTTCGATTTTGATCTTTGCTTGGCCGCCACTTGGTGAGACCGAGGTAAGCTGGCGATGTGCGTGAAGTTTTCAAGACTATCCTTGGAGAGATTGAGAAAATTGAAAGGCACCAGGCCTCATTGGATATCTTGTTTGGACAATAGGGATGCCACTCTCTCACCAACTTGAGAGGATTGTCTTGAGGATCGAGAGAATGGTGTCAGCAGAGTACAATGCAATTCGAACAAGTCGATACTTCAAAGCATTGTACAACAAAATCCGACTGGAGCGCTGATAATGCCGACATGAAGAAGATGATGCAAGAAAATATTGACTGAATGCATGCCTCCCATACCATTGAAATGGAATCGCTGCGAGAATTTCACAAGAAAGAACTGGCGTGTAAAGGAAAATATGAATGCCAAGTTTAGCCTTCTTATGGCTGAAATGAAATTGGTGGCGGCCAATCCAAAGTCACCCGCTCGAATTTCGAACAAGCATACTCCCAGACGAGACTCAGCGAGAACTCGGCTATCAGCCGCTTAGATTTCATGCTTGCAGGGATGTTTCCAGGGGTTCCTCTCTCCTTTGATGATGCCAAAAAGGGGGAAGAGGAATACCTGAAGATATTGAAAGGGTCAGCGGATGAGAAGAAGAAGGAAACAACTGAAGAACATAAGAAGGAGAAGGGAAACGCTGTTGAGGGGGAAAGGTCAAAGGATGTGACCCCAATGTTTGTTGAAACCCCTCAACAAAGCCATGTCACAGCTAGCATAATCAGCAAATTTCCGGTGACTCTGCCGCTCCAACACTCTGTTGTGCCTATGTCTGAGAAGAGAAAAATCGTAGAAGCAGGGATGAAGGAGGTTCAAAGGAAGACCGATGCACGTGTTCTAGAAGTGTTGAAACAATTCGGAGGCATTCTAGCAGGAAAAGACACCAATGCCATTCTAGACGACAGGAACGAGCCAAGATCCGTTGAAGAGTTTAAAATGCTAGAGTCCGAGGGATACTTCAAGGATATGTCCATAGCCCAAGCCTGGGACTTGGGAGAAAGGTCCGAAGGAAGTCGTGCGAAGAAGGCGACAAGCATGCAGACTACTAGCGATCCACTCACTTTGGTCACTCTTTGGAAAGAAGAAGACTCTAGTACAATACACGCCCAGAGGAAGAGGAAGAAGTGGTGGAGGTAGAGGCTTTCAACCTAGACCTCTACCCAAAAACATTGAATACGTAGATCCAGGCAAGAAGGGAAGGATCTGGGGGGTGGGTATGATGAAGTAGCCAATCGGGAAGTGGCTAGGAAGAATCTTGAATATGCGAAAAAAATTGAAGAAGAGAACAAAAGACAAGATCAGCTGTGGCAAGAAAGACATGAAAGAAAAAGAAGAGATGAAGCTGCGAAGAGAGCTTACGAGAAGAAGAAAGCAGCTGAAGATGAAAAGAAGAGAAAGAGAGCAGAGAGGGAGGAGAGTCAAGAAGAAAGAAGGAGGCGGCGAAGGCGATTAAGTGTTGATGTCCACCCTTCATGTATTTTACTATTGTAAATGCATATGTATGTAAGTCTCACAGACGTTGTTGAATAAGAAATTTGTAATTTCTACATTTTTTTGCGTAGATATAGAATACTATGTAAACAATTTGTGTAAAGGACAAGAATGTTATGATTAATAAAAAGATTGATTCTACGCATACATTCTCTTCTTTCGCATTGTATCAGTATGTATCTTTGCCATTTACATTTTGTATGTACATTTTAAGTTATTGGCATCATCAAAAAGGGGGAAATTGTTGGGAAATTTATTGTTTAGATTTTGATGAATGCCATGTAAAACTTAGACTAGAAAGTTGGCACCCCATTTTCCTTGTAATTTGTATTGTAATAGATAAACATGCATTTGAGTTAAGTTAAGCCTATGCCTGGATATACAAGAAGTCAATCAAGACTAGGATGAAGACTCATTGTGAAGTTGGTGAGTATGGCAAGGAAGAGATGTCAAGGACTCGATCAAGGAGTATCAAGCGAGACACAATCGTATGAAGAGTCAATCAAGTCAACTCAAGAAGCCAAGTCTCAGGTTGAAGTGGCGGATGAGTCATCCATTGATTGGAAGCTAACTCAAAGTCACCTGGGGAATAAAGGATCGCGATCAAGTCAAGACAATCGAAAAGAATCGGTTGCCTGAGAAGTCAAGAAGTTTACGTAAATAAGTAATACTTCCATGCCGCCATGTCTTAAAGTGCTCGATCGAGAAGCATGCAATAGGAATAAACCAATGGGAAGATCGCACCTCGCGTCGATTCTCAAAAGTCAACGTTCATTTAATACGAGGCAATGTCAACATCAAGGACTGCAACAAGACAAGCCAACGAACACAAGTGATTTTCAAAAAATCAGCCTATCTCTTCAACGGCGGATTTTTGAAAGTTCACTATAAAAGGCTGAGGAATCTCATTGAGAGAAGGTTACTTGAACCACGAACAATCAAGAGATTATTCAATTTGTAACCTGCAAAATATTCTCAAGCACAATCAAGCAAATCCTCAAGCCTAAAACACGAAGGAAATCGATCCAACACTAAGCTGTGAAGGAAAGACAACTTCAAACTGTTGAAGAGGAAACTTTTGAAGAATCAAAAGGGGTCTACATTCCAAGGAGGATTGTAGAAAGGTTCAAGGTCGAACCAGTCTCAAGTTATTGGAGGGCTTCGTGATCAAATCCAAGAAGCTTGAGCAAGTAAGCTGAAGTAACAAGCCAGCCGCCCTGTGAAGAAGCTGAGTCGGACGAGAAGCCTTTTGTGTGACAAGGCATCTCGGACCGAGTCCCAAAGGAGCAAGTCAGCTGTGTGATCAAAACTTGTATCTGGATTGATAACCACTTTGTACTCTGATCAATACCTAGTGGATTCCTCCAGGAGTTGGAGAAGAGAGGAGTAGAAGAATTACCCCATCTTCGAACCTCTATAAAAATTATTGTGTCATTTATATTTCAAGCATTTTATTTTCGCATATCATTTTATATCTCACGATAATTTTCTATCCAACTGATAATTAACAAAGTGCTAAAATCAAGTGTTTAAAACAAAGTTAAACCTAATTCAAGGGTGTTAAGTCTTCCGCTGAAAATCTTATCACAACCAAGTTAAAGTTTAGACTATACAACTGAGTTATTCTATCAATGTACTCAATCGAGTTTGTTGAGTGGCTAACTCACGATTAACTAACTTAGTTGTCCTACAAGGACTTAGCTGTGTATTTAACTCTGTAATATTTTAAAAGGATTAAAATCGAAAAGTTGGTAAGGTTTATTCAACCCCCCTTCTAAACCTTACTCACACCCCTTGGGACCTACAATTTCTTGATCAAATCCAAGAAGCTTGAGAAAGTGAGTCAAGAAGCAAGGGCGGCGCCTGTGAAGAAGGTTTCGAGTCGGACAAGAAGCCACTGTGTGTGACCAAGGCATCTCAGATCGAGTCCAAGGAGCAAGTCACCGCGTGATCAAGACTTGTCTCTAGACCGATAACCACTTTGTAAATCGATCATTACTTAGTGGATTCCTCCGGGAGTTGGAGAAGAGAGGAGTAGAAGAATTACCCCACTTCGAACCTCTATAAAATTTACTTGTGTCATTTACATTTCAAAGATATTTACATTTCCGCACACATACTTTATATCTCACGATAATTTGCTATCCAACCGATAATTTACTAAGTGCTAAAATCAAGTGTTAAAACAAAGTTAAATCAAATTGAAGGTGTCAAGTCTTCATTTGAAAAACTCATCACAACCAAGTTAAGGTTTATACTAAACAGCTGAGTTATTCTATCAACATCTCTATCGAGTCTGTTGAGTGGCTAACTCTGCTGATTAACTAACTTAGCTGTCCCTCAAGGACTTAGCTGTTTATTAACTCTGTAATAATTTTAAAAGGACTAAAATCGAAAAGTTGGTAAGGTTTATTCAACCCCCCCTTCTAAACCTTACTTATACCCCTTGGGACCTACAATCTTGAATAATCATCTACCACCACTAAGGTGTATTTATTTCCACTTATGCTGGCTGGTTCAACTGGACCAAATAGATCCATATGCAATAGATGTAATATCCTTCTTGAAGAAGGACTTGGCTTGTCCTTGAATGAAGATTTTATTTGCTTTCCCATCTGGCATGCATCACATACACTTTCCTTCTTGTACACTGAGTCTGGCAATCCTTCCACAAGATAACTCCTTGCAAGCTTGTTGATTATCTTGAAGTTGAGATGACTCGACTTCTTGTGTACTGACCAACTTGATTTGCTGTGCTCTTTTGCCAGAGACAAGTGCTTGGTGTAGCAAAGAGACCAATCTACCACATACATATTCTTCCTGTCTTGATCCTTGCAAAGACTATTTCATTTGATTCAGCATCTTTGATCTGGCACACTCCCATATTGAATCCTACATTGTAGCCCTTGTCACAGAGTTGGCTGATGCTTAGCAGGTTGAAGTTGAGGCCTTCAACATATGCAACATCTTTGATTTCCAATCCATTCTACTTGATAGACCTTATGCCTTTGATTTCCCCTGGAGCTTCATTTCCACCAAATATAACTTTTGCACCTCTAATCTCATTGAATCTTGACAGATTTTTCTTGTTGTCATATGTCTGGAACATCCACTATCCATGTACCAGGTTCCTTGGCACTCAGTTCTTCCTTGAACCTGCAATCAAGGAAATTAGTTTTTAGGTACCCATACTTGCCTGGGTCCTAAGGGGTTAGTGCTATAAGATGATCCAACCTACCTATAACCAAAGGACTTGACTCTAAGAGGTTGCCATCTATCAGTGCCATAATCATAGTGCACATGAGCAAATTGCTTGGGGGTTTTAGGTTCATACAACTGTCTCTTTTGTCTGTATGCCTGTGTGTGTGTTTTAGCAATTGCTTTCTTGGGATAGTTGTGATGTTTCTGAGTGCAGTGCCTGGGTGCATATGTGTGCTGATAATAGCTCTTTTTCCTTTTGAATGACCTTTTATGAGGTTTAGGTCTTTGCCATTTAGGCTTGTATTCTATTGGTCTTTGCTGATATTTCACATTGTACCAATCAGCTTGGTTTGGATAGTTTCTACCATTCCCATCATATGTATTTCTCACGATGAAATTCCGGGGGTTTCTTGTAGCTGTTTGCTTTTCACGAGTATTTTTGTTTGGTGTTTCTTTGAGGAACTCGGTGGATTTCTTCTCGGTTGTCCTCTCAAAGCATACTCAATCGGTCATTTTTCCTTTCCCTTTATATCCAAGGCCAGTTTGTTTGTGATTGTGCTTAGGAGTGAATGTGGGTGCAACATTTGGTGTTTTGGATTTTTGAGATGCTTCATTGCTTGAAGAACCTTTTTCCAAAATCACTCTTGGAGTTTGACTGTGCACAAAGGAATTGAATCATATGCCTGTTTTATCTCCACATTCTTTTTGACTCATGATAAGATCATCCAATGATTTGGATGCCTTTGTAAATGAGGCAATCACATTTTTGAGGTCTTTTTCCCTCTTTTCTATAGCATCTATCTCTGCTATCATTTTGGCATTCTCAGCCTTCAGCTTTGTGTTCTCATCAGCTATGTGACTTAGAGTACTCAACTCCTTAGTCAGCTGTGAGTTTTGGCTTTTGAGCTGGCTATTTTCCTCATTTAGAAGTGTGTGTGAGGATTTTATGTGCTCAAAATCTTTCATCATTTTACCTAATGAATCATAAAGATCAGTGGGTGATGAAGTGTGTGTATCACAATCACTATCACTTGAATCTGAATGAGATGAGTTAGAGTGTACCTCATCTTCTTGGTCTGGTTGATCTTGTTCTTTAGCCATAAGACAGATCATGGCCTCTTCTTCAGAGTCACTTGAGTAGTCAGCTTCACTACTTTCTGAGTCTGCTGCTTCTTTAGACTTGGTTGTCTCGGTGATCTCTCAAAGACCAACATGGCTTTCTTCTTTTCCCGCCTTCTTTCTCTAAAGACTTTTCTTTCTTCTTCATTCCTATATTTGTTGATGATGGATAGAACGATCAAGCGCAAAATGTCCTAGTTGTCTCTGCGGTTCCAACACGGGTTTTCAGCTCTGATCAGTTCTTTCTGTTCTTGGGTTATCAGCTCTCTGATATTCAACCCTTTGATGCTCAGCTCTCTTAGGTGGCTTATCTTCCATTGACTTAGAGGGAGCTGAATGTCTCCTCGAGGTTTCGCCCTTGGTTCTTTTAGTTCATATTGAAGAACTTGTTGAATCTTTTAACCATTAGGGCAATTTCCTCCTTGTCTATGGCTTCCTTTAGTTCAGCTCTCTTTCCATCCTTGACTACCAGTGCAGCTGTCTTGGGTACATCTGCCTCCTCTTGCTCTTTTCTTCTCAGCTCAAACTCATAAGCTTTGAGTTCTGAGAATAGCTCATGGTTAGATGTTCTTGAGAGGTCTATTAAATGTCTCAGAGCCATAGTCTTTATTTCCTATTCAGCTGGGAGGCTTCTTAGGATCTTCATACACATTTCCTTTTGTGTATATTCTTTCCCAAGAGCTGAAAGCTCATTTGTGATTTGTGAACGGCATCCGGCTAATCCATGGTTTGTGAAATTTTCAAATTTTTGAACAGCAAAGTACAATTTATTTTCTTTAATTTGTTCTGATCCTTCACAAATTAAAGTCATCTTATTCCAGATTTCTTTTGCAGATTTGCAAGATTTGACTTTGTTGAACATTGCTTTGTCCAAAGTCTTGTAAAGTATGTCCTTGGCCACATTGTCCAATCTGTATCTCTTCCTATCTTCATTTTTCCACTCAGTCCTTGGTTTTTCAACCATGGTTGGTCTTGCTTCGGCAACAACTTCTTCTCCTTCAGCTGCAGCTGCTCTTATTGCACCCGTGTTTACTTTCAATATTTGCAGTGGCCCATCCTCTATCACAAGCCACATTTCATCGTGTAGAGCAGATATATGAGCCTGCATACGAATTTTCCAATCATCAAATTCTTCAACAGTGAACATAGGAATGCGTGTCAAATTTGCTTCCATGATAATAACTTTGCTAAAAATGAAAGATTTTGAAAATGCAAGTGTTTAAAACCTTTTTGAAAAGATAAAGATCTAGTTCAGTAACCAGTGCGGAAGGCTCAATAAACCAACCGCTCTGATACCACTTGTAGGTCCCAAGGGGTGTGAGTAAGGTTTAGAAGGGGGGGTTGAATAAACCTTACCAACTTTTCGATTTTGGTCCTTTTAAAATCATAACAGAGTTAACTCAAACAGCTGTGTCCTTGAGGGACAACTAAGTTGGTTATTCAGCTGAGTGAGCCACTCAACAGACTCGATAGAGCTGTTGATAGAATAACTATGTTGTTTAACCTTAACTTCAACTTGGCTGTATTAGTTTTATCAGCGGAAGACTTAACACCCTTGATTTGTTTTAAGTTTATTTTAACACTTGATTCTTTAGCACTTGGTTATTAATCAGTTGGATAGCAAATGTAAGTTTTATCAGCAGATATGATGTAAGTATGCAGAAATGTAAATGTGCTGAAAAATAAATGACACAGATAATTTTTATAGAGGTTCGAA
Source organism: Rehmannia glutinosa (assembly GCA_016081115.2). Classification (NCBI taxonomy): domain Eukaryota; kingdom Viridiplantae; phylum Streptophyta; class Magnoliopsida; order Lamiales; family Orobanchaceae; genus Rehmannia; species Rehmannia glutinosa. The sequence goes on from JABTTQ020002439.1 coordinate 531,512, forward strand.
GATGGGGTAATTCTTCTACTCCTCTCTTCTCCAACTCCTGGAGGAATCTACTATGTAACAGATCAGTTTACAAAGCGGTGAACGAGTCTGGAGACAGCCTTGATCACACAGCTGGCTTTTCTTGTGACTCAGCTTCTTCATAGGGCAGCTGCCTTGCTACTTAAGCTCACTTCTCAAGTTCTTGGATTTGATCACGAAGCCCTCCAATAACTTGATACTGGTTCGACCTTAAACCTTCCTACAATCCTCCTTGGAAAGTAGACCCCTTTTGATTCTTCAAAAGTTTCCTCTTCAACAGATTTGAAGTTGTCTTTCCTTCACAACTTGTGTTGGATCGATTTCCTTCGAGTTTTAGGCTTGAGGATTTTCTTAAATATACTTGAGAATATTTGCAGGTTAATTGCTTGAATAGTGCTTGCTTGTTCGTGGTTCAGGTAACCTTTTCTCAATGAGTTTCCTCAGCCTTTTATAGTGTACTTTTGAAATTTTTGCCCGTTGAAGGGATAGGCTAATTTAAAAAGTCACTTGTGTTCATTGGCTTGTCTTGTTGCAGTCCTTGATGTTGACATTTCCTCGTATTTAATGTCTTGCAGCATTGCATCGTATCTGACATTTGGTGCAGTGCTTCCCATTGGTTTGTGCCTTTTGCACACAACTGGAACTAACATTTTATCTCTGACAACTTTAACATATTACCATTCTGAGTAACATTCTTGACTTTGATCAACGGATCTCGTTCAGTTGTCTTGACTTGACTGCAGTCTTTTATTCCCCAGGTGACTTGAGTTAGCTTCTAATCTTTGGATGACTCATCTGTCATTTCAACTTGAGACTTAGCTTCTTGAGTTGACTTGACTGACTCTTCACACAGCTGCTTCATAGCTGATACATCTTCAGTCGAGTTCTTGACTTTTCTTCTTTGCCATACTCAGCTGTCTTGCAGCGGAGTCTTCACTTCAGTCTTCGATTGACTTCTTGTATTTCTAGGCATAGCTGACTTGACTCAGCTTTTCCAGCCCTATCTATTACAATACAAATTACAAGGAAAATGGGGTGCCAACTTTCTAGTTTAAGTTTTACATGGCATCAGTCAAAATCTATAAAATAAATTTCCTAACAGGCATCATGACGCAAGTCTATATAAGATAAACAAATTTATGAGGAAAACCAAGTACGGAAAGAACTCTAAGAATAAAATTCCATTCGACTCGATTGAAAGCTTTGCTCATATCAAGTTTAATAGACATGTGGCCAATGCGGCAGTGTGTGTACTTCATTGAGTGATGGATTTCATATGAGACTAGAACAATATTTGTAATAAGTCTACCGGGTATGAAAGCAGATTGGGATTTCGAGAGAATAGCGGGAGGATAAATATATATTTGAAGAGCTATGGCCTTAGAAGCAATTTTATAAATCACGTTACAAAGTGGGACATGAGAGGTACCAAACAAATTCAAAATTAATGGTTGAACCAAACATTTGCTCCTACCACATATATTATCTAATTATGTACCAATAGTAGGCCGCAATAACTACTCTAACATGTGATTACACGTATTTTTGATTGCAGAATATATAACTTATTTTGTATATACAACCGCTAATGCAATCACAAGCAACAGAGCAAATTCACGTGCAACAGATACTGATGAAATGGGTTTGTTGAAACAAGAGAGGTCACTTTGATAAAATGGGTTTGTTGAAATAAGAAGTCGCCAAAGTGACCTCTCTTGTATAGATTTTTTCACCAGAATATTAAATATTTATGTTTGTGTATATTCATGAGGGCATTAACCGGTAAGGTTAATACATGGCCCGAAATGCACAACATGTGTGGTGGTAGTGATAATTATAAAGTTATCCATGTAAGCAATTTGTCGGCCTAAAGGAACACAATATTGCTTGACATGATTTATTGTCAGTGTTTGATCACTACAAAAACGTAGCCACTTACAAGTTAATATTACTATCCAAAGACTTGATATTAATGTTGTGTTAGGTGCCTCTAGATATTACCAACTTATTTAAATTTAATGATTGATTATAGTTCATGTGAGCGTGACAGTTAATTTTGGTTTTGTTCTCTGTTTAGCTATGATGTCTGCTACTTCTATTTCCGCTAACACCAATAACATTCTCATGCTTAATGGGTCGAACTTTAAGGATTGGAAAGAAAACATTCTCATCATTTTGGGATGCATAGATCTAGACTATGCGCTAAGGGTTGAACAACTCCCTTCTCTTACGGATGCAAGTTCTGCAGAGGAAAAACAGAATTTTGAGAAGTGGGAACACTCAAACTACATTAGTCTGATGATTATTAAATGCAGCATTCCAGAAGCCTTTTAAGGCACAACTTCTGAGGAAGTTACTACAGCCAGTGAGTACGTTGCAGAAACTGAAAAGAGTTTTGTTAAAAATGATAAGGCCGAGATAAGTACGCTTTTCGCTAACCTGATCTCACTCAAGTATAAGGACAAGACAAACATAAGGGAGTACATCATGGAGATGTCTCACATTGCTTCAAGGTTAAGGGCACTAAAGCTCGAGGTGTCTGAGGACTTACTCGTGCATTTAGTGCTAATATCACTTCCTGCACAATTTAGTCAGTTTAAGGTCAGTTATACCTGCCAATGGGAGAAGTGGACTCTTAATGAGCTCATTTCATGTTGTGTGCAAGAGGAAGGTTGAAGAAAGAAAGAACTGAGATTGCTCAGTTGGCCAGTACTTTCAAAGAGAAGGGCAAAAGGAAAAATGATGTTGAAAACGCTGCTAATGATAAGGGTCCAACACAAAAGAAACAGAAAGATGAAAATAAGGATGGTTGTTAGTTTTGTGGCAAACCTGGACATAAAAAGAAGGATTGTACCAAGTATCGCGCCTGACGTGCGAAGAAAGGTACATTTCTTGCTTTGGTCTGTTCTGAAATTAATTTAGCTTCAGTACCTTGAAACAATTGGTGGTTAGATTCTGGTGCTACTATTCACATAAGTGTTTCAATGCAGGATTGACTGAGCAACGAAAGGCAACTGATGGTGAAAGACACATCTTGTAGGTGATGGCAAGTCGATAGAAGTAGAGACAATAACGCATTTTAGATTGTTGTTAAGAACTGGTTTTTTCTTGGATTTGAAAGACATTTTTGTAGTACCGTCATTTAGACGAAATTTGATTTCTATTTCCTTATTGGACATATATGGTTTCTCTTTTTCATTTGGAATTGTCAGTTTAGTCTTTCTTTTAATTTTCAGTATTGTTGGTACTAATTCATTACATGCTTTCGACAATCTATATATGCTAGATATTATTGCTTCGTATAATGAATCTCTGCATGTTGAATCAAGAAGTATTAAGCGAAAATTAAATAAGAAAAATCCGGCAAAATGTATCTCAAAAAATAGAATTAAGAGACTCATGTCAAACAGTATTTTGGATACACTTGACTTTTTGGGCCTTAATGTTTGTGTTCACTGGATTAAAGGAAAACACACCAAAATAAAGAGATTAGGTGCCAACAAAACTACAGACGTCTTAGAATTGATACATACAGAAATTTGTGGGACATTTCCTAAGGCTTCTTGGAATGGTCAACAATATTTTGTATCATACGTAGACGATTACTAATGTTATGGGTACTTATATCTAATTCATGAAAAATCAGAGGCACTGGACATGTTCAAGGTTTTTAAGGCTGAAGTTGAGAATCAACTCAACAAAAGAAATAAAGTTGTTTGATCTAACCGTGGAGGTTAGTACTATGGCAGATACGATGGTTTAGGAGAATAACTTCCTAGAGGAATGTGGAATCGTCCCACAATACGCCATGTCGGGGACACCTAACATGATGGTGATGTTGAAAGACGAACATGACTCTAAAGAATATGGTGGGGAGTATGATTAGTCATTCATCGTTACCAGAATCACTCTGGGGAGATGCATTAAAGACTGCAACTTATATTCTCAACATGGTACCAACTAAAGCAACTGCTAAAACACCTTTTTAGCTTTGTACTAGGTAAAGCCTAGTCTAAACCAGTTTCACATATGGGGATGTCCAGCTGAGGTTGGGCCTTATAGGCCAGAAAGGAAATTGGACTCAAAAACCATTAGCAGCTACTTTATTGGTTATCAGAAAAATCAAGGAGTTTTTAGTTTTATGATCCCACTAGAAGGTCTATTTTTGAGATGAGGAGTGCATTATTCTTTGAGGATGTTTAGTTTGGGGGAGAAATAAGGTTAAAGATATTACATTTGAGGATGAGTCGATCTCGACACCTACTACTACTTTTAATGATGTTCAAGTTTATATTCATGTCATTAGCCGAGAAGTAGATCCGGAACCTCAACAGGATAATTTGAAGAACTCCCCACTCAGGTTGAAATTGTTCAGGAAGAACAAACAGAACAACCTCAAGAACTATTGTCATTAAGGAGGTTGTAGGTCCCAAGGGGTGTGAAGTAAGGTTTAGAAGAGGGGGGTTGAATAAACCTTACCAAATTTTCGATTTAGTCCTTTTGAAATTATTCAACATAGTTGACTCAAACAGATGTGTCCTTAATGGACAGCTAAGTTGGCTTTTCAGCTAAGTTACCCACTCAACTGACTCGATAGAGCTGTTGATAGTATAACTCGGCTGCTCAAGCCAAATACTTAACTTGGCTGATTGTTTTTTTTTTAACAGCGGAAGACTTAACACCCTTTGTTTGGTTTTAAGCTTGTTTTTAACACCTGATTTTTAGCACTATGTTATTTATCGGTTGGGTAGCAAATATAATACTTAACAAAGATATATAAAGTAAATATGTAGGAAAGTAAGTTTTTGAAAGTAAATGACACAAATATTTTATAGGTTCGAAGATGGGGTAATTCTTCTATTCCTCTCTTCTCCAACTCCCGGATGAATCTACTATGTAATGATCGTTTACAAAGCGGTGAAGCGATCGAGACGCCCTTTGATCACACAAATTGGCTTTTCTTGTGACTAAAGCTTCTTCATAGGGCAAATTTGCCTTGCTACTTAAGCTCACTTCTCAAGTTCTTGGATTTGATCACGAAGCCCTCCAACAAACTTGATAATGGTTCGACCTGGGAAATTTCTACAATCATGACTTGGAAAGTAGACCTCTTTGGTTTCTTCAAAAGTTTCCTCTTCAATAGATTTGAAGTAGTCTTTCCTTCACAGCTTGTGTTGGATCGATTTCCTTCGAGTTTCAGGCTTGAGGAATTTCTTGAATATTTATGAGAATATTGCAGGTTAAATGCTTGAATATTGCTTGCTTGTTCGTGGTTCAGGTAACCTCTTCTCAATAACTTCCTCAGCCTTTTATAGTGCACATTTGAATTTTTTCCCGTTGAAGAGATAGGCTAATTTCAAATGTCACTTTGTGTTCGTTGGCTTGTCTTGTCTTGGTCTGAAGTCCTTGATGTTGACCTTTCCTCGTACTAAATGACTTCACAGCATTGCAGGTGCCTGACACAAGATGCAGTGTTTCCCATTGGTTTATTCCTTTTGCATAATTCTGGGACTAACACTTTAGACTTGACAGCTTTGACATATTACTGTATTGAGTAACATTCTTGACTTTAATCAATGGATCTAAGTCAGTTGTCTTGACTAGACAGATTGTCTATACCCCAGGTGACGTGAGTCAGCTCCAATCATTGGATAACTCAACTGTCACTTCAACTTGAGACTTGGCTTCTTGAGTTGACTTAACTGACACTTCTTACAACTGTTCCCCAGTTGCCTCTCCTTCAGTCGAGTCCTTGACTTCTTTCATGGTATAACTCATCTGGCACACAACAGAGTCTTCACAAAGTCCGCATTTGACTTCTTGTATTCCTTGACATAGCTGACTTGACTCGGCGCTTCCAGCCCTATCTATTACAATACAAATTACAAGGAAAATGGGGTGTCAACTTCCTAGTTTAAGTTTTACATGGTATCTTGAAAATCTAACAAATAAATTTCCTAACAGAGGTCCACTAGAGAGAAAACAAATGCTATTCTTAATTATTATGTGGTATTTCTCCAAGAAAATGAGGATAAAAATGGATTAATGGAAAATGATCCTATCAACTCCCGTCAAGCCATGCAAGATCCTAACTCTGAAAAGTGTATTGATGCCATGAATAAAGAATATAAGTAAATCAAGAGAATCAAGTTTGGATCTTATCCCGTTACCTGAAGGTGCGAAAGCCATTGGTTGCAAATGTATATTTAAGACCAAAAGGGATTCAAAGGGTAATTTGGAAAGATATAAGGCTCGTCTTGTGGCAAACGACTTTACTCATAAGGAGTGCATTGATTTTAATGAGACTTTCTCTCCAATTTCCACGAAAGACTCTTTTAGGATAATTATGGCATTAGTTGCATATTTTGACCTTGAGTTATATCAGATGGCTGTAAAGACAACGTTTCTCAATGGTGACATTGATGAGACGATTTATATGGTGCAATCCGAAAACTTTGTGTCTGGAGACTCTGATCGTGAATATCTTTTCACTAAACTGCAAGTGTAAAGTGTAGCTAGCAGATAGCAGCGAGCAATGTCGTATTCATCATGGATTGAATACAAAACACTTAGGCTATAGTAAATATCGTATTCCAATTTTATTGAAGCGGTCGAAAATCACAAGTTTATTTATTTATCTAACAAATCCTAAATTAACAAATAAAATATCTAAATTTTTAAAGACCCGAACTCCACAAGTTTTCAACAAATATGAAAGCAACCCTAGGCACATAATCTCAACTTGCTTCTACAATATTAATTTCAATTAATGTTTCACTGATACGTGTAAAATATACGTGCATTTAGGGGCTTATTTTGATATATATATTTGATACATTTGCATGTATATTCAGTGTGTTTTGATTGGTTTCCTTTGTTGAGCGTGATACTGCGTATTCTTGTAACTTCTTACAGGAAATGGAGCTAAACTGTATAAAAAACGATATCACATTCCAAAGTATAGGTCAAGATCTAAGGCACGAGCAAATACATGAAGGAAAGAAGCATGGATGGTCGAACAAAAGGGAATTTCCTTCAAAACGTCCAAACGCGCTAACAGTTTCCAGCACTAGCAGAGTTTAGTATTTTGGCCATAACATTCTTTACAAAATTGATATTGAGCTGATTCAAGTGGCTATGGAAAGCTAAGACAAAGGGCTACAACTTTCATGAAGACCCAGGAGAAATTCAGAATAAAACTAGTTACACGGCCGGACCGTGTGGGACCACACGGTCGTGTGACCTGCCCGTGCGATGATGACATGTCCGTGTGAAGTTGGGAAAAAATAGGAGACGAAAATAAGCCTCACGGTTGGACCGTGTGAGAGCCACACGGCCGTGTGAAGTGGTCGTGTGAGGACCACATGACCGTGTGAAGCTACACGGCTTGGCCGTGTGACGCACTGTTTCCGATTTTTGTGTTCTTTTCCCACTCAAACTCTACAAGTGATCTCTCCAAGCACCTATACAAGGGACCCAAGGGCTGCACGAAAATAAAAAATCCATCCATACACCATACAACACATCAAATTACATAGGAACACAAGATCAAAGGTCTTCTGAGAGAGGAGGGCACCACAAGGCCTTTCGCATCTACGGAAGCACAAGAGCTTCGAAGGCTTGGAAGGAAGATCCATCCTAACAAGAAGGGGTTTTCTTTCTTAGTTTAGATCTCTTGTATGTGCTTAAATGATGTCACAATGTTGATTCCAAGTTTGTCTATGAATTTGTTATCAATGTTTGGCTAATCTTTCGTGTAACGCACTACTTTTTGAAATGTATTTTTAGCGTTACTAAAATTTTAAGAAAATGCGTATAATGTTTTTTAAAATAAATAGATAAATGAAAAGTTTAGCGGAAGCGATAATGAGGAAACCTTAAGTCTAAAGAAATAATTATAGAGTATTTGCAAAAATTAAAAATCCATTCAAAAATACTTTGAAACAAATTAAAAGATAGTACATCACAAATGTTCGAAATTTGAAACGAATTCAATGTTCTTGAATTTGAAATAATTAAAAAGTGAAATCTTGGTTATTCCCCCACATTTGAAGCTCATCCGTCCATATAATCTAAAAAGAGTTTGAATTTAGGGGGTGAGTAATCACATACTCCGTAGGGATAAAAATTGTCCAAGCTAAATACGAAAAGTGCACAATTACATAAATTAACACATAACCTTTCCCATTGGCATAAGTCGAATAGCACATAACCTTTCCCATTGGCATAAGCCAGATAGCACATAACCTTTCCCATTGGCATAAGCCAGATAGCACATAACCTTTCCCGTAGGCACGAATACCATATTTTCCTTTCCTGTGGCACGAGGCCAAAAATTTTCCTTTCCCGTGGCATGAATGCCATATTTTTCTTTCCCGTGGCACGTGGCCAAACATTTTCCTTTCCCGTGGCACAAATGCCATATTTTCCTTTCCCGTGGCACGTGGCCAAAAATTTTCATTTCCTGTGGCAGGAATGACATATTTTCCTTTCCCGTGGCACATGGCCAAATATTTTCCTTTCGTGGCGTGGCCAAAAATTTTCCTTTCCCGTGGCACGAATGCCATATTTTTCTTTCCCGTGCACATGGCCAAAAATTTTCCTTTCCCGTGGCACAAATGCCATATTTTTCCTTTCCCGTGGCATGTGGCCAAAAATTATCCTTTCACGTGGCACGAATGCCATATTTTTTCTTTCCCGTGGCACGTGGCCAAAAATTTTCTTTTCAATTACACAAACATACATAACATAAATCGTGATGAAAAACATGTAATTCATAATAAATTAATCATATCATATCACATATTGAAAGCTTGTAAATCACATAATTATACATATCACGTATCACATCGAAAACATATAATTCACATAATTATTCATATCATGTAACACATTGAAAATGCATAATTCACATAATTGAACAGTTTATGCATTTAACAAGGACAATGAATTATACACATAAAATATAGATGCACAAGTTGTTCAAATGTATAAGTCGTAATTGTATGGTTCTTTGTCACCTACAATATAAATTTAACATAATTTATGGCTTTTTAGTATGTAAAAGTTGACTAAAAATATAAGTTTTGAGGTCTAATTGAAAGAAGTTAAAAGTAAATTTTAGTTTTTGGATTAAATTGAAAACTTGTAGGGTTAAATTGAAAATTCAGGAAAGTCTAGATATATTATTGGGGTTAATTTTGAAAATCTAAAAATTTAAATAAAATTCTGGACTGAATTGAAACTTGTTTGGGACTAAATTAAAAAGTTTCAAAAATACAGATTTGTGAATAGGACTTAATTAAAACGTTAGTGGACTAAATTGAAAGTTTCAAATTGTAATCTAGTCTCACTTCTATCAAATTTCCAAAAGGAAGTCCTTGGCCCAACCCCCATTTCACCTCTGTACAATTTTGTTAATTTTCAACACACTTAAACACACACAACACACTCAGATTATTTCACACACAGACACACAAACACACACCACACACTCACGTGCACCCACACACACACACAAACACACATCACACACACACACAAACACACACACCACACTCACGCACACACAGACACACAAAAATCTGAAATTTGTAATTAACACACGCACACAAAAGCACCACAAACACACACTCATACACACAATGATACACACAATCATACACACTGATTTACGCACACACACACTAACACACACAAACACAAACGCAGTAGCGCACACACAAATAAACCGCCCAAATTGCACACACCAAAATATACATCATCTTATTTATATCCTTTTCTTCCAAATCATAAATTCAAAATCCATTTCTAACACCAAAGGATAATGGCTAGCTGGAGAACAACTAGGGAGAGACAAAATAAAAATGGTCATAGTATTAGATACAAGGAGATGATTACTTACTTGTAAAAATTTTCAGATTGAGTGTGAAATATAGTAACAGAAATCTTAGAGAAATTGAAGATATGATAGGATTTAAAAGCAACAAAAATTGTTGACTGAAAACATGGGTGATGGCATTAGTTGGAATAGTGGGCTTAAAGTGGGAAAAGTAGCATAATGTGGGGATAATGATAATGAAGATGATGGGCATTAGTTAGGATTGTCTAAAGCTAGCCCAATAATTGAAAATTAAATTAAAATATAAAAGTGTATATATATATATAAAATATAAAAAAGTATACATATATAATTAATATGAATTTTTATTATTATAAAAAAATAAGGTAAGATATGAATTATAAAATTTGTGGGTGTTACATTCTACCCCTCTTATAAAAAAATTTCGTACTCGAAATTTTAAGCTTACCCGGTTGATGGAATAACTCGGGATACTTGGCTCAAATCTTAACTTCATGCTCCCAGTTGCTTCTCCTTTTTTTTACCATGTTTATTCCACTGAATCTTAACGAGGGTGATGTCTATATTTTTCAATTTGTGTATCTTCCTATCAAGGATAGCCATCGGTTTTTCTTCAAAGTCATGTCTCGGTTGACTTCTAGTACTTCATGATTGATTATGTGGCTTTGATCATGGACGTACTTCCTCAACATAGATACATGAAATACATTATTAACTGCTACTAGGTGTGGCGGTAACACCAATCTGTATGCTACGTCTCCGACTCGCTCCAAAATTTCGAATGGTCCAATGTACCTATGTCTCAGTTTTCCCTTCCTACCAAATCTTACTATTCCTTTGGTCGGTACAACCTTTAAGAAAACTTTCTCTCCTATTTCAAACTTGTAGGTCTTTCCTCATCTGATCTCCATAAGATTTATGTCGGTCCTGGGCTATTTTTATTTTATCTCTGACCTTTTCAATAACCTTGACCATTTGCTCGACTAGCTCAAGACCTTACATTTTTTTCTCCTCGCCTACTTCGTCCCAATAGATAGGGCATCTACACTTCCTACTGTATAAGGCTTCATATAGGGCCATTTCGATAGTCGCCTGATAGCTGTTGTTGAAAGAAAATTCCACAAAGGCAAATACTTCTCCCAATTATCATCGTAACAAGATACAACCTCTCAGTAAATCTTCTAAGATTTGAATGTTTCTTTCAGATTATCCATTTTTTACGACATTAGCTTTACTAGGATGATAATGGATTTTATAATCATAATCTTTCACGAGTTCCAACTATCTTCTCTTTGACTCATGTTCAACTCTTTTTGTGTGAAGAAATACTTCAAACTCTTGTGATCATCGTAAATTTCGTATTTTCCCCTGTATAATTAGTGATGCTATATCTTTAAAGGATACACGACTACTGCCAACTCAAAGTCGTGTGTAGGATAATTGAGCTCGTGACCTTTAGATATCTTGAAACATAAGCAAGCACCTTAACATTATGCATTAAAACACACTCTAACCCTTCTTTTGAGGCATCATTGTAGATTACAAAAACCCTCTATAGTATTAAGAATTATTAAAACTGATGTTGAGACTAGATGTCGTTTGATCTATTGGAAACTCTGCTCGCACTTCTCAGTCTAAACGAACTTCTCACTTTTCTTTGTGAGTTGAGTCATCAAGTCTGCTATTTTTTGAAAAACATTTGATAAACCTTCTGTAATATCCAACAATGCCTAAGAAACTACGCATTTCATTGGAGTTCGTAAGAGCCAATCATTTTTCTACATCTTCAACTTTTGAAGGGTCGACTTTAATACCTTTCATCATAACTACATGTCCCAAAAAGACTACTCGATCAAGCCAAAATTCACACTTCTTGAATTTTACGTATAATTCTCTTGACAGAGAGTTTCCAACACTATGTCGAGATGCTTCTCGTGTTGTTGTCAATCCGTCGAGTACACCAATATGTCATCTAATTCATCAAATCCTTAAATACTACTAGGGCATTACTAAGTCCAAAAGGCATAAATGTGAACTCATAGAGCCCATATCGGGTCCTAAAAATTGTCTTGGGTATATCTTCTTTCATAACCTTCAACTGATGATATCCAGACCTCAGATCAATATTAGAAAATACACTTGTCCTATTCAATTGATCAAAAAGATCCTCAGTCCTTGGCAATGGATATTTGTTCTTTATGGTGAGCTTATTCAACTCTCTGTAGTCAAAAACATTCTTATTGTCCCGTCCTTTTTTTTCCAACAACTTGACCGTCCTTATTGCTGATATATTTCGGGGCACTCCATTCACTCGCTCCGAAAACAATTGTGAATTTGTCTCCATTTAAGGGTCACAACATTATTTCTCTCTTAGTCTCTTATGACAGTTGAGGTTAGCCTTGTACTTATTCAACCAGTCCATTCCTAAGATGATATCAAAATCTTTAATCATAATCACATGCAAATCCGCTTCTAAACCCATCCCGTCAAAATCAACTCCACATTATTAATCACTAGATCAATACTTATTATTATTCTGGATGAGAGGCTTATTTCTAGTATGTCACTAAGAATGTAACACTCGGGGTTGGAATTTAGCTTGGAAGTCAAAATAAATATAGAAATGCATAACATAGTATCAAATAGCACTAGAGTATGTGTATTGTCGATATCCCATTGACTCTGGTTTGAGTTAAATGACGAGTTTGAATAATCTCTACGCGACAATATTATCTATGGTAAAATATAATATCTGAGTTTAACTTTTCTCGCATAATGATTCTACACTTGTTAGATTTTCTAGCATTTTTAAATGTGGAGGCCAATCTAAAGTTATAAGCTAATCATATAAGTCGTTCAACTTTATCATATATAATAAAGAAAATACACATTACACTTCTATGGTCCATTATGAATTGCAATTTCGCGTTGTTCTCTACGTCTAATGTGTCATGAAAGAAAATTTAGATCATGTAAAGAATTAAGGAACACATATATAAATTATAGCATGTCACATAAATGTCCATACAAATTCTCATGATTCACATAGCATATTATAATTTCCCAATTCCTCATGACATGACAATTAAATAGATGTTACCTGATTGGACGGAGCGCGATGGGGATAGCCATTTTCTTAAAACAAATAAATTAAAATTTGCAAGTCTACAGAAAGTAGACCTGCTCTGATACCATACTGTAACGCCCTACTTTTTGAAATGCATTTTTAGCGTTACTAAAATTTTAAGAAAATGCGTATATTTTTTTTAAATAAATAGATAAATGAAAAGTTTAGCGGAAGCGATAATGAGAAAACCTTAAGTCTAAAGAAATAATTATAGAGTATTTGCCAAAAATTAAAAATCCATTCAAAAATACTTTAAAACAGATTAAAAGATAATACATCATAAATGTTCAAAATTTGAAACGAATTCAATGTTCTTGAATTTGAAATAATTAAGAAGTGAAATCTTCAGTTATTCCCCCACATTTGCAGCTCATCCGTCCATATAATCTGAAAAGAGTTTGAATTTAGGGGGTGAGTAATCACATACTCAGTAGGGATAAAAATTGTCCAAGCTAAGTACGAAAAGTGCACAATTACATAAATTAACACATAACCTTTCCCATTGGCATAAGCCGAATAGCACATAACATTTCCCGTTGGCATAAGCCAGATAGCACATAACCTTTCTCGTAGGCACGAATGCCATCTTTTCCTTTCCCATGGCACGAGGCCAAATATTTTCCTTTCCCGTGGCATAAATGCCATATTTTCCTTTCCTGTGGCACGTGGCCAAAAATTTTTCTTTCCCATGGCACGAATGTCATATTTTCCTTTCTCGTGGCACGGGGCCAAATATTTTCCTTTCCTATGGCACGAATGTCATATTTTCCTTTCCCGTGGCACGTGGCCAAAAATTTTCCTTTCACGTGGCAGGAATGCCATATTTTCCTTTCGTGGCACGTGGCCAAATATTTTCCTTTTCGTGCACGTGGCCAAAACTTTTTCTTTCCCGTGGCACATGGCCAAAACTTTTCCTTTCCCGTGGCACGTGGCCAATAATTTTCCTTTCCCGTGGCGTGAATGTCATATTTTTCCTTTCCTGTGGCACGTGGCCAAAAATTTTCCTTTCCCATGGCATGAATGCCATATTTTCCTTTCCCGTGGCATGACGGCAAAAATTTCCTTTCCTATGGCACGAATGTCATATTTTCTTTTCCCGTGGCAGGAATGCCATTTTTTTCATTTCCTGTGGCATGTGGCCAAAAATATTCTTTTCCTATGGCACATGGCCAAAACTTTTCCTTTCCCGTGGCACAAATGCCATATTTTTTCTTTTCCGTGGCACGTGGCCAAAAATTTTCCTTTCCCGTGGCACGAATGCCATATTTTTCCTTTCCTATGGCACGTGGCCAAAAATTTTCTTTTCAATTACACAAACATACATCGCGATGAAAAACATGTAATTCATAATAAATTAATCATGTCATATCACATATTGAAAGCTTATAAATCACATAATTATGCATATCACGTATCACATCGAAAACATATAATTCACATAATTATTCATATCATGTAACACATTGAAAATGCATAATTCACATAATTGAACAGTTTAGGCATTTAACAAGGACAATGAATTATACACATAAAATGTGATAAGAACCCTACCTCAATCGGCAATTAAAGAAATAGATGCACGAGTTGTTCGAATGTAGAAGTTGTAATTGTATGGTTCTTTGTCACCTACAATATAAATTTAACATAATTTAGGGCTAAAGATTAAGTAGTAACTTCTATTTGAAATGATTATATTTATAAAATAACCTATGGCTTTTTAGTATGTAAAAGTTGACTAAAAATATAAGTTTTGAGGTCTAATTGAAAGAAGTTAAAAGTAAATTTTAGTTTTTGGATTAAATTAAAAACTTGAGGGTTAAATTGAAAAATCCAGAAAGTCTAGATATATTATAGGGGTTAATTTGAAAATCTGAAAATTTGAATAAAAATCTGGACTGAATTGAAACTTGTTTGGGACTAAATTGAAAAGTTTAAAAAATATAGATTTGTGAATAGGACTTAATTAAAACGTTAGTGGACTAATTGAAAGTTTCAAATTGTAATCTAATCTCACTTCTATCAAATTTCCAAAAGGAAGTCCTTGGCCCAACCCCCATTTCACCTCTGTACAATTTTCTTAATTTTCAACACACTTAAACACACACAACACACTCAGATTATTTCACACATAGACACACAAACACACACCACACACTCACGCGCGCGCACACACACACACACACACACCACACACTCACGCACACACGCACATTCACAGACACACAAAAAATCTGAAATTTGTAATTAACACATGCACACACAAGCACCACAAACACACACTCATACACACAATCATACACACTGATTTACGCACACACACACTAACACACACAGACACAAACACAGTAGCGCACACACAAATAAACCGCCCAAATTGCACACACCCAAATATACATCATCTTATCTATATCCTTTTCTTCCAAATCATGAATTCAAAATCCATTTCTAACTCCAAAGGATAATGGCTAGCTGGAGAACAACTAGGGAGAGACAAAATAAAAATGGTCATAGTATTAGATACAAGGAGAGAATTACTTACTTGTAAAAAAAATTCAGATTAAATGTGAAATATAGTAACAGAAATCTTAGAGAAAAATTGAAGATATGATAGGATTTAAAAGCAGCAAAAATTGTTGACTGAAAACATGGGTGATGGGCATTAGTTGGAATAGTGGGCTTAAAGTTGGAAAAGTAGCATAAGGTGGGGATAATGATAATGAAGATGATGGGCATTAGTTGGGATTGTCTAAAGCTAGCCCAATAATTGAAAATTAAATAAAATATAAAATTGTATATATATAATATAAAAAAGTATACATATATAATTAATGTGAATTTTTATTATTATAAAAAAATAAGGTAAGATATGAATAATAAAATTTGTGGGTGTTACATTTCGGATCTTAGAGCATAATCAAAATTGTGGATTCATGTTAAATTTTGATTAATTGTTTTCTTAATTGATTGACGTGTTCTATTTTATGAATTCGAGTGCTTATTCTTATTTACTTTTTATCTGATCAATAATTAGCATGTCATATTTGTTAGTGCCAAATTCGGAAGAGGAGTTCTAACAAAGACGAAAATGGAATTCAGACATAAATGGGTGTATCGATTCGGGAGACCTACAATTGTTTGTGGGGAATCATTCAATTTATAGATCTTTTGGGAGTTAATAATAGTTATATCGAGTCGGGAGACCTACAATTGTTATTAGTCTACTGTTTATGCGCCGCCCGGGAGAGGGAATAGACTAACTTAGGAATTGAACCTATAGAATTGCATGAATTGGTTTTGTTAAATATTAATTGGATTTGATATTGAAGAAGCATGTTGAGATTATGTGCCTAAGATTGCTTCTGTGGTTGTTGAAACTACTTGTGGGGTTCAAAAATTTATTTATTTTTCTTTTTATTTTTTCATTTTTATAATTATTCAGATTCAGTCGCTTCAATAAAATTGGAATACGATGTTATTATAGCCTGAAGTTTCATAGTTAATCCCTGAGGAATACGACCTCGCTTGCCATTATCCTATAAACTACACTTGCAGTTGTAAGAACCAAATATTTTTGGCGAACATTCATCAAAACCAGTTTATGTGTATCTATGGGTTCAATTCCTAAATTAGTTTATTCTCCATCCTGGGTGGCGCATAAACAGTTGATTATTGCTAGTATCCCTACTCAATAATTACTATTAACTCCTAAAAGATCTTTGAATTGAAGTATTCCCCATAAAGTTATAGGTCTTCCGACTCGTTATACCCGTTTATGTTTGAACTCACTTTTCGTAAGTTAGAACTCATCCCTGAATTATGAACTAACAAATATGTCATGCAAATTATTGGCCAAATAATCTACAAAAAACAAACACTCAAATTCATAAATAGAACACAAAACCAATTAAGAAAAATAATCAAATTAGATTTAACATTAATCTACAATTTTAATTATGCCCTAGGATCAAAATGATTAGCCTAATATATTTGACAACAAATTCATATACAAATTTGAAATCAAATAGTTTGACATCGTTTAAGTACAAACAAGAGATCTAAACTAAGAGGATAGAACCCTTCTTGTCAGGATGGATCCTTCTTTGAAGTCTCGAACCCTTGTGCTTCCGTAGATGTGAAAGCCCTTGTGGTGTTCTTCGTTGATTAGCGTTTCTCTCTCAGAAGTATGTAGATTTGTGTAACCCTAGTGTATTTTTGTGTATGAAGATGTATGGAATCTTCTATTTTTGTTCAGGCTTGGTACTCCTTTTATAGGTGCTTTGAGAGATCACTTGTAGAGTCCCGACGGAATTAATAAAATTAGCCGCAGAACAAATTACACGGGCAGACCGTGTGACTTATTTTCTTCTCTATTTTTGGCATGAACATGATACATGACCGTTGTTGGGAAATTTATTTTATAGATTTTGATGAATGTCATGTAAAACTTAAACTAGAAAGTTGGCACCCCATTTTCCTTATAATTTTTATTGTAATAGATAAGGCTGGAAAAGCTTAGTCAAGTCAGCTACGCCTGGAAATACAAGAAGTCAACTGAAGACTGAAGTGAAGACTCCACTGTGGAACAGCTGAGTATGGCCAAGATTGAAGATCAAGAACTCAACTGAAGATGTATCAGCTGAGGAACAGCTGTGTGAAGAATCAGTCAAGTCAACTCAAGAAGCCAAGTCTCAAGTTGAAAGTGACAGATGAGTCATCCAAGGATTGGAAGTCGACTCAAGTCACCTGGGGTATATAAAAGACTGCAGTCAAGTCAAGACAACTGAATAAGATCCGTTGATGAAAGTCAAGAATGTTACTCAAATTGGTAAAATATTAAAGTTGTCAGAGATAAAGTGATAGTTCCAGTTATGTGCAAAAGGAACAAACCAATGGGAAGACGCAAAGCAAGTGTCGACCGCCGCAACGCTGCAAGACATTAAATCCGAGGAAATGTCAACATCAAGGACTGCAACAAGACAATCCAATGAACATAAGGGACTTTTGAAATCAACCTATCTCTTCAACGGGCAGATTTTCAAAAGTTCACTATAAAGGCCGAGGAAATTCAATGAGAAAAGGTTATCTGAACCACGAACAAGCAAGCAATATTCAAGCTATTAACCTGCAATATTCTCAAGAATATTCAAGCAAATCCTCAAGCCTAAAACTCAAAGGAAATCGATCCAACACAAGCTGTGAAGGAAAGACTACTTCAAATCTATTGAAGAGGAAACTTTTGAAGAATCAAAAGGGGCCTACTTTCCAAGGAGGATTGTAGGAAGGTTCAAGGTCGAACCAGTATCAAGTTATTGGAGGGCTTCGTGATCAAATCCAAGAGCTTGAGAAAGTGAGTCAAGTAGCAAGCGCAAACGCCATGAAGAAGCCGAGTCGGAAGAGAAGCTACCGTTTGTGTGACCAAGGTCGTCTCTAGATCGTTGACCACTTTGTAAAAACGGATCTTTTACATAGTGGATTCCTCCAGGAGTTGGAGAAGAGAGGATTAGAAGAATTACCCCATCTTCGAACCTCTATAAAAATCAACTGTGTCATTTATTTTTCAAAGACATTTACATATCTGCATACTTACATTATATCTGCAGGTAAACTTATTTGCTATCCAACTGATTAATAACCAAGTGCTAAAATCAAGTATTAAAAAAAGTTTAAAACAAATCAAAGGGTGTTAAGTCTTCCACTGATAAAACCAACACAGCCAAGTTAAGGTTCAGGTTAAACAACTGAGTTATTCTATCAACAGCTCTGTCGAGTCTGTTGAGTGGCTAACTCTGCTGAATAACCAACTTAGCTGTCCCTCAAGGACTCAGCTGTTTGAGTTAACTCTGTAATATTTTAAAAGGACTAAAATCGAAAAGTTGGTAAGGTTTATTAAACCCCCCTTCTAAACCTTACTCACATCCCTTGGGACCTACAAGTGGTATTAGAGCGGTTGGTTCATTGAGCCTTCCGCACTGGTTACTGAACTAGATCTCTATCTTTTCAAAAAGGTTTCAAACACTTGTATTTTCAAAATCTTTCATTCTTAGCAAAGTTATTATCATGGAAGCAAATCTGACACACATTCCTATGTTCACTGTTGAAGAATTTGATGATTGGAAGATTCGTATGCAGGCTCATCTATCTGCTCTGCACGATGAAATGTGGCTTGTGATAGAGGATGGGCCACGCAAATCGAAAGTGAACACACAGAAGAAGAGCGGTGAACAAGGAGAAGAAGTTGCTGAGGCAAGACCAGCCATGGTTGAGAAACCAAGGACTGAGTGGACAAACAAGGACAGAAAAAGATACAACTTGGACAATGTGGCCAAGGACATACATACTTTACAAGACTTTGGACAAAGCAATGTTCAACAAAGTCAAATCTTGCCAAACAACAAAAGAAATCTGGAATAAGCTGACTTTAATTTGTGAAGGATCAGAGCAAATTAAAGAAAATAAATTATCTGTTGCAGTTAAAAAATTTGAAAACTTTAAAATGCTTGCAGGTGAAACCATGGATAAGCTAGATGCCAGATTCACTGAGATTACAAATGAGCTTTCAGCTCTTGGGAAAGAATACACACAAAAGGAGATGTGTATGAAGATCTTAAGGAGCCTCCCAGCTGAATGGGAAATGAAGACTTTGGCTCTAAGACCTCCGATCATTCTCGACCTCCAAGCCTATGAGTTTGAGCCGAGAAGAAAATATCAAGAGGAGACATATGTACCCAAGACAGCTGCACTGATAGTCAAGGATGGAAAGAGAGCTGAACCAAAGGAAGCCATAGACCAGGAGGAAATTGCCCTAATGGTTAAAAGATTCAACAAGTTCTTCAATAAGAACTATAAAAGAAACAAGGGTGAAACCTCCAGAGACATTCGGCTCCTCTAAGTCAAGGGAATATAGGCCACCAAAGAGAGTTGAGCATCAAAGGGTTGAATATCGAGAGCCGATAACCCAAGGACAGAAAAGAGTCGATCAAAGAGCCGAGAACCCGTGTTGTAACAAAGAAAGCAACCAGTGACATTTTGCGCTTGATTGTTCATATCCACCACCAATAAATACAGGAATGAAGAAGAAAGAAAAGTCTTCAGAGAAAGAAGATAGGAAAAGAAGAAAGCCATGTTGTTGGCCGAGATCGCCGAGACAAAGCCTAAGTCTAAAGAAGGAAGAGACTCAGAGAGTAGTGAAGTCGACTACTCAAGTGATTCGAAGAAGAAGCCATGATCCGTCTTATGGCTAAAGAACAAGATCAACCAGACCAAGAAGATGAGGTACACTCTAACTCATCTCATTCAGATTCATGTGATATTGATTATGATACACACACTTCATCACCCACTGATCTTTATGATTCATTAGGCAAAATGATGAAAGATTTTGAGCACATTAAATCTTCTCACACACTTCTAAATGAGGAAAAGCCAGCTCAAAAGCCAAAACTCACAGCTGACTAAGGAGCTGTGTACTCTAAGTCACATAGATGATGAGAACACAGAGCTGAAGGCTGAGAATGCTAAACTATTAGCTGAGATAGCTACTGTAGAAAAGAGGGAAAATGATCTTAAAAATGTGATTGCCTCATTTACAAAGGCATCCAAATAATTGAATGACCTTATCATGAGTCAAAAAGAATGTGGAGATAAGACAGGCATATGATTCAATTCATTTGTGCACAAATCAAACTCCTAGAGTGATTTTGGAAAAAGGAACTTGAAAAGTGAAGCATCTCAAAACCCAAAACACCAAATGTTTCATCCACATTCATCCCAAAGCACAATCACGAACAAACCGGCCTTGGATATAAAGGAAAACGGCCGATTGAATATGCTAAGAGGACAGTGAGAAGAAATCCACAGATTTCCTCAAAGAACTCCAAATAGAAAGTACTGTGAAGAACAAAAGAGCTATGAAAAAACCCTTAAGTTTCATCGTGAGAAACACATATGATGGGAATGGTAGAAACTATCCAAGCCAAGCCGATTGGAACAATGTGAAATATCAAAGAAAGACCAATGGAATACAAGCCAAGATGGTAAAGACCTAAACCTCAAAGAAAGGTCATTCCAAAGGCAAAAGAGCTACTATCAAAGACACATATGCACCGAGGCACTACACTCAAAAATATCACAACTACCCAAAGAAGGCAATTGCTAAAGCACTTACACACATGGCATACGGTGACAAAAGAGACAATTTGTATGAACCTAAAGCCCCCAAGCAATTTGTCAAAGTGCACTATGATTATGGCACGATAGATGGCAATCTCTTAGAGTCAAGTCATTTGGTTATAGGTTGGTTGGATCATCTTACAAAGACTAACCCCTCAGACCAGGCAAGTATGGGTACCTAAAAACTAATTTCCTTGATTGCGGGTTCAAGGAACAGGTTGAGTGTCAAGGAACCTGGTACA
The DNA here is from genome assembly GCA_016081115.2 of Rehmannia glutinosa. Classification (NCBI taxonomy): domain Eukaryota; kingdom Viridiplantae; phylum Streptophyta; class Magnoliopsida; order Lamiales; family Orobanchaceae; genus Rehmannia; species Rehmannia glutinosa. The sequence goes on from JABTTQ020002439.1 coordinate 552,930, forward strand.
TGGATAGTGGTTGTTCCGCATATACGACCGGGAACAAGAAAAACCTATTAAGATTCAAGGAGATTAGAGGTGCAAAAGTCATATTTGGAGGAAATGAAGCTCTAGGGGAAATCAAAGGCACTGGATCTATCAAGAAAAATGGATTGGAAATCACAGATGTTGCTTATGTTGAAGGCCTCAACTTCAACCTGTTTAGCATCAGCCAACTCTGTGACAAGGGCTACAATGTTGGATTCAATATGGGAATGTGCTAGATCAAAGATGCTGAATCAAATGAAATAGTGTTGCAAGGTTCAAGACAGAAGAATATGTATGTGGTAGATTGGTCCACTGCCACACCAAGCACTTGTCTGTTAGCAAAGAGTACAGCCGAATCAAGTTGGTTGTGGCACAAGAAGCTGAGTCATCTGAATTTCAAGACAATCAACAAGCTTGCAAGGAGTCATCTTGTGGAAGGACTGCCAAACTTAGTGTACAAGAAAGAAAGTGTATGTGATGCATGCCAGATGGGAAAACAGATAAAATCTTCATTTAAGGACAAACCAAGTTCTTCTTCAACAAGGATACTACATCTGTTGCATATGGATCTATTTGGTCCAGTTGAACCAGCCAGCATAAGTGGAAAGAAATACACCTTAGTGGTGGTAGATGATTATTCAAGATATACATGGACAATCTTCATGTGCAAAAAGAAGGAAACTTTGCAGAAGTTACCACAGCTGATGAAAAGAATTCAAAATGAAAAGAGCCAAACCATTATAAAGATAAGATCTGATAGAGGAACTGAGTTTGTTAATGGGATAATTACTTAGTATTGTGTTGAAAATGGTATTGCTCATGAGTTATCAGCAGCAAGAACTCCACAGCAGAATGGAGTAGCTGAAAGAAGGAACAGAACTCTCAAGGAAGCCGCAAGGACTATGTTATGCATTTGGATTGCCTAAGAGATTTTGGGTCAAGCCATCAATACAAAGATGCTATACTCAAAATAGATGCATGATAAACAGCAATTAACCAAGACTCCCTATGAAACGGATAGGAGAAAGCCAAACATTGGGTACTTCAGGATATTTGGATGTAAATGCTTCATCCACAACAATGGCAAAGATAATTTAAAGGCTTTCGATGCTAAAGTTGATGAAGGTATCTTTTTGGGATACTCAGCTGGGCAAAGCCTATAGAGTGCTTAACAAGAGGACTATGGTCACATGAGAGTCTATCCATGTGGTTTTTGATGAACCTAATGTGAGTGGAGAAGACATTGAAGAGTTAGCTGATAAGGTGGATCAACCAACTATACGTAAGAGTCCCTATGTTGAAGCCGAAATAAGAGTTGTCAACCAGGATGAAGATGAGATATCAGATCTCAAAGGCACTGGAAAGTCTACAAATTGAATGAAGATGAAAGAGTTGTTCAAGACAACATAGTCATGCGAGACAATGAATCCGGTGACTTGCTCCAACCTCGATGTGAGATGGCCGAGAGACCATCCACCGAGCTAGTTATTGGAGATGTTAGAGATGGTGTAAGAACCAGATCCAGAGCACAAAGGCAGAAGCAATGTTCATTGTTTTATTTCCCAAATAGAGCCAAAAGATGTGTCTCAAGCATTGGATGACACATATTGGATTCAAGCCATGCAAGAAGAGCTGAATCAATTTGAAAGAAACAAAGTATGGGAATTGGTGCAGAGACCAACCCATCAAAATGTTATTGGCACAAAATGAGTTTTGAAACAAGATGAATGAGGAAGGATCTGTGGTAAGAAACAAAGCAAGATTGGTAGCCAAAGGGTATTGCCAAGAAGATGGAATAGATTTTGATGAAACATTTGCTCTTGTTGCAAGATTAGAAGCAATAAGGATGTTTCTTGCCTATGTTGCACATAAGAACTTCACTGTATATCAAATAGATGTGAAGAGTGCATTTGTTAGAGGAAGAAGTCTATGTTGAACAACCTCCAGGTTTTGAGCAGAAGACTATTGGAGATAAGGTGTACAAGCTCAAGAAAGCATTATATGGATTGAAACAGGCACCAAGAGCATGGTATGATACATTGTCTCAATTTCTGACTGACAATGGATTCACCAAAGGCAAGGTGGACAGAACACTCTTCAGAATTCAAGATGGAGAGAGTATAATGATTGTTCAAATATATGTGGATGATATCATTTTTGGATCCACAATTAAAAAGTTGTGTGATAAGTTCTCAAACCTCATGCAAGACAAATTTGAAATGAGCATGATGGGAGAACTGACTTTCTTCCTAGGACTTCAAGTCAAGCAATTGAAGGATGGAACCTTCATAAGTCAAACAAAGTACACCAGAGATTTAATGAAGAAATTTGGTATGGAAGAGAAGTCTTCTGTGAAGATACCAATGAACACAAAGGTCAAGATGGACATGGATGCAGATGGCAAGCCTGTATATCAAACCAGATATAGAGCACTCATTGGATCACTGTTCTACCTAACAGCAAGTAGGCCAGACATCACCTTTGCAGTAGGTGTATGTGCAAGATTTCAATCTGCACCAAAATAGAGCCACATGACTGCAGCTAAGAGAATCCTAAGATATTTGAAGAGATGCCAGGAAGTTGGCTTATGGTATCCAAAGGAAGGTGGATTTAAGCTTATTGGTTATTCAAACTCTGACTATGATGGATGTAGAGTTGACAGGAAAAGTACTTCAGGTACATGTCAAATGATTGGAAACAGATTGGTTTCCTGGTTTAGCAAGAAGCAAAACTCAATAGCCACATCCACCAAGCAGAGTATATAGTAACAGGGCGGCTATTGTGCCCAAGTCATATGGATGAGACAGCAGCTGAGAATCCTGTGTTGCATTCAAGAACAAAGCACATTGATGTCAGATATCATTTTATAAGAGATCATGTTGAAAAGAAAGACATCACTTTGGAATATATCTCAACTGATGAGCAGTTAGCTGACATATTCACTAAGCCTCTATGTGAATCAAGATTTGAAGAGCTTAAGCATGAGCTAGGGTTAATTGAGCTAAGTTAACACTCAGAAGACTCAATCAGCAGAGATGGAAGATGAGAAGATGAAAATTGAACAAGTTTCACGAATCAGCCAAGTGAAACAACTATGTCGAAAAGTCAGATGTATCGAGTTAGCTGATAGCTGAGTCACTTAATGAAAGGAGAAAAGTAGAGTTAAGTCATATTTGATATAAGATGAGTCATTTATGAGCTAAGTGACAAAAACGCAGTAGTTTTTAATGAGCGGGAATGTTTTTAAGGATGACGTCGGTGAAGGTAGACTTCATTCATAGCCGATGATCGTTCCTCTTTACTCGCGATGTGGAACGAGCTTGCCAAAGAGTTTGGCTTTGATACCACTTGTAAGTCCAAGCGGCTATGATAATCTAGAGGGGGGTGAATAGATTATCTCCATCTTTTCGATTATGCCCTCTTTTTAGAAACAAATAAGCCAAGACAATAATAAAGGTGCGGGAAGTAAACAACACGCGTCAATTTATAGAGGTTCAACCCACCTAGGGCCTAATCCTCTACCACGTCCCAGTATATCCGGGATGGATTTCAAAAAAAAAGATTTTATTAATTACCAAAATTAATACAATACCTTACAACATCACCTTGAAGAGCACCACACTCTTCTTCAACACCACCTTTGAGATTACCATAATCTCCAACGGCACCTTGTGAAGATTACCACAATCTTCAACCTTGAAGAACACCAAATTCTTCAACACCTCGAAGAGCACCACACTCTTCAATAAGAAGATCACCACAATCTTCTTGCACCTATCACCTAGATCATCCAAGTATGTTCTTACCACAAGAACACTCACAAGGATATCTTGTGTTGAATGATAACCCAAAAATTCAAGATTACAACTCGATAATGAATGATACAAATTTGAGTGCAAGTGTAATCAAGAAATAAGCCTAGACCTCAAGATGTGAAAGTGAAAGACCTTAGGCTATTACAACAAGAATAATAACAATGAAGAACAAATATGTTTGCTTGAGTGTATCTTGTTGTGTTGTAGTATTCTCTCTTTTTGTGTTGCTTCAATTCTTCATCTATTTATAGAAGATGTCTTGAACATGATAGGCTCCTCCTAGGAGATTGAAAACGTAAAAAATTGCAAGACAGATGAAGAATATAGCTGTTAGAAATCAATCCCACAAATTAAGGAAAAGTTGCCTGCTGCACGACGGTTAGAATTTTGTTGTCAAACCATAGGGCGACCGGTCGCGCACTGATAGACGTTGAAAAATAATACAGCAAAAAAACAACAGGGTGACCGGTCCAGGGGGGTCGGACTGGTCGAGCAGGGGTCCGACCGGTCGCCCCCTAGGTGGACCGGTCCCCCTGACTTATTTTGAGGGTTCAGAGTGTTCTGTTTTAATCAAACCCTTTCCCAGGCACCGGTCGACACTTAGGTCGACCGGTCGACCTCCCTCAAAATATTTTCATCTCGTTTTCTGTTTCAAAACTTAACTCCAGGTACGGGTTGCCCTATAGGGCGACCGGTTGAGCACGAGACAAAAATGTTGTCCAATGTTTTCGAAAATAAACTTGAAGAAATACTCCGGAAAATTAGTAGAAACAATTTAAATCATTTAGGAGTATTTGGACAACATTTAAAAACATTGTTTTGGTGTAAAAACAAAATCATCAAAATCATGATAAAACCATTTATCAAACAGGAAGAGGTTCTCGACCTCGTCCAAGACCCAAGAATATCGAATATGTAGATCCCGGAAATAAGGGGAGGATCTATTGGGTTGGGTATGATAAAGTGGCAAACTTGGAAGTGGCAAGGAAGAATTCTGAGGCCGTGAAAAGACAAGAAGAAGAAAATGAAAGACAAACTCAGCTATGGCTCGAAAGGAAGAGAAAGGATGATGCTGCGAAGAGAGCCTATGAGAAGAAGAAGAAAGCTGAGGAAGAAGAAAGAAAAAGGAAGAGAGCTGATGACTTTGACAGAGCTGAAGAAGAAAGAAGGAGGCAACGAAGGCGATGAAGTGTTGTTGCGAACCCTTCATGTATATTACTTATGTAAATACATTCATGTAAGTCATATGTATACTTAGTGAAGTTTTCTGTAATTTTTCACTTTGTACTTATTCTAGTATCTTAGCATAGATGTGTATTTTGCTTTGATATAGAATGCTCTGATACCAAATGTAGTGTAAAAAAGACAAGAATGTTATGATCAATAAACGATCGATTCTACGCATACATTCTTTGTTCTTGCATTATCCGTATGTATCTTTGTTGTTTATATTTTGTTGAATGTTTTTAAGTTTTGGCATCATCAAAAAGGGGGAAATTGTTGGGAAATTTATTTTATAGATTTTGATGAATGCCATGTAAAACTTAAACTAGAAAGTTAGCACCCCATTTTCCTTGTAATTTTCATTGTAATAGATAAATGAAAAATCGAGTCAAGTCACTACGCCCGGAAATACAAGAAGTCAATTGAAGATCAAGTGAAGACTCCACTGTGGGAAGTGAGTATGGCCAAGATTGAAGATCAAGAACTCGACTGAAGATGTATCAGCTGAGAAACAGCTATATGAAGAATCAGTCAAGTCAACTCAAGAAGCCAAGTCTCAAGTTGAAAGTGGCAGATGAGTCATCCAAGGATTGGAAGTCGACTCAAGTCACCTGGGGTAGATAAAAGACTGCAGTCAAGTCAAGACAACTGAATGAGATTCGTTGATGAAAGTCAAGAATGTTACTCAGAATGGTAACATATTAAAGTTGTCAGAGATAAAGTGCTAGTTCCAGTTATGTGCAAAAGGAACAAACCAATGGGAAGCACTGCAGCAAGTATCAGAATCGCTGCAAGCTGCAAGACATTAAATCTGAGGAAATGTCAACATCAAGGACTGCAACAAGACAAGCCAACAAACACAAGTGACTTTTGAAATCAGCCTATCTCTTCAACGGGCAGATTTTCGAAAGTTCACTATAAAAGGCGAGGAAATTCATTGAGAAAAGGTTACCTGAACCACGAACAAGCAAGCAATATTCAAGCTATTAACCTGCAATATTCTTAAGAATATTCAAGCAAATCCTCAAGCCTGAAACTCGAAGGAAATCGATCCAACACAAGTTGTGAAGGAAAGACTACTTCAAATCTGTTGAAGAGGAAACTTTTGAAGAATCGAAAGGGGTCTACTTTCCAAGGAGTATTGTAGCAAGGTTCAAGGTCGAACTAGTATCAAGTTATTGGAGGGCTTCGTGATCAAATCCAAGAGCTTGAGAAAGTGAGTCAAGTAGCAAGGCAATCGCCCTGTGAAGAAGTCGAGTCGGAGGAGAAGCGGTGTTGTGTGACCAAGGCTCTCTCTAAATGTTGACCACTTTGTAAATGTGTCTTTTACATAGTGGATTCCTCCAGGAGTTGGAGAAGAGAGGATTAGAAGAATTACCCCATCTTCGAACCTCTATAAAAATCAACTGTGTCATTTATTTTTCAGCACATTTACATATTTGCATACTTACATTATATTTGCTGATAAACTTATTTGCTATCCAACTGATTAATAACCAAGTGTTAAAATCAAGTGTTAAAATAAGTTTAAAATAAATCAAAGGGTGTTAAGTCGTCCGCTGATAAAACCAACACAGCCAAGTTAAGGTTCAGGTTAAACAACTGAGTTATTCTATCAATAGCTCTGTCGAGTCTGTTGAGTGGCTAACTCTGCTGAATAACCAACTTAGTTGTCTCTCAAGGACTCAGCTGTTTGAGTTAACTCTGTAATATTTTAAAAGGACTAAAATCGAAAAATTGGTAAGGTTTATTCAACCCCCCCTTCTAAACCTTACTCACACCCCTTGGGACCTACAACCGTGTATTTTCATACGGTTTGGTCGTGTACTTTGTCACTGAAATTCTTCCCTCGAACAAGTCGCATGGGCGTGTAAAATTACACGGGTACCATTCACATGGTCGTGTGAAACTACACGGGCTGACCGTGTGTAGGGCTGTAAATGAACAGAGCGTTCGGCAAATAGCTCGTGAACAAGCTCGGATATTATTCGTTTATGTTCGTTTATTTAGTAAACAAACATAAATGAACAAATTTAGGGCTCGTTAAATAAACGAATAGAGCTTGAACAATCCTATACTCATTCATTAATAGCTTGTGAACAAGTTCGTTTAGTGTTCGTTTAGAAATATTCGTGAACAAGCTCGTTTAGTGTTCGTTTGGAATTGTTCATGAACAAGCTCGTTAAGGGCTTGATTATTAGCTCGATTATGGTTCAATTAATAATAAATAATGTTATTTCATTTAAAAATATTTAATTTGATATTTTATATATAAATAAACTGTTTTACAATTTTTTTTGTTTAACTTAAATCAGTAATATAATAACTTAACTTTATTAATACTAAACTTAACTTTATTATAATTAAACACAAAAACTTTAATATAACCTTTATTAAAAAAAAGAAAACGTGTTAAGGTTTGAAAAAATGAACAAAAAAACGTTTAAAAGAGTAAACACATTTTATCTCACAATTCACAAAAAGCCCTAGCATTCTACACTCCTAAACTTCAGTCTCCAAAAAAAAAATCACCGCAGGCCTCTGTTCATCCAAGTTCCACCTCGCAACCTCTGTTCTTCTACCTCGCAAGCCTTGTGAAATCTCAGCTCGTAAATCTCATGAAATCCTTATTAAAGGTAAGATATATTCTTCTTTTTGGGATGAGTTTGAGCCATTAATGAATAAAGAGATTTAGGGTTTATGTGCTTAAATATTCTTCAAATTTACGGTTTATGTGCTTAAATTGGTGATGAGTTTGGTTTAAAGCTTCTGATTATTTTATCCGAACAGTTGTCATAATGAAGAATTCATACAACAAAACCGGGAATTTTGAAGATGCCTGTAAAAATACAGAGTAAATTGTTATCCCAGAGTAGAATAAAAGCCCGTATAATAAAACAATAAAAAAGGAAAATACTCAAAAAAAAAACTGGAGAACAAATAATGTTATTCAACTTTAATCATCATAATATACATGATTTAACAGGTTTAAAAAAGTAATAAACAAAATTATCAAGGATTGAAAATGAGGTTTCCACATTTACATTTCCAGCTCATGGGCTTGTAATTGGAATTATCATCGCTTTGTTTGTGGGCAGTTGCTTGAGAGATTATATTTGAATGATTCTTCATGAAAATGTTTCCTCCAATTTTTCTTTTAATGGTTTGTGTTTTTTCTCCTCATATAGGTATAGTTACAGGTCCAACAAAGCATAATCAACCTACGAGCTTGATTGCAGGTATATATTTATTGGCTTTTAAACAGAATCTTGTTATTAGTCAATTTACTATTTTCCAAATGCTTTTCCATCCTCTTTGACAGTCTTCGGGGAGGCCACAAAGAGTTCCGGGGAGGTATCGCCATCATTTTTTACAGTCATTTTTGTATGGTATATTCCCTTTTTTAACTTCTTTACTTTTAAATTTTTGCCATTTAACTAGTGTACATTATTAAGCATTCGTGTAAGAAACAATGTCTTTTTAATTTATTTTTGTTGCTATTTTACTTACGATGATTTTTAATGGTCTATTATACCAGGTATGCTTTCCAACTCACTTGAAAATCATGCAAGTCCAAGTTTAGCTTCAAAAGTTAATTCAGAAAGCTTGCAATCCAATTATTCTAGTGGTGATTCTTCATCAATACCTATAGGAATGACTGAAGAAAATCAAAACAAGGCTAATAAAGATCTTGAAGATAATGAAGAAATTGAAGATGAACATTATCAGAGGAAGCGAAGAAAGAAAATATCAACTGTTTGGGATGAAATGACAGTTGTGAAACTTGAGGATGGGGTGGAACAAGTATAGTGCAATCATTGCAAACTAAAGATGAAGAAACAGAAAGATGGAACAACTACACAATACCAGAGATATTTGAATGGCTGCATAAAACGTTCAATGAATATAAAGGGGTAACAAAATCTTTGTCTTGTTCCATCTACACGAAGATCGGAAAGTGTGAGTGTTCACAGTTGGAAGTACGAACAAGCAAAGATGAGAGAGGTCATTTCTCACACGATTATGGTTCATGAGTTGCCATTTTCATTTGTTGAGTATGAGCTCTTCAATTTGGTTATACAGAGTGCAATTCCCTATTATCAGCGGATATCTCGAGCAACAACTAAAAATGATTGTTGGACAAGTTATGAGTTAGAAAAAAAGAGAATAAAGGGTTTGTTGAAATCAGTTGATAAAGTTAGCATCACAACTGACATATGGACATCAGGTCAATATTCAATACAAGGTGATGACCGCTTATTTCATAGACTCGGACTGGAAGTTGCAAAAAAGGGTCCTAAACTTTGTTGACGTGCCTCTTCCTCATACCGGTACGGTTGTTTGTGATGCACTATGCAAATGCTTGCAAGATTGGGGCATTGAAGAGAAAATATGGACAATCACTATGGATAATGCGTCGTATAATGATTCAGCTGTGAGAATGTTATTGGATTGTCTTTCTTTTCACAAAAGTTTACCTTTGAATGGTCTGTTGTTTCATGTTCGGTGTTGTGCACACATATTGAACCTTCTTGGCAAGATGGTCTTTCGAGATCAAAGAAATCATTGAAGATGTTAGAGAGAGTGTTAAGTACATCAGTGCCTCAAGCCAGCGTTTGAATAACTTTACTGAATCTGCAAACAACTTCAGTTGCCTAAGAAGAAGCTGATTTTAGACTATTGCTAGGTGGAATGCAACATATGCTATGTTGTCTTGTGCCTTGGAATTTAAACAAATGTTTCCTCGATATGCTCTTAGAGATTCAAATTATAGACACCTGCCCACTGATGACGATTGGCACAGAGTTGAGGAGGTTTTATCTTTGTATTGGGACATTCGGTTGAAATTACCAAACTTATCTCAGGTAAATTAACTTTTATAATATTATAAATTTGTGTTTGTATTTTTTTATCTTAAATGATTATTATAAGAATTAAAATATTTATTTGTTTATGGATTTAGGTTCTGAATATCCAATAGCAAATTTATTTCTACCCGAACTTTGGAGTATCAAAGAAGTGTTGGATCAAAAATCTCAAAGTGAAGAACCTTAGATGAAATGCATGGCTAAGAGAATACAACAGAAGTTTGAAAAATATTGGGGTAACAATAATCTTTTGCTCTTTATTGTTGCTGTGTTGGATCCTAGGAATAAGATGACACTAATTCAGTTTGATTTTCCTGTCATATATCCTGAAATTGAAGCTAAGAAACAAATTATTGTTGTCCGTGATAGCTTATATGAGCTATATAAGGCATACATGAATGAACATACATCAGCTGCTCCTAGCCAGTTATTTGAAAGTGAATTGCAATCAAGTAACCCTTCTAATAAGGGTTCTACTGCTAGCGGCAACGGGAAAAAATGTTGAAACTGGAAGGTCAAAGTATGAGAAGTATGTTAGGAGTGTTGATATAGTACAACATGTAAAATCAGAATTAGATACCTATTTAGATGAAGGGGTCTTTTTTTGCGAAGGAGATTATGTTAACTTCAATGCATTGGAGTGGTGGAAGTCAAACAACCTGAAGTTTAGAGTCTTGTCGAAAATGGCTTGTGAAATCTTGTCAATTCCAATTACTACAGTAGCTTCAGAATCAACATTCAGTGTTGGTGGCAGGGTAATTGATACATATCGCTCATCTTTAGGAGCAGATACAATTCGAATGCTACTTTGTGGTAGCGACTGGTTAAGAAACTTTTACAATCTCAAAAGAAAAGCAAAAGTAAATATTTATTTGGATTTTGAATTATTCTTTTACTCTAATATCTGAGTTATATAATGATTATCTAATATATTCTATTATGTAGTTTGACGAAGATGTGAAAGAGATAACACTAGCTTGAACTTGGAGGTAATTGTTTTTAAAGCCAATTGCATCATAGTTAGCGTTTTTATTATTCTGTTGATCTTGATGCAAAATAGTTTGTTCGAGTAACAATGGTTTTATGCTTAATTTCTATAGGCCTATTTTATGAGCAGTGGCCTTTTGCTAGAAGATGGCAATCACTTTTTTGTTAAGCACAACATAATTGGCAAGTACTACAGAATTGGGAATTAAGCACTTTTTTGTTAAGCACAACAGAATTGGGAAGCACTTTTTTGTTGCTATTGGTTAAGAAAAGACAATTGAATTTGTGTTGCTTACCTATCTAAGTGGTTGACTATTGCTTTTTTGGATTTATATTTTGTGAATTTTGTTGTGTTGTGGGATTTGAATTTAGCCATCATTTTTTATTATGTTGGGTATTTACCAACAAGTTAATGAATGACTTATGGATCTTTTTTTCTCTCAAATGTTATGTTTATATGGTGGTTTTGATGTCAATTTTAATTTTCGCAGTAGCAAGTATAATATGGAGAAATTAGAAGTGATTAATGGCACTTGGCATATTGTTTCAGTTTATTTATGTAATAAAACAGGGTGGTTATAGTTTTATTTGTTTGTTTGTTTGTTTGTTCGCGAACAAAATTATTGATTATTCACGAACACTTAATGAATACAAACTCGAATATGAACATGTTCATGAACACGTAACGAACACGAACTCGAACACGAACATGTTCATGAACATGTTTGTGAACAAATTCAAACATTGCAAAAATTAAACGAACGAACACGAACAAGAATTTAGAATTGCGAACCGAGCTCGAGCCAAGCTCGAACAAGAAAAATTTTAAACAAACATTTGGCAAACATATTAAAGCTCGGCTCGTTCGTTTACAGTCCTAACCGTGTGCCTTGTTTTTCGTCGTTTTCTTTCGTATTCGATCGTCTCTTCGTATTCGTCATTCTTGTTTGGGCCATCTTACTGATATCTTTCTATTTTAGCTCTGTTTCCTATAAAAATTACAAGAATACGCAGTATCACGCCCAACAAAGGAAACCAAGTAAAATACACTAAATATACATGAAAATGCATCAAATATATATCAAAATAAGCCCCTAAATGCACGTATATTGTACACCTATCAGACCCAAAGTCTCTGGTTTGCAAATTAAAGAAATCCATCTATAGACTCAAGCAAGCTTTTCCTCGATGGTACCACAAGTTTCATCAACAAGTAGTCTCATTCGCTTTTGAGACTAATGTTGTTGATGATTGTGTGTATCAAAAGTTCAGTGGAGTAAGTATATTTTTCTAGTCTTGTATGTGGATGACATTCTGCTTGCCACTAATGGCTCAGGATTACTGAACGATACTAAGAAATTTCTATCAAAGGAAATCGAGATGAAATATCTCGGGGAAGCTTCTTTTATTATGGGGATCCAGATACACCGAGATCGTTCTTGGGTTATTCTTAGATTATCACAAAAATCAATATAGAGAAAGTGTTGCAAAAATTTGGCATGCAGAACTGCAAACCAGGAGACACACTTATACTTAAGAGAGACAAGTTTAGTCTCGAACAATGCCCTAAAGGAAATCTGAAAATTAAGGAAATGCAGAAGATGTTATATGCTTCAGCTGTTGGGAGTCTAATGTATGCCCAGGACTGCAAAAGACCCGATATAGTGTTTGCTATTGGAATGTTGGGTAAATATTTAAGTAACCCTGATATGGATCACTGGAAAGCAGCCAAACGGGTGATAAGGTAATTACAGATAACAAAGGATTACATGCTCAAAAGCATAAAATCAGATCAGTTGGAAGACCATAGGGTATTATGATAATGATTTTTCTAGATGCCAAGAAAGTAGGAGATCCACTTCGGGCTACATTTTCTTATTGGCTGGAGGAGCCATTTCTTGGCGAAGTGCTAAACAGACACTTATATCACCTTCCACCATGACAACTTAATTTGTAGTGTGTTATGAGGCATCCAATCATGGAATGTGGTTGTGAAATTTTTTCACTGGGATGCACATTATCGTAAATGTAGAAAGACAACTAAAGTTGTATTGTGACAATAACTTAGTAGTGCTATATTCCAATAACAACATGAGCTCTACTAAGTAAAAACACATTGACATAAAGTTTCTGGTTGTGGAGGAAATGATACAGAGTGGTCAGATAACTATAGAGCATATCGGGACAGACTCTATGATTGCGAATCCGCTTACCAAAGGATTAACACCCAGGGTCTTTCATGAGCATACTGCTCGTATGGGTGTAATACAATTTGAGGATACTTTAGTTTAGTGGGAGTCTGTAATTTTATTGCTCTATAAATTATTTTGGACACATTTTGTATATTTGGGTATTTTTGTACATTATAAAGTATTCAGTTTATCGCACTCTGTTACATTTGATTATGATTGATCTCACTAAGGAATAAGCCGGACCAGTTGGAAATCGACATGTTAGATAACATTACTTGCAATTTCCATGCTACCTACCCAAGATTGATCTATGTCATTTGGTTGTACTGGTATATATGATTATTGATGGGTTCATTCGTGCATAAAGTGATGAAAGTCTCTTTATTCTGTATTAGTACAATCAATGGACTAGATTGTTCAGGGATACCCCTTCATATGACAACAAGGTTTGAGCTCATAAGGTTATTACACATTTCTTCGGTGACATATGTAGTTCAAGTGGGATATTGTTGAAAATTTTAATTTGGACTAACATATGTTAATTAAATGTGCATAGCTATCTTAAGGTATAATACAAATAAAATGATCTACTAAAGTTTTAATTTTGGAGTAAAAGGGTATCAAATTTCCATGGGATTAAATGTGTAGATATTATTAGGAGATTTATAATTTGTTGAGGGACCAAATTGTAAATCAAGGGATACTTATCCACAAGCAGTTATAGTCCACAAGACAACGGTTCTTAAGCCAGATAACTTATGTATTTTCTCTACATAACATGTTATAGATTGCAGAGAAAACTTTAAGGCATAACTATTTAATTTGGAAAACTAGAAACCATATTAGGTTATTCAGATTCAACTATGGAATCAGGTATGCTTCCGAGTTTAAGATTAATCTCTTCCTATTTTTGGATTATCATGGTAGATTTGTTGAAGCATGCTTTTGTGAATTCTTTGTGAATTAAGACGTCTATTTGTGATTTTGGTTCCTACCAGAGATTGCATAGAAAATATATATACTTCTTGGGCAAATTGGCAAAATACTTTTTTGAGAAATATTGATCGTAACTTTAAGAATTAGAATAGCGAACTTTATAATAATTGGGGGACAGTCCAAAAGGTTTTTGAGTGTCACACTTGCCCTACTTTCAGGAAAAAATTCCACAGTTTACGCTTCATTCACTTATGTACTCTCCCAGGTGACTTTTTTTTCTTTTACACGCTTCTGCATTTTTTTTGTTATTTTACATTTTTTTCGATTTTTTTTGTTCCTGTGTTACCTAATATGTTATTTCGTTGTTTCGATGTTGTTTATATTTGTTTCTTGGCTGTTTCTATATTGTTTTGTTGTTGTTTCGATATTACAATATGATTTTTACTTATTTTTTATGCTCTTTTTTTTATTCATGTGTTGTTTTATATATTGTTTCTGTTGTCTTTGGGTTGTTTTCTATAATGTTTTTAATGTTGCTATGTCGTTTCTTTATTGTTTCCATGTTGTTTTCAATAACTCAATGCAGTTTTTACCTATTTTTAAGCTCTTTTTATTGATGTAGTGTTTTCTATATTGTTTTTGGGTTGTTTCTATACTGTTTTTAGTGTTGTTCTGATGTTTCTTTATTGTTTCAATTAGTTTTTAATGTTTCAATGCAATTTTTAACATGTTTTTAAGCTATTTTTGTTCATGTGGTGTTTTCTATATTATTTCTATTATTTCTGGTTTGTTTCTGTATAGTATTCAACATTGTTATGATGTTTCTTAGTTATTTCCATATTTTCGACGTTTTCAATGCATTGAAGCAAAAATTAAATTGTGTTTTTCTATTTATTTATTGTTTTTATATTATTTTCAATGTATATTTTTTCAATATGTGTTGTTTTATGTGTATATTTCTTGATTGTTAAGTTTTTGATTATAAACTTGATTATTTCACGAGAGAAAAAATATGTTTTCACTGAAATTTTATTAGATGAAACATGTTTGAAAACATATTTGAAACAACAACGTAAAAAATCCGAAAGAATTGGCGAGAGTGTGAAAATGTCCGAAAAAAGGCGGGAGCGTAAAAAACCAGGAAAAAATCCGGAAGCGTAAACATGTGTCCTTTTTTTCCGAAATGTTGGGCAATTGTATCCATACCCTTATTAAATGGCTGCAACTGTTGGTCTAATGTCATTCTATAGACCCAAGCCCAACTCATATATTATCCGTTGGTCCATTACATTCTCATTGTCGTTCGCCCTCCAGTCCATATATGCATGAAACTAGGTCAAAATTCAAAAAGAAAAGGTAGAGTTTGGGCCTTTGAAGTTCATGATCCAATACTACTAAACTCAAAACTTTAAAGGTTTTCAATTTTCTATAATTTTAACTTGTTCGTGTGCTTGTAACTATTAGTATTATTAAACTTTCCAAAAATATGTAAGCTGCCAAAAACGTGAATGAAAGAATCACAATCTGAATATCCTTCTTATTCAGAAATTAATACAGAAAAATAGCCAAGAAGCTAATGGAACAATAAACATCATAATGGTTGGACGAGCCCAACAAACACCATGAGTTATTTATTCTATGTTGGACTTACTTCTTTTTCTTAAGTCCAATTACTCACAGATTCTCGCAAACTAGTCCACAACCTAAACTTTAAAACTTGGGGAAATATTAATCAGATTGGTTTTTGTAGATTTTCAAGTTTCTACAATTTGTTCATAAGAAGTGGCAAAAAATAAGAACAACATCTCATAGTAATAATTCATACAATGCCCAGGATTCCTGAATGGTGGTGTTCACAAGGCCTAATTGTAATGTATACAGTATATAGTTTTCAAGCCCGCTCTTAAAACAAAGAGTTAATGATAAAAATACTCAATATTCCAGGAGAAAAGACACTAAATACGATCCCTGCTCTTTTTTTGATATTTTTACGCTCCTGCACTTTTATTGGATAATTTTTACGCTTTTTCAATTTTTCTTTGTTCTTGGATTGTTTTCTATGTTATTTCTATTGTTTCGTATTTATTTATAGGGTTAATCTCCTATCAGACCGTCTAACGGATTTAATTCGTTAGACGAATCCAAATATCCATTTTTGGAATGACTACTAATATTTTTTCAGGAGAAATACTAAAATACCTTTAATCGAAAAACCTAATACTTTCCAATAAGATTATTACTACGTTTTAGAGGGAATACTAATACTTTTGCGGGGAAAACCAATACTTTTCATGAGAATTACTAAAAAACTGCTCAATGGGTTACTAATACTTTTCCAGGGAATTACTAATACTTTTCCAAGGGATTGCTAATACTTTTCAAGGAAAAAACTAGTACTTTTTAGGGTTGCCTAATATTACGTCACTGCCTAATACTTTTTACGGGGACAATTAACACATTTTAGGTGGATTACTAATATTTTTGAGGCAAAAAATCAATACTTTTCATGAGGGTACTAAATATATTGTTCAAAGAGATTACTAATACTTTTCAGATGTACTACTAATAGTTTTCAAAGGAAAAACTAATACTTTTAAAGGTCCCTAATATTACAAAAATTCCACCAGTGAATGAAATTACAAAAAAAAATCTAGGTCGGGTTGGATCCGTCTAACGAAAAAGGTCCGTAGACGGTCTAACCCAAGTCTTTGTCTTATTTATATGGCGTTTATTTTGTTTCTTGGTTGTTTCTATGTTGTTTCGTATTTCTATGCAATTTTTACCTTTTTTACGCTATTTAGTTTCTGGGTTATTTCTATACTGTTGTTAATGTTGTTCTAATATTTTTTTTTTGTTTCCATATTGTATTCCATGTTTCAATGCAGCTTTTACCTATTTTTAAGCTCTTTTTGTCATGTATTGTTTAATATATTGTTTTGGGGTTGTTTCTATATAGTTTTTAATGTTGTTCTATTGTTTCTTGGTTGTTTTCATGCGTTCTCGACATTTTCAATACATTGGATCAAAAATTGAATTGTGTTTTTCTATTCATGTGTTATTTTTATATTATTTTTAATGTGTTTTGTTTTAATATGTGTTGTTTATGCGTATATTTTTTGATTGTTTATAAGATATCGAGTATAAAATTGATTATTTAATGAGTGAATACATTTTTTTCACTAAATTTTATTAGATGAAACATGTTTGAAACAACTTTGAAACAACTGTAGACAAATTAAATTTGCACCAATCAAATGGTGACACATGTGAAATTCTATATTAAATATCAATTTTATAATATCTATTGATATTTGGGAATTTAAATTTAATTCTTAATTTAAATAGTTAATTTATTGATATTTTTAATATATATTTATTGGCCAATTAAAGATGCCAAATGTCAAATTTTTATAAATCAAGATTTATCTTGATTTATTATTATTTCTTTTGATAATTATCACAATTTATGATTAAAAAAATAATATTAAATCTTGAAAGACCAATCAAATTTTTTTTTTTTTTTTGAGCAAGTAAAGACCAATCAAATTAGAGTCCTCATCATATGAGTTATCCAAAAATCTGTTAGATAAATGTTTTTATCATGATTTTGATGATTTTGTTCAAATGAGTTTTTATACCAAAATAATGTCCCTAAATGTTGTCCAAATACTTCCGATCGATTTAAAATATTTTTACTATTTTTCGGAGTATTTCTTGAAGTTTATTTTCGATAAAAAATTGGACAACACTTATATTTCAAGCTCGACCGGTCGCCTTATAGGGCAACCTGTACCTGAGTTGAGTTTTGAAACAGAAAACGGGACGGAAGAGAAAAGGAGGAGGGCGACCGGTCGACCCTATGGGCGACCGGTGCCTGAACATGAGTTTCAATTACAGAACTCTCTGTTTCGATTTTTCAACACCCCCGACCGTTCAACATAGGGGTCGACCGGTCGGACACCCCGTCGATCGGTCCCCCTGTGTAAAATTCGCAGATAACTCATTTCAAACTTATCTCTGTGCGACCGGTCGCACCCCATGTGTATCAGCAAACTATCCGTTGCATTTTCAGACAACTTTTCCCTAATTTGTGGGATTGATTTCTAACAGCTATAATCTTGATTTTAAATGGTTTCTTTTTGCAGAAAATCACTCCCAGGAGGAGGAGCCTATGTCCGGAAATCAAGCCAAGACCTCTCCTATAAATAGAGGTTTCATTCAAGCAACAACATACAACACGACATACAAGCAAAAGCACACAACAAACTCATTGTCATAAATCTTGTTGTATTAGCCTAAGCACTTCCACTTGCACATTCTTGAGGTCTAGGCTTTCAATTCTTGATTACACTTGTACTCATATTGTATTATTCATTATTTAGTTGTAATCTTGATTTTGGTCATCATTCAACACAAGACATCCTTGTGAGTATTCTTGTGGTAAGAATACACTTGGGTGATCTAGGTGATAGGTGTTTGAAGAGTATGGTACTCTTCAAAGGTGGTGAAGGAAGATTGTGGTAATCTCCTTGAAGGTGTTGTAAGAGGGTTGTGGTAATCCTCAAGGTGTTGTTGTATTAATTTTGGTAATTAATAAAATCTTTTTTTTTTCTTTTTGAAATCCATCCCGGATATACTGGGGTGGTAGAGGATTAGGCCCTAGGTGGGTTAAACCTCTATAAATCGACGAGTGTTGTTTAATTTCCGCATTTACATTCTCGTCATTTGCTTGTTTATTCGAAAAAAGAGGGAAAAATCTGAAAAACCTGGATAATCTATTCACCCCTATAGATTATCGTTTCCACTTGGACTAACAAAATCTCTCTCCTACAAGTATAAATAGGGGTCATTCTCAAGGATTTAAATGACAATTCAAAGAGAAGAAATCCAAGCAAGAAGGCGGTGGAGGAAATTCTCTCAAGGCAAGAAAAATATATTCAAGGAGATCCACGGTGTTCAAGGCGAAATTCAAGGCGTTCATCGCGGAGTCCACTCAAATCACGGCGTTTGATTTGGGAATAAGCTTTCAAGCCCTCGAGTTAACGTTATTGAAGTCAAAACCATCTTGGAGGAAGATCAAAAGGTCAATTTCACCAAGAAGTTCGCATATTCAAATCAAATATCATCAAATATATCACGTTTGATTCGAGATCAGACTTTTGGGCCCTCGAACTAACGTCATTGAGATTCAAGTTCAAGTTTGGAGAAGATTAAACTGAAGAGTTCGACTCCAAATTCTTAAATTCCGAATATTTTGTTCTTGAGAAAAGAATCAGAGGAGAAATAGAGATTGCAACCTATATTTTTATATTGATTCATATGTATTTAATTTGTACGGTATTTTTCTTGTTGTTAATTCGCAGACAATAAAAAAAATTGTGTTACAACAACAATACCAAAAAATTCGGAAAAATTGGCAGAAGAGTAAAAAATGTGTGGAAAAATATTGGGAGAGTACAAATGTCCAAAAAAAGGAGCAAGAACATTTTTTTAAGTAATGTTGGATATTTTTATCCTTATCCCTAAAACAAAGGTCAGGTTAAATGTTGAGGGCGCGATTGGATATGCTTTCACTTTGAAAATTTTCATTTTGCTAGAGAATAACAGCAAAAGAAATTTTGGAAGAAAAAAAATGAATTTTGAGAGTGTGATTGGATGTGAGATGAAAAAATAATGATGAAGCTTGATTTGATTTAAAAATAGTAAAATAATAATTGGATATGATTGATAGTTATAAATGTGTGAGTAAGTGAATAGTGAAATTTGTGGGATGATGTGTAATAATGATTAGTTTTTTTGTGAAAAGATGTGTACACTACAAGAAAATTGTAAAATAGTTACTACAATTAGCTACGGAAACCACCGTCACTAGAATAAAAACGGATTTTTGACAGATTACCGACTGAAATAAGTTTTCAAAATTACAATAAAATTAGCAATGACATAGTGACTGATTAAAAATGATTTTTTGCAAGGGAAAACATGTGGTTGCTAATCAGTAGGGAAAGTTAGCACACAATTTTGGTTCATACCATTGCGTTGGATTAGCAATGGTTTAGAGACGGAATTGTAAATAAAATTTATAAAATATAACTACGGATTAATCCATTACTAAATAGAGACGGAATTTTATTTCCGTCGTCACGAGTCTTTTGCTAACTAGAGATGGAATTTTATTTCCGTCATTAATTTCTAGAGTGTAAAGACGGTTTCGAATTTCCGTCACTAATTAGTGACGTATTTTCCGTCACTAATTATTTTCCCAATTTCCCGCTCGTTTTCCCCTCCCATTTAATTCCACTCACGCTCATTTCTTTTCTCTCTTCTTACTACTTGGATAGCTACCTAAAGTGGGATCTCTTACCCTCTTACTCTCTATAAATCAAACACAGTCTGTAGCTGCGTATTTATGCAAAAATTGGAGATTAATTTGTTACAAATCAGACAGGTTTAATGTGATAGATACATTTCATTTGTTACAAATATGTTTATTACTATTAAATTCTTATTTTCATTCAATAAGTAGCCTCTCTCTCTTCTCTCTCCATCTCACGCCTCGATTCTCAGCCTCGTTCGCCGCCGTTCTCAGCCTCGTTCACCGCCGTTCTCAGGCTTGTCAGACTACCTCCGTTCTCAGCTCAGCGTTCACTGCCGTTGTGAGCCCCCGTCCCGCTCGGTCTCCCCCGCGTGATACTTGTGAGCCCTAATTTTTTTGTTTGTTAATTTTATTTAGTTTATCTACTCAGTTTTTACAAAAATCATGAGATATGTGGTGATTTTAACCGTATAGAATTACTATTTCAGCGATTGCGACTGGACCGTGAAGTTTTGTTCAAATCGGTTCTTGAGTTCGATTGATATCTAGTAAGCTACTGTTAATATAATTGCAATTTTGATAACTTCTGTATCTATACTTTCATCCCAAACTTCCAATGACAGATTTATGAGTTTTCTTCCGTATTTGCACAAAAGATTTAGGTTCTCCTGCTGGTGTTGTTCTCTCTCTGTCTCACGTATCTGTTAACAAGGTACTTAATGTATTTAATCTGTGTATTGGTTTGTAGATGTGTTGATTTAATGACTGATTTATGATTTTTTGCCCTATTTGCACAAAAGATTTAGATCTATTCAGATTTTCTCTTTTTAATGTATTTAATTTGTGTATTGGTTTGTAGATGTGTTGACTTAATGTTTAGATATTTGAAGCTGTTCTAACTATTGAGAGCAAACATATGTTGAATCCACATAGTGTGTTAAAATAAGGACAATTACATATGATAGTGGAATTTTAAGTTTACTGGATTTATCCTGGGAAGAAAATATCCAGTTTCGTCTGTTAAGTCTCAGAATAACATAGAAGGTACTTTAGGGGATTACAAAGGCTGATAATTTTATGTACGTTGGTATACAAGGAGACGATTTTATTTGCTGTTTTGGGGATTTAACTGGCCAGCAAGAAAGTTAATATTTCTTTGTTGTGAGTTCATGTACTATCATTAATTGAGATATCAAATTATTATTAGTAAAATTTGTTTCCATTTGAGATTTGTGTATCAGGGTCTGTATTTTTGTTAATATTCTTGAAAATTACTAAGTCATTGTTTCTTTTCAAAGCAATGCATGAGCTAGTTTCTATTATGGGGTTTATTCTTTTAGTTTCTTTTCCTGCAGTTTGGGGATATTTTTTGTCAAGCCTAGCATTCTAGAGGGTTTTCCCTCAGTATGGGGATAATTTTTGAGTCTTCTATAAGTAGTTTGTTCTGTTTCCTTTTGTTCAATTTTCTTAGATGCTATTAAATCATAGTTTTAGCGATTACGTCTTTCCGTTCAGTTTCTTTCCTGTGTAGATTCTTGCATTAGAGAGATGTTTAATTGTTTGGTAGTGGAATTATAATTTTAATCGGTTTAACTTCAGAACAAAATATCCATTATTATTTGTTTTGTCTCGGGATACATAGAAGGTGTCTACTCTTGGGGATTACTGAGGCAGATAATTTATGTATCTTGGACTATAAAGGAGGCAAGGTATATAATTTAACTTGCTGTTTAACGGATTTAATTAGCCAGCAAGAATGTTAAAACACTTGTTTGTTTGTTGTGAGTTCAAGTGTTCTCATTATTGATTTCCAATGATTGTAAGTACCAGCTTATTCTTGTTATTAAGAAAAAAATAATATAGCCCTTCTACTTGTAGTCTTGTTTTCTGAGTTACTATGTCCCTAATGATGTATAATACATTTGAAAATGAATTCATTTAGGAGGAAATCACCAATTGAGGAATAATAGCAAAATTTAGATGATGGGTTGAGTGGCGCCGGCCTGAGCTTTGTCTTACAATTAAAACAAATCAATGGCTTCTTTGTTTGATACCAGGTTTCGTCATGGCATTTGAATTTTTCATTTTCAGTTTGTAATAATAATTGAGCTTCATTGACGTCTGTATTTCTTATATTGTTCTTGTTCACACCCTAAAAACATTTGTCTCAATATTTCTTATCTAAACTAGTTGCTTTATTCCATCAAGAAATTCCTGGTAACTTTATTGCCATGGATGTTTCGGCTCCTATGTTGGTCTGTTATAAAACTGGTATAAATGAAGCTACACTATATTTATGAGTACACAAACTGGTTTTTCATGTAGTTTTCTTGAACTGTTGAAAAAAAACGTAACAACTAGTTTAGAAAGCTAGAACGTTACAGGTCACAGCATAAAAGGCTACTGTGCATAGAACAAAGGAGAGATGACAATCTGTAGAATTAAATTAGTAAAAATATCAGAAAGATTTGACTGCACATAAGGTGGATTTTGAGACCATACTAATAGATCACAAAACAAGAAGCTAAGTGAAAATTTCATCTAGATAACACAAAACCAATTTTGAAATGCCTTAGTATCCCCATTCTTTAACTTGCCATTAGTCAATCTAGACCATAGCAAAATGCTACTGGTGTGTAATAATCCACAGCAGGTCAAAGTGCAATGCAGACAGTAATGAGCAAAGGTTTACTTCATATGTTCTCAAATTATAATTTTTACTATTTTATACATCATTATTAATTATATATTTATGCATGTTTGCAGAAGTATTGTAGGTGGGACGAGGCCATTGATGGGTTGGTGTACGATGCTTTCATGGATAAGGCTGCTACGCGCTACAGCAATTTGATCCATAAATTTAAGAAGAAAAGACATTCAGCGAGGCCAAATTGCGTGCCGGAGGAGGGTTGGGGACGTTGGTTGGAGTATTGGAATATGCCTGATGTGATGGCTAAGTCTGACAAGCAGCGTCAAAACAGGATGTCGGAGTTGGGGGGACTCGGTACAGGTTGCTCTCGCCATACCGGGGGGTCTCGCTCGATCATTGAGCAGTCTCACGCTTTGGTAATACTTCAGATTTAATTTTGTTAAATTTCAATTACATATAATTTGTTAGCTATAGTTTTCACAAAACACATATATATAACCCATTCTTTTGTATTACGTGGATGCAGGAAAAACAGTATGGGCGCCACCTATAGCATATGAGATTTTCGCACACACACATACAAAGAAGGATGGCCAGTTTGTGGACGTGAGGTCTAAAAATGTCGTTGTAAGTGATATATGTATGCTATAATAATATTATTCCTTCCAAGAGAATAAATCCAATTTACCTGTTTTGAATATTGCAATTAAAGTAGGATACGTGTACAGTGTATATGAAATTTACCTGTTTTGAATTTGTTATGGTTATATCAATGCCACTTTCTGCCCATCTGTATACTTGCTCTTAGGCTTTAGAAACATTTCACGGTCTTTTTTCTAAGCCTTATTAGGTGTTAGATTCAAAATTTTCTTTGGGGATAATTAAAAGAAGCCCCCTAAGGTTTGAGATAATTACAAAAAAACCAAGAAGTTTTTGAAAATTACAAAAAAACACCCTTGAGGTATGATTGTGTATTAAATTTAAGGGGTGGCGGAATCTGGCATATCTTAACTAAACCCTTCGCATGGGCTCGACGTGCCCTTGATGATTGTGTATTAAATTTAAGGGGGTAACTGTAATATTTTCATAAACGCAAGGGGAGCTTTTGAAATATTTTTTACATATGAAGGAGTAAATGTAAGACGGATCAAACCTAAAGGTTTTGTTTTTTTTTTTTGTAATTTTTGAAAATCTATGGCTTTCTTGTAATTAGCCCGAACCTCAGGGGGTATTTTGTAATTATCCCTTTTCTTTGATGTGAATTAATTTTCAAGTAACATCATATATTCTTGATGAACAATGGATGCATCTCATCTATACAGTATTATAAATTCAAAGCTCAAAAACAAAAAGGAAGAAAAATACTATATTTACTTCCATACTTTTACTGAGTTTTACATGAGAAACAACCTGTATGAGTTTCACATATGCTATAACAATGTATGCATCTTTTCAGTTCTCTCTCTCTCTCTCTCTCTCTCTCTCTCTCTCTAACAATGTATGCATCTTTTCAGTTCTCTCTCTCTCTCTCTCTCTCTCTCTCTGAATCAATCTATGAAGTTTCTTTTTCAAAAGCATTATCAGAAAAAGACCGAATCCATTCGATTTCTAAAAAGATTACTAATCCTTAACTTTTCGAGGAATCCTTCATCAGTGGTTGCTCGGAAACACAAAAGTACTGTACGTACTTTTTGCAAAGATTAGGCTCGGAATTATTGGAAGAATTTCTTATGTCGGAAGAACTACATGTAATGGCTAAACTGGTCTACTATGGATAAATCCAATGATCGTAACTGTTTTAATTTCTATATTATTACAAAATAATAATGTGGAATAAATTCATTTTCTTACAGGACGAGATCCAGGCACGTGTAGTTGCTGCTACGCAGGCAGTTGAGGAGTCAAGTGATCTCCCGCCTGTGGACGTGTCCCAGTTGCACGTGGAGGTAGCTGGGGGAGGCAAGAAGCAACGGATCTATGGCCTCGGGACCAAAACAACTTCTTTCATGCCTAACGCGTAGATTTGGATGTCATAAAGAGACAGGTGTCAGAGGAGCTACATCAGAGATTTCAGGACATGGAGGCTCGTTTGGAGGCCCTCATGGAGGCACGTCTCCGGGATCAGCTATCATCGATATTAGCGGAGATGCACCGCACAGGACATGTGCCTCCTTTTGTGTAGCCGCCTACTCGCCCCGATGATGTTGCTAGTTAGGGCAACCGTTAGATTTGACGTTGTATTAGTACCTTATGCATTGGCTTAATTACAAATTTTACGTCGTGCTAGTATGCTTTTCAAAACTATACTATGTTATGATTATGTTGGATTTTTGCATTATTTTGTGTTTGGTTTAGATTTATATAATACATTTTGCTTATTACAGGTGCTTACAAGATTCATATAACCAAAAAAATGGAAAATAATATTTTTTGAAATATCAGAAAATTAGCGACGGAAATCACATTCGTCACTAAATAAAATAATTTTGTCAAAAGTTAGAAACAGAAAAACTGAAGTTAAATTTAGTGACGAAATTTCCGTCGCTAAAATCGTAGTTAAATGTAGTGACGAAATTTTCGTTGCTAAAATAGTAATAAATCTACCAAAACTTACGACGGATTTTGAAAGTAATACCAACGGATTTTTGAACCACTAATAATGGAAATTTCCATCATTAAGATTAGCAACGGATATATATTCTGTAGGTAATATTATAGCAACCAGCGTTTTAACTAGGACCTTTTTCCGTCACTAATCCGTTGATATTGCCTATTAGAGACGGAAATTTTGCTTATAATGACGGAAATTTCCGTAGCTAATTTCGTTTTTCCTAGTGTAGTGGTAGACATTGGCGGGCCAAGCCTAAGCTTAGTGCGGTCCATGGACCGCACTGAATTAGGTTAGCATAGCTATCTATTATATTAAACAAATAAAAAACTTTATTTTATCTCCATTCATGACCAAAGTGACCGCACTCAAAAACAAAAAAAAAAAAAAAAAAAAAGTGCCCACACTCTGCCACTCACATGAGGAGATAAAAGGATCCTCAAGAAAACATATTTTGACCACTTTTATGGTTTTGTTGAATGCTGAGGGGACAAAAGGCAATTAATTAAATATGTATATACCATACTACTCATGCATGGACTCTCTTGAAAAACCCACACACCACAATAAATG
Source organism: Rehmannia glutinosa (assembly GCA_016081115.2). Classification (NCBI taxonomy): domain Eukaryota; kingdom Viridiplantae; phylum Streptophyta; class Magnoliopsida; order Lamiales; family Orobanchaceae; genus Rehmannia; species Rehmannia glutinosa. The sequence continues at coordinate 579,117 of JABTTQ020002439.1, forward strand.
GATGAAAATGAACATATTTTTATATTTTTCTTCTTGCCTCTTCTTTTTTTAGCATCAGAAGCATTTTAATGTACAGATAAAAAAAAAAAGATGCATTTGAAAGTCTGAAATTTTTATTTTTGATAACAAGAAATAAATAAGTGATTTAATGGTTTGGGAGATCAAATTTGAAGAGTATATTTGTTGTAAAGTACGACTTGCTTATTTTTATTATAATATTTTTTATTTTCTATTTATTAAAATTTTGACTCGGGAAGCGCTATCTTTCAAGTGATGAAATTGACCGCCAATCTTGGCCGAAAATCCCGCTACGCCCTTGGTGGTAGATGTGATTGGTAAGAGAAAAAAATGAGAAAAGTGAAAGTGAGAGAATAATATATTTTCTGAAAATTTTCATAAACAATCGCATGTTTGGTCGAAAAAAATTCTCCAACGGAACGAAAATGGAATCCCTTCCGCATCCAATCGCAGCCTGAACTTTCCAGGTTTTTGTATCATTGTTTCACTAAAAATTAAAACAGTTAAATGGCTCTTGTGCTTCTGTGAGGGCAGAATATTTTTTACAACTGAAAATCACTGTCTTTAGATTTGGTGATAATAGCAATGGTATCAATTCTACATCGCACTCAACTTACCCAACAATTATTTTCAATTTATACTTTGCATACATGTTGACGTGGTATCATCTTTATTATTTTTTATATTTTTTTAAAAAAAAAATCTCTCAAATTAATTAAAAAAAAATTGTAGTTGAAAAAGTAAGAGTCGATCAACATTGGAAAGTCACACCACCACAACCACAGCAGCAGGCGGCCGGGGGACCCTAATTAAGCAACTTGGGGTTGTGAAGTTATATTCAAAGCCAAACAGCAAAATTGCTTATTGACTTTATATAAGTACCTAAAGGACAACGCTTCAGTCCACTTTTTAGGCTTTTTGCATCAAAATTTTCAACCTTCTATGTTGTCGGGTTGGCCATCTTTCCAATTTCTTGAACCAAATTAATGGTACGAATATGTTTCATTAATCTATATCTACCAATAGATTTTAGTTTCTAGGTTCGTACTGAGTTTCTGGCTTAAAAGCAAAGATTATAATATGTCCGTCTTAATAATTATTATCTAATAATGACAATTACGTACAAGTTTCCAAAATGTCGCCCCAAAATTAGCCACAACATTAGTTTACGCAAACAAAAAAAAAAAAAAAGAGAGAGAGAGAGATGATATTGGGGCCACCATGTTGAAAGGAGTCATATTAACTATTGTTTATGCAATATTAATATAGGGTTGAGAAACATATCTTCTATTCGATCTTTCGATCAAATCGATCACGTTAGCGTTAAGAATCGGTCTGAACTTTGTTTGTTAACATAACAAACAACTTTGCACACATTTTTCCGTTCGATATGCACAACTTGGTTCAAGCTTGACTCGATTACTAAAAAAAAATTGTAAAAATGTCAACTAATTAATCAATCTCGATTTGTGTTCGGCCTGACTAAAACTTATTTGAGCTCAATTCAATTCAGATGTGTAGCCAGCAGTACGTTGGACTACCCCTAACTCAATTATTTTGTTTCCTCTAGCCCAACTATTTTTTCCCTTAGAAAAAGCACATATTTTTTTTTAAAAAAAAATTTCCCTTAACAAAAAATAGGATAAAAAATTTGGGTTGCTTCAGGGACCGGTAGGCCCTCCTAAGTTCGTCTATGATACAATTAATAACCAAATCAAACTCAAATAAGCTCGATAAAAGTTCAAAGAAGCTTGTGAACATTACAAGTTTCGACTCTACCCGCTTCAATTATACCCTAAATGTTTGCAAGTCATTATCTAACCTAACCCTATATATCTGATGAAGAAACTTTTGTCAATATTCTTTACTTTCCTAATGTCTGCTTATAAGGAAATTTCAAACCGACTATCTTATATATAAACATTTTCTATCAACATAACTTCTTATCTACCTCATTTGTACTGAATTAATGCGTAGAAGATTTGTCTATGATTTATCAACACTGTCCCTCATAATTATTCAATTCGAAAAATAACAAAAGAAAAGAAAAATGAATAACGAATTGTTAACTTAATTAATTGACCTCGCTTAATAAGTGTGAAGCGGGGAATCTCGGGTAGGGGGCCCGACTAATATTAAATTTTTGGTCACTTTTCTATAATAAAAATATTTTTAACCATGTCTTTCTAACCATTTTTGAGTTCAAATTTCCACTTTGTCTTTTTTTTTTTTTTTCCTTTCTAGGGACCGGAACCCGATACCAAAAAATTTACCGCATCAATATTCTAAAATATAACTAAGTACCTCATCAGAGAACATAAGAAGGGTACGACCGTGTCAAAATGGCTAAAAAAATATGTTTTCAAAAAATATGACTTTTTTATTTTTGCAAAACATAAGTGGACAATTTGTCTATTATCACATTTAAATTAAAAACAATACATCGAATAAAATAAGTAGAAATTTTAATTAAGTCATTATATTAATTCAATCACATCTTCATATTAAAAAATAAATAACAAAATACAATTACATCAATATACCAAAATGTACAAATAGAGACACAAGAGTATAATGCAAAAATTCAAGTTAAAATTTATAGCGGAGCTTAAAAAATGTACAAGATTTAAAAAATAAGCAAAATGACCAAGACTAATATTTTTCAAGATTCACAAATGAAAGCAGGAAAGAAGAATGCAAGATAATTGAAAACTATATTTTCTATTTTCTATTTTTTTAAGATTAAAAAGTGGAAAGACCAAAATACCCCTAGTTTTTTTTCCCAAAATTTGAGGGGGCTCGGTGCCCCCCTTGGCAATACATGCCTTCGTCCTGTTAATAATTATAAATGAACTATGATCTAGAGATCACTTTTGAAAAATTACGGCCTCGTATATTCCAATTTTCAAACTCATCATTTCGATTTTATCTATATATCTTCCCGATTAATACAATTTAATAAAATGAAAAAAATAACTTTACTTTTATCACGCACATACGTTCATGCATAAAAATTCATTATTAAAAATATTTATCAAACATCCTTTCATTTTTCAAAATAAATATTTTTAATTGCCACACAAAAACCTGTACAACCCAAAAGTTTATATAGAAATAAGGGATAATTACAAAAACACCCCTGCGGTTTGGGCTAATTACAAAAAAACCCAGAGTTCTTTGAAAATTACAAAAAACCCCTTGAGGTTTGATTCTGTCTTACATTTTTCGTGGTGATTTTCAAAAACATTTCAAAAAACCCCTGACATTTACGAAAAAATTACAGTTACCCCCTTAAATTTAAGACAAACCAAAACTTGAAGGGTTTTTATGTTTCAGGTTTTTTTGTAATTAGCCCAACCTTCAGGGGTGTTTGAAAGGTATCACTAACATTGAAATGAGACTTAAGCATTGCAGCAGGAAGACTAAGATGCATAAATTATATTTTTGTATTCATTCATTATATAAAGAGTGAGCCTTGCTACAGGTATATATAGATCATTACATAGCCTGAGATTGTTACACTTGTAAGCATCCTAGCGGCTACACTAAATCAGAGAATATTCAAGGACAGTTGCACCAATCATTGCAGGTACAATGTGGTACAAAATGATAACGGCATTATTGAGAATATTATGATGGATTCAGATGCACCAAGGAGAGACAACTGGACTGATTATTGGTGATTAATCTTAACATCCCCCTCAATCGAACGTGGGAAGGGACAACCTTGAGCTTGGTTCGGAGCCTTGTGAAAGATTGTCCTGTTAGTGGCTTAGTGAGAATATCAGCCTTTTGATCAATGGATGGAACATGTTGCACACGAAGGAGCTGTTGGCTGACTTTTTCTCGAACAAAGTAGATGTCCAGTTCAATATGTTTTGCCTTAGAATGGAGAACCGGATTGGCAGCAAGAGCTTAAACACTTATATTGTTTGTCCAAATAATAGGGATATGTTGAAGAGGAACACCTATTTCACGAAGAAGTGAAGTGAGCCAGAGGATATCAGTGGTACAATGAGCAAGGTTGCGGAATTCGGCTTGATCTTTGGATCGAGAGATAGAGTGTTGTTTCTTAGAGCACCAAGCAACAAGATCGTCTCAAGGTATATACAAAAACTGAAAGCAGTTTTCGATCATCAATATCTCGTAGCCTAGTATGAGTCCGAATACCCGGTTATATTCAGAGTAGGAGACTTGGTGATGTGCAGCCCAAAGATGGAGGTGCCAGCAAGATATCTGATTAGTCTTTTTACTGCCCTCCAATGTGAGTCCAAGAGAGCCTGCATATATTGGCTCAATTTATTCACACTAAAGCTGATTTCAAGCCGAGTAATGGTGATGTATTGAAGTGCCCCAATCACACTCCTATAAAGAGTACTATCCGGAAATTCAGAGCCAAGATATTTTGAAGTAATTATTTCACATATTGGGCCTGACATAAATGTAAATCCCCAGAGGAAGAATGAGTGACTTGTATGCCCAGAAAATGATGAAGATCTCCCAAATCTTTAAGAGCAAACTGCTGATTGAGCCCTTGTATTAACTCAGCTATCTCACTGGTGCTATTACCAATTACCAATATATCATCAACATATACCAGGACAAACAAACAAGACTTTGTTGTGTGCTTGTAAAATAAAGAGTTATCTGCTCTTGAAAAATTGAGCTATGACTGAGAAGTTCATTTTTTCACTGGTGTACCAAGTTCTTGGGGTCTGTTTGAGACCATAAATAGCTTTGGACAACTTGCACACATAGTTAAGATCCTTTTTTATTTCAAACCCTGGTGGTTGTTGCATGTATATTTCTTGTTCTAATTCCCCATTTGCACCCCACAATTGGCTAATTAGTAGGACAAGGAATGAGAGTCCAAGTATGATTGTTCACAAGAGCATCATACTCAGCTTGCATTGCCTTCTTCCAGTGATTAATCTGAAGAGCCTCAGAAACAGAGGAAGGCTCGATGATCGGAGATAGATCACAGCTGAGAACTTTTGGTCTAAAAACACCTCTTTTGGACCGAGTAACCATAGGATGTAGGTTCACAGGATTAGGTGGAGCAGGTTGTGTAGGCTCCTCAATAGGCAAATCAACAACTAATGGAATAGTTTGATAGGATGAGGGGGAGCTGTGAGGGGAAGAAGGGGCTGGAGATGGGGGAGAATGCACAGACTGAGGACTTAGAGGAATATGTGGTGTGCTAGGATGAGCAGACTGAGGAGTTGTGTTCGAGGTTAAGATGAGAGGCATGGACATAGTGGTATAAGAAGGACTAGACACAGAAGAAGAGCTGAGATTTTTGGACAAGTGGGAAAATTGGGACTCCTCAAAGAGAACATTGCGACTAATAAATAACTTTCCAGAGGGGAGAAGCACCTTGAAGCCCTTATAACCCTCACTATAACCAAGAAAAGTGGAAGGAATGGATCTAAATTGAAGTTTATTTTTATTAAGAGGTCTAATATATGGATAACATAGGCATCCAAACACTCTTAACTGAGAGTAGTTTGGAGAAGCTGAGTAAAGTAACTCAAAGGGAGATTTGCCTTTGAGAGTTTTAGAAGGCAGCATGTTGATAATAAAAACTGCAGTGGAAAAGGCATCAGTCCAATAGTAATGAGGGACTCCAGATTGAGCTAGTAATGACAAGGCTACCTCAACAATGTGTCTATGCTTCCGTTCTACCAAGCCATTTTGTTCTGGGGTATATGGACAAGACTTTCTGTGAATTATGCCACTCTGTCGGAGGATTGTATTGAACTTAATGAATTCCCCTCCACCATCACTTTGAAATTTTTTTATTTTGGATTGGAATTGGTTTTCAACAAGTGTTTTAAAGGATATGAAAGCAGAGATAGCATCACTCTTGTTTTTAAGAAAGTATATCCAAGTGTATCTTGTAAACTGATCAACAAAGCGTATATAATATTTGTGATTAGTGTATGAATGAACCGGAGAGGGACCCCACAAATCACAATGAATGAGATCAAGAACATGAGAGTAACTAGTAAAGAACTGAGAAAGGAAACTTATGGATTTTTGCTTTGCAACAAGCATCACTAATAACTGATCTTTCTCATTAGCACTGATAAAATTATTACATTTTTTGAGAACCATGAGCTACAGTTTCCATAGATGAATGCCCAAGTCTTTGATGCCAATTAGTAACATCATTTCTTTTAGGTAAAACTGAAAGACTAGCACTAGGGTACTGAAAAGAAAATGAAGGATTGCTGATGGATAAAGGATTGTTGGTGGACTTGACAGGTTGCTGCATACACATTGCAAGGAGCTTTGACACAACTGAAATCAAACTGATAAAGTCCTTGCTTAACCTTCCCTTGCAGTAGAACAACCCCCGTTGCTTGATCCTTAATCAAACAAAAAAGAGGGTGAAATTCAAAATACACGGAATTATCAAGAGCAAACTGAGAGACACTCATGAGATTTTTTGTTATGTTGGGAACAAGAAGAAGATTTTTAAGAATGAAAGCAGAAGGATGAGAAGAGGACTTAATTGTTGAGTTGCCAATATGAGTTATACACAAACCTGCTCCATTACCCATGTGAAGCTTGTTACTTCCTTGATACTCAGAGGCTGAGTTTAAGTTAGCCATATCAAAGGTAACATGATTAGTGGCTCCTGAATCAGAAACCAGCTGGTTTCAGAGATAACTGAAGCTGAGTCTTGAGATGCTAGCATAGCAGTAGGGCCAGGATTTCTGAACTGATTCCTTGAACCTTGATTTCCTTGAAAAGAGTTTGTGTTATTATTGGGTGTATAGTTCATATCACACCTATAATAACACTTGTCTGTTGTATGATTTGTGAGATGGCAGATTTGGCAAGCAACTCTATTGTTATAGTTAAAGTTCCTGCCTTTTCCTCTACCTCTGCCATTCCTACCTCCTCTAACAGAATGATTGCCTCTACCTCTGTAACTTTGAGTGTTTGTATTGTTATCTCTTCTGTTGCTTTGTACAACAACATTGGCAAACAGAGTATTAGTGTCTTCACTTACAGTAAGATTAGCATTTTCCAGTCTATTTTCAAAACTGAGGAGTAGAGCACTGAGTTCATTGACTGAGAATGCATCTATCCTTGATGTCACACTAACCATGACTGGATCATACTCAGTACCTAATCCAGCTAGAATGTGCATCACTTGATCTACCTCTTTAGTTTTTTCACCAGTTGAGGCAAGAGCATCACATCATAATTTTATTTTGTTGAGATACTCCCTCATGGTGATATTTCCCTTTTTAAGAGTGGAGAGTTGTAACTTGTATTGCATCTGTCTAGCAAGGGATTGGCTAGAGTAATTTGTTTTTAATGCTTGCCACATATCATGAGAGATCTCCAAGCCAACAATAAGGACAAGAAGACCCTCTGATAAAGAAGAGAGAACCCAAGAGGCAAGAAGTTGATCTTGCCTCTCAAAGGCAAGAAAATCAGGATTAATACTGACTCCACTAATTTCAGCATTTTTTACAAATCTTGGCGGTGGTTTTGTGTTGCCAGTCAAATAGCCTTCAAGACCACAGTCTTTCACTGCAGTGAGGATTTGCTGTTTCCAAATGAGGTAGTTTGATTCTGTAAGTTTAGTGGTATGCTGGAATCAGCTGCATTGGAGCTTGTAGTAGACATACTGAAGGACTAACAAGGAGAAGAAACAAGGAAAGATTTGGGAGTATCAGAGACAGGTGCGGATCCCTGCTCTGATACCATGAAAGGTATCTGTAACGACCCGGTTTTCAAAAAATACAAGTAATTAAATAAAAGAGCTATAAAAGACATATTTTATAAAACAAAGCCTATAGTTAAAATTTTCATCAAAATAAATAGAAACACTTTTACCCATATAAAATATTTATCCTTCCAAAAATAAAACACTAATGATCAACAATATTTCAATATCATTGACAATAATAATTGTTTTCTTAAAAATCAAAATAAACTAAAATCTATTGTTTTCGCATCCACCGCCTCCAATCCTCGCTCGGGCTCCTCAACCTGAAAAGTTATGAAAATGATAGGGTGAGCTTTCAACTCGCTCCGTGGGGACACGTTTGTCATAATTAAATACATCAATAGGCGTAATCGTAAATATTCAACATGTAATTTTTCCTCTATAATTTTCCTCTGATGACCGATTACTTTTATAATCGCGGGCTACCCCGAGGATTCTTTTGATCCCAGACCTATTTACGGTCCCTGACTAACATGATTTCCTCTTTTCACGTTGCACATAAATGAAAACACATATATGAAATATTTAATAAAGACAAACAATACTTGAATAGAAATATCCCCACCTTAAAATAATTGCAGATATCTTGTGCAGAGAATGTAAAAAAAATATATATTAAATCATGTTCCTCTTTTCCGGGTTTGGCTAAGTGGCTAGGTTGGTGTGATATCAAACAAGTATATGGTTGTTGTAGAAAGAAAGAACAAAAGCTAGTTATAGAGATATACATGATTCTAGCGAGAAAGTATTTATAAAAAGTGTAAGGAAAAACTAGTATTTATAATGGTATTTCTTTGAAGAAAATTTAATAAGAATTATGTTTGTTTGTTTTTTTTAACGCTACAAAATCATAAATTGATATCCTTTCATCTACCATCATTAAGTTAGGAACTCTTCAAATCCATAACTGAAATTTCACTTAAATGACTAATTACATATAATATATTTTTCGATTAATATAATTATAATTCATATAATAATAATTGAAAAATAATAAAATTATAATTCATGTAATAATAATTAAAAAATACGGTATATTACATACTATCCACCTTTAAAAAAATTTCGTCCTCGAAATTCGTTTGTCTTACCAAAGTTCATGAAAAAAATATCATTTTTTTACACGAGGATTCTTGTCTAATATTGAAAGTACACATGCAATAATGCTTTTAAAAAATGATGACTTGAATTTATAAAATCTATTTTTAAAACATGATAATATAAAATATTTCATGAATAAAATGAATAGCGTGACATTATAAATTGCGTACCTTAAGGAATCCGACGAGATATGGTGGAGGTGGATGTCACTAGATAATTTTCTTTTACAATTTGAAAAGATATTTTTTTGTTCAAGTCTGAGAACCGTAGACCGCTCCGATACCATTTGTAATGACCCAGGTTTTCAAAAAATACAAGTAATTAAATAAAAGAGCTATAAAAGACATATTTTATAAAACAAAGCCTATAGTTAAAATTTTCATCAAAATAAATAGAAGAACTTTTACCCATATAAAATATTTATCCTTCCAAAAATAAAACACTAATGATCAACAATATTTCAATATCATTGACAATAATAATTATTTTCTTAAAAATCAAAATAAACTAAAATCTATTGTTTTCGCATCCACCGCCTCCAATCCTCGCTCGGGCTCCTCAACCACGAAAAGTTATGAAAATGATAGGGTGAGCTTTTAACTGCCCGTGGGGACACGTTTGTCATAATTAAATACACCAATAGGCGTAATCATAAATATTCAATATGTAATTGTTCCTCTATAATTTTCTCCGACCGCCGATTCTTTATAATCGCGGGCTACCCTAAGGATTCTTTTGATCCGGCACCTATTTACGGTCCCCGACTAACATGATTTCCTCTTTTCACGTTGCACATAAACGAAAACACATATATGAAATATTTAATAATGACAAACAATACTTGTATAGAAAATATCCCCACCTTAAAATAATTGCAGATATCTTGTGCAGAGAATGTAAAAAAAATATATATTAAATCATGTTCCTCTTTTCCGGGTTTGGCTAAGTGGCTAGGTTGGTGTGATATCAAACAGTATATGGTTGTTGTAGAAAGAAAGAACAAAAGCTAGTTCTAGAGATATACATGATTCTAGCAGAAAGTATTTGTAAAAAGTGTAAGGGAAAAACTAGTATTTATAATGGTATTTCTTTGATGAAAATTTAATAAGAATTATGTTTTTTTTTTAACGTTACAAAATCATAAATTGATATCCTTTCATCTACCATCATTAAGTTAGGAACTCTTCAAATCCATAACTGGAATTTCACTTAAATGACTAATTAAATATAATATATTTTTCTGATTAATAAAATTATAATTCATATAATAATAATTGAAAAATAATAAAATTATAATTCATGTAATAATAATTGAAAAATACGGGATATTACATACTATCCACCTTTAAAAAAATTTCGTCCTCGAAATTCGTTGTCTTACCAAAGTTCATGAAAAAAAATATCATTTTTTTACACGAGGATTCTTGTCTAATATTGAAAGTACACATGCAATAATGCTTTTAAAAAAATGATGACTTGAATTTATAAAATCTACTTTTAAAACATGATAATATAAAATATTTCATGAATAAAATGAATAGCGTGACATTATAAATTGCGTACCTTGAGGAATCCGACGAGATATGGCGGAGGTGGATGTCACTAGATAATTTTCTTTTACAATTTGAAAAGATATTTTTTTTTGTTCAAGTCTACAGAACCGTAGACCTGCTCTGATACCATTTGTAATGACCCGGTTTTCAAAAAATACAAGTAATTAAATAAAAGAGCTATAAAAGACATATTTTATAAAACAAAGCCTATAGTTAAAATTTTCATCAAAATAAATAGAAGCACTTTTACCCATATAAAATATTTATCCTTCCAAAAATAAAACACTAATGATCAACAATATTTCAATATCATTGACAATAATAATTATTTTCTTAAAAATCAAAATAAACTAAAATCTATTGTTTTCGCATCCACCGCCTCCAATCCTCGCTCGGGCTCCTCAACCTGAAAAGTTATGAAAATGATAGGGTGAGCTTTCAACTCGCTCCGTGGGGACACGTTTGTCATAATTAAATACACCAATAGGCGTAATCGTAAATATTCAACATGTAATTGTTCCTCTATAATTTTCCTCTGACTGGCCAGTTACTTTATAGTACTGCGGGCTACCCCAAGGATTCTTTTGATCCCAGACCTATTTACGGTCCCTGACTAACATGATTTCCTCTTTTCACGTTGCACATAAACGAAAACACATATATGAAATATTTAATAATGACAAACAATACTTGAATAGAAAATATCCCACCTTAAAATAATTGCAGATATCTTGTGCAGAGAATGTAAAAAAAATATATATTAAATCATGTTCCTCTTTTCCGGGTTTGGCTAAGTGGCTAGGTTGGTGTGATATCAAACAGTATATGGTTGTTGTAGAAAGAAAGAACAAAAGCTAGTTCTAGAGATATACATGATTCTAGCAGAAAGTATTTGTAAAAAGTGTAAGGGAAAAACTAGTATTTATAATGGTATTTCTTTGATGAAAATTTAATAAGAATTATGTTTTTTTTTAACGTTACAAAATCATAAATTGATATCCTTTCATCTACCATCATTAAGTTAGGAACTCTTCAAATCCATAACTGAAATTTCACTTAAATGACTAATTAAATATAATATATTTTTTTGATTAATAAAATTATAATTCATATAATAATAATTGAAAAATAATAAAATTATAATTCATGTAATAATAATTGAAAAATACGGGATATTACAGTATCACTAACATTGAAATGAGACTTAAGCATTGCAGCAGGAAGACTAAGATGCATATATTATATTTTTGTATTCATTCATTATATAAAGAGTGAGCATTGCTACAGGTATATATAGATCATTACATAGCCCGAGATTGTTACACTTGTAAGCATCCTAGCGGCTACACTAAATCGAGATTGCACCAATCATTGCAGGTACAATGTGGTACAAAATGATAACGGCATTATTGAGAATATTATGATGGATTCAGGTGCACCAAGGAGAGACAACTGGACTGATTATTGGTGATTGATCTTAACAGTGTTTTTGTAATTATCCCTAGAAATAATGGAAATAGAGAATCTGAATGAAAATACGACCACACGACACGATACATATAATTTGGGTTATAGGCCCAATCAGTCCGATGATATTACTGGGCTGGACTGCAATTTTTTTATGAGACCAAAATGAACCATGCATAGGCCCTATTTAGTACGAAAAGTCGGCTGGCCCGATTGGCCCAAATAAATCTAGTGCATTTTTAAATATTTACTGGACTGAGGCTCCCAAAATAGTGACCCAAGAAATTTCGGGGTACATTTTGTCAGGTCTAATGATAATTATAATTATTAATTCATAATATCCCTTTGTATAATTAATACAAAAAAGTGCAAAAGTAATGATGCTAATCATCTATGGAAGAGAAAAAAGTTGCCCCATATCCAGTGAAACAGGGAAAATATGGATGGTGATGGGTTATAGTACGTAATTGCAGGGAAATTGGGGCTTCACTAGACTTTCATAAAAGGCAAGTAGGCAGATATTAGATAGATATCTCCACATCAAAGTGGGACACTAGTTGTACGGATGGACTACCAACTTTTTCTCCACGAAATTAAATACATATTATGATCGATGCTGCGGACATGTTCAATTTGCTGGGGGGACTCGCAATTTATGACAAAATTAATTTTCATTCACCGAGTCATATTCACGTTCTTTATTTTTCAGGACCAGCTCTTTTCCTTTTTCTATTTTTATCTTTTTTGTTTATTAATTTTAGTATTGGTAATTAAGTGCAGAACTTTAATAGAGCTCGTGTGAAGTCATAATATTTTTATATTAGTTAGACCGCACTGGACGACAGACTCAGGTACATAGGTTGGGATTTGGATTTGAAAATCTCTCACCTCACTCTACTTCACTAGGTCACCCCATTAGGAGATTATATTACGAAATTTAATAGGTTGTTTAATTTGTTATGTATGATCATCTCAAAATTAGGTGAAGATGGGTAATCTTTGAGTTTCGATTTTTAATCATATTAATCAAACAAGTTTGGTGATTATTAGGTAATGACCCTTTTGTTGCAACTCCTAACCATGTAAAGCATACACAAATTTAGTCCCTAGAACAAAATGGCATCATAAGGTTGTGCGTGTTTTTTGTGTGTTATTTTCGTTTAGAGAATTTTTTATTTTTTCATTTTAAACATGCAATTGGTTATGAAAAAATTCTAAATAATACAATATTATCCGTTTCATATATGAATCATTATTCACATCCAATTATAATATCAGTAAAAAAGTTTCACGCCAACTATCATTATTATACTATTTTCGATTCTCTTAATCATATCAAATCACTATTTTACTAAAGTAACTATTGCATCAACTTACATTATTATATTTACATCTTATATCTAATCACACTCCCAAAATTCATTCTTATTTTCCTAAATAATATTTTCATACTATTTTGCTAAAAAAATAAAAATGAGCAGAATGAAAAGACAATCACCACTTTCCCTTTAGTTTCTTGATCCCATTTCATCCATAGAAGGGTGACCACGGTTCCGGAAATCATACCAAACTGGAACTCGGTTCCTCCACAATCTGGATTTAACCGGAATAATTTTTTTTTCTTTTGATAAAATTTTTGACTTTAAAAAAAAACTATGATTTATTAATTTCAGTTATGAAAAGAAAAGAAAAAAAAGAATTTAGACTTAATATTCGTATTTCATAATAATATAAAGTTTGGGACTTACTATTACTAATAATATTAAGTTGTCTATGTATCCTCTTAGTGTATAGTTGTACAGAGGAATGCAAGTCCATGTCGTTCGTTTATAATATTTGGTTTAAGACGTATCTTATATGATTGCGAATATAAAAACATCATAACAATATTTAACATTTCTTTCAACATATTTTTTACCGAAAAAATAAAATTCATTGGTTTTGACATTGAAACCGGCGGTTTTATTGATCGATGATGTAAACCGAAGATTCCACAATTAATGACACCAAGGAACCATAACTGGAATAATGTAGGACCGGTCAACGATTTGGAAACCGTTAACGGTTTCGATTTCAATTTCGGTTTGGAACTTAGTTCCGAGACCATTTGGCCACCCCTACAGCCATATACCCTCCAGTTGCCTATAGAGATGGGCCTCTTTCAAAGGCCCACCACTTTGTGGATATCCATGTCATGCCCACCAGGAATGGGCCTCCTGATTCTTCTGAATTTCTCAATTCGGAAAAAATTTGAATATGAAAAACAAAAAAGGAGGAGGAAAATAAAGAGGGGGTCGGTGGGTAGCGTGTAGGACATGATCGTACGGCACATTGGAACTGACGGTTAATAAATAACCTGCAGACATCATCGTCTTTCGTCAACTTCTATGGGTCCCACCTTCTTAACTCTCTGTACAACGTATTTCGTACGGTATAAGTGTGATTTCGACGGTGTACCCTGTACATTCGGGGAAATTTCAATTTAGCGCGTGCGTCCTTGTTTTATTTGTGTAGTTATGAATCAAACAATTCTTGTGGTTGGTTCAAAGTTGTTTAGTAAATATCGGGGATATAATTTTCTTGTATATATTGTATAATTGGCTACTAGCAGTACATTTTATATAAAATAGAATTATTAATACAATATAGGATAGAGAAAGTAATAATATAATATGTAATCTTTGGTAAATTAACACATTAACCTAGTTATATGCGTAAATTTAAGTTATGATCAAATAAAAATCGAAAAAAGAAAGATATTATTTTCTGAATTTTACTAATATTTGTTTGTTGATGTTATTCATTTAGCAAGTTATGTGTCTCATGCTAAAAACTAAAAAGACCCAAATTGTGTAACTATAATATGACACGTGCTCAAACATTTTGTCCTTCACGTCGCTTCTTCTATTTGCAAAGACAACACGCTAATATTCTCTGAATTGGTTCCAATTTTATGGGATAGGGCATGCGAATTCCTCCAAGGTAATTGGGTGCCATTTTTTTTGTTGGGAAATAAAAGGTAGGTAGGTGTATATCCAATTAAGTGGAAAATTAAGTAGAATAACGGTATATAATATTTACTCGATGCAAGAATCTTTATTTCTAAGATGAAATTGTCCAGCTCGGCACTGGCGTAACGGGACGTGGGGGGGGGGGACTGGGCCCCGGTCCCCCGTTTTTAATTTTTTTTTATGTAATTTTTTTTTGAAAAAAAAGTTTATTTAATTTTTATATGATTTTTCTGTTAATTTTTTATTTGGCCCAGCCCAATTTCGTGTATCGGTCCACCCCCGTTTTATTTCTGGCTACGCCATTGGCTACTCACTACTACAAATTTTTACATCGGTTCTTGGGCACATTCTACATCGGTTTTTCAACCGATGTAGAATCCAGTAGGGGGCCTTTTTTACATCGGTTACTGAACCGATGTAAAAAGTTTTATACATCGGTTACAAATAAAACCGATGTAAACAATTGGAGCATTTACATCGGTTATTACAACAACCGATGTCAATCCGACAAAAAAACGAACATTTTACATCGACTGACATAATAACCGATGTAGAAATGTCCACTTTTTACATCGGTTACATATTAACCGATGTAAAATTGTCATATTAATTAACCGATTTGTCATATGTTTTAATAACCTGCTGCGTAGAATGTAATCCACATAAACCCCAACTGAACCTTGATGATAATAGGAGCAACATCCCATCAAACTCAATTGGAGCAACATTTATTAAAAAGAAATACAACAAAACATATATTTAATTAAGCATTATCCAAAGACAACAAGACATATAATCATGCCATTCCACAAAATAAAAAAGAAACAAGGAAATTACAACAAACTTTATAGTAAATAAGACACAAGGAAATCACACACAGTTCCGAATCAAACCAGCTTTAATGCATAAACATCTCTCCTTCATGGAATCCGTCCTGAAAAGGAAAATTCAGTACAACATCATTCGCCAATGCATGCATGCATATAGTAGTTAAATATGCAGAAATACCAAACAATTGTGTAAGATAATAATGTCCTACCATTCTATATTATTGCAGTTTATTCCGATGCAACCAATTTGTATTTAACAAGAAGCAAATATATTTTCAACTATATTCACCAACTGACTGAATTTCCACTTCGGATCAACATAAAAAAGACTAACTAAAGCGGTAATTACGAAAGTACCTCTAAGGTTTAGTCTAATTAGAAAAAAGTTCAATTATCTTTTAAAATTATAAATACCCCTTGAGGTTTGTATTTGACTATTTGTTATACAAATTACCCCCTCAATACTCAATAGTCAATTTGTAGACAGAAACATATGAAAGAGAGTATTTGTAATTTTGAAAGATATCTGTCTTTTTTTTTTTTTTTTTTTTGTAATTAGGGTAAACCTCAAGGTAGTGTTTGTAATTATTCCACTAAAATAAGGAATATAGAAAATGAGTTATAAATGTTCCTAAGGCTAAAATATCTAAACAACTAAAAGCTAGAGCAGTAGTATAGCTTCATTCATTATTCTTAGTAAAGAATAACTATTCATTGTAGGATTACATGAATCACAAGAGTTTAAATGAAAACTTTCTGATGAACTGCAGTACTTCAAAAAGACATTTATTTTCAGAAACTACAAAATCAAATATGTAAGATGATTGCTCGCGGAGGTTAAAGTTCATGCTTTGATAATACAACAAAAATAGAACACAAACCTCCATTTCCAGATCGACTCTCAGGACTTCAATGAGTACTTTCCAGGCTCTTTGTATGTTTTCTCCAACTGCTCTACTTTGTTAATTTTGAAACCCCTGATTCTCACTTCTTCAGGCACCGAGGTATCTTTAAAATCAACATTTTCAATGATCCATCCGACATTCTTCACCGAACCTCCACTTTAACCTATTGAGAGAATGCCAATAATCGGATTCAATTCCTAGCTCCAAATCATCACGAAACAGCAAAGACCAAATCATTCATTAAATGTTTCATGTTTCAAACCAACAAAGCCCTAAAATTAAGATTCAAGAAATAGAGCTTGAAATTCGATGTTACCTTCTTGCTTGGAATGGTTGAATCCATAGAATCCCTTCAATAATCTTTTAAACCCTAACAATATTCAAATATATTTCTTTTACAAATTGCATATACATTCACATAAATTTAAAAGAAAACAATAATCTCAGTAAATTAAAATTGTAGAAAAAGCATTGACTTACCATGGACAATTCTGCAAGAAACCTAGGAAAAAAAGAGAAGTAACGGGTTCTAATCAAACACCTGAAAAGAGCATATCCCAACCTTTCTATCCTTCCTTGTCCAAAAAAAGAAAACAAAGTCGCGTACGATGGCTTCGAAGAGTCCGCCGGTGTTTGTATAGATGAATGATTTTCCTAACTTTTTTATACGAACGGCATGCTTCATCCCAGCACGGTGCCCCTGACCTTGACCCTCACGATCTGGTTAAAGTCGTAGGCGTCGAAATTGAGGACGTTTTGTGCTTCGATTGGTCGCCGAGGACCCGACATTTGAAGAGGATGTCGAGCTTCTTTGTGATTTGAAACCGTGGAGCTAATTAGGGTTTCAAGTCGATTCGAGGTGTGGACGTAGGTGATAATGAGTTGGCGGCCCTGAATTTACGAGTGAGTCCTCGATGCGGCGATTCTTACGTTAGCGCCGTAGGAGATTTGAGAGGAGACACGAGAAAGTGAGGGTTTAGGGAGGCGCAAACTTGAGTGGAGATGAAACGGCTGAAGGATATGAGAGAGAGATAGAACAAGAAGGTTGAGAAAAGATTTGGGAAATATGTACATCGTTCATATTACACCCGATGTAGCATTCGCTCAAAAATTACAATTATGCCACCGGATTTATTTTGACATCGGTTCATTAATAACCGATTTAAACTCGATGTAAAATCTATTTTTGTAGTAGTGTTACATCGGTTCTTATAAGTAAAGTTCGTATATAATTAACAATTATGCCACCGGGTGTTTATTTACATCGCTTCATTGGTGAACCGATGTAAACCACTGATGTAAAAGCTCTGTTTTGTAGTAGTGCCTGGTGTTTATAAAATCCCACAATCGTCTTCCAAAATATGACTAATTTCTTGTAATAGTAGCATTACAATTCACAAGAACTCCAAATACTAGGTGTTATAAGTATTCTTTATGAAGACTTGAATAAAGTCAGATTTTGAAAAATGGAGTAAATATAATGAAGTGTTGGAGTATCCCTATTTATAGAATTTTTTATGATCCTTCTAATTAATTGTATCCCTTGGTTCGAATTCATCAGGACATTCAGATTTTATACATTAAGATTTAGCCTCGTCGATAGTCGGATCGCATCAATTGTGAAGGTACACATCTCTTACCATATGTATAAATCCCTACCAATTGGATGGTTATGTTCACTCCCTCGTACCACTCGCCGTCAAAGATCAAGGACCAATCACGGCCTTTCGGTCAAGCCTTATAATGGTTGTGTGTACAAGCGTGTCCACTCACACCATGCAACCGAACACTCACGACATTGTCGAGTCATTGAATTCCATCCTGGTGCAATTTTTCGAAAAATGAAGTCTACTCAACTCCTCGCGACAATTAAAGCATTCAATGCGACAAATATGATCAGCGCATGCATGCATGCTCAAGCTCGAATAGTGTTATGCACTACACTCATAGCTCTTTGACTAAGCAAAAACCTATTTGGTCCACTAGAGTACACCATAAGGAGCTCATTTCTTTCGCTAAGAAATTTGAAAAATGGGAATCGCCCTTTAAGATTTTACGTCGTTTTAGCCATGATTACTCTTTACTAAGATGAAATTTTGTATCTGCAAGTTAATTCTGATTCATATTTCTAATAAGAGATATTGACTCTTCATGTTCCAACCCTTTCATATTTACATAAAGAAATGCGATTAAGTGACTTATTTTATGCGTCAATTCCTATATCATTCGAAATTTATTTTGAGTAATTAAAATACTAAACTTATCTACTAGCTAGCGGCGTAGATTACATTTAGTTTTTTTTTTATTATTATCTACAATAACCCACTTATTTAATTGCTCAAAGTTGGAACAAGAACCACGTTTTAAACCAAATTCCGACATTTCTATAAGCTAATGCGTTCGTCAAAATTTGTCTACCACAAATATAGTAAATCGCTAAGAGCAGCGAAAAGTTCAATTTGGCGAAATTGCCTAACAATATTTGAGGCTATATAGTTTTATTTGGAGTTTGTTATCAATTTCAATGCTTAAAATAGATAAAAGCGTAAAAAATTAACTTGAATATTTAAAATGCAAGTATATATAATCCCAGGTCCTCTTCAATTAAAGCCCAACAACGCAAAGTGGAATAGGATGAACCAGACTAATAATTTTAATTTTAGCTAGTTAAATATGAGGCCAAGAATATTAATTCGATTTTTTTCTGGAGTACAACGAATATTCGATATTTAATATGACGAATATAATTTTTTTTTTAAAATAATAGTAATCAACCCAAAAATAAAAAAAATGATTTATTTTTTATAATCATAAACATAAGAATAAAATTCAAATGGAAATGAATTGTTTGGAAGTAAACATAAATATAACTTATTTGATATCTTTACATGTATCATATGCTTGTACTTATCGTTTTAAATTATACATAAGTTATTTTATGTGTCACTATATTTTTAAGCTTAGAATTATGGCACTACTTAAAGATCGATAACTATTTAACAATAACAAATATTTTTTACAAATTACTGGCGTTTTTATTTTCTTATGTAAATGATATTCAATTACTAATAAATACTTATAAAACAGAATATTATTGGTTAAATTAATGGTACGTGGCAAAATATAATATGTGTACTGAACGTTTAATTTCAAAACCATGAATGTGATACATTACATATATATATATATATATGTATGTGTGTGTGTGTGTGTGTATTTAGCTATTCATGCATACATAAACTATAAGAATTAACCAAACATGAAATATTATTTAGGGGAACATGAAAAATTAGCTCCACATCTATAGGAGTGTTGCAATATTAGTCCTGTATGTTTTGCTTTTTTTGCAATTTTGGTCCTATTTGTTTTAGATTTGTGCAATTTTGGTCTTATAAGTTAAGTTGGTGGTAATTTGGTCCAGATGGATAATATTTCACTTATTCTCAAAATGTCATCGGTAGTCAAAATATTGAATATCCTTAAAATCAAGTAGAAAATGGTATCAGAACCTATGTTATATATTAACTTATGAGTTGAGTTATTTATCATTTATACTATAGAATGACTAATGAAAGAAGAATTCAAAATTTTGAATTCGGATCAAAATCCGAGATATGAGTTCTACATGTATTATTTTCAAATTATGGAAATACAAAAATACGTAAATATTTTGCAAAATCGGTTATTTTGACTAATAGGACTGAAACTACAACTAAAATGTATAACACTAAAATTGTCATATAGGATTAAAATTGTTATTTTTTGTGGAGGGGCATAATTTGTCACAAATTTCAACTTCAAAGTTATAGGACTAATATTGCAACACCCCACTAAATAAAGGATCAATTATGCAATTTTCCTATTATTTGTTCCTAACAAAGCAGCCCACTCATTCAATATTCCTCTTTTTGATTGCTTGTACATTCATCTTTCTCGAATTCTGTTAAGCACATTCCGGAAAGAAGCTACAGTAGGCTGTAGTACGTCGTCTCACGTTCGTCGGTTTGTTAGTTAAATGTTTGTCCTTTGAAAGGAAGAAATCAATCAATGCACCAAAAATTTGTTGTGTCATAGTGTTAATTTTGTGACAAGTAAAGGTACAATATACATTAACATGGGCAGTTTCTCTATTCATGGAAATCCTTGTAGAGATATATCCTGAGATGTGTTAATTATTCATTTGAAATCAAACCTATAAAGGTATGTTTCTTTACGAACATTTAGAGGAACGACCTATATCAATTAGAATCTACATATTAATTTCTTGCTACATATGGCTAAGCAAAACCCCAATTTTCTTGTGCTGATTATTTCAGCGACTACGTACCAAATTAATTGAAAAACCCGCTAACCAGCATAATTATATAAATGACAACAAATAATTATAGGACATACCTTTTTTTCTTGAGGTGGTCTTATATGAACCATCTCATAACCGTAAGTCCATGAGACAGATCCTACAAATACAAAATATATATATATATATATAATTTTCTTAACACCAATATTGTATACAATGCCCAGTTTAATGCTATCTTTTTAAGAATTGGACTCCCTCAAATTCTGTCCAATTTATGATTCACCAACTTTTGATGAGTGGTGATATTATTTTATGTAATTAATTATTTTTAATAATATGAGTTAATAAAATATGCACTCGATATTACGTCATGTCCGCTGATTTAATTTAATTTTAGGTGATTTTTGTATTTTTTTCATATCCTTTTTTTTCTTCCTTTTTTTTTGTGCTAAGATGCACGAACTACAAATATTTTGTTGTTTTCAAATTATAATTTTATGGGGAAAATGTTGTTGGAAATTTGGTTTTGAAAAAGTGGGTGTCGACCCGACTTTGACCAAATTTTCGGTGGCTAAGAATTTAATTCTGGAGGATGTTCGTAGTATTTTATATTTCTCAAACCCAAATTTCGGTGATGAGTGAGAAATTAATGCACGAAGTTGGCCACGCGAATGGGCATAGTTTATCCTAGTATAAATACTAGAAGGTGTTATTGGTTGGATATACTATAACACAAGTGTATGATCACAAATGGGCTTTGGATCGGCCCGACTCTATGGGCTCGGGTTTAGATTCAGTTAGTTTTGTCACTTGAAAATGGGCTTGACCCAAATTCAAGTAACTATTGGGTCTGATGAATCTAGACATTGGAGGTGTCTAGGTTCATGTGGCTTTTGGAGTTTGTAACTCCTCAAGTAGTGGTCATAAGTAGAGGTTGTAACTCATGGGAGTTACATGTGGTGTTAATGCCCACTCTCTATCTTTAATTCTCTTCAAGTGTTGGAAATGATGGCTTTTATAAGCCTAGGGTGCATTATTGCATGGTGATAAGGATGAGTAGAGTGAGAGTGAGTGAGAAGTTAGAAAGGAAGTCAGATTTTCGCAGAGGTGTTACTCCCCAGTGTTACAACATCTCGTGTCAGCACTTCCTTTCTGCATTTTCTGTGTCAAGCAAACCAGTTCTCGCACCATTCTAGTTCGATGGAGCTTTTGTGTTAGTGGTGCTACTACACAAAAGACGTAATCCATTTTATCTTTGGGGACATTACGTCAAATCGTGAGTACAAGCCGGGATGTATTTGTCTTGCGGTTAGAGGTCTTCCTCGACTCGGCTTGTAAAGTTCTGTCAGATTCATACTTCTGGAGTTGGAGTCCTTTCAAGATTTGTAATAGATGGGTTTTACTTTCTTGTAATTTTTCTGTTTCTGTTTTGTAAACCATCTTGAAGGCTTTTCCCGTTGTAACCATTATAATTATTTCCAACAATCGCAAGACAAATATTCGTACCTTCATGATGGCGAGGAGAAACACAACCTTACCTTGGAGATGAATCTGACAGAAGACCTTCCAGTGGTTGCTGGAATTGTTGTTGCTAAAAACGCGTTGCGTTTGAAGCATGGGGCTAGGATGATATTCCAAGATGTTCATGGCTTTGAAAAGAAATACGAAATGAGGATGTGATTCCAAGAGGTTCGTTATTTCTAGTTTTTCGGATTGAAAAATGGATGATTCCAATAATCCAAAAATGTGTTGGAACTAGTCTAAAAGTTTCAACTGATCCCGCATGATATTCATGCTGAAGGGATGTCGTTTAAATGAAAAATTCCAAATGGTTTACATCGTTAAGATGTTGTTACCAGGTTAGAAAATTTTCATAAATTCCTAAATGCATAACTGGAAGGAAATTGGATTAGTGGCCTGATTGTTCGATTAAAAATCAAAGAAAGCAATCGGAGGTCTGAAGCTAAATCCATGAAAGTCTTGGTAAAGACTCGAAAAAATTGTGTTGGAATACTTTTTAAGAATTCTAACGGATCCAGTGAATGTGGGGGTATAACCATACTTTCTGTGTCACTTTGGCGTTCGAGCTTCAGTTGCAGATTTAAGTGTTACAGAAAGTATTGTTTGAGGTGTTGTAACACTGAAAGCATAATCGCATACGATTGCAGGAGGTGTTATGCGAGGTGTTGTAACACGGAAGCGGCATTTCGTATCACGATTCGAGAAAGTGTTATGCGAGGTGGTGTAACACCAGAAGCAGTAGGTGTTGCCAAAAGTGTTGTAACACCTAAGGCAGTTTCAGAACCAAATGTGAGGTCTAAAGTGTTGCTGAAGGTGTGACAACATCTAAGGTCACAACTCGCTGTAAAATGGTTTGAATAGAATTGTCGGAACAAGGTTCTGAAATTTGTTTGAACAAGGTTCTAACAATATTTTTGGAACGAGGTTCTAATGGTTTTAGAACAGCGGAAAGCATTCTAATGCTAATGAAATGACCATGAGCTGTGTAAGTTCTGGGGTAATCTGGAGTTGAATAAAGAAACTCAGAATATGTGGGGGGAAGCCGTTTTAATGGCGTACCACATATTGAATAAAATCCCACTTAAAGGGAAAGATAAGACTCCTTACGAATTGTGGAAAAATCGTAAGCCTTCTTATAAATACCTTAAAGTGTGGGGGTATTTGGCTAAGGTTGCAACACCTTAACCAAAGTAAGTTAAAATCGGTCCTAAAATGATCGATTGTGTATTTATTGGTTATGCACTATACAATAGTGCACATCGTCTTATGGTACATAAGTCAAAAAATCCAGAAAAGACAGTTGGTACCATAATTGAGTCAAGGAATGTTATATTCTTTGAGAATATTTATCCTTGTAAAGAAAGGATAAATGGAAGTTTAAAGAAACGTCTGTATTCAGATGTTTTTAAGGTGTTACTTCTGGTGTTATAACATCTAGAACACTGCAGGTGTTACTGCAGATGTTACTGAAGGTGCTGCTTCAGGTGTTATAACATCTGGAACAACACTTGGTACGACACCTGTTGTTAGGAAATTTATCTTATAGATTTTGATGATACCATGTAAAACTTAAACTATAAAGTTGGCACCCCATTTTCCTTGTAATTTGCATTGTAATAGATAGGGCTGGAAAAGCTGAGTCAAGTCGACTATGCCTAGAAATACAAGAAGTCGTTCAAGATGAAGTGAAGACTCCGCTGCAAGACAACTGAGTATGGCTAAGAAGGAAAGTCAAAAACTCGACTGAAGATGTATCAGCTGTGTGAAGAGTAAGTCAAGTCAACTCAAGAAGCCAAGTCTCAAGTTGAAGTGGCGGATGAGTCATCCAATGATTGGAAGCTAACTTAAGTCACACGGGGAAAAAAAAGACTGCAGTCAAGTAAAGATAACTGAACGAGATCCGTTGATGAAAGTGAAGAATGTTACTCAGAATGGTAACATGTTAAAGTTGTCAGAGATTAAGTGTTGGTTCCGGTTATGTGCAAAAGGAATAAACCAATGGGAAGCACTGCTCCAAGTGTCAGAAACGCTGCAATGCTGCAAGACATTAAATATGAGGAAATATCAACATCAAGGACTACAACAAGACAAGCCAACGAACACAAGTGACTTTTAAAATTAGCCTATCTCTTCAACAGGCAAAATCGAAAGTTCACTATAAAAGGCTGAGGAAATTCAGTGAGAAAAGGTTACCTTGCACACCTGAGAAATCAAGCATTATTCAAGCTATTAACCTAAAATATTCTCAAATATATTCAAGCAAATCCTCAAGCACGAAACTCGAAAGAAATCGATCCAACACTGTTTGTGAAGGAAAGACAACTTCAAATTTGTTGAAGAGGAAACTTTTGAAGAATCAAAGGGGTCTACTTTCCAAGGAGGATTGTAGGAAGGTTCAAGGTCGAACCCAGTATCAAGTTATTGGAGGGCTTCGTGATCAAATCCAAGAGCTTGAAAAAGTGAGTCAAGTAGCAAAGCAAACTGCCTACTGTGAAGAAAGCGAGTCGCAAGTGAAGCCCGGTGTGTGACCAAGGTTGTCTGTAGGCCCCATTCACCGCTTTGTAAACTGATCTATTACATAGTGGATTCCTCCAAGAGTTGGAGAAGAGAGGATTAGAAGAATTACCCCATCTTCGAACCTCTATAAAAATTAATTGTGTCATTTATTTTTCAGCACATTTATATTTCTGCATACTCACATCATATCTGCTGATAAACTCATATTTGCTATCGAAGTGATTAATAACCAAGTGCTAAATTCAAGTGTTAAAACTAGCATAAAACAATTCAAAGGGTGTTAAGTCTTCCGCTGATAAAACCAACACATCCATGTTAAAGTTCAGGTTAAACAACCGAGTTATTCTATCAACAGCTCTATCGAGTCTGTTGAGTGGCTAACTTAACTGAATAACCAACTTAGCTGTCCCTCAAGGACGCAGCTGTTTGAGTTAACTCTGTAATAGTTTTAAAAGGACTAAAATCGAAAATTTGGTAAAGTTTATTCAACCCCCCTTCTAAACCTTACTCACACCCCCTTGGGACCTACAAGTGATATTAGAGCGGTAGGTTCATTGAGCCTTCCGCACTGGTTACTGAACTAGATCTTTATCTTTTCAAAAAGGTTTTTAAACACTTGCATTTTCAAAATCTTTCACTTTTAGCAAAGTTATTATCATGGAAGCAAATTTGACACGCATTCCTATGTTCACTGTAGAAGAATTTGATGATTGGAAAATTTGTATGCAGGCTCATCTATCTGCTCTATATGATGAAATGTGGCTTGTGATAGAGGATGGGCCACTGCAAATATTAAAAGTGAACACGGCTATAAGGAGAGCAGCTGCAGCTGAAGGAGAAGAAGCTGCTGCCGAAGAAAGACCAGCCATGGTTGAAAAATCAAGGACTGAGTGGACTAATGATGATAGGAAGAGATACAACTTGGACAATGTGGCCAAAGACATACTTTACAAGACTTTGGACAAAGCAATGTTCAATAAAGTCAAATCCTACAAAACAACAAAAGAAACGGAATAAGCTAACTTTAATTTGTGAAGGATCGAGCAAATTAAAGAAAATAAATGTATGTGGTGTTCAAATATTTGAAAATTTTAAAATATTTGCGGTGAATCTATGGACCACTAGATGCAGATTCGAGATCAAAAATGAGCTTTTAGCTCTTGGGAAGAATACACACAAAATGAGATGTGTATGAAGATCTTGAGGAGCCTTCAGTGAATGGGAAATGAAGACTATGGCTCGAGACATTCCATGGACCTCTCAAAAACATCTAACCATGAGATATTCTCGGACCTCAAGGCCTACGAGTTTGGTGAGAAGAAAAGAGCAAGAGAGAAACAATTTGTACCCAAGGCAATTTGACTTTGAGTAGCCAAGGATGGAAAAAGAGTGAACCAAAGGAAGCCATAGACAGGAAGGAGATTGCCCTAATGGTTAAAAGATTCAACAAGTTCTTCAATAAGAACTATAAAAGAAACAAGGGTGAAACCTCCAGGAGACATTCGGCTCCCTCTAAATGAAGGAAGATAGGCCACCCAAGAGAGCTAAGCATCAAAGGGTAGAATATCGAGAGCGATAACCCAAGAACAGAAAAGAGGCGATCAAAAGAGCGAGAACCCGTGTTGGAACTGCAGACAACCAAGACATTTTGCGTTGATTGTTCCTATCCACCGATCAACAAATATAGGAATAAAGAAGAAAGAAAAGTCTTGAGAAAGAAGACATGAAAAGAAGAAATCCATGTTGAGATTTGAGATAACTAAGTCTAAAGAAACAAAGAGACTCAGAGAGTAGTGAAGATGACTACTAAAGTGATTTTGAAGAAGAAGCCATGATATGTCTTATGGCTAAAGAACAAGATCAACGGACAAGAAGATGAGGTACACTCTAACTCATCTCATTGATTCAAGTGATAATGATTGTGATACACACACTTCATCACCCACTCGATCTTTATGATTCATTAGAAAAAATGATGAAAGATTTTGAGCACATTAAATCCTCACATACATTTCTCAATGAGGAAAACAACCATCTCAAAAGCCAAAACTCACAGCTGACTAAGGAATTGAGTACTCTAAGTCACATAGTTGATGAGAACACACAGTTGAAGGCTGAGAATGCCAAAATGATAACAAAAATAGCTGCTATAGAAAAGAGGGAAAAGACCTCAAAAATGTGATTGCCTCGTTTACAAAGGCATACAAATCATTGGATGACCTTATCATGAGTCAAAAGGAATGTGGAGATAAGACAAGCATATGATTCAATTCCTTTGTGCATAGTCAAGCTCCAAGAGTGATTTTCGAAAAAGGATCTTCAAGCAATGAAGCATCTCAAAAATCCAAAACACCAAATGTTGCACCCACATTCACTCCTAAGCACAATCACAAACAAACTGGCCTTGGATATAAAGGGAAAGGAAAACAGCCAATTGAGTATACTGAGAGGATAGCTGAGAAGAAATCCAGCCGAGTTCCTCAGCAAACTCCAAACAGAAAATACTCTGTGAAGAGCAAACAGAGCTACCAGAAACCCCAGAAATTTCATCAGAAAAATACACATGAAGGGAATGGTAGAAACTATCCAAACCAAGCTGATTGGTACAATGTAAAATATCAGCAAATACCAATGGAATACAAGCCTAAATGGCAAAGACCTAAATCTCAACAAAGGTCATTCCAAAGGGAAAAGAGCTATCATCAGCACACATATGCACCCAGGCACTACACTCAGAAATATCACAACTATCCTAAGAAAGCAATTGCTAAGACGCACACACATGCATACAGACAAAAGAGACAGCTGTATGAACCTAAAACCCCCAAGCAATTTGCTAATGTGCACTATGATTATGGCACTGATAGATGGCAATCTCTTAGAGTCAAGTCCTTTGGCTATAGGTTGGTCGGATCATCTTATAACACTAACCCCTCAGGACCCAGGCAAGTACCTAAAAACTATTTTCCTTGATTGCAGGTTCAAGGAACAGTGAGTGCCAAGGAACCTGGTACATGGATAGTGGTACATTCCGGACATATGACAGAAATAAGAAAATCTATCAAGATTCAAGGAGATTAGAGGTGCAAAAGTCATATTTGGAGGAAATGAAGCTCGTGGGAAATCAAAGGCACAAGATCTATCAAGAAGAATGGATTGAAAATCACGGATGTTGCTTATGTTGAAGGTCTCAACTTCAACTGCTAAGCATCGACCAACTCTGTGACAATGGCTACAATGTTGGATTCAAGATGGGAGTGTGCCAGATCAAAGATCTTTGAATCAAATGAAATAGTCTTTGCAAGTATCAAGACATAAGAATATGTATGTGGTAGATTGGTCTCTTTGCTACACCAAACACTTGTCTGTTAGCAAAAGAGCACAACCGAATCAAGTTGGTTGTGGCACAAGAAAGTCGAGTCATCGAACTTCAAGACAATCAACAAGCTTGCAAGGAGTCATCTTGTGGAAGGATTGCCAGACTCAGTGTACAAGAAAGAATGTGTATGTGGTGCATGCCAGATGGGAAAGCAAATAAAATCTTCATTCAAGGATAAGTCAAGTCCTTCCTCAACAAGGATATTACATCCGTTGCATATGGATTTATTTGGTCGATTGAACCGGCCAAACATAAGTGGAAAGAAATACACCTTAGTGGTGGTAGATGATTATTCAAGATATACATGGGCAATCTTCATGTGCAAAAAGAAGGAAACTTTGCAGAAGTTACCTCAGCTAATGAAAAGAGTTAAAAATGAAAAGAGCCAAACCATTATAAAAATAAGGTCTGATAGAGGAACTGAGTTTGTCAATGGGATAATTACTCAGTATTGTGTTGAAAATGGTATTGCTCATGAGTTATCTGCAACAAGAACTCCACAACAGAATGGAGTAGCTGAAAGAAGGAACATAACTCTCAAGGAAGCT
The DNA here is from genome assembly GCA_016081115.2 of Rehmannia glutinosa. Classification (NCBI taxonomy): domain Eukaryota; kingdom Viridiplantae; phylum Streptophyta; class Magnoliopsida; order Lamiales; family Orobanchaceae; genus Rehmannia; species Rehmannia glutinosa. The sequence goes on from JABTTQ020002439.1 coordinate 608,017, forward strand.
ACAAGGACCATGTTAGCTGAAGCTGGATTACCTAAGAGATTTTGGGCTGAAGCCATTAACACATCATGCTATACTCAAAATAGATGCATGATTAACAGATAATTAACCAAAACTCCCTATGAAATTTGGACAGGGAGAAAGCCAAATGTTGGGTACTTCAGGATATTTGGATATAAATGCTTCATCCACAACAATGGCAAGGATAATTTGAAGGCTTTTGATGCTAAAGCTGATGAATGTATCTTTTTGGGATATTCAGCCGAGAGCAAAGCCTATAGAGTGTTGAACAAGAGGACTATGGTCACAGAAGAGTCTATCCATGTGGTTTTTGATGAACCTAATGTAAATGGAGAAGACATTGAAGAGTTAGCTAACTATGCGAGAAGAGTCCTTATGTTGAAGCTGAAGTAAGAGCAATCAACCAAGATGAAGATGAAATAGCTGAATCTCAGAGACAACTGGAAAGTCTACAGCTGAATAAAGATGAAAGAGCTATTCAAGACAACTTAGCTGCAAGACGACTGAATCCAGCTGACTTGCTCCAACCTGATGTGAGATGGCTGAGAGACCATCCACCAGAGTTAGTCATTGGAGATGTAAGAGATGGCATAAGAACCAGATCCAGAGCACAACATGAATCAATGTTTACTTGTTTTATTTCCTAAATAGAGCCAAAAGATGTGTCTCAAGCATTGGATGACACACATTGGATTCAAGCCATGCAAGAAGAGCTGAATCAATTTGAAAGGAACAAGGTATGGGAATTGGTGCAGAGGCCAACCCATCAAAATGTTATTGGCACAAAATGGGTTTTCAGAAACAAGATTAATGAAGAAGGATCTATGGTGAGAAGCAAAGCAAGATTGGTAGCCAAAGGGTATTGCCTAGAAGAGGAAATAGATTTTGATGAAACATTTGCTCCTGTTGCAAGATTGGAAGCAATAAGGATGTTTCTTGCCTATGATGCACATAAGTACTTCTTTGTGTATCAAATGGATGTGAAGAGTGCATTTCTAAATGGATTAGAGAAAGAAGTCTATGTTGAACAACCTCCAGGTTTTGAGCGAGAAGACTATTGGAGATAAGGTGTACAAGCTCAAGAAAGCATTATATGGATTGAAACAGCACGAGAACATGGTATGATACATTGTATCAATTTCTAACTTACAATGAATTCACCAAAGGCAAAGTGGAATGTAACACTCTTCAAAATTTAAGATGGATGGAGAGAGTATCTTTGCTTGTTTAAATATATGTGGATGACATCATTTTGGATCCACAAATAAAGAGTCATGTGATAAGTTCTCAAACCTCATGCAAGGAAAGTTTGAGTTGAGCATAATGGGAGATCGACTTTCTTCCTTGGACTTAAAGTCAAGCAATTGAAGGATGGAACCTTCATAAGTCAAACAAAATACACGGAGATTTAATGAAGAAATTTGGTATGGAAGAGAAGTCTTAGTAAAAATACTAATGAACACATCATCAAAATGGACATGGATGCGGATGGCAAGGTGTAGATCAAACCAGATATAGAGCAATTATTGGATCATTGCTGCTCTACTTAACGAAGGCGGACATCACCTTTGCGGTAGGTGTATGTGCAAGATTTCAATCTGCACCAAAGGAGAGCCACACGATGCAGACTAAGAGAATCTAAGGTATTTGAAGGGATGCCGGGGAAGTTGGCTTATGGTATCAAAGGAAGGTGGATTCAAGCTTATTGGTTACTCGGACTCGACTATGTTGGATGTAGAGTTGACGGGGAAGAGTACTTACGGTACATGCCAAATGCTTGGAAATAGATTGGTTTCCTGGTTTAGCAAGAAGCAAAATTCAATAGCCACATCCACAGCTGAAGCAGAATGCATAGCTGCGGGCAGCTATTGTGCCCAAGTCTTGTGGATGAGACAACAAAGCGAGAGATTATGAGATTGAAGAAAAAGAAATTCCAATTATGTGTGATAACACTAGTGCTATTGCAATCACTCAAAATCGTGTTGCATTCAAGAACAAAGCACATTGATGTCAGATATCATTTTATAAGAGATCATGTTGAAAAGAAAGACATCACTTCGGAATATATCTCAACTGATAAGTAGTTAGCTGACATAATCACTAAGCCCCTATGTGAATCAAGATTTGAAGAGCTTAAGAATGAGCTAGGATTAATTGAGTGAGTTAACACTTAAGACTCGATCACAGAGATAGTCGATGAGAAAATGAGAAAAGAGCAAGTTTCACAAATCGGCCCAAGTGAAACAACCATGTCGAAAAGTCACCAGTCGAGTTATTTGACAAAATGAGTTACTTAATAAAAAGAGAGAAACATAGTTAAGTCATATGTGATATAAGCTGAGTCATTTATGAACTAAGTGACAAAAACACAATCGTTTTAAATGAGCGGGAATGTTTTTAAGGATGATTACAACGTAATAATGACGGTACGAAAAAGTCGCGACAAAGATAAGCATATGATTGGATATAAATGTTGCCGCATTATATGCGAGGAATTAAATGCGGTTTTGACGTACTAATCGAGCCATTGATCTCGATCAAAATTCAAAATCAAGACATGTCCTTTCATAACTCTTATATATACGTTTTTGATCTTCTCTCTTCCCTATTGAAATTGTTCATCTTCAAAGCAAAAGGCAAGCAAGTTATCTTTTCTCTCAAAAACCCTAAGTATTCTCAAGCACGTTCTACAATTTTTAATCGGTAAAACACTCACGAAAATGGCACCAAAGGTCGACTATGTCAAGCTTTCTAAGAAAATCCACTCGGGATCATCGGTTGACTTGAAGGAATGGTAAAGCGGGGTTACGATGAAACCTCGTTCGAAAATCGCCGAGATGCTAGAAAAGTCAGTCTCAAGGCTTCACCTACCTTGAGGAGGTAGCGATGTTCTATGTCAACGCGGAAGTGCGGGGCGAAGGAATCAAGTCTTGTCCACCACAAGGACATCATAATAAGTGCTAAAGACCTTGCCGAGCACCGCTTGTTGGCATCGAAAGGCATAAAGGAAATACATGAAGTTGATGTAGACTTGGTGGTGCATGGAAAGAAGTAACCAAACCCGAGTGTCTTTGCTAAGGTAATCTACACAACTAACAAGAAAGCGTTGAAGGATGACTATCATAGGTCGATGGATGTCATCTCCAAGTGTATAGATATGAAGTTTGGCGGCTTCAACCGCCTATCAAAAACTAAGTCGATCGTCATGGTCGCAATCATATATGCGGGGCAAAAAGGTTAAGCAGGCTGAGTTCGTGTACAATAAACTCTCGAATGTGATGAACAAGACATTTAAGGAGGATGGATCCTTTGGAGGATCACTTGGTTATGGTCTTGTAATTGGCCACTTGATGGAAGTGAAAGGTGTTGCCCTCGCCATGGCAAACCGTTTCATGTGAACAAGAGGATGTTCGAGCAAACCTCTCGGTGCCCGTAAGAGAGCTCATGCAAAGTGAATCGACACAAGTGAGGGGGAATTAGCCGACTCAAGACACATCCGCTACCCCCTTCCTCAAAGAAGAAAGTCGCCCCAATGACTAAGATAAAGAAGGCTCCCATAGCAAAGTCCAAGAAAACACCGCACTGTAGCCGAGTCCCCGCCCGAGCAAATGAGACTCCCGCCCCTGCCAGATCACCCGCCCCCGCAGCCGAGGGGGAGAGGAGGAACACCATACTCCTTCTCCCTTTGTTAAAAAAGAAGAGAAGCGTCTTTGCCAAGACAAGAAAGGCGTGCGAAAGTTATCTCCTTCCGGGAACCAAAACATTGAAGAAGAGGTTTTTGCTACCCAAAAAGGAGACGACAAGTTAGCGATCGAATTGGAGAAGAATCTTTGAATCACGCAACTCAGTGGAGAAAGCATCCGAGACTTTTGACACTCAAAAAGTGCGTCTCCGAAGTAATTGATGAATCGCGGAAGTCTCACGAGGACAATCATCGATACGAGTGGAAGACACAAGCGTACAAGAGACAATCGAGGATTTAAAGCAAAGAGAGACAATCGAACCTTGATTGAAAAGGTTGTCTCTCCACTGCCACTCGATCTTTTTTGGCGAGGAAGCGGAGAGTCTCTTGATTTCAATTCCTGAAAAAGAAGGACAAGAAGACGAAGATGATGACGATGATATAATCATGTACTCTCCACTATATCTAGACATCCAGAAGCGGTTTGCTCACCCCGAGTATATCGAAGAAGAGGAATTGTTGCGATTTCTCGGTGTTACCACTGTTTTACAGGCCCTTGATGAAGAAAATTGCATGGATATTCTTCACATTATCGTGAGAAAGAAAAAAAGAAAAAGCAAAATGAGGAAGCACAAACTCTTGAAAAAACCAAGGTGTGCGATTTTTGGTTCTCTCGACCACACTCATACACATCTCGATGTGTACTCACGAAAGTGATGAGGATCCCACTAAGCGCAAAGAGAAATCAAACATACAACAAGCTCACGAGGGAATCCAGGCTAATGCATGACCAGCAATTGTTTGAAGGACCAAGGGAGTCGTCTCAATCTCTCCAGCAGACCGATCCTCTAGGAGTGGCACAACACATTGCCTCAGTCGTCGCTGCAGCCACGTCCCCTGTACAATCGGAGGATGGATCCAAGGGCACTGGCAATGACACTGGGATTTTGGGCACCCAAGTTGAGCCAACCCCTGAAGAAGGTGTTTTACCACCTTCCCCAGCGGCTGAGCACTCAACGGAAAAGGCCGCGAGTCAGGAGCAGAGTGACCCCAATGTTAGTCACTCAGCTAGTGCGCCAGCTGAGGGGGAAGCTCTCTCCACCACAGCAGGGTTGGAGGATGTTGTGGAAGACTCACACTTGCGAGAAAGGAGGCAAAATAGAAATAGAAAAAGAACCGCAAAGAGAGTGACATTGACAAAGCTCGGACAATTGAGTCTATCCCAACCGAAATGTCTTGCTCAAGGCTAATGACACCTTTGTTCTTACGATCGAGGCGGAGAGGATGGAGATGCCCTGGGAGTTAACACTGCAGGCGGTGAAAGTGTAATCCAAGGAGTTGAGACTCCTACGGATGCCATGGTCGAAGACCCCTAAGGCGATTCGGCATCACAAAGGGAATGTCGAAGACCCTAAGACAATTGATACTATTGAAGGAACATTGAAGGCCTCGCAGCTTGTGATTGAGTCTGTTGGAGGTATTGAAGGCCTAAGGGAGGTTGAGACTTCCTAGGTAAGGGTCAAGAGATACGTAACATTCCTCCAGTTCAAAGTTAACCAAACATAATAGGAAATAAGCGCACTTCATGACTCGGAGAACCTTGATGTATCATTCTTGGGGTCCAAAGATGAAGCCGAGTCCACTCCGATTGTAGATCCTAAGGACCCAAATTTGAGGATGTTCTCAAAACTAAGAGCCAACTAAGTGACAAAGTTTGCTCATCAAGAATTTAACTTTGATGATGAGCCAAGCCCACAGGTCTCATCATCATCCTATGAGGCTGATGATGTAGCAGATGAACCGATAATTCATTTAGAAAAATCTCTCGAGATCAAGACGCTGTTAAGACAGTGAAGCTCGATCACGCCCACTAAAACCGAGTCAAGCAAGCAGCCTTCCACAATCAAGAAGCATTAACAACTCCCACGACTCGTCATCGCATGAACAAACCTCACAAACCATCCCATACGTGCGCGATGATGCCTTTTAGGAGATGTTCCTTTCACGCCGATCCTACCAGAGTTAGAAGAAGAGACCACTGCTCAACAGAAAAGATTCACTGTAAGAGAAGATCCAATCGTGCCCACCGACACCATTGTTCGGCCAATTTCAACTTTGATGAAGAGTGGCTGCATTTGAATCAAGTGAGACAGCTGAAATTCGTAAGGTCTTCAAGAAAATATGTGAAGAGATTGAGAAGACTGAAAGACATCAGGCCTCACTCGACTTAAGATTGGACAACAGGGATGCTACCCTCATAGCTAACTTGAGAGAGATAGTAGTACAGATCAGGGAATTGTCTCAACAGCAATCTGCCATGCGACTCAAACAAGTTCGTTATTTCAAAGCACTATATGGCAGAATGCTCGTCTGGATGTCTGACAACGCTGATCTCAAGCAAAGAATGCATGCGTATATCGAAAGGCTACACGAGTCTCACAAGACTGAAATGGAGCTGCTACAAGAATTCCAGAGAAAAGAAATTATGCGCCTTGAGGAAACAGTGAATGCAAAATTTGACCTACTCATGGCTGAAATGAAGTTGGTGGTAGCCGAGTCCAAGGCAACTCGCTCAGAATTTCGAACAGCTTATGCAGCAGCAGACTCCAAACAGAATTCAGCTCTAAGCAGACTCGACTTCATGCTCACAGGCATGTTCCATGGGGTCCCTCTTTCCTTTGATGATGCCAAAAAGGGGGAAGAGGAGTCCCTAAGGAACTTAAAAGAAGAAAAGTTGAAGGAATCTACAGCTGAGAAGATTGCAGCTGAGAAGAAGGGAAAAACAGCTGAGGGGGAACGTTCAAAAGATCTTACATTAATGATAGCTGAAACCCCTCAGCAGGGTCATGTTACTGCCTCCATCTTGAGCAAACTCCCTGTAACCCTACCCATTGAGCACTCTGTTGTGCCAATGTCGGAGAAGAGACGAATCACTGAATAAGGGTTTGAGGAGTTCTCCAAAAAGTAGGATGCCCGCGTTGAGGAAGTGTTAAACAATATGGTGGCATTCCAACAGGGAAGGATCAAAATGTTATACCTGGCAATGGATCCGAGCCGAGATCAGTTGAAGAATCGAGTCCATTCTGCAAAACCATACGTGGGAGTTTGTTGATCTCCCTGCTGGTCATAAGCCTTTAGGATGTAAGTGGATCCTAAAGAAGAAGTATAAGGCCGATGGAACTATTGATAAGTATAAAGCACGGCTTGTAGCCAAAGGCTTTAAACACAAATAAGGGTATGATTTCTTTGACACCTATTCTCCAGTAACGAGGATTGCGTCTATTCGGGTACTTCTCGCGATTGCTGCTTTGCACAATCTAGACATTCATTAGATGGATGTCAAAACAGCGTTTCTGAATGGAGAGATAGATGCTGAAATATATATGGAACAACCTGAAGTGTTTGTTGCACCCGGTCAAGAAAAGAAGGTGTGCAAGTTAATAAGATCCTTGTACGGACTGAAACAAGCTCCAAAACAATGGCATCTTAAGTTTGACAACACGATGTTGTCAAATGGATTTAAAATCAACGAGTGTGATAAATGTGTATATGTCAAAGGGACATTGGAAGCATTTGTCATAGTTTATCTGTACATAGACGATTTGTTAATCATGGGCAGTAGTCATGATACTATCATGGACACGAAAAGAATGTTAAAGAGAAACTTTAAACATGAAGGATATGGAGATTCTTTGATGTGATCCGGGGATAAAATCGCCAAGACTCTGGTGGAATTATCTTGTCACATTCCCACTATGTGGAGAAAGTGCTCAAGAAATTCAATGCTTTTGATGATTCAACGTCAAGACGCCCATTGATTTAAGTGTCGGTTGCTAATAAGCGAGAGAGGCCGAGACGAAATACTCACGTATAAAAGCGATCTAATGTAAATCACAAATTGTACACGTCCGCACTTGGCCTATCCTATAAATATGTTGAGTAGGTTCACGAGCAACCCAAGCCATGAGCATTGGAAAGCGTTAACCAGGGTGTTAAAATACTTGAAGTATACCTTGGAGTATGGGCTATACTACTCGAAATATCCGACTGTACTTGAAGGGTATAGTGATGCTAGTTGGATTTCAGATTCCAAAGATTCTTATTCCACTAGTGGATACATATTCACCATTGGAGGTGGTGCGGTATCGTGGAAGTCCACGAAGCAAACGTGTATAGCTCAGTCCACCATGGAATATGAGTTTATAACTTTGGACAAAGCTAGTGAAGAAGCAGAGTGGCTTCGGAACTTTTTGGAAGATATTCCATGTTGGAGGAAGCTTGTGCCTTCTATGATGATTCACTGTGATAGCCAAGCGGCTATAGAAAGGAGCGAGCAATATGTATAATTGTAAGTCTAGACATATTCATCGGAGACACAATACCGCTGACAATTGATCTCAAATGGTGTGATGTCAATTGACTACGTAAAGTCAAAAGACAATTTGGCAGATCCTTTGACGAAAGGACTGAATCGAAATCAATTGAGTAAATTGCTAGAGGGAATGGGCTTAAAATCCACAAAGTAAAATAACCATCATAGTGGTAACCCAACCATGATGATTGCAGATCCCAAAACTTGGTTCAATGGGAAAACTAAGCTATGAAGGTTATGTTGTAACACTTGAAAATAATGTTTCAACCCATCCCTAGAGAACAATGCCAAGTGTTGAAACACCGCAAGTTGTGGTGAAGCTAAGTCATTTGACTTTTAATGATTCCTACACCTCGTTGAGGTTGAGTATGGCAGGATACTCGGATAGGAGATCACCTATATAAGTGAGAAGTGCAGGCCACTTCAAAGTAACACTTATGAATCCAAAGTGGTGTCCATGGCCGAAAAGGACACAAAACGTGAGAACAGAAGGTGTTGAAACCTTACTGTGTTAATGCTATTGTCTCGGTATACGCCGTGGAGGAATAGTTCAAGGCATTGCGTCCACTAGGCCGCCAGTGTACCCGATGGCATTAACTACGGAAGGTTCAAAGCCACAAGCTACCTTTCCGAATGCAGTATTGTAACGACCCAAATTTTTATGCCTTAATAAGAATTTTATTAATCATGTTATTTGTTTATTATATGGAATAATAATAATGATGACCTAGAAATTTATTAATAATTTTACGAGATAGTTAATTTGTTAAATTACGGATAATAAAAGAATCTTTTAAATTGGATTGGTTAATTATTTAATTTGGGTCTTATAATGAATAATCGGACCTTTAATTAGATTAGAGTATTAAATCAGACTTATATTGTTAGTAAGTTAATTATAAGCCCATGTACTCTAAACCTAGCCCAATTAGAAGTAGGTTAAAATACAGGTATAAGACACGTAAAACACACACATAGAGAATACAAAATACATGTCTAGGAGGAGAGACAGAATCGGCCAAAGAAGAGAACACGGGAGAGAAGAAAGAGAGGTGACTTTCCCCAACGCGAATCTTCTAGGACTACGTTTGGTCCCAAAGAGCCGAAACCTTAAGTTGAACCAGAAGCAAGTAATCTCTTTAGGTTTCACGTAGATTTAGGTTTGGATTATTGTTATGTATGCGATTTTCATTATATTGATTATATGTTTGTCCCCTTACCATGTTTGACTATGTTATGTATGTGTTTTATGATGATGATCTCCTTGTTGTCTTATCATGTTAGATCATATGTCTTGTTGCCTTAAATGTTATAAACTTTCATGTATTGGGCTTGCCACCGACTATTCGGATTGTTTGAGTGAATGATTTTTCCTTACTAATTGAATGTAGGGTTTACCCTAAATAGTTTTGAATCATTAAATATAGAGATTTTCCTTAATTAATAAGTTTGAATAATAGATATGTGTTGATCGTATAACGACATGCTTAAATGTCGTGAGTCTAATAGATGCATATAAGATATACACCCTATGGACACTTGTAATTCTTCTCTCAATATTCCATGCATGAAAGTGGTTACAATCAATATATCTATCTAATTGAATTTGTTAGATTCCTACTCCAGTGCGTACAAGCTAGCTTAGCACGTTATTTATGTTTTTGGAAGGGCTTTAACGTGATACTTTTATAGTTCAGTTAATTAATGGTCACTCTTGCTTAACAGTTAGATAAAAACTATGCATAAACCGAACTCGTAACCTAATAGTTGACCTTGTTCCAGATTAGTTTAGGCACATCAATTTTGTTTGGTTAATTGATTTAGAAAAAGTTATGTTCTGCCCATTAACATGATTAGTCATTTTATTTAGTTATTTGTTATGTTGAGTAAATGAATATAGGGTTTTCCCTAAAGAATATATTATTTTCCCTAAAGAGCTTTGAGTAATTGAATATAGGGTTTCCCTTAACTAAATGAATGTAGGGTATTCCCCTAACTGAGTGAACGTATGACTTTTCCCCAAGTATATTTGAATCTAGACTCTAGAATTAACTAATGAACTGAACGCAAGGTTTCCCTGATTAGTTGAGTATAGGGTTTATCCCTGATTAATTGAATGTAGGATTTTCAATGATTAGTTGAATATATGGTTATCCCTAATTAATTGGATGTACTTTTTCCTAACTAATTGGATATTAGGTTTTTTCCTAACTAATTGAATGCAGGTTTTCCCCTAAATAGTTTTGAATCATTGAATGTAGGGCTTTCCTTTAATTATTTGAATGTAGGGTTTTTCCCTGATTAACTGAACATAGGCCTTTCCCTATATTAATGTTGAGTATATCTTTAATGTAGGTTTATCCTCATTTACATTTTTCAAGTCATGTTTACTTTTAATATGTTTGCTAATTAATATGATTTAACTATTATGTTTATGCCCTTTACGCTTATGTTCAGATTCAATTAAAGTTGCATCACTTAGGTTCATGCATCATGTTAATGTGTATGTTCATAGCATTCAACGAGCATCCCAACATTAAGTAAAGTCAAGTCTTAAGTTTAGTATTAATAATGTTTTTCAAAGAAATGAGTGCACATTGTTCTATGATCTTTGGAGTGAGTGGAAAATGGGCGCGGGGACCGGCGTTCGACCATGTGCCGCTTGCGGCTAATGTTAATGTTAATGGAAATGGGCCTTCGGGCAAACGAATGGAAATGGGTCTTCGGGCAAAACAAATGGAAATGGGCCTTCGGGCAAAATCACGGGTTCCAAATAACAAGGCCCACTACGACCCGATTAGAACAATGTGTTACCAAGTGAGCTCGCGCCCTAAGAATGTTTCATGCAACGAAAAGACAAAGTTTTATGTGAAAGAAAGTTTTAAGTAATGAAATGAAGGTTTTTAAGCAAATAAAGTCTTTTTAAGTTATACAAGTTAAGATATTGCATTAGGCATGCATTCATGAATGAGGTTACTTGTTGAGCTCCTTTAGCTCATTCCACGAATGTTAAATTTTTCAGATGAGAATGCAGAGAGGAAGGAGATGGCCGGGCGCAGTGACTCGGGGAACCCATGTCAATGGAATTTTTATTATGTTCAAAGTTTTGACTTTTTAGTTTATTAATTGTTGAATGACTTATTTTCAGTATGAATGTTTTTGGACAAATGATTATTTCAGTTATTAGCATTTAATTCTGCTGCAAAGTTTTCAAACGAAGTAAGATTTTTACTATTCCGTATTTTTAAGCATTCTTTTAAGCATTTCTATTTTAATTGCTTATTGTCCGAATTAAAATTCAAGTAAGCTAAAAAGGGCGCTACAAGTATTGTCTCTTGAGGACTGGTTTGCGTGTCTACATTCATGCATGCATTAATTTCCACTCATGTGGGGGATTGTTAGAAATTTGGTTTTGATAAAGTGGGTGTCGACCCGACTTTGACCAAATTTTCGGTGGCTAAGAATTTAATTCTGGAGGATGTTCGTAGTATTTTATATTTCTCAAACCCAAATTTAGTGATGAGTGAGAAATTAATGCACGAAGTTGGCCACGCGAATGGGCATAGTTTATCCTAGTATAAATACTAGAAGGTGTTATTGGTTGGATATACTATAACACAAGTGTATGATCACAAATGGGCTTTGGATCGGCCCGACTCTATGGGCTCGAGTTTAGGTTCAGTTAGTTTTGTCACTTGAAAATGGGCTTGGACCAAATTCAAGTAACTATTGGGCCTGATGAATCTAGACATTGGAGATGTCTAGGTTCGTGTGTCTATGAATCTGACATTGGAGGTTTCTAGGTTCATGTGGCTTTTGGAGTTTGTAACTCCTCAAGTAGTGGTCATAAGTAGAGGTTGTAACTCATGGGAGTTACACGTGGTGTTAATGCCCACTCTCTATCTTTAATTCTCTTCAAGTATTAGAAATGATGGCTTTTATAAGCCTAGGGTGTATTATTCCATGGTGATAAGGATGAGTAGAGTGAGAGTGAGTGAGAAGTTAGAAAGGAAGTCAGATTTTCGCAGTTCATAATCTGTCCAGTAGGTGTTACTCCCCAGTGTTACAACATCTCGTGTCAACACTTCCTTCTCGCATTTTACGTGTCAAGCAAACCAGTTCTCGCACCATTCTAGTTCGATGGAGCTTTTGTGTTAGTGGTGCTACTACACAAAAGACGTAAGTCGTTTTATCTTTGGGGACATTACGTCAAACCGTGAGCACTAGCCGGACGTATTTGTCTTGCGGATAGAGGTCTTCCTCACTCGGCTTGTAAAGTTTCAGCCGATTCATGCTTCCTGGGTTGGAGTCCTTTCAAGATTTGTAATAGATAGGTTTTACTTTCTTGTAATTTTTCTGTTTCTGTTTTGTAAACCATCTTGAAGGCTTTTCCGTTGTAACCATTGTAATTATTTCCAACAAATGTGTATATAATAGATATGAAGTTAAAATAATATTTAAATTCTACAATAATGAGTAATGGTTAGAGTTGTAAAAGGCATATTGGATGCAGTCAGCCACTAATTGTGAGGTACGAACCAAAGTAGCGATGGTGGACGACAAGTAAAACCCAATATTCAAAAAGACGCTACCACAATTTATCGAAAACTCACCAATTTGATGGGTGGAAATCCATTTATCATTGTTAATTCCAAAATTCGATCTGCTAATCCCCACCAATGGTCTTATAGATGTCTCTTTGAAGGAATACTCTAGGTCTAGTCTCTATCGTATATCTGCATACAATATGCGCCGGAATGTGTGATTGCATGTTATGAATCCAAGTTCCGTCACCGTGTTTTGGGTCGGAGCAATAAGGAAATAGTCAGCTAAGGCTACCCCCGTCTATCTCTCAATTTGGTATGTTATTAAGTTCATAATTAAAGTAATGTGATTTATACTATGAAGCACTGATAGGGTACGAGACACAAGTATGATACGATACGGGTACAGAAATACGTTTGTTTTGAAATTTTAAGGACACGGATACGATATATATACATATAAAATTATATATGTTTATTTATTGAAAATATAGATGCACTAAATATAGTTGAAAAAATAATATTTTAAGCATAAAAAACTTAATGTTCATAAATACTTATATCTGAAATGTGATAACTCACATAGACACACAAGAAACATGTTAAAATTATCAACAACAGAACAAATTATATCTATGGATTATTGAATAAAGTATTGTATTTGATACGTATCCGGTACAGGTACGCCATCCTCACAGAAGTGTCCATGTTTCCTAGGATTTATATATATCCCACATTGTTATTATAAAGAAATAATGCGTGGTTTATATATTGTCTAATGCTAACCATTTTCCATTTTCGGTAACTAGCTTTAAGATGGAATCATGCCCGCCCCTCTTGATAGTTTATGTAGTTATTGATATCTGATAGGACTGTTTAAAGATATATCTAACTTCTTTTATTTTTGCCATGACTAGGGAAAGATAAATTTGAAATCCTGGAAAATTTTAGATTTTATTTAGAAAATGAATAAGCAAAATTTGTGTTGGAAATATGTTTGAGCTCACAACAATATATCGGGCGAATGAAAAATTATTGCCTAAAGGTGACAAGTTGAGGACCACGAGCTTGTAGCTCAAGTGGTATCACTAACCCTTTGTAAGTGTTGACCAGGATTCGAAACTTGTATCTTTGGTTCTTTGAAATTTATCTCTCCCCCCCCGTAACCACTACTCCCAACTTATTAAAAAAATGTGACAAATTGAGGTACAAGTGGAACTTTAGGGCGCGATTGAATATACTTTCATTTTCTAGAGTATAATGGTAAAAAAACATTTAGAAGAAAAAAAGATGAATTTAGAGATAGTGGTTGGATGTGAGATGAAAAAGTAATGATGAAAGTTGATTTGATTTAAAAATAGTAAAAGAATGATTGGATATGATTGGTAGTTAGAAATGTATGGGCTTTGTTTGTTTATGTTTCCATGGTCCATTTCCATTTCTGAGTTGGAAATAGAATTTTGAGAATTTATTGGTTTCGTGTGGAAATTGAGATTGTGTTTGGATGAATGAATTGAAATGTGTTTTATGTAGGGTTGGAAATGAGATTATGTTTGATTTGAGTAGTTTTGAAATATTATTTTATGTATATAATAATTGAAAAGTTGGTAGTGGTGGGGTCCATTTCAATATTTTAATTTGAATATATAATATTATATTTGTAAGACTATAGTTAGTGGGTCCCATTAGATAGTTATAATTAAAAAATAGTAATATTTTAAGTAGATAAAGTTGATAATGGTGGGTCCCACATATATAATTGGGTTAAAATATGAGAATAGTGATTGATAAGTAATAATGAGTGATGTAGGGTAGTATATAGGTTTGAGAATAGAAATTATAGGTTTGAGATGTTGTTTTATGTGAAAAATAGAAAATGAAAATGATGATTTCCATTGGAAATTTTATGAACAAACATGATTCCACTTTTATGTATAGTTGGAAACCGGAAAGAGTCCATTGGAAACATAAACAAACAAGGCCTATGAGTGAGTGAATAGTAAAATTTGTGGGAAAATGTATAATAATGATTAGTTTTTGTGAAAAAATGTTTAGATCGATTGATGATAGAAAAAATAAGCAAAAATGAAAGTGATAGAATAATATATTTTAGAAAATTTTCATAAACAATCGCATATTTGGTCAAAAAAATTCTCAATGGAACAAAAATGGAATCAATTTCATATCCAATCGCCATCTTAGTATTCCATGTTGGACAATGAATCTAGATGAAAGTTGTGGATGAATTTTATGTTCAAAATGCATCTAGACTATTATTTGTCATTAGTACAAATGTAGTTGCAAAACCAAAAGGTACAACTCTTCATGGAAACTCTGAGTAGTTGCAAACCAAAGGGTGCAACTCTCTTCATAGTAACTCTTGGAAAGAAAAGGTGTATCTAAGAGTTGTATTGTTTTACTTGAGACCTTTGGTAATCTATAAATATCCCGAAAATGCCAAATTTTTCATCAAAGATTTTGCATACATTCATAAGCATATAGTTTTCACAAAAGTTTTCGTTAAAAAATAGAAGCATAAAACATTCGAAGTTAAAGTCTCTTATTGTTTGGAGTCTTTGCTACAACAAGAGAAGACCATTATATCTTGGGTATTCAACCGTGGGCACCGTAGCGAGGCAATTTGTCTTAATGACACAAAGTCGAACTCTAGCCTTGGTCTAAAATTTTCTGCATTTTCGAAATTTTATTTTTCTGAAATTCAAATAAATTTTTCATGTTTTAACTCTAGAATTTAATATCGCGCGTAATATATCACAAACAAATTGCACCTATATTTGGCAATGCATTTAATATATATCTTGACGCAAGATGTATTTCTTGATATTTTATTTTATTTTTCAGATATTCCTTTTTTTTTAACACATACACAAAGTCAAACAACCAACCACTTGTTCAAAACAACAACTTGTGAGGTGCGGACCGAACGCGGATGGTGGTGGACGACAAGTGAATGTCAATACTCAAAAGAGATTCTAATTTCTAACACAATTTATTAAAAACTCACCAATTTGACGTGTGGGAATCCATTTATCCCGTATTCCAAAATTCTATCCAATATATAAATGTCAATGGATAAACATTTGATATATTCTCGGGAAGAAAAAGGAAAAAGATAAAAAATTAAACTTAAATTCCGTATTATACTTGAATAAAAATTTAAGAAACTGTCATTGATTTCTTCAGAATAATTGATTTTTTTCCTCGAAATTCATAAAAAGTAAAACATGCCCCTTGCCATTCATAATTCATAGAAAGTCCCTATTATTTTTGTCTAATTTGTAAAAAATAAAACAAAAAATACCTACCTGTGAACTGCAAGTGAAAATTGAAAATACTTGGCGTAGTATATATATACTTATAAAACTGCATATGCAAATAACAACATGATGTAATGTACAAGACGAAAAATATTTGAAACACTAATTTATAATAAAAGATTTGGAATCATTATGCAACTAAAAAATAATGTGTGAAATAAATAACATTTTTCTCTTGGTAATTAATGGTATGTATGTCTGATACGTACATCACACATGTACATTTTATAGACCAACACTTTTCCCTTTTTCAGCAACTATATAAAAAAGTGCCCACTTCATGATTTTGTCCACATGAAAGACACCATTAATTGAAGCTTTTGAGGTATATCTCATATCTCATATCTCATTATAAATTTGTTAGCCATAATCTACAATCATTAAAAAGCAGAATAATTGCTCACCCGACGTACTGTCCTCCGCAAATACATGTTGTGCATTAAAATCAAAAAAGTCGCATTTTCATGGTAAAAGTGCAGTTAAAAGTTAGCCATTTCAAGCATGTAAAATCTATCTATCACGAGACCCTTTATTTATTTATTTTTGGGTTATTTTTAGGCGTAAAGTGGCATAACGGAAGATGAAGGTCGAAGGAATGAAAGACCAGAATAATATGGAGTGGTTGTAAATTGTTGATTGAACGTTAATGCTCCCCATGCTCGTTAAATGTAATCATGATATATGTGCACATGTTTCTTGATAAATGTGATTCACCCATTAGTAGTCCAGCTATATAACAAGAGAAGATATGCATTTTAAGGCAGATTCATTCACTGAATCACTCTTGTTAATGTTTGTCTTTCTTACAGGAGAACAACTGTGCACAAAGATGATGCATCCCCCAACCCCACTATTATTTTAAAATAGAATTACAAACCTGACATTTTTTTAAATTAATCATCATTGGATTACCAAATTATCAAATAAGTTGTTTCAACTCTTTATAATAACAACGTGGGATATATATTCAAATAACTTAACTGGATAAGGATCATAATTTGCACACAAATTTGCACGGTTTTCTTCATTAATTAGCCATTTTACTTAATATATTCTAATTGAGTAAAACTTTTCAATTGAGTTCTCATATTGTTCTGTATCTTTACAACATGGGTTTTACTAAAAATTCTCAACAGCTGAATCAAGTATAAAGTTGATTTGAGACCCACACGAGGAGAAAGTGACATGTACACTAAAGCTTCAAAGGAAACATTCTATATAAATTAAATCATCGCCGAAGATGTACTGAAACGGAATACGAAAAGTAACCAAAAAAATTAGGGTAAATCACACTTCATCCCTCTATACTTTCATTAAATCTCACTTTACCCTCTTGTATTTTTAATTGTATCATTTTACCCATTGTACTCTCAATTTGTATCAATTTACCCCCTTATACTATTAAAATATTATTTTATACTCATATTCTTTTATTAAATGACTGTTTTATACTCATCTACTAGTTTAAGTAAAATAACAAATTATTTCAAAAGTATCCAATAGTAATAAACTTGTACTTATTTTTTAAATTAACTTTCACAACTTAGTTAATTAGCACTTAATTAATATTAAAATTATTTAAAATTATTATATTTTATATTTAGTTGCTAATTATTTAATTAACTTTAATATAGTCCCTATAAAATTACTCTATAAAATGATATTTTCTATTAGCTAATACATTTATACTTTAAATTTCTTATTCACCAAAAACATAAAATTATAATATATATATATATATATATATATCAAATGCATTTTGGTTAAAGATGTGAAATATTATTAGTAATTTATCAATTTTTTTGAAATGAGAACTATGTTAAATAGAAAAAAAAATAGTCATTTTAGTGGTTAATTTTTTAATACTAAAATAAATACTCTTATATTTAACATAATTTCTATTACATATGTCTACACAGTTATCTACATTTTAAAAAAAAATTTATTATAATTCATTAATGATGAGCTAGACACTTAATACATATAGTTTTCTTGTATTGAAAAAATATTATTCAAAATATAATACACATTTTTAGATTTATGATGGAAACAATCAATGTGAATAAATATGTTAGTTAACAAAAAATAACCTAGAATATAGTTATTTAATAGGAACTATATTAAATTTATTATATATTAAATAAAATTTTCAAAAAATTAAACACATAAATTGAATGCCATTAATTTAATTTAAAAATAATAGTAAGGACAATTAGGTCATTTAATAACAGAATATGACGATAAAATGACATTTTAATAGTGTAAGGGGGCAAAGTGATACAAATTGAGAGTAAATGGGGTAAAGTGATACAATTGAAAGTGCAAGGGAGTAAAGTGAGATTTAATGAGAGTATAGGGGGTAAAGTGAGATTTACCCAAAAATTAAGAGTGTACTAAAAAATCGATAAGAGAGATGTTCTCATTACGCGGATGCAATACTAGTCATGTAGATATTACATTTGGTGTGCGTCTATTGTACAAGTGTCACATTTTTTATAAAACAGAACAATTGTCTTTCATCCACACACCTAGTGTAGAATGGAAAATACCACAATATCTCATGTACACATTATGCCATGACTATTAATATGGGGCATGTGCCCTCTCCTAAATACTTTTCTCTATTTATTATTTATTTTTATAATTTATATATCAGTAACGTTAAAAATAATGTGTCGTGGTTAATTCTTTTTCATATAATTTGTAACTATAATTTTTTGTGCCCCTTGCAAAATATTTATGGATCCATCCCTAGGTGTAATTGTCATCCATGTGTCCCTTTTTAATTATAAAATGAGATGATACTTATTTTTAATCCATACATCAAATGTCTCAAAACTAACCAGACCAAAACTGTCAATCTTGCTAACATTAACAAAACCTTTTGTAACACTTGAAAACTGCATGACCAACTCTCCAACACAATTTATAAGAAGGTTTATCATTATTGTTCCTGAAATTAAAATTTATGCCACCCCGGCCACCACCTAGATGAATTACCAGAAAAACCAGATCTAATAGTAGTAAGCAACAATTACAGTAGGAGAACTAACAGAAGAGGAATTTGCACTAAATGCAACAGTTAGAGAGAATCAAAGATAGCAATGGACAGTGGGTGGATGACAATGATGAGATAATGGGAGTCCTTTCAAGATACTTCACTCAGTTGTTTTCGACTGAGCCCGGGTTGATGATGGATACCGCCATCGACGCACTTGAGGAGAAAATGACACACGAGATGAACGACAAACTAACGACACCATTCACAAAGGAGGAATTAACGGCGGCACTTACCCAGATGCACCCCACTAAAGCACCCGGTCCCGATGGTATGCCTGTCATCTTTTTTCAAAAATTCTGGCCTATAATTCAATCGGATATTTTTGATGTCGCTCTTAATATTTTAAATGGAACTCTGTCCCCTGCCTCTATTAATCAAACTTATATTGTCTTGATCCCTAAAAAGAAAAACCCGGAAACTGTGATGGATTTTAGGCCTATTAGCTTGTGTAATGTTGTTTTCAAAATAATATCCAAAACTATAGCTAACAGGCTTAAATCACTTTTGCCCAATCTTATCTCCCCCAACCAGTCGGCCTTTGTCCCCGGCCGCCTCATCACGGATAATGCCCTCCTAGCTTTCGAAACGTTCCACTCTATGAAAAGAAACACTGCTAAGAAACGGGGATCCTTTGCACTTAAACTTGATATGAGCAAAGCGTACGATAGAGTCGAGTGGAGTTTTTTGCAAAGAGTCATGCTAAAAATGGGTATCAGTAGCATTTTTGTTGATCTAATCATGAGATGCATCTCTTCAGTATCATTTTCCATTCTACTAAATGGCCAACCAGGCAATATGTTTTACCCCTCTCGAGGGCTCCGACAAGGAGACCCTCTATCACCGTATCTGTTTCTTTTCTGTGCAGAAGCGTTATCAGCCATGATCCGAAAAACGGAAAGGAGCGGACTCTTTCATGGAGTGCGAACGTGCAGGCTTGCTCCCGAAATAACACATCTTTTCTTCGCGGATGACAGTATCATTTTTGGGAGAGCTAATGATCGAGAATTGGAGTGCATAGCGGATATTATCAGTACCTACGAGAAAGCCTCGGGGCAACGAATTAATCTAGACAAATCTGCTATATCCTTCAGCAAAGGAGTCCGTAATGAACGCAAGGCCAATTTAGCTCGAAAAATGGGAGTGCCTTTAGTGGACAAACATGATATCTACCTGGGACTGCCGACTATCATAGGAAGATCGAAAAAAGAAATATTCCAGGCCATCATTGATAGAATCAGAAAGAAGCTGAAAAATTGGAAATGCAATACTCTTTCAATGGCTGGGAAACTTATTCTCATAAAATCTGTGGCCCAGGCGATCCCTTCTTATATAATGAGTTGCTTCCTCCTTCCCCATAATGTTTGCAAAAAAATTAGCTCGATAATTAGCAATTTTTGGTGGGGGTAAATTCGGGAAGAGAGACGTCTAGCGGTGTTCTTGGGACCACCGGCAACTCAAAAAAGAAGGTGGCGTGGGTTTCAGAGAATTACAATGTTTTAATGAAGCCATGCTCGCCAAACAAGGGTGGAGACTAATAAATGATGAAAATTCGCTCCTAGCTAAAACCCTCAAGGCAAGGTATTTCCCTAAAAAGTCTTTCCTCGAAGCAACAATCGGCTATAATCCATCTCACGTTTGGAGAAGCATTCTTGCGGGAAGGAATGTACTTGTTAAGGGTCTTCGCTGGAATATTGGTGATGGAAAGAGTGTTCGAATATGGCACGACCCATGGCTCCAAGACCAGCCTGGATTCAAAACTCTATCCAAAAATCCGGGTTCATTGGATAACATGCGGTCATCTGAGTTAATGATGGAGGATATCCCTTTATGGAACAATGCCTTGCTTCGACAATTGTTTAGTCAGAGTGAAATTAAGAGCATCAAGGAGATTCCCCTGCGTATTAATCGAAAACCTGATCGGTTGGTTTGGAATTTTTCGAAAGATGGAATATATAAGGTGCGCTCGGGCTACCACATAGCAAAGACTACCAAGAATTACACAAAAACCTCCTACATCATCATCCGGGATAAAGGAACACTGGGAATGGTTGTGGAATCTTGATGTCCCACCCAAGGTAATCTTATTTGTGTGGCGTTGCATCAAAGGAATCTTACCGACCAAGCATGCATTGATTAAAAAGGAATCCAAGTCGACCCATTGTGTAGCCGATGCGGGATGACGATCGAAACGGCGGAACATGCGCTAAGGGAATGCCTGGGCTCGCTGGGGGTATTTGGACCTTTCAGATGTAGGCCCCAACCACAGGATGATAACGGAACGATTGCGGACTGGATACTATCGATGTCGAAAGTAGGGGATGCGAGATCCCATGGACTTTTCGTAACTCTATTGTGGGACGGCTTGGTATGTGAGAAACAAATTGACACACGATCACAAAGACCTTGACCATCAATGGTGCTTCTCGTTTGCTGAAAGACGTCTTGCGGAGCATATGAGGGGAAAAAAGGTGCAGACACAACCTCAAACAAAGGAACAAGTACATTGCGTGGGTAAAACTCGCACCGGGCTTCTTAAAACCGAATACGGATGCTTTTGTTGTGCAGGAACGGAACAGAATCGGGCATGTCACGCGACTCTAATGGACGGATTATCACCACTCTATCTCTTTATATACGGATGAAATGACCATAGAAGTAGGCGAGGCAACAGCGTGTAGGGAAGTGGTGCACTGGCTTGTGTTTTGGGGATGAAGAAAGCGGTTCTAGAAACGGACACTGATCATATACAACAAACTTCGCTCTACCTCGACGGACTTCTCCTATTTAGGAAACATTGTTCTTTGATATTTTAGATTTTATTCCATGTTTTGATGCTTTCGAACCTAGTTTTGTACGGCGCACGGGTAATAATGTAGCACACACTGTTAGCGCGTTTTGCTTTTGCCGCCTAATTCTCGAACCCTCTGTTGGAAATGTACGATAATGTTCTCGGGATGGCCGAGCGGGAGAGGCTTCCTGTGCTCATGAATGAAATACCACCTTTCTCAAAAAAAAAAAAAAAAGAGACTGCTTGACTTTGAATACGCAACTCATGAGTTTGTAAAGAGAATTGAACCTCTGAAGAGATCGATTATCACTCTAGATGTGAGATTCACAAAAACAGATTCATATTCGGCCCTAAGCCACCAAGAATATACAAAGCAAGCTCATCATCCGAAATGATATGATATGATTAACAAAAACAAAATTCCAAGTGTGGAGACTCGTTAATTTTGGAAACGAGTTGTGTATTTATTTTCACAAAACCATTTATTGGTGAGTGATAAATCGATGCACAAGTGAGAAATCGATGCACAAATAGTACACTTGGAAGGATATATTTATGGGAAAGGTATCCAACATATATGGAATGTTGGTAGATTGGTCAAAGTCCGATGTTTTGTAAGTTGCTTGATTTTCTCTATTAAATAAGCAACTTTGACTCAAATCACCAATTATATGGAATCTTGAAAGATTGCATTAAATCATTCCTTAAATTGATTGAGGTCACAATTGGAAGAATTGACTCTTGCACAAATCAATGAAGACGTGGAAGGATTTGATCGATAATTATGGACATAATTGAGTCCAAGGATTAGGGCTTTCCTTTCAAGGATCCCTCGTGTTTTTCCCTATAAATAAGGCCCCTACATTCAGTGGAATATGCATTCACAATCACAAAATTTGTGCATACAAACATATACAATTTGTCACTCCCAAATTCGCATCTTCACATTAGGTGTTATGTTAGGGTGTGACGTCACTCAGTGTCTCACTAATCTCAGTTCACCAGGCAGAAGGATTTGTGGTGCTCCTATCCTTTACCAAAGTTGTTGTATCTTGGCAGACGCATTGCCTGCAACCGTGAGCATCGTGATGGGGTAACAAGAGTCTTAAAGAAAGAATTCGCTCATCTCAACTTGCTTTACTACTTTCTTTTTTCGATTTGTTGTAATAGACGTTTGATAGATCAAATTATCCCCACTGTATCCCTTTGATTTTCGTTGTATCCCCAAAATTTTTAAGACTCTTGTTCGTAATTTGGACTGATTGCGTCTTCAAGCAACGTGATGACTTCTCATTATGTTGGTGTGGCTTCGGAGTATTACAACGGCTCCAACAACACCTATTGTTTGATACATGTTTTTATCTTAATTTTGATGATTTTATTTTGTCACCAAAACAATGCTTTTAAAGGTTGTCCAAATACTCCTAAATGATTTAAAATGGTTTTTAATATTTTCCGGAGTATTTCCTCAAGTTTACGTTTAATGATTTTATTTCAATGGATTTTTTCACTCCTTAACAAGGTTCCTAAATGTTGTCTAAATACTCTCGATTGGTTTAAAATGTTTTTACTAAATTTTCGGAGTATTTCTTGGGTTTTATTTTTGACAAAAATTGGACAACATTTCTGTCTCGTGGTCGACCGGTCGCCCTATAGGGCAACCCGTACCTG
Source organism: Rehmannia glutinosa (assembly GCA_016081115.2). Taxonomy (NCBI): domain Eukaryota; kingdom Viridiplantae; phylum Streptophyta; class Magnoliopsida; order Lamiales; family Orobanchaceae; genus Rehmannia; species Rehmannia glutinosa. The sequence continues at coordinate 631,491 of JABTTQ020002439.1, forward strand.
AAGATGTTTTTAGAAACAGAAAATGAGACGGAAGGAAAAACAAGCGGTCGCCGTCGTCAACGGCGTCGACGTCGTCGTCGCCGATGGCCGATGATCGGCCGGTACTGCAAGTGTGTTTGAAAGCAGAACTTTTAATCTTTGCAAAATCCATGAGGGGGACCGGTTGGGGTGATGGTCGCCGGTCGAGGTAGACGTCGGCCGGTCGCCTGTGTTATTTTCTTTGTGTACTTTTCCAACGTCTATTTAAATGCGACCGGTCGCCCTATGTATTGACAAAAAAATATGACCGTTTGACAATGAGACACATTTCCTAAAATTGTGGGATTGATTTCTAACACTATATTCTTGATTTTAATTGTATTTTCTGTAGATTTTCAATCCCCAAGAGGAGCCTATGCTTGATCAATCATCTCCTATAAATAGAGGAAGTTTTGGAGCAACCATAACAACAATTGAGATACAACACAACAAGATACACTTCAAGCAAACACTTGGTCTTTCATTGTCTTATTTCTTGTTGTAAATTGCCTAGCTATTCACTTTCACATTCTTGAGGTCTAGGTTATTCTTGATTACACTTGCACTCTATTGTATTATCAATTATCGAGTTGTAATCTTGAATTTGTGGTCGTCATTCAAACACAAGATATCCTTGTGAGTGTTCTTGTGGTAAGAACATACTTGGGTGAACTAGGTGTTAGGTGTGAGAAGATTGTGGTAATCTTCTTGTTGAGGTGTTGAAGAATTTGGTATTCTTCAAGGTTGAAGATTGTGGTAATCTTCACAAGGTGCCGTTGAAGGAAGATTGTGGTAATCTTCAAAGGAGATTGTGGTAATCTCCAAAGGTGGTGTTGAAGAAGAGTGTGGTGCTCTTCAAGGTGTTGTAAGTTGAATTTGTATTAATTTTGGTAATTAATAAAATTCTTTTCTTTGAAATCCATCCGGATATCTTTGGGGTGGTAGAGGATTAGGCCCCAGGTGGGTTGAACCTCTTTAAATCGGCGTGTGTTGTTTACATTCCGCACCTTTATTATTTTGTTTGAGCATTCGATTTCAAAAAGAGGGCGAAATCGAAAAGATGGAGATAATCTATTCACCCCCACAGATTATCGTAGCCGCTTGACTTACACCTATTTCTCGTTGTTCCTACCTTTGGTGTGACCTCACATTCGGCCTCACCGCAACGCATGCTTCTTCTTCAATGACCGTAGGGGTGTAACCATACCGTCTCTTGTCACACCTCTGTTACATTTACGTGCCATTGGTAGTGGGAAGTGTGACCTCACCTCTGTCACATCTCTCGCTCGGCTATGCTCCGAGAGATTGTGGGGGGGGTGTGACCATACTTTCGTCATCCACAGATTCGGATATTCAAAGCAAGGTGGCCTTGTTAGTCCAAGTGGCTACGAAAATGTAGAGGAGTGAATAGATTATGGTTTTTTTCAAATTCCGCCTCTTTTTCGAGTGATCAAGCAAATATAGAAAAGCGTAAATGTGGAAAATAAACAACACACGTTGATTTAAAGAGCTTCACCCCACCTAGGGACTACGTGGTCTACCACCAAGATATATCTTTGGATGGGTTTCGAAAAAGAAAAAGAAATTTTATTAATTACCACAATTAATACAACACCACCTTTGAGGATTACCACAATCCTCTTACAACACCTTCAAAGAGATTACCACAATCTTTCTTCAACACCTATGAAGAGTACCACACTCTTCAACACCTAAGATCACTCAAGTGTGCTCTTACCACAAGAACAACCACAAGGATATCTTGTTTTGGATGATGGACAAAAATCAAGATTACAACTCGATAATGATAATACAAATATTGAGTGCAAGTGTAATCAAGAATGAAAAGCCTAGATCTCAAGAGTGTGCAAGTGAAAGTACTTAGGCTAATACAACAAGAGTTTTTTGACTATGTGTTTGCTTGTATAATTTTGCTTGTATGTTGTGTTGAGTCTTGTTGCTTGAATGGTTCCTCTATTTATAGGAGAGGTCTTGGTTTGATTTCCAGACATAGGATCCTTCTTGGAGAGTGATTTTGCAAAAAATAATGTAATTAAACTCAAGAAATAGCTGTTAGAAATCAACCCCTTAAATTAGGGAAAAACTGTCTGAAAAACCAACGGATAGTTTGCTGTCAAAACTGTATAGCGACCGGTCGTGCAGAGATAGAAGTTTGAAAATGTTTTCACGAAAATACACAGGGGGACCGGTCGACGGGGGGTCCGACCGGTCGACCCCTGTGTGGACTGGTTGGACTCATCCAAAATACAATACAAGGAGCTCTGTTAATCAAAACGCAACTCCCAGGCACCGGTCGCCCTCCCTTAGGCACAGGCACAAACAAAAGGATTTGATGGGATGCCCTTAAGAACAAAGGAAGACAATCCGGAGTGAACTTGGTCATTGAGGAAGGTATCTCCGAGTTGGAATTGTCTCTTTGTTTTCGGAGCTAACCTAGTGGATAACCCTAGGGAATGGTTTGTTGACACGGTGTGACTCATCATGTGTGCTCGTGAGCGTGATGTTTTCTCTACGTATACCCAAATTTTTGGGAGAAGCCTTCACATGGGAAACTCTTCAACTTCCGACATTGCTAGAATTGAGAAGGTGTTCAAGATGACACCGGGAAGGAGCTAACATCGAAAAAGTATTGCATGTCCCAGGCACATTAGAAAGATCTTGTATCGGGTTATTACTTATACAACATGACTTTAGACCAGTGTTTTTCACGGTAGCTTTGTACTTACTAAGAATGGACAATTCCTTGGAAAGGGACACCTTGAAAAGGGATTGTTCAAGATGAATGTAATGGATGTCGCTGCACCAATGATGCTAATAAAACTATTGCTTATTCCTGTTATATGATTGAGTCTTGTGATTTATGGTATGTTAGACTTGGGCATATTAACATGAATTCCATAAATAAATTGGTAGATATGAAATTATTGCAAATGTTGAATTAGACTCCCAATATAAATGTGAGATCTATGTTGAGGCCAAAATGCCAAAAGCACATTTTCATTCGGTGAAAAGTAGCACGGTACCTCTAGAACTTGTTCACACTGATGTATGTGATATGAAACGCCTGCAGACTAGACGAGGCAAAAAGTATTTCATCACATTATTGATGACTGTACAAGGTTCTGTTATGTTTACTTTCTGAAAAGTAAAGACGAGGCTATAGATGCCTTTGAAAACTTCAAAAGTGAAGTATAGAATCAACTCAACACCCACATTAAGTTAATCCGGAGTGATAGAGGTGGAGAGTATGTGGCTCCATTTGAGGAATTTTACAATGAACATGGCATAATTCACCAAACCACGACACCTTACTCACCTTAATCAAACAGCGTTGGTGAGCATAAGAATAGAACCCTGAAATACATGATGAACGCTATGTTGATTAGCTCAGGGTTACACAGAACTTGTGGGGGGAAACAATTCTTTCTGCTAACCATATTCTAAATAGGGTTCCCCACTAAGGAAAAGATAAAACCCCATATGAGTTATGGAAAGGTCGGGAGCCGGCCTACAGTTACCTAAAGGTATGGGGTGTTTGGCTAAGGTAAAAGTATCAGAGCCAAAGCAAGTGAAGATAGGACCCAAGACGGTCGACTGTATCTTCATATGATATGCACACAATAGTATCGCATATCGGTTTCTAGTACACAAGTCAGATATACTTGATGTGACAGAAGGAACCACTATTGAGTCAAGGAATGCTATGTTTTTCGAGCACATGTATCCTTGTAAAGAAAATAAAGAAGAGAGTTTGATAAAAAAACACTCGTGATGCTGCAGGTGATACATCACAAGGTGGTGATGAGCCAAGACACAGCAAAAGGGCGAAGATAGCTAAGTTATTTGGTCCAGAATTCATGATCCATTTGTTGAATAATCAACCTAGGACCATCTAAGAAGCATCGTCTAGTCCCGAAGCCCCAATGTGGAAGGAGGCTATCAATGTAGAGATAGACTCCATCATGCAAAACCGCACATGGGAATTATTTGATCTCCCATCCGGGCAAGAAACCATTTGGGATGCAAGTGGGTCCTAAGGAGAAAATACAAGGTTGATGGATCAATTGATAAATATAAATCCAGATTAGTGGCTAAGGTCTTCAAACGAAAAGAATGACATGATTTCTTTGACACCTACTCACTTGTAACGAGTATTACCTCTATCAGGGTGCTCTTGGCAATTGTTGCTTTGCAATAACGAAGTTCACCAAATGGATGTAAAGACCGCATTTTGAATGGGGAGTTAGAGGAAGAAATCTATACGGAACAACCCGAGGGGTTTATGGTTTCTGGACAAGAGAAAAGGTGTGCGGACTAGTTAAGTCTTTGTATGGACTAAAACAAGCACCAAGGCAATAGCACATTAAATTTGACAATGTGATGAAGTCAAGTGGATTTCGTGATTAACGAATGTGATAAGTGTGTATATGTAAAAGGCAAATACAATTCATTTATCATTGTCTGCATTTTATATGTTGACGACATGTTGATAATGGAAAGCTCTCGTGAAATGATCATGAGGACAAAGAACATGTTGAAAGATAACTTCGACATGAAGGATTTGGGGTCTAGCCGATATGATCCCGATCAAAATTGAGAGGACTTTGAAGGCATCCCTCTTGTCTCGGTCTCACTACATCAAAAGTGTATTGAGAAATTTCAATACTTTTGATGATCCACCTAAAGACACCCATAGACGATAACTGCGTTTAATCAAGAACACAGTGGAACCAGTGGCTCAACTTGAGTACTCTAGAGTCATTGGGAGCATAATGTACATCACAAATTTTACAAGGCCAGATCTAGCATACTCGGTGAATAAACTAAGTAGATTCATAAGCAATCCAAGCAATGAGAACTGGAAAGGACTGACAAGGGTGTTACGATACTTAAAGTACACCTTGAAGTTTGGGTTGCACTACACAAGCTATACATCAGTATTAGAAGGGTACACTGATGCAAACTGGATATTGGACTCAAAAGACTCACATTCCACCAGTGGGTATGTATTTAACATAGGTGGCGGTGCAGTGTCCTGGAATTCCACTAAACAAACGTGCATAGCCCGGTCCACCATGGAATTAGAATTCATAGCTTTGGATAAAGCTGGTGAAGAAGCTGAATGGCTTTGAAACTTCCTCGAGGACATTCCATGTTGGGACAAGCTCGTGTCATCAATATTGATACACTGTGATAGCCAAACAACTATAGGGAGGGCACAAAGTTCCATGTATAATGGTAAGTCTCGACATATTTGTTAGAGACACAACACCATGAGGGAACTAATCTCAAGAGTAATTATATCCATTGACTTTGTGAAGTCAAAGGAGAATATAGCGGATCCGCTCACTAAAGGGCTAAACATAGACCAATTCCACAAATTGCTAGAGGGAATGGGTGTAAAATCAACAAATTAAAGAACAACTTTTAGTGGAAAATCCAACCATGATGACTGGAGATCCCTTGAACTTGGTTCAAAGGGAAAACTAAACCTTAGACTGTTCAGTCATAGCACTTGGTGCTTAGCTTTAAGCTAACCATTCCCTAGATAACACAACCAAGTCTTGAACCTGCTGATTGTGGTGAGGTTAAGTCCTATGAACTTTTAATGACGTCCTATACCTAATAAAGTGGGGTATTACAGGTACCTACGATGACAGCAAGGTTACTATATAAGTGTGAGGACGGGCGCCTCAATAAAACATGTATGAATCCCAAGTGTGATCCATGGCCAAAACGGACATAACCAGAGAAATAAACAATGTTGTATTGGTATATTCGTAAGCGGAATAATCAAGGTTTCATGTCCACTAAGCCGCAGATATATCTAATAGTATCTTACTAAGGAAGGTTCAAAGCCACAAGCTAACTATCCTGATACACAATATTTCCTAGGGTCCGAGTAATCGAATCAGATACATTCATGCATCGTTTCCACTCATGTGGGGACTATTGGACAATTTTATTTTGGTAAAGCCAAAATTCCAAGTGTGGAGACACGTTAATTTTAGAAATGAGTGGTGTGTTATTTTCACAAAACCATTTATTGGTGACTGAGGAATCGATGCACAAATGGTACACTTGGAAAGATATATTTATGGGAAAGGTATCCAACATATATGGAATGTTGGTAGATTGGTCAAAATCCGGTGTTTAGTAAGTTGTTTGATTTTCTCTGTTAAATAGGCAACTTTGACTCAAATCACCAATTATATGGAATCTTGAAAGATTGCATTAAATCATTCCTTAAACTAATTGAGGCCACAATTAGAAGGATTAACTCTTGCACAAATCAATCAAGATATGGAAGGATTTGATCGATAGTTATGGACATAATTGAGTCCAAAGATTATGGCTTTCCTTTCAAGGATCCCTTGTGTTTTCCTATAAATAATGGCCCCTGCATTTAGTTGAATACACATTCACAATCACAAAATTAGCGCATACAAACATATACGATCTGCATTACTCTTTTCGCATTTGCACAGCAGGTGTTACGTTAGGGTGTGACGTCACTCAGGGTCTCACTAATCTCAGTTCGTTGGGTAGAAGGATTTTTGGTGCTCATATCATTTACCAAAGTCGTCGTATATCGGGAGACTCGTTGCCTGCAACCGTGAGCATCATGACGGGGCAACAAAGGTCTTAAAGAAAGAGTTTTGTTCGTCTCGACTTGCTTTACCGCTTTCCTTTTTTCACTTTGTTGTAATAGACGTTTGTTAGTTCAAATTAACCCCTGATTTTTGTTCTATCCCCATCACGCCATGATTATTTCAGAATATTCTATAGATTTAACAGAGCAGTACTAATATGTAAATTCTTATAAACGCTACCAAATATGTTGTGTAAATGTATACTTAAAGGTGTGTAAATGAAATAGTACAACTAAATTTTCACCCTTGTATAGTATATTACTGTCATAATTGGATTATAACCATGTCCTAAAGATAAATGCTTTGCCATATAGACCAAGCCAAAGTACAGTATCTTCGAGTCTTTTTCGAGGGTTTGCCATTTTTGACTCAAGCTGTAGAGAAGTTAAGCGAGTGTGAAAATGTGAATTATAGTAAGAAATTGGATGTATGCATGCACTGAATTTCACTTTCTACAGAAATTAAAATGTGAAGTCCTATGCTGGTTGTCACGTTTTGATTGGGAGTATATCCCCATCCTATGATGTTATAGACTAGCTACATATATATATTTGGAATCAAAATCAATAGCGCCATTTCACCCTATATGACCCACCAGTATCATAATTCAATTTTTTATTCCGCTGTGTGTTTTAGTTTTTAGGATAAATGACACATATTACTTAGATAAATATGTAATACTGATTATTTAAATTTAATTTGTCTCATGAACAGGTATAAAAATCTGAATAATGAATTAAAAAGTGAACAAAAACAGTGGAATATGAACTTGGAAACTGGACCACCTCTTAGACCATATACAGCAATTTGCACCATTTTAGTGCATATTTAGCACTATTTTATCTTCATCTCCACAGTTTGTAGTAAATTTGAATATTTCATAATATTCCATTTTAGTACATATTTTTTCATACACTAAAATCATTAATGTAAAACAATAAAAAAACAAGCAATATTTAGCAAAAGTTACAGTATCGTGCTATTTCTGACAAAAAAACTATTCACGTCTTAAAAAATGGTGTTTGTTTTGTGGCACACTGCAGGAGCAATTTTTGCTCCTATTAACATGTGTTTTTTATCTTTCTCAAATATCAACCAATGGGCTTAAATCCACTATATATTTAACGATCTTGTTGGCTAAACGCCTAAACCACGGCCCTCTTGGGGTTTAAATTCAAAAAAGTTCAAGCCCTAAAAAAGCCTCTCTAACTATGAATTTCTCGCCTCTCAAAGTAAAGTTTGACTGAATGTTGCTAGTTACAAGAACAGCCCTAGGCACCTAGGTTATGCACTTTTTCTTAGTACTACGTGGATAAGGTTATGCACTTTTTTTTAGAAAATAAGCTAAAACATTTATAAACATGTGTTGTTATAGTTAGGTGGTGGGTGCCGGTGATTGAATTGTGTCCTAACAATCAATGGTGAGATTCGCAATATTTGTTTAACTTATTTTAGAGACATTTTTTTCCTTAATTTCTTCCCTCAATAATTAATTAATATATTTTAATTTTCTATATAATTTCTATTAGAACAAACATTTTTCAATACAGTACATCAAATCTCTCTCCCCAAATACTAAAAAAACTCCAATCAATACCAAATATATGAAATTATTGTTTTATGTAAGCTTATTTTTTCATCCTTTATTATAATTTTTTCTATGTTGAAAAAGTTAACTGGAAGATCTGAACACCAAATGATTCCAAGGCACAACAAACGTTATCTTTTAAGAGATACTTCTTCCAATCCAGAAGTCACACTGGGTTTTGTAGAAAATCTCTCTTAAGATACAATGGAGTTGTTTGATTCAAAATGTAATATTTTTTTATCAAACCAAAAGTATACTCTAATTTTATTTCAACCGATGATGCTTGATTTCGATAATAATAATATTGTATATAAAATGTGCAACATGAACTCTATGTAGCCATTTTCGTGAATCTTACGAAGAGACACGACTTTTTGAATCAAAACATGTTTCGAGGCCCTAACTAGTACATGTTCCTCAATGTTGAGGGCATTCTTGAATGAATAATTTTTCTGGTCTCTCTTTATTGTTTGCAAAAACTGACCCACGACACACGTCCCATTCGCTTCGTGCGCAGGAACGCAACGAAGTAGAGTCGAATGTGCTAATTTGGTGAATCAGATGCAGTAGTGTCGATCCTTGGTCGGCCAAATATTTGTGTTATATATAACTTAAATAAACTATGAAAATATCAAACATTCTATTGACACATAACTGTTGTTTATAAAAAAAAATTGTTTAAAAAAAAGGAAAAATAAAGTGTTTGTTTGTGTTCATATTTGTGAACCAGAATTTGAAAAATATTGGGGCAACATGTTAAATTTATTTTAATAGGTGTTTCTATTATCCTTCCCATTTCTAGTGTTTATCAGCGTCAGGGTAAATTTGATGATTGTAGTACAATCATTTATATCTAAACCAATAATTAACATCTTAAATTATTATTATATTTTTAAATTTTGAAACATATACATTATCAGACTTAAAATTCTAGAATGGAAGATTGTAAGCATACGCGTATTTTTGTACATAGCTCGCATCTACGTGTCACGCGTATGTTCGACTATAATCATAGTACTAATGATTGATTTTATATTTAATATATACAATTAGTAGAACCAAATATTTAATTCAATTTGTCGGCGTTCGTAGGCCTATTCCTATTTCCAATGTGAATACATAGCTTCTATAAGTCTAAACTCAGAGTAGAACATTTTAAAAAGCAAGAGAATCAACAAAACTTAACTGTCAGAATCATCCACTTTATTTATTTAAGATTAATAAATATGAACCCATTTCATATTAATAAATTTTAAATAAATATATGCTAATCCCTAGCCAGGTTGTTATTGAGTGTAGAACACTGCTTTTTATGTTTTCGATGGTCTCTTTCAGGTTCCAACTATACATAAAAGTGGAATCATGTTTGTTCATAAAATTTCCAATGGAAATCATCATTTTCATTTTCTATTTTTCACATAAAACAACATCTCAAACCTATAATTTATATTCTCAAACATATACACTACCCTACATCATTCATCATTACTTATCAATCACTACTCATATTTTAACCCAATTATATATGTGGGACCCATCATTATCAACTTTATCTACTTAAAATATTACTATTTTTAAATTATAACTATCTAATGGGATCCACCAACTTAATCTAACAAATATAATATTATATATTCAAATTAAAATATTGAAGTGGACCCCACCACTACCAACTTTTCAATTATTATATACATAAAATAATATTTCAAAACTACTTAAGCCAAACACAATCTCATTTCCAACCCTACATAAAACACATTTCAATTCATTCATCCAAACACAATCTCAATTTCCACACGAAAACCAATAAATTCTCAAAATTCTATTTCCAAGAAATTGGAAATGGACCATTTAAAAAAACATAAACAAACAGGCCCCTGTTTTTCTCACCCATTGGATAATGACATATTTAGTATTTGAAAACAATAGATAAACTTAGGCAAATTTTTCTTTTATTAATTAGTAAATGTAGACTTGGACTGACTGAATTTTGTAATACTGAATATATGCTGACATATGACCATAAGGTCATGGGTCACAAGAGAAGCCATTCATCTTATTTTAATGAAATTAAGTCCCAATTTATGTGTTTACCTGTCGTTTAATTGAATTAATATGTGTCATCATTTACTTAACCCATACCACTTTTCTTTTTTTTTTTTTTTTTTTTGTTTCAAGTTTAAATTCAAGTCAAGCGGGATTTTCTCGTTCAACCATTGAGCTCTTTTTACTTAATGATGTGAGAACGAGAATGACCCATGGATTAAATCTATTGTTTTGGTCTTAATGAATAGAAATTAGGCTTCATTTGGATGGAAGAATTTGAGCTATGGATTTTAAATCCATAATAAGAAATCTATTGAGGTTGTTTGGATGAAGTAATTCTATAATGAATTTCAAATCTTTGAAACTATTTTTAGAGTTATTTTGGAGGATTTCAAATCCTGCCTATTTGGAGTCATTTGAAATCCTTCTCTAAATCCCTTTCCCAAATCCAAATTCCCCCATCCAAATACAACCTTAATGAATTGTTGGTGGAAATATAATGTAGTTTAGCTTCAACGACAGCCAAACACGTAGCTCTACAACATAACAATCTGTAATGAGGGGCAAAATATAATTAGAATTATGTGAACTGATAATAATTTTTGTTTTGCCCCACTACATGTCTTTAGAAAACTTAATATTCTAAAAATATTTGAATTGTCATTGCAAATAACTAGTGATATAAAATACTGATAACTACATATTATTAGTGATAATTTTTATACATTTTCACTACTAATATAAAAGTGTAAAATAATTTTCATACCAATAACTACATATTATTAGTGATAATTTTGATTATATAAATTTTGACAATAACATTGTCTTTTTCTTTTGCATTGACAGAATAATGCCTAGTTTTTTGGGTTTGATTAGACCAAATAATTTTGAAATGTTTTTAGTCATAAAGTAAAAGTCTTCCTAATTTTTACGCAATTAATTGGTAGTGCAATTTTTTATGAGTTCATTCAAAGAGAGTGCCAAATGACTGCACTTGATGCTATAGAGGAAATGGGGAAGAAAATTCCGTCTTCGCGGCCTGTTTAATTTCCTCCTTTTTCTTAAAAATTTTTTTTTGGAGAGGATATAGGATTTGGGCAAATTTATCTCAGACAGACTTGTCTAGTCCTGGATTCAAGTGTGGATGGGTCCAACCCGACCCACAAATAACATTAATTTTTTATTTGTTTGTAGTTATTTATATCTAGCAAAGTAAATTCACAACTATAAAAACAACAAACATACAACGTATATTCTTAAAAATAAAATAAAATGAAAATACAACATAAACTAACTAGGCAATAAACACTAGAATTCTTATATTGTTATTATATTCAATAGTTAAATAAACATGAATCTTTAGCATGAAAAAATTAAAATTGCAACACACATATACAATATCAAGAAATAGAATGATAATTTGTAATTAAGTGACTAAATAAAAAAAATAAGTAATTAAGTAAATTATATTTTCAAAAAAAAACTATATTTAACAAGGTTGGTCATTAAATTTGTTATTCTCCCTGATCCCAACACATTCCAAAAATTTAAACTCGAAAAATACATCCAAAAATCTATTCGATCGAATTTGCACTACTCAAATGAACTTGTTCTTTAAGGTCCGAGTTTGAACCAGCTCCAATAGAATCACCATCTTGAATTTTACAATTGTAGACTCAAAATTACTTGTCATTTTATTCAATAAATAAAAGTTAAAAAATAAAAAAAATATAAAAGCCACTAGTAAATTTCCCAATAATTCCCTAATTGATATTTTTGTCAGATTCTCTTACTTTTGCTTCTTTTGATTGCCCTTTATCATTAAGGGGTGATTCCTCGCCATTTTTGGTCAGAAATCACTCTATCTATAACTTTTTTTATAAATTTGTTTTCTAAATAAGTGGTTTTCACATAGATCTGAGTTATTTGTTTGTTTTCTTGTTTGTGATTTCACCGTCTTGTTGTTGTATTTCCTTTTGCGAGCGATTCAGATAAGCAAGTTTTCGATCCAATAGAGATAACTAATCAGGTTATAGTCTTTAGCATATTGCACGTCTGGAATCATGAGCATTCTATACACTATAGATTTTTTTAAAGTTGTAGACTTTAAGTCTATTTTTGTTATTAGCCTAGATACTATGAATATTTTTATAGTTTCATCTTTTATGGTTTTCAATAAATTTATTTATGTCTTATATCGATATATTGCTAGTTCGAATTCATTAATGAAATTATTCTTCTTGTTAAAAAAAAAAAAGGATATTTCTAAGTCATTGTAGAAGTGTAGATACCTACAGGCTTCAAGTATGAGTCCACAGCCCATCAACTTGCAAATTCATATGATTTGTCATTCCCCTAAAATCCAACCCCATAAATATTGCTTTGCCCAAAACAACAATTGTGTTTTCCCCCATATTATATTAACTGGACCACTTTATTTTTAATTATAACAAAAATTAATTAATACAGTCCAACACCAAACAATAATTGTACCTGCCAAGTACGCCCATCTGTACCTCTCCATAGCCTTTCTGTGTACCCCCTCTTTCCTTTCCTATATTTATACCTCCATTCCCTCTCTCTCTCCTCTCATCTCCTCCCAAAACTCCCTTCACTTTCTCTCACTAAAACCTAACTAGTCTCTTATTTCATTTCATTTCCATTTCGATCTCGATTTTCGCAACATGAAGAAGCTTATGAGGAGATTATCCAAAGTTGCTGACTCGTCGCAGTACTGCTTGTTGAGATCTCAGTCGACGGTGGTGCGCCGCCGCCCCGAGCTGTTCCGTAAGAGGTCCGGTGGCGTGCCGGAGGGGCATCTGCCTGTGTACGTCGGAGAGGAGATGGAGAGGTTCGTTGTGAGCGCCGAGTTGTTGAATCACCCGATCTTCGTGACGCTGCTCAATAAATCGGCGCAGGAGTACGGGTACGAGCAGAAAGGCGTGCTTCGGATCCCATGCCACGTGTTTCTCTTCGAGCGCGTGCTCGAGGCGCTGCGCATCGGCGGTGAGGCGCGTGACGCGCAGGAGCTACTCAACTCACTCTCCGATGAGTTGTAGTGAGGGAACGACGCCGTGTTTGATTAATTAATTAATTATACTAGATGACAAAGAGATTCTGATGATGCTAGCTATGATATATATATTTTTTTTAAGTCTTCTTTTTTCGTTTTTTGGGAGAAATATTTCCTTTTTCTTTTTCGCTTCTCGTTTGTAAATACTTTGTGTCGTGATGGACAAAGTGGAGAAGCAAAAAGTTTATAGGGTGAGGTGTTTTTTTTTGCCTAAGGATGTAGAAAGTGATGAGCAGAAGGGATTTTGGTATTTTTACTTAGGTCTTTTTACTCTATAATTTAAATTACATGTCTCTTTCCAATTTTTTTATTTTTTTGAGGGGAAGTCTCTTTCCAATTTAATTACGTACATTCTGTGGAATTTTCCTGGATTTGTTTTGAATAAATCGCTCTCTTAATACCAGTGTTCTATGAGAAAATTGCAATCGAGAGAACTCAATTAAATAAATGCGACAGAACAGGATTGAATGTATTTGTTAAAACCTTTACTGCTCTGGAGATAAAGTATAACAAAACGTACAAATTAAAGTATACAACTCCAATCGTACGGTTCCGTACACGGAGAAACGGAAAGTAACAGAACCACCGGTAAAAATTGGCTAATTAATACTGAAAATAATTCGATTTTTCTTGTTATGAAATAATATTTTATTTCATATTATAATATATATATTGATTTACATCTCGGTTTCATTCCAAAGCCCGTGATTTTTGGTGGCGCTTTGCGGGTTCCGAAATCGTCGCTGGTGGGGGCTAGGTGCTTTGGATTCCCGATGCCCAAGGGGACGGAGGGGCCTATTAGTCATTTCAGGGGACCCTGCTGGGGGCATTGTCGTCATGTAAAGAATCTGTTGGAGACGAATATTTGGGGTATGCATATCTTGTACTGATATTGAGGATATCAGGATATGCTTGTAATTGATAATACTGAATCACTGATGATGGATGGTGTGGCGTGGGAGCCATGTTAATTGGCCTAATGGCATCTTATCAAATAAGCAATATTTTCCCCATTAATTAGATTATAACTAATACAAGTTGTTTTGGCCCTTTTTGTGTCTGTTTCCAGGTTTTACTTAATTTTTCGTAGCTGCTACGTACGCTACATATGATGCGTATGCAGTATACAATATAATAAGACTAGGTATTTGACTGTTTCTTCTGTAGTTTGGTTCAATGTGTTTCTTAAATTTGCTAGTTCGTGTATTATTATAATATTTTTTTGCAAGTAGAGTGTAAATGAGCTTGGGTTTAATTTGATTATCAACCGAATCAACCTTAAACGAATTTTAATCGAGTCGAATATGAATCGAGCTCGAGTAGCTTATATTATTATTTTTCTCATCTCAGTTGAACAATTTAGTGTTGATTCTTTGCAGAATTCAAGGAAATTTTCATGATTAATTTATGAGTCGTGACAACGTTGCCTATTAGGAATCATTACAAGAAAACAAGGAAATTCCAACGGAAAAAATCTGTTGAAATTTGGCTAATTACCGTTGGAATTATCGATTCCAACGTAAATTCCAACATAAAATGCATCGTTGGTAAAATGGTCGTTGGAATGGCGAAATTCCAATGGAAAAATATTCCAACTGAATTTCCAACGTTATTTATCCATTGGAATATATAACCGTTGGAAAGAACTCCAACATTTTTTCCAACACTAATTCCAAGAGTTATATCATTGGAATATATTTAATCGTTGGAAAAAATTCCAACGATTATTCCAATGGAATTATACTATTGGAATTTAAACCAATGGTAATTCCAATGGTATATATATGTTGGAATATTCAATTAATTTATCTCATTATCTAATATCTTCAACTTCCCAGTAGGACACCTATCATCAATTTGTCCCAAGTCAAGCACATTTAAGCATTTAGTTTTAATATGATTGACTCTAGAAGAGAATATATATTTTATTGATATGGATTATACTATCAGATATTTTAACCCAATGGTATTGGAATTTCCAATGGAATTTTCCAACAACATGTTGTACCATTGGAATTTCCGTTGGAATTTTCAAAACTCCAAGTAAATTCCAACGATTAATTCCAACATTTGGTTTACCATTGAAATTTTTGTTGGAATTTTCCAATGGTTAGTTGTGGTGTTGGAATTTCCGTTGGAATTTTAAATTTCAACATGAATTCCAACATTTTATACCAACGGTTTTGTTTACCATTGGAATTTCCGTTGGAATTTTAAATTCCAACATGAATTCCAACATTTTATACCAACGGTTTGTTTACCGTTAGAATTTTCCAACGGTATAATGTAGCATTGGAATTTTCGTTGGAATTTTCCAACAGTTTTCTATTTCGTTGAAATTATTTTGTTGGAATTTGATTGTTTTCTTATAGTGAATGTATGCCTGAAGGATCAATTTTCAGAGAGTAAATACAATGATGAAGGGCCAATGCCAAAATGGAGGGTATGTAAGAAATCTAGTGTAAGAAGAAGTGAAAGTGTGTTTGTCACAAAATTATTTTTTCGATCTAAGACTAAGGTAAATAGCACCTGATATTGCTTTTTTAAGCCAGATCACACAAGTCAATTGGTTAACCAAAATTATCTTCTCGAGAGGGAAGACTTCACGATAGTCATTTTTTCGAGGGGGAAGTCTTCTCGTCTTCTTCTCCTTGAGCTGAAAAATCCTTTGATGAGAACTTGTCTGCACACACGCGCAAATATTAGAGGGTTCTGAGGGTTATCCCAGGGAGGCCCCTCCGACGCTCAAGTCATCATGGTGAATGAGAGAAATAACAGTAAACGAATACTGTAAAATAAAGCGTATGAGAATTATGAATTAATTTACTTACAGATAATAGGAGAGACATTTTTATACCTGGGAGATGAGCCTCATGGGCCGTGTAGGAGAATTTGGCCTATGGGTCAGTCCACATAGGAGAAAACGACCGATTAGGCCAAACTCGGACTTCTTTGGGCCGATTTAATTATTAAGAGCCCATTAAGCAATTAATATTAAATAAACATACATAAAATAAATTATATAATTAATTAATGAAATACTATTTTTGTCCCCAACATAAGCCCTCCACTCGGTCTTTGCGGAGGGATGAAGTAGTGCGGGAGCTAACGGTGTAAAATATATGGCTTGTCTTGTAGTGTATCTTGTCTCTGTCTTTGGAGAATCATTGACCACTTTTTGCACAAGGACACTTTGGAGTGAAGGCTTGTGATCATGTCTTCCAAAAGTAAATTTCTCTCTCTCTCTCTCTCTCTCTCTCTCTCTACCTCTCAACTTTTGAATTTTTTTGCTTTGTAGAAGACTTAGGAAATTTCTTATTACAATTGAGAGGTGGGGTGAGACTTGAGGTGAGACTTCATGGAGAGGTGGAGTGCATCGAGCGGAGAGAGAGGTGAGAGCCGTAGAGGGCGCCTCGGGGCGCTTCCCCAGAACGGGCAAGGGCGCCCCTTTGGCGCCCTCCTCAGGCGGCAATAAGGGCGCCCCCGGGCGCTCTCCCGAAGGAGGAGAGGCGCACCCGGGGCATCCGAGCCCCTCGGTCCATTTTTCTACCCATTTTTCCCCGTCTTCCCTTGAGTTTTCGTATGTTTCGAGCCATATCCCAGAGTCCGGTACTTCTTCCATTCCGCTTGGAGGCCGAGGTGTTATCGCACGTTCTGTTTTTGGTTCAGTTATTCCATGTACACGCTTCTCCACATAATTTGATATTCCTCCCCTTGCTCCAAATTTGTGTCTTGGTGGTGATGGGGAGGTAGAACTTGAGCTGGAGTCGAGCTCAAGTAACGAGTCTTCTGAGGCGGAGTCTGAAAGAGATAGTTCCAAAGAGGTCTGCCCCACCAAGTATCAGCATGGGCCTCCTCCTGGGAGTCAAGCAGTTGTCCCAAGAGAGGTTGCCAGTCGAGTGACTTCCGTTTGTCTTCGTAGGCTGCATGAGCAGCTTGAGCTTCTTTCGATGTTTGTGATGTTAACCTCGGGTTCGGACAATAGGCTCACTCATCCACCTGAGGGCTTCATCACAATATACCTTTACAGCTTCTCAGTTGGCTTTGTGCTTCCTCCAGATGCCTTCCTCATTTCGATTCTTAGGTCGATGGGAGCATGTGTTGGTCAGTTGATTCCGAGGCCTATGCATGTATACGAGGCTATCAGCATGCTATGCGGCAGTTGGGCTTGACTTCGACTGTAGATGGATTTCATTCCTTATTTTATGCCCGGACGTTTCTGGGTGACATCTATTTTCACTTCTTCCCACGTCCTCAATGCAAGTTCCTTGATGGATTTCCTTCTCCTGGTAGGCTATGGAAGGAGGATTTGTTCTATGTGAGGGGTTATGGTTGGGAGCTTCCTCACGAGTGGGTTTCAGAGGTTAAGGTTGCCCGAGGCACTCCCGCTTAGGAAGGAGATGCGAGAAGCTTATAGGTCTCGGGCTTATTTATAAATCTTTCAATGTTAGGATGATGCATTCATTGAGAAATATTATCACATGCGCAAGAATCCAGGGGCTAAAATCAAGCAATGCGGCAAATTAGGAAGCTGATTTATTTGATTGATAATTTGAAACTTATTTCCTTTGGGATGTCGATTTATTTTTATTGCTTAGCTGATTTTACTCTTTCCTTTTTAGAAATAAAGGTCAGAATGCTTGTAACCTCTACATATATAAAGAGAATTTCTCTGATTAATAAAACAAGCAAGAATTAAGTAAAAGAAAGGAGAAGGAAAACTCCATAACATTTTCATGTTCCATTTTTCTCTGTTACAAATTTCAAAGATCAATTTTCTTCAGCATTGGCAAATTACGATCATCTTCCAGCTACTCTCATCGCCCATTGACGCGTGCTTTTGCCCGGAGACATAACATTTTGGTTCTGTTACAGGACGTCGACATGGGCGATCTCAAATCTGGGCAAACCAAAGTTCGATATCTCTAACATCGATGCAAACTGTACAAATATCTCTTCAAAAATTGGAAACCATTGCGGAATCGGTGCAAACACTTACATGTACCGTTGACAATTAAGCAAATGGATGGAGATAATGCTCACCAAAACGCATATTCTTTTTTCACAACCAGAATCATCTACATTGGTCTTGCCATCTACAACTCCAGTTGATCCACTCACATCTCGTTCAAGCCACCACGAACCTACACCACAAACTTGATACACCAAGTGGAAGTTTCCAACCTTTTCAGGCAAAGAAGACACTTTGGTTTGCCTTTACCGCTGCGAGTTGTATTTTGCCAACACTTACACACCTGAACATGAAAAAGTTGGCACAACAACCTACCACATGACCGAAATAGCCTAACTTTGGTATACCAAACGCATACAAGATGGCCAAGTATTTTCATGGCAGACGTTTAAAGGGGCATGTGCACTTCATTTCGGACCCCACGAAGCCTCAGTATGTTTGGGAAATTAGTCAAATTGAAGCAGAATGGTCAACCGTTAGAGAAGTATATTGATGAATATCAATTGATGCTGGCAAGAACAGATAAGCTCCGGATAATCAACAAGTGGATTTGTTCACCGCGGGTTTGGATGAAATTTTGCAGATTGACGTGGAGAGATGCAAATCCTCATGTTTAGACGAAGCGATGAACATCGCACGTGATTATGTCATAAAACCCAATTGCTAGGCCATCCATATCCCCGACGATACACTCAAATGAATCAACGATCCTTTGGCACTACGATAACAAAGAAAGTAACCACCACTAAAAAAACACTCGCATAAAACGCTTGTCGACCAGAAGAAATGATGGAAAGGCGTAAACATGGCAAATGTTACAACTGTGACAATCCTTGGGTGAAGGGCCATCGCTCCAAAAAACAGTTGTGTATGCTCGACTTTGAGGATGAGGATAAGGACATGTATGACGACCACCCTGAACTAGATATTTCTCTTCATGCTATCACAGGAGTAACCAATTCTCAGATGATGAAGTTTCGGGTGCATATCACGGGTGTTTCTGTCATGGCATTAGTCAATACCAGGAGCACACATAATTTTATTAACATAGAAAGCGCACATCGCCTCAGGTTGCCAATCTCAAAGAGAACGGGGCGCAAGTGGCGATTTGCAAATGGGGAGCAAGTTGCGGTGCGGGTATATGTGCACCAGTTATTTTATCCCAAGAAGGTATTTCTTTTACACGACACTGTTTGTTATTCCACTGGCATGGATAGAGTTGGTTTTGGGCATCAAATGGCTTCAGATGTTAGGCCCAATTCGGTGGGACTTTGAGACTCCACAGATGTCATTATAATGTCCAACCCCACTTCTTTGGACGTTTTGTTACTGGACTTTGAGGATATCTTTCGAGAAATCTCTACTCTCCCTCCCGAACGGACATGTGATCACAAGATTGTGCTTGTAGCCAGGAACAGACCTAGTGGTGGTCAGGCCGTATCGCTATCCACGGTTGATGAAAAATGAAATTGAGCGCCAGTGTGATGAGATACTGCGACACGCCATCATTCGTCCTAGTCGATCTGCCTTTTCCTCGCCTGTTTTGCTCGTGAGAAAGCAGGACTCCTAATTGCGTTTTTGTATGGATTATCGTGAATAAAACTCCCAAACTCTAAAGGACAAATTTCCTATTCCGGTAATCGATGAGTTACTTGATGAGCTCCATGGTGCAAAAAATATTCACACAGTTGGATTTGAGGTCGGGATACCATCAAATTCGGATGCATCCAGAGAATGTGGAAAAATTGTATTTCGTACACATCACGGACATTTTGAATTTTCGGTAATGTCGTTCGACCTGTCCAATGCTCCATCCACTTTCCAAGCCCTTATGAATGAGGTATTCAAACCATTTTTGCACAAATTTGTTCTTGTTTTTTAATGATATTTTGGTTCACATCGCTACTGGGTTGACCATATTCAACACCTCAAGCAAATTTTTGATTTATTACGGCTCCACTCCTTATACCTCAAGAGATCGAAGTGTGGAAGCAGATGAGAGTAAAATACAAGTTTGTAATAGATCGCCACGACCAAACTCGGTCATTACGCTACGGGCTTCCTTGGCTTGGCCGGGTTTTATCATGGGTTTATCAAATATTATGGGATAAAAGCCACTCCGTTGACTAATCTATTAAAAAAATTCATTCCGAGTGGAATGTTGATGCAAAGACAACATTTTTGGCACTTAAACAAAGCTTTATCGTCACCCCGATTGAGATTACGACTTCCGAATTTTAACATCCCTTTGCGGTTGAGTGCGACGCTTAGGGATAGGCATCGGTGCGTTCTACATCAAGAGGGCCACCATATCGCTTTTTTCAAAGAAGAAATTAGCCGATTGTCATCTTAAGCTTCCGCCTACGAGCGAATTAATTGGCTTAACACAAGCCATTGAAGATTGGAGCCATTACCCTTGGGGCCGTCCTTTCACCATTAAACCGATCACTACGACCTTAAATACCTTTTGCAAAAGCGCTTAACAACTTCACCTCAACAACGGTGGATGAGCAAACGTTTGGGTTTTGATTTTGAAGTGACATATAAGCCGGGCAAATTAAATATAATTTGTTGATGCTCTTTCATGCCGAGATGAAGATCATAGCTCTGTTTTCTTCATCACAATCCCACGACCAGCAATTGTTGGATTCCATTCGCATGAGCTTCGCGAGTCCAAGGAGCAGAGAATATCTTATAAAAGCTAAAGACTCGATACAAGTGGACAATGGACACTTCACGATGGGCTCTTACTTCGGGATAACAAAATATTCTTATTTCCTACCTCGCGTTGATACCTACAGTGTTAGCAACCATTCACAATTCTAACCATGAAGGAATTCAAAAAACCATCCGTAGGATAAAATGTGAGTTTTATTGGGCACAAATGCGTTCTTCAGTTCAAAAGTTCATTGCAACATGCGAGACGTGCCAGAAAAATAAATAGGAGAATACTCACTTGGTGAACTATTGCAACTGCTTACAATCCTAGAGCAATTTTGGTCAGATATCTCTATGGATTTCATCGAAGGCCTTCCGAAGGTGAGCGGGAATCCATCCTTTTGGTGGTCATTGATGGGCTGTCCAAATATGCCCATTTCGTAGCTCTAGCTCATCCATACTCAGCTACTACAGTAGCCATGGCATTTTACAGCAACATTGTTAAATTGCATGGCTTTCTGGAATCTATCATATCGGATCATGACGTCACATTTACCAGCTCCTTTTGGAGAGAACTTTTAAATTATGTGGTACAAAGTTGTGTTTTTTTCTTACGCTTATTATCCTCATCCGACGGCAAATCAAGTGGTGAACCGAATAATTGAGATGTATTTGCGTTATTTAATCGGAGACCAACCAAAATGTTGGTTAGAATGTTTTCCATGGGTGAGT
The DNA here is from genome assembly GCA_016081115.2 of Rehmannia glutinosa. NCBI lineage: Eukaryota > Viridiplantae > Streptophyta > Magnoliopsida > Lamiales > Orobanchaceae > Rehmannia > Rehmannia glutinosa. Next base: position 653,252 of record JABTTQ020002439.1, read on the forward strand.
ATTGCTACAATACGCCCTACCACTCGGCTCTTAAAACCACAACATTCAAAATGGTGTATGATGAGGGGACCCTCATCGCCTTTTGTCCTATGAACCCGACATGTCTAAAGTATGAGTTGTGGATGCCTTTTTCAAACACGGGATGAAATCCCCGCTCGCCATCATCTAAGTGTGGCTCAAGCCAGAATGCAATTTCAGCATAACAAACACCACAGTGACATTGAGTTCCAACCTAATCAATGGGTATGGGTTCGATTGCAACCTTATCGCCAAAACTCTGTAGCTCCCAGGTCTTCACACAAGGTATCTCCTAGGTGGTACGGTCATTTTCGTATCCTTGAATGTATTGGGGTTGTGGCGTATAAATTGGATTTGCCGACAGAGTGTAAGGTGCACAATGTTTTTCATGTTTCTAAATTAAAAGATTTCATGGGGGTTTCGCCATCATCAGTTCCAACTCTTCCTCCATTTGCCGAGGGGAGATTTATTTTACAGTCTATGGGATTTATTAAAGGTCACCTCAATCGTGGTACCCAGAGATTTTAGTCACTTGGAAGGATTGCCGATAGAGGATGCCACTTGAGCTTGATTGCATGATTTTCACCGCCAATTTCCTGATTTCAAGCTTGAGGACAAGCTTGATGTCCTGGAGGGGAGTGATGATGTATTCATTAGGAAATATCATCAGAGGCGCAAGAATCAGGGGCTAAAATCAAGCAATGCAGGAAATTAGGAGGCCGATTTATTCGATTGATAATTTGAAACTTATTTCCTTTGGGATGTTGATTATTTTAATTGCTTAGCTGATTTTACTCTTTTTCCTTTTTAGAAATAAAGGGCAGAATGTTTGTAACCTCTACCTATATAAAGAGGATTTCTTTGATTAATAAAACAAACAAGAATGAAGTTAAAGAAAGGAGAAAGAGAACTCCATAACATTTTCGTGTTCCATTTTTCTCTATTACAAATTTCAAAGTTCAGTTTTCTTCAACATAGGCAAATAACGATCATCTTCCAGCAACTCTCATCGCCCATTGACGTGTGCTTTTGCCCGGAGATATAACATAAGGAGTTCCTGGGTATCCCATCTTGCTTGACTTCTTTACATTGCTTCCCGTTTTACTTATACATTTTGATTGCTTCATTTTCTGATATTGCTTCTACTTGCTTTCCAGGTAAGGAGAGTTACAACATTACATAGTTAATGGCCTTTAAGAAGAAGGAGAAGGAGAAGGCCGGGAAGTCTGGCCGGAGAGCTCGAGTGTCCCGCCCTGGGAGTGATAGGCCGCGCCCTTTTCCCCATGAGAGTGATAGGTGCCCTTCCCGGGTGGGTGATCGGCGCCCTGGCTCATGCTCCAGTGATCGTGTTAATGTTGTTCCGGCTCCTCGTCATTCTTTAGGCCCTTTCGAAGGGAAGAGGCCGAGGGTGGAGCCTGAAGTTGCTGCTTCTGGGAGTGTTGGCCCCCGAGCTCTCTTCTCTGGTGGAGTGAATCGTCGAGAGGGGATCTAGTCCTATTGGGACTATCTTGATTCTAGCTTGGGCTACGCCGACTCGAGGAGCTTTATCGATGACCATCCTACTGTTAGAAAAATATTTTTATCATGATTTTGATGGTTTCATATAAATGAGTTTTATACCAAAACAATGTCCCCAAATATTGTCCAAATGCTTAAAACATTTAAGTGATTTTTACAAAGTTTTTGAAGCACTTCTTAAACTTTATTTTTGACAAATATCGACAACCTCTCTGTGTTGAAGTCGACCGGAATTTTCGCATTAAACTCTCTATTTGGAGGGAACGTTCGAACCACGAGGGGACCAATCTCACCCCGGTAGATCGGTCCCCACCCTATGCAAACTCGTGCCAAATCTTGTTTTAACAGTTTAAACTTTCGAATTTTCAACAAAGTGATCGGTCGCCCATGATTTTTGACAGCAAATTCTATCCGTTGTTCAGCCACTTATCTGTTAGATTTACATTATCATTTCTTAACCATTTTTGTAGATCTTTTGATCCTTCTTTTGTAAACAAAAGTGAAGATGGAGGAGCCTATGTTGGAGATCCAATCTTGAAGCTTTCCAATAAATAAATGAAGAAATTGAAGGATCAAACACAACACTTCAATTTACAAAGCTACAATAAGAAATCAACAAATTTTCTCTAAGTCTTCACTTTCACATTCTTGTTGTATTAAGCCTAACACATCACTTTCATATCTTGATTGATAGGCTTTCTTTCTTGATTACACTTGCACTTACTAACTTGTATTTATCTTTTGAGTTGTAATCTTGATTGTTTCAAATCATCCAAAACAAGACATACTTGTTAAGTGTTCTTGTGGTAAGAACACACTTGGTTGATTTTCTAGGTGTTGAATAGTTTGCTGCTCTTCATTGTTGTAAGAAGATTTTGGTTATCTTCATAGATGGTCTTGTAAGAAGAGTGTGGTACTCTTCAAGGTAAATGTTGTAATAGTTTGGTATCTATTAATAAACTTTTTTTCTTTTCAAAATCCATTCGGACATACCGGGTGATACTTAGGTGGGTTGAAGCTCTCTAAATCATTCTGTGTTGATATAATTTTTGCACTTCTACTTCTTCACCATCTTCAATTGAAAAAGAGGGCGTAAATCGGAAAATCGGGAAAATCTATTCACCCCCTCTATATTTTCGTAGCCACTTGGACTAACAAGTGGTATCAGAGCCAAACTCTTTGGCAAACTCATTTTATCTTTGCGAGTAAAGAGAAGATCCATGGTTATGAACAAAAGCTACCTCACAATCGGCGCCTCCACCAACAAGCCACCACTCTTTGATGCCAACAACTACGCCTTTTGGAAGGATTGGATGGAATGTTTCCTACAAGGTTGTAGATTTGATATTTGGAATGCGGTCATCGAAGGAGTTACACAAACAACAAAGAAATTGGAGGATGGAACCTCGGTTCTCAAAAGCTTCAAGGAGTTCGATGAAAATAATAAAAGTCCTTCTCCTTAAACGGTAAAGCTTTAAATATCTTACATTGTTATCTTACTGCTACTGAGTATAATAAGATTTGAGGAATAAGGTCCGCTCATGAAGTATGGGAAAAACTCGAACCATATATGAAGGAACTAAGAAGGTCAAACAAGCTAGAAAAATCATGATTGTTAAAGACTTCGAAGATTCATTATGTTCGAAGGAGAAAGCATCTCAAATATGGTGGAAAGGCTTGACAACATTGTCAATCCTCTAATGGCGCTTGAAAAGTCATCTCCAGGAAGACAAGGTAACAAAAGTCTTAAATGCTCTTCCCGGTTCTTGGTCCGAAAAGGCGACGGTGATTACAGAAGCTCAAAATCTTGAAACTCTCATGTTTGACGAGCTTTTTGGAAATCTTCTCATTTACGAAGTATATCTCAAAGAAATAAAGAATTCCAAACCATCCATCTCTCAACCGGGTATGCAATCTATTCATAAAGGCTTAGTATATTCTTCAAATAATTCATTTTATGCTAGCTATGAAGATGACGAGGAAATGGCCGTCTTTGTACAAAAATTTGTAAAATTAAAGTAAATAAAAATAAGGCAAGAAAGGCAAGAGGCAATTCTTGCTTTAAATGTGGGAAATTCGGATACTTTATCACGGATTTAGGGAAAACGACGGAGGAGGAGCAAGCAAAACAAATAGGAATTATTTCAAAAAAAGAAGACATTAAATGTGGATATCTAAACATGGGATGAACTCCATGCAACATCCGATGATGAAGAAAATCCGAGCACGGACTTATGGCCATTGCTATGATGAAAATAACGAGGTACGCTCTAACTCTTCTTCTTCGTCTTTAATTGATGAACTTCAAGGAGATTATGATGAGTAGAAAAATGAATTTAGAGATATGATTTGTAAATACAAGAGTTTTAAAAAGGATTTCAAAGAGCAAAAATTAGAAAAATTATTTGCTTCTTATGAATCTCTTGATCATGCTCATACTATTACTCTTGAAAAAATCATAACTCTTGATTCCAAAAAATAAATGCTCACAAAGAAATTTAAAATTTGAAGAAAGATGTGCAACGTTTTGACTTGAGTACCGATAAGGTTACTAAAATTCTTGGTGCACAAAGAAGTGAGCATTCAAAATTAGGATTTGGTTACAAACCTTTTCAAATCGATTCTAAAATGTGAAAGCACTTTTATTCATTATATTGAAAAGCTTTACGCCCTATGGGCGGAAACAAGACTGAAATGTAAATAAATGTTTAACGCCTCTTGGGAAGAGATAAACTGCTAATGATAAAATAAAGTAAAAACAACTAAGGCCCTCGGATGGCTAATGAGAGTTGGTGTACACAGAAGCTAAGTAGATCTGCGACTTTCATGGAGGCGTGATGTCTTTGCTGGTTGGCTGGGAGAATTCACTTCGTTTTTATTGTCGTCGGTCAATGTTTCTGGATAGTCCCTATGTCCCTAGTAATGTCGTCTGTCTCTTACTTCTTGATGAGTTTCGGCTAATGGGGAAGTGTAGGTGAGGTGATTCGAAACCAACCCAGGAGGTTCTGTCCGGAGTTCATGCCACAGGGGCAAAGTATTTTCAAAGTGGCGAGTTGGCTATCCTCCCCGTGTGATGTAGGGCATCCCCAACTGCTATCTTCCCGAGTCCGATCATGGTCCGAGTAATCCACATACTCCTAAAGGTGGCCTCTCCAAATTAAATTTTCAATAGCGGCTCTTAATCGGATACAAGTCTCGTTAAAGTGGTGTGTCCTTTGTCATAATAGAAGTAACAAAAACGTTTGGACCAAAATCGCCGGAATCGTCTCTCATATCCACGGGCTATGATTCTCGTCTCCGAGCACTAGTTAGTATCTCCAATAGCGATGCATTCAATGGAATTATCACTTGCCCCGATTTCTTTCGCGGCTTTGAGGGTACAGCTCGATATCCTTTTCGCCTTACGCTTATTCCTTCGTGGTGGCCTTAATGCTTCATCTCTCTCGTGGGGTGCTCTGCTGCTTGTGGGACGATTTTACCCAGAGTTGGGAGGGATCCTTTTTCTGTCTCATCCCGAGCGCGCTCTTGGAGGGCGATTCGTTGTTGAATCATTGTCAGGGTTTCTTGCTGGATGTTGGTTACTTCATTTACAGCCTCCACGAGTTATCCCATGAAATTGCGTAATCGCTCTCCCACCTTAAGTTGAATTAGGTTTGCAATGGCCCCATGGTTCTCCATGTTGAAAAAAAATCATTGTCGAAAGCCTCCGCAAATTTGTGCATCATAGTGATGGAGTCCACGGGAGCCGATCGAAACAAGCATAGGTTTTCTTGGTCAAGGTACTTAGAAAGGCTTTGAAGTAGGCAGCATTTGTCATCTCATAAAGGTCTGCCTCCACATAGAACTTGTTCAAATGCTCCTGGGAATCTCCAGTTGTATCGTACTCTGAGAGATTAGACGTCCTAACCCCTGGGGTAGCATTTGTTCTACCGAATATCAAGGCTTAATGGACTCCCTTTCTTTGAAGCGGTAACTTGTGAACGAATATGGATGGACGGTGTTGCTTGAGCTCCTTTTGCACGCAGCGACCCTTTCTTGTTTTTTGTCACGCCCTTCATCTCTTTTTCTTGTCCTTCAGGTCAAAGTCTTCAATGGCGGGCGAGCTCGGGATAGTCTTCTTGCAAAGATCGGTTGCGGTGCTTGTTCTCTTCGCTTGTCGACTGCTGCTCTACGGGCAAACTCTTCCATCCAAGCATGTTAGGCTTCTTGAGTTAGGCCGATTTCTTCACTAGGTGGAGTGCCTCGGGGGAGGCGGCGGTTCCCTTCTTTTTCTTGCGAGAGTGGCGGCGCCCTTTCGTGGAATGGTCGCCGGCCTCTCGCCGTCTTGATGGTCTTCCTTCATGTTGGTCTCTAGCACCATGGCTCGCAACTTGAGATCCAATCGTCTCGTGTCTTTGGCGATCGAGTTTGCATCTTCGTGTACTTTGGCTCTTCCCACAGTGCGTGCCAAAATAATGCTATTTTTTAAGCGCAGATCACTCAAGACAACTTGGTTGACCAAAATTCTCTTCCGATGGGGAAGTCTTCTCGTATTCTTCTCCTTAATTTGGAAAAATCATTTGATGGTGTAGGTCCGGGGGTGTGAGTAAGGTTTAGAAGGAGGGTTGAATAAACCTTACCAACTTTTTGAGTTTAGTCCTTTTAAAATAATTGAGTTAAATACACAACTACGTCCTTGAGGACGGCTAAGTTAGTTAACCAAACAGAGTTAGCCACTCAACGGACTCGATTGAGCCGTTGATAGAATAACTCAATTTGTTTTAGTCTAAACCTTAACTCGGGCCGTGATAAGATTTTCATTGAAGACTTAACACCCTTGAATTTGGTTTAAGTTTGTTTTAACACTTGGTTTTAGCACTTTGTTAATTATCAATTGGATAGCAAATTATCAAAGATATATTAAATGATATGCGTAAAGTAAATGCTGAAATGTAAATGACACAATAAATTTTATAGAGGTTCGAAGATGGGGTAATTCTTCTACTCCTCTCTTCTCCAACTCCCGGAGGAATCCACTAAGTATTGATCGAGTACAAAGTGGTTGTCGGTCCGATACAAGTTCGACCACACGTTGACTTGATCCTTTGGAACTCGGTTTGGAGATGCCTTGGTCACACAATCCGGCTTCTCAGACGACTCAACTTCTTCACAGTGGCAGTGGGCTTTGCTACTTGACTCACTTGCTCAAGCTTCTTGGATTTGATCACGAAGCCCTCCAATAACTTGAGACGGGTTCGACCTTGAACCTTCCTACAATCCTCCTTGGAATGTAGACCCCTTTTGATTCTTCAAAAATTTCCTCTTCAACAGTTTGAAGTTGTCTTTCTTTCATGACTTGGTGTTAGATCGATTTCCTTCGAAATTTAGGCTTGAGGATTTGCTTGAATAACTTGAGAGTGAATTGCAGTTACAACTTGAATGATAGCTTGAATGTTTGTGGTTCGGGTAACCTTTTCTCAAAGTGATTCTCGGCCTTTTATAGTGAACTTTCAAAAATCGCCCATTGAAGAGATAGCCGATTTTCAAAAATCACTTGCGTTTGTTGGCTTGTCTTGTTGCGATCCTTGATATTGACATTTCCTCGTATTAAATTGAAATTGACTTTTCGTAGTCCGACACAAGGTGCAAGATACTTCCCATTGGCTTTTTCCTTTTGCACGCTTCGGGATCGAGCACTTTAAGACATGGCAACATGGAAGTATTACTTGTTTAGGTAATATTCTTGACTTGTGAAACGGATTCTTTTCGATTCTCTTGGCTTGACCGCTTTTTGCCAGGTGACTTGAGTTCGCTCCAATGATTGAGAGACTCATCCGTCACTTCAACTAGAGATTTGGTTATCTTGAGTTGACTTGACCGACACTTCTCACAGTTGTATCCCACCGATACTCCTTGATCGAGTTCTTGACTTCTCCTCTTGCCATACTCACCGCTTTTCTGTGAGTCTTCATTTTAGTCTTGATTGACTTCTTGCATATCCAATCATAGCCGACTTGACTCACTGCATAACCCTATCTATTACAATGCAAATTACAAGGAAAATGGGGTGCCAACTTTCTAGTCTAAGTTTTATATGGTATTCATCAAAATCTAAGCAATAAATTTCCCAACAATTTCCCTTTTTGATGATGCCAAAACTTAAAACATACAAATAAAATGTAAATAGCAAAGATACATACAGACAATGTAGAAACAGAGAATGTATGTGTAGAATCGATCTTTTTATTGCTCATAACATTCTTGTCCTTTACACGAGATGTTTACATAGTGTATCGAGCAACATGGTATTCTATATCTAAGCAAAAATATAGAAATTGCATAACTTTTATTCATCATACAAAAGACTTACATACATATGTATTTACAATAGTGCAATACATGAAGGGTGGACAACAACACTTCATCGCCTTCACGCCTCCTTCTTTCCTCTTCACTGGCTGCCTTCTCGGTCTCTTTTTCTTTCTTTTCTTCTTCACCGCTTTTTCTCGTAGGCTCTTCTAGCAAACTTCTGTCTTTTCTTTTTCTTTCTTGCCTCGTTGACTCTCTTCCCAACCTGATCTTGTCTCTTATTTTCCTCTTCGATCCTTTTGACATAGTTAGCATTCTTCCTAGCCACTTCCCGGTTTGCCTACTTCGTCATATATCAGCCCAAAGTAGATCCTTCCTTCTTGCCCCGGATCTAAATATTCAATATTCTTGGGTAGAGGTCTAGGTTGAAACCCTCCGCCTCCACCACTTCTTCCTCTTTCTCTCGGGCGTATATTGTAATCGAGTATTCTTCTTTCCAACAGAGGATCGCTCGTAGTCTCATTGCTGCTCAAATCGCCTTCTTCGACAACTTCGGACCTTTCTCCCAATACAAGTCCTGTGCTTGGGCTATGGACATATTCTTGAATTATCCCTGATTCGAGCGTTTTGAATTCTTCCATTGATCGTGGCTCGTCTCCGTAAATGCCTGGAGTGGCATCGTGTCTCTTCCTACAGGAATGCCTCCGTATTGTTTCAATATGTCCATTGCACGGGCATCCATTTTTCTTTCGACCTCCTTCATCTCTCGCTTCTACGATTTTTCTTTTCTCGCACATGGGCACAACAGAGTGTTGGAGCGCGTAATCACTAGAAGTTTGCTTATGATGTCACCGTTGGACGAGTCCTTGTTGAGGGGTTCTAGCAACCATTAAGGTCATATCCTTTGAACCTTCCCCTCAACTACTTTTCCCTTATATTTCTTCTCGCTTTCTCAAACAACAGATCCTTCTTCTCAATCGCAGATCCTTTCAACGTCTTTAGGTATTCCTCTTCCCTCTTTTGGCATCATCAAAGGAGAGAGGAACCCCCGGAATAGACCAACAAAGATGAAGTCCAGCGACGGATAGCCGAGTTGTGCTTTGAGTCCGTCATGGAGTATGTTGCACTAAATTTCGAGCGGGTGGCTTTGGATTCACCGCCATCGACTTCATTTCAAATGCATGAGCAGGCTGAATTTATTTTCCATATTCTCTCGACGCGCATAAGTTCTTTTTTTTTTTTTCGATGAAATTCTCGCAGTTAGCCCATTTCGATGGTATGAGAGGCATGCATCCTATCAATATTTTCTTGCATCCCCCTCTTCATGTCAAGATTATCGATTGCTCCAGATCAGCATTTTATTGTACAATGCTTTGAAATATCGAACATGTTCCACACGCATTATCTGCTGCTTTGTTGCCACCATTCCCCGATTTCGACCACTATTCCACACAGATCGGCTGTAAGAGTTGCATCTCTGTTATCCAACCGCATATCCAATGAGGCCTGGTGCCTTTTGCATCTTTTCGATCTCTACAAAGATTGCATTGAAGACTTCTCGAACCTCAGCTGTCACCTCTGGCGGCCAAGCAGCATAAAAATCAAAATTCGCGGGGACGATGGTATCTGAGGGAATGACTGGATCAGGTTTGTGGAAGCGTCTTCCGCTCTCTACCGATTCTTCTTCCGATCGATAACCCAGTGAGAAAGGAAAAGTTGTTTCAAATGCATCATCACGGACAAAGGGAATATGTTCAAGGGTGACTCGTGGTCGTTATGTGCCCGGTTGAGTCGATTCTGGCCGGGCAGCGTTGGGAGCTCGCGTAGTTGATCGTGATTCACCGGGGTCTCTGTTGTGGTATGGACTCACTGGCCGAGCCTCACTGTCTCAACAGCCTTCGCCGGTCTCGATTGGTGGTTTTTCCTTTTGAGTTGTCTGTTCTCGACCGTATCAATGGCGTTATCGTAAGATGATGATACTTGAAGGGGTGGCTCATCATCAAAAGTGAATGTTTGACGAGTAGCCTTGAGGTCTGACTTACTCGTGCTTGGAAGAACATCCTCAGCTGAGTCTTTTGGATTTGCAACAGGGGATGACTCAGCTTCATCTTCACCTTCAGATCCCAGAAAAGTTATGTCAGGGTTCTCTTGGGAATCATGAATAACACTTATCTCCTTCTCAGATGCATCAATGATAACAGGAGAAATGTTCTGCGTTTCTGTCTCTTTACCTCGGGAAGTCTCAACCTCCCGTAGGCCTTCAGTACCTCATGCAGTCTCAATTGCAGCAAGGCCTTGGACATTCCCTTCGACAGACTCAGCTGTCTTAGGGTCTTCTACGATGGCATCCACATGAGTCTCAACTCCATGGGTTGCACTTTCGGTGCCCAGAGTGTTAACTCCCGGGGCAGAACCATCCTATGCCTCGATCGCATCGCAGTGGCCTCAGCTTCTGCAAGAGAGCTTGGCACTTCACTGAGACAGTCTCAATCGTCCGAGCTTCACAGTGATAACTCTTTGTGTTTCTATTTGTCGTTCCTTCTCCACTTCACCTCCTAGATTCTTTGTGGAGTCATCCTGCAAAGATCCTCCGACCTAGCTGCAGTGGAGGATTTTCTCACCGGCACACCGGTGAGTGACTTGTGATGGGGTCACTCTTCTCCGACTCCTGATGTGTCCTTAGAGTGTTCACCGTGGGGGTAGGTGGTAAGACACCTTCAACAGGGGTTGGCTCGACTTAGGTCCCCAAGTTCCCACTTTCATCGCCAGTCCCTAGATCCATCATCCGAGTGAGTCGGGGAAGTAGTTGCAAAGAATGCAGTGGCAATCTGTACCACTCCCAATGGATCAATCTCCGGTGGGATTTGGAAGATTCTCCTGGTCCTTCCGTACCGTTGCTCATGCATCATCCTCGATTCGGCATGGCTTTCGCATTTCCAATTTTTCGTCAGCAGCAGCCAGGTCCAAGTCCTCATCACTTTCTCGAGAGTACGCCAAGATGAGGTGAGTATGATCGGTGGTTCCAGTTAGAGGACAAACGCTGGCTTTCTCACGAGCTTGACTTTCCTCTCTCGCTCTAGCTGTTTCATTCTCCTTCCGAATTTGCAAAGATATTAATATAGTTACCCTCATCAAGGGCTTGCAACATCAGATCAACTTCAAGGAACTCAAGAGTTCTCTTCTCATCAATAAACTCTGGGTGTTCGAACCGCACCTAGAGTGACTCAATTTCCATTTTCTCCATTCTCGCAGATGATTTTGGATGTCCGGATATGGTGGAGATAGCATGATCACATCATCATCATCATCATCTTCCGTTGTACTTCTTTTTCTCAGAATGGATGGTAGTAGACTTTGTTGCTCAACACCTCAAGAAAGATTTGTCGCGGCGGAGACATAGCCCGAGCCGACATGAGATTCAAATTGCCTCACCGCTTTTGTTTCTCACCGCCCCGTCCACAATCGGGTCTTTTTGCTTCTCGCTGACGGGCCAAAGCAGATTTGGGTCGTTTATAAATGATTTTGAGACTCTAATTCTCCAAATTGCCTTAGCGATCTGTTCCAATTTGAGTGGCAGACTCACTGCTTTCTCAAGCTCAACGCTTTAGAGTCTTCTTCTTTTGGTCCTTACCAGAGGAATTTCTGGTTTGATACGGTTTCCTCGTAGTCCTGGGCGGGGGGCGTGCTACTTTCTTTGTCTAAGGAGTCGTTTTTCTTGGCTTGTCGATCCTTCTTCTTCTTGACAAACCGGAGAAGGTATTTGAGGTTCCTTCTCTCCACGCGGCCGCAGGGCGGGAGACACGGCTGCAGGGGCAGGGCGCTTGTTTTCTTTGTTGCAGGCAGCCTTCTTTCTTTTAAACAAGCGTGAGCAGCCTTTCTTCTTGGAGGTGAGGAGACAACTGCTTTTTCCGGGTTAGCCGATTTCCCTCACTTGTATCCACCTCTTGGCGTAAGCTCACTTCGGCGGGCCCGACAAGTTAGCTCAAACATCTTTTTTTTATTGACATGGAACGCCTTTCCATGTCGAGTGGAACACCTTTCACCTCCACCAACCGGACAATTACAAGGCCATATCCCGTAGATCCTCCAAATGACCCATCGCTTGAAGGACTTATTCCCAACATTCTCGCGTAGTCCGCCGAGACGATTTCGCCCGGTTTACCTTCTTTTCCTCCATGATCGCAAGGCATGACGATCAACTTGGTTTTGGACAACCGATTAAAGCTTCCAAATTTTATGTCTACACATTTGGCAACAATATCCAACAAAGCCTTATGATAATCTTCTTCAAAGATCTTCTTTGTCCTGTTGTGTAGACAACTTTAGCAAAGATTCTCTGGTTTGGCCACTTTCTTCCATGCAGCAGCCAAGTTTACATTAGCCTCAAGTATCTCTCGCACTCCTTCCGACGGCAAAGAAACAATGCTCCGCTAGATCTTCAAAGCAGTTGATTGTAAACTTTTCCATGAACACGACTTGATGCCCTCGCCGTGAACCTCGTTGTTCACGTAGAACTCGCGGCGACTTATTCAAAATAAGTCATCCAAACTCCATTGTGAGAAAGGGTTTCAGTCCGCACTTCTCGATTTGTCGACTAACAAGGGTTTTATTGAACCCTATTTAATCATCCCTTCAAATCCACGTGAGAACCAAAGTGTGGATTTGCCTCCCTAACTTGGTGAAATCGTAGGTTGATGCCATTTTTTGTGAGTTTTTAACGAATGAACTTTGACTTAACTTGCTCAAGATTTGGTAGGGTTTGAGAGAAAAAAGCTTTTTTTGCTTTTGGAGAGATGAACAGTTTTGAGTAGTGTGAGAGAGAAAAACGAACAAATGGTATATGTATGGGTTATGAAAGGACGTCGCATACGGTTTTTGAAGTTTGATCGAGATCAACGGCCGATTTAGCACGCGGTTAGCATTTAATTTCTCGATTTAATGCGGCAAGATTTATATCCAATCATATGCTTTGTCGTGCGCCTTTTGATCGCATCGCCATTATTATGCTAACGCTATCTTTAAAAACATTCCCGCTTATTAAAAACGATCGCATTTTTTGTCACTTATCTCATAAATGACTCACCTTACTCCTTAGCCGATTCAACTCTTCTTCTCTCTATTCACATAGTGACAGAGTCGCCTAACTCGATGCACTGATTTTCCGATACGGCCGATTCACTTAGTCGATTCACGAGCTCACTCTCTATTTTCATCTTTTCTCGCTCCATCTCTTCTCCTCGAGTCATCCGAGTGTCAACTCAACTCAATTAACCCTAGCTCATGCTTGAGTTCTTCAAATCTTGACTCACATAATGGCTTTGTGAATATGTCGCCTAATCTGTTTATCGCTTGAGATGTATTCCAAGGTGATGTCCTTCTTTTCAACATGGTCTCTTATGAAATGATATCCGACATCAATGTGCTTTGTTCTTGAGTGCAAACACAAGATTTTGAGTGATTGCAATAGCACTTGCGTTATCACACATAATTGGAATCTCTTTTTCTTCAACATCATAATCTCTCACCGTTGTCTCATCCATAAGATTTGGGCACAACAATTCGCCCACTGCTATGTACTCGCTTCAGGCATGGATGTGGCTATTGAGTTCGCTTGCTAAACCAGAAACCAATATGTTTCTAAGCATTTGACATGTACCTGAAGTACTTTTCCGTCAACTCTACATCCAAGATTGTCGTAGTCCGAGTAGCCACAATAAGCTTGAATCCTCCTTCTTTCGATACCATGCTTCACTTCCTGGCATCCCTTCAAATATCTTAGATTCTCTTAGCCGCAAATATATGGCTTTCTTTTGGTGCAGATTGAAATCTTGCACATACACCTACCGCAAAGGTGATGTCCGCCCGCTTCGTTAAATAGAGCAAGATGATCCAATAAGTGCTCAGATCTTGTTTGATCCACAGTGCTTGCCATCCGATCCATATCCATCTTAATCGATGTATTCATTGGTATTTTCACGGAAGATTTTCTTTCATACCAAATTTTTTCATTAAATCTCTAGTATGCTTTGTTTGACTTATGAAGGTTCCATCCTTCACTGCTTAACTTGAAGTCCTAGGAAGAATGTCAATTTCTAGCATCATGCTCATTTCAAATTTCCTTGCATGAGGTTTGAGAACTTATCACACGCCTTCTTTGTTTGTGGATCCAAAAATAATGTCATCCACATATATTTGGACAAGTAGTATACTCTCTCCATCTTGAATTCTCAAGAGTGTTCGTCCACTTTGCCTTTTGTAAATCCATTATCTATTAGAAATCGAGATAATGTATCATACCATGCTCTAGGTGCCTGTTTTAATCCATATAAAGCTTTCTTGAGCTTGTACACCTTATCTCCAAGAGTCTTCTCGCTTCAAATCCCGGAGGTTGTTCAACATAGACTTTTTCTTCCAATAATCCATTTAAGAATGCACTTTTACATCCATTTGATATACAAATGAAGTTCTTGTGAGCAAAGATAGGCAAGAAACATCCTTATTGCTTCTAATCTTGCAACAGAGAGCAAATGTTTCATCAAAATCTATCCCTTCTTCGCAATACCCTTTGGCTACCAATCTTGCTTTGTTTCTTACCACGTAACCTTCTTCATTCATCTTGTTTCAAAACCCATTTTGTGCCAATAACATTCTGATGAGTTGGTCTTTGCACCAGCTCCCATACTTTGTTCTTCTCAAACCGATTCAAACTCTTCCCGCATGGCTTGAATCCAATGTGTGTCATCCAATGCTTGGGACACATCTTAAGGTTCTATTTGGGAAATAAAACAAGTGAACATTGCTTCTTGTTGAGCTCGATCTGGTTCTAACACCATCTCTTACATCTCCATTGACTAGCTCAGTGGATGGTCTCTCAGCCCATCTCATATCAGTCGAGTAAGTCACCGGGTTGGGTTGTCGTTTTGCGCTTGGTTATCTTGAAACTTTCTCATCATCACTTAGCAGATTTTCCATTGCCTTTGAGATTCAGCTATCTCATCTTCACCTTGATTAATTGCTCCAGCCTTCGCCTTCAATATAGGACTCTTTCAGATAGTTCGATTCACTTTATCGCCTAACTCTTCAATGTCTTTCTATTTACATTAGGTTCATCAAAAACCTCACGGATAGACTCTTTCTTCGTGACCATAGTCCTTTGTTCAAAGACTTATAGGCTTTGCTTTCACCGAGTATCCCAAGAAGATACCTTCACGCCTTTTAGCATCAAAAGCCTTTAGATTATCCTTCCCATTGTTGTGGATGAAGCATTTACATCCAAATATTTTAAAGTACCAACATTTCGCTTTCTCCGTCCATATTTCATGGAGTCTTTGTCACCGCTTCATTTATCATGCATCTATTTTGAGTATAGCATGCAAGATTGATGGCTTCAACCAAAATCTTTTTGGCAATCCAAATTTTCACCTAACATGGTTCTTGCAGCTTCCTTGAGAGTTCTGTTTTTTCTTCTTCTTTTTACTCCATTATGTCGTGGAGTCCTTGCAAAATAGATAATTCATGAGCAAAACCATTTTCAACACAAGATCGAAGTTATTATTCCATTGACAAACCAGCTTCCTCTATCGATCTTATCTTTATAATGGTTTGACTCTTCTCATTTTGAACTCTTTTCATCAGTTGAGGTAACTTCGCAGGTTTTTCTTTTTACACATGAAGATTGTCCATGTATATCTTGAATAATCATCCACCACTACTAGAGTGTATTTCTTTCCACTTATGTCGGCCGCTCAATCGACCAAATAGATCCATATGCAATAGATGCAATATCCTTGTTGAAGATGGACTTGACTTTCTTTGAATGATGATTTGATATGCTTTCCCATCCGCATGCATCACAAACACTTTCCTTCTTGTACATCGAGTCCGGCAATCCTTCTACAAGATTACTCCTTGCAAGCTTGTTGATTGTCTTAAAATTCAGATGACTCACCTTCTTGTGCCACAACCAACTTGATTCGGCCTGATTTTTGCTAGCAGACAAAGAGCTTGGTGTGGCAACACCAATTTACCACATACTTGTTCTTTTGTCCGATCCTTGCAACACCACTTCATTTGATTCAGTGTCTTTAATTTGGCAAACTCCCATATTGAATCCAACATTAGAGCCCTTGTCACGTAGTTGGCCGATGCTTAACAAGTTAAAGTTGAGGCCTTCAACGTATGCAACATATGTGATTTCTAATCCATTTTTCTTGATGGATCCAAAGGCTCTAATTTCCCATGGAGCTTCATTTCCTCCAAATATGACTTTTGCACCTCTAATATCCTTGAATTTTGACAAATTTTTCTTGTTTCCCGTCATGTATCCTGGGAATAGCCACTATCCATGTACCAGGTTCTTTGGCACTCACTGCTCTTGAACCTCCGCAATCAAGGAAATTAGTTTTAGGTACCCATACTTGTCCTGGGTCCCGAGGGGTTAGTGTTGTAAGATGATCCAACCAACCTATAGCCAAATGATTTGACTCTAAGGGGTTGCCATCTATCTATGCCATAATCATAATTCACTTGGCAAATTGCTTGGGGGCTTTGTGTTCATACAACTCGTTTCTTTTTTCTCAGATGCTTGTGTGTGTGTTTTAGCAATTGCCTTATTCGGGGTAGTTGTGATATCTCCGAGTGTAGTGCTTAGGTGCATATGTGTGCCGATAATAGATCTTTTGCCTTTGGAATGACCTTTCCGAGTTCTAGGCCTTTGCCATTTAGGTTTGTATTCCATAGTCTTTGCCGATATTTCACATTATTCCAATCGCCTTGACTTGGGTAATTTCTACCATTCCCATCATGTGTTCCTTTTATAGAACTTCTCGGGGTTTTTGGTAGCTCTGCTTTTTTTTCACGCAGTACTTCCTGCTTTGAGTTTGCCGAGAACTCGCCGATTTCTTCTCACTGCCCTCTCAAAGATACTCAATCGGATGTTTTCCTTTTCTTTTATATCCAAGGCCGTTTGTTTGTAGTTGTGCTTTGAATGAATGTGTGCAACATTTGGTGTCTTGATTTTTGAGATGCTTCATTACTTGAAGATCCTTTTTCCAAGATCACTCTTGGAGTGACTATGCACAAAGGAATTGAATCATATGCATGTCTTGTCTCCACATTCTTTTGGCTCATGATAAGGTCATCCAATGATTTAGATGCCTTTGTGAATGAAGCAATCACATTTTTGAGATCATTTTCTCTCTTTTCTATAGCAAGCTATCTCTCGCTATTAGTTTAGCATTCTCCTTCTTCACTTCTTTGTTCTCATCAAATTTTTGTGACTTAGAGTACTGCCTTTTTAGTCACCAGAGTTTTGGCTTTTGAGTCGCTATTTTCCTCATTTAATAGTATGTGTGAGGATTTAATGTGCTCAAAGTCTTTCATCATTTTGCCTAATGAATCATATAGATCAGCTGGGTGATGAAGTGTGTGTGTCACAATCACAATCACTAGAACCAATGAGATGAGTTAGAGTGTACCTCATCTTCTTGGTCGTTGATCTTGTTCTTTAGCCATTAGACATGACTAAAGGCTTCTTCTTCGAGTCACTTGAGTAGTCAACTTCACTACTTTTCCTCGAGTCATTGTATCCTTTGACTTAGCTATTTCAGCCTCTCAGCAGCCCAACATTGCTCTTTTCTTTTCTTGCCTTCTTCTCTCAAGACTCTTTCTTTCTTCTTCATTCCTATATTTATTGACTAGGAATATATGGACAAATCAATAGCAAAGTGTCCTGGTTGTCCTAATTCCAACACAAGTTTTCAACTTTTTGATCGCCTCTCTCATTTCTTGGGTTGTCGTCTTTGATATTCGACCTTTGATACTCGGCTCTCTTTGGTGGCCTATCTTCCTTGATTGAGGGAGTCAATGCCTTCTCGAGGATTCACCTTTGTTTTTTTGCGCTTCTTATTGAAGAACTTGTTGAATCGCTTAACCATCAAGGCAATTTCTCCTGGTCAATGATTTCTTTCGTTTCAGCTCTCTTCCATTCCTTGACTATGAGTGCACTGCTTTTGGGTACAACTATCTCCTCTTGATCCTTTATTCTCACTCAAACTCATAAGCTTTGAGGTCCGAGAATAGTTTATGATTGGAAGTTTTTGATAGGTTCATCGAATGCCTTAGAGCCATGGTCTTCATTTCCCACTCACCGAGGCTCCTTAGTATCTTCATACACATCTCCTTATGTGTGTATTTTTTCCAAGGCTTTGAGAGCTCATTTGTAATTTCAAATGAATCTAGCATCCATTTGGTCCATCGCTTCACCGCAAAGCATTTTAAAGTTTTCAAATTTTTTGAACAACAACAGATAATTTGTTTTCCTTAATTTGCTCGATCCTTCACAAACTAAGGTTAATTTATCCTGATATCTTTCGGGTCAGTTTTTGCAGATTTTACTTTGTTGAATATGGCTTTGTCCAAAGTCTTGTAAAGTATATCTTTGGCCACATTGTTAAGGTTGTATATTTTTCTCATCATCATTTGTCCATTCAAATTTCTTGGTTTTTCAACCATACCGGTCTAGAGGAGCAGCTTTCTTCTTCCTCAAAGCAGCAGCCTCTCCTTGCAAATTGTTCACCTTCATTATTTGCAGGGCCCATCCTCTATCACTATCCACATCTCATCATGTAAAGTCGATAGATGAGCCTCGCATATGCATTTTCCAAACTCATCAAATTCTTCAATGGTGAACATAGGAATGCGTGTCAAATTTGCTTCCATGATAATAACTTTGTCGTTAATAAAAATGGCTTTTGTTAACTAGTGCTAAAAACTACTTTGAAAGATTGAGATCTAGTTAAGAACTGCCATGAAGGCTCAATGAACCAACCGCTCCGATACCATTTGTAGGTCCAAGGGGGGTGTGAGTAAGGTTTAGAAGGGGGGTTGAATAAACCTTACCAACTTTTCGATTTTAGTCCTTTTAAAATAATTCAAATACACAAACCTACGCCCCAAGGGGACACTAAGTTAGTTAACCAAGAGAGTTAGCCACTCAACAGACTCGATTGAGCCGTTGATAGAATAACTCACTGCTTTTAGTCTAAACCTTAACTTGGTCGTGATAAGATTTTCATTTAAAACTTAACACCTTTGAATTTGGTTTAAGTTTGTTTTAACACTTGGTTTTAGACTTTGTTAATTATCAATGGGTAGCAAATTATCACAGATATTAAATGATATGTAGAAAAATGTTGAAATGTAAATGACACAATAAATTTTATAGAGGTTCAAGATGGGGTAATTCTTCTACTCCACTCTTCTCCAACTCCCGGAGGAATCCACAAAGTATTGATCGAGTACAAAGTGGTTATCACCCGTATACAAATCTTGATCACACAAATTGACTTGATCCTTTGGGACTCGGGCCTGAGATGCCTTGGTCACACAACCAAGCTTCTCGTGACGACTCGCCTTTCTTCATTGGCACCGCTTTGCTACTTTTCACTCACTTGATCGCTTCTTCGATTTGATCACGAAGCCCTCCAATAACTTGAGATTGGTTCGACTCAACCTTCCTACAATCCTCCTTGAATGTAAACACATTTTGATTTTTCAAAAGTTTCATCTTCAACAGCTTTAAAGTTGTCTTTCCTTTCATGCTTAAACTTGGTGTTGGATCGATTTTCTTCAAAATTTAGGCTTGAGGATTTGCTTGAGTAACTTGAGAGTGAATTGGTGTTACAAATTTTTAATGATAGCTTGAATGTTTGTGGTTCAGTTACCTTTTCTCAAAGTGATTCTCACCTTTTATAGTGAACTTTCAAAAATCTCACCAAGAGATAGGATGATTTTCAAAAATCACTTGTGTTTGTTGACTTGTCTTGTTGCGCCTCCTTGATATTGGCATTTCCTCGTATTAAATGAACATTGCTTTTAGAGTCCGACACAAGGTGCAGCCGCTTCCCATCGCTTATTCCTTTTTTGCACGCTCGGGACTAAACACTTTAAGACATGGCAAAGATGGAAGTATTACTTGTTTAGGTAATATTCTTGACTTCGGCAACGGATTCTTTTCATTGTCTCGATTTGATCGCTTTTCCTTGTGTGACCCGAAAGTCCGCTTCCAATGATTGAGAGACTCATATGTCACTTCACCTGACACTGGGTTATCTTGAGTTGATTTGATCGACACTTCTCACAGCTTGTATCACGATGATACTCCTTCAGCCGAAGTTCTTGACTTTTCTCTTGCCATACTCATTTTTGCTGTGGAGTCTTCATTTTAGTCTTCACGATGACTTCTTGCATATCCAGCATAGTTGATTGACCAATTTTTGTACAAACCCTATCTATTACAATGCAAATTACAAGAAAATGGGGTGCCAACTTTCTAGTCTAAATTTTACTTGGCATTCATCAAAATCTAAGCAATAAATTTCCCAACAGATGGTAACTTGCCTGCACACACGCGGAAACATTAAAGAGCTCTGGGGGTTGTCCCTGGGAGGCCTCTCCGACGCTCAAGTCAAGATGGTGAACGAGAAAAATAACAGTAAATGAATAATGTAAAATAATGCATAGGAGAATTATGAATTAATTTACTTACGATAATAGGATGGACCTTTTTATACCGGGAAAATGTGCCATGTGGATCATATAAGAGAATTTGGCCTATGCCACCCACGTAAGAGAAAATGGTCAATTGGGCCAAACTCGACTCCTTTCGGGGCCGCTTTAGTTATTAAGAGTACATTGGGCAATTAATATCAAATAAACATATATCAAATGAATTATATATTTAATTAATAAAATACCATTTTTTGTCCCCGACAAAGATCCAACGGAGATCTTCTTCTCCAAAGATTGCGCCACAAAATGGCGCTTATTTTAGGTTTTCTACAATGCAGCGCCATCATTGTTATGACAACATTTTTATCGCTTTTGGTTTTTTTGGTTTCTTTCATTTGTAATTATTTTGCATATCAATTGTTCTAATAGAAAATAATATTAAAATTAATTTAAATATATGTGGTATTTGTTTTGTATAATATGATGTTTAACTTGAAGAATAATATATAAATTTAGAAGTACAATGATATTTAAAATACTATACAATTTTAAATAAATTTTACATATAATTTTGAAAATATAAAATTTAATAAATATTATATTAAATATTATTATTATCAGATACATATGTAATATATTTATCAATTATAAAATATTAAAAGCTAATACTAAATGAATGAAATAAAGAATCTTATGGAATATTCTTTTAATGCGTAAAGTAATGCAAATAGTTAAATGTAGAATGTACACTAAAGTGGTGCAAACAATGGAGATGGTCTAAACAACTGAAAAAAATCTCAATATTTGATGCCTAGGCATAAAATGTAATAAACAAAAAAAAAGGATGCTAAAAATTCATTCATGTAATAAAGTAATTTATGTATGGGTTGTATTAGTATGGAGATTGTTAGTCCAAGTGGCTACTTAAAATCTAGAGAGGAGGTAAATAGATTTTCCCAATTTTTCCGATTTATGCCCCTTTTTCGAATAGTATGATGACAAATAAGAATGTGCATAGAGAATAAGTCAACACTGAGCCCACCTAGGGCGTGCACATCCACTACCACCAGGTATGTACGAGTAGATTTCGAAAAGAATATTTTATTAATCGATATCGAACGATTATAACTTCACCGGAAGAAGAGCATCAAACTCTTCCTACAACAACAACCTTGAAGAGCACCAAACTCTTCTACATCTCAAGAGCATCAAACTCTTCAACGCCTCGAAGAGCACCAAACTCTTCAACATGAAGAGCACCAAGCTTATCAATCAACTAACTCTAATCAACCAAACATGTTCCCGCTAAAAGAATCCTAACAAAGATTTCTTATTTTGGAAGATGTTACAAATACAATCAAAATTACTACAAGATGTGAAAGTGTAGTGCTTAGGCTATTACAACTCAAAAGTGCAAGTGTAATAAAGAAGGAAAGCCTATCAAGCAAGATGTGAAAGTGTAGTGCTTAGTTATTACAACAAAAATGTTGAAAATGAAGTACAATAGATTTGATGAGATTTTCTTGTTGTGTTGTAGAGTTGTGTGTTGTATTTGATCATTCAATGCTTCATTTATTTATATAAGAGCTTGAAGATGTAATCTTCAACATAGGCTCCTCCTAATTGAATTGTATCCGCAAAAGAAGGATCCAAACATCTCCATAAATGGTTAATAAATGTAAAGCCTTAATTTGCTAAGAAGGCCTGTGCAACGATAAAATTTGTTGTCAATAGAATATAGCGACGTGGTTGCTATGTTTGAAATTTGAAATTTTAAACCGTTGTATAAAGTTTTGCCATATATAAGATGTCAACAAGGGCGGTCGGTCACTATCTATAGCCACCGATCGCCGTACCATAGTGATCGGTTGCTATGGATAATGATTGTTCGCCTTAAAAATAGAGAAGAAAAGTAAATAGTTTGAACTTTCGTGCACCGGTCGCGATGTAGGGCGCCAAAAATCCTCTGTTTCTATTTGATACTTTAAAACTCACAGTAACGAGTTGCACTACTATGGTGATCGGCCGCTCTTTTCACAAAGAAGTTGTCCGATTTTTGTCAAAATGTAGGTCCCAAGGGGTGAGTAAAGTTTAGAAGTGGGGGGTTGAATAAACCTTACCAATTTTTCGATTTTAGTTTTTTTTAAAATATTACAGAGAGTTAAATACATGCCTAAGTCCTTTGGGGATGCTAAGTTAGTTAACCAAATAGAGTTAGCCACTCATCGCACTCGATTGAGCTGATAGAATAACTCAAATGCTTAGTCTAAACCTTAACTTGGCCGTGATGAGATTTTCAAACAAAGACTTAACACCTTTAAATTTGATTTGATTTGTTTTAAACACTTGATTTTATCACTTAGTTACTTATCGCCTGATAGCAAATTATCGTGAGATACAAAGTGATATGCGTAAATAAAATGCCGAGATGTAAATGACACAATAATTTTTATAGAGGTTCAAGATGGGGTAATTCTTCTACTCCTCTCTTCTCCAACTCCCGGAGGAATCCACTAAGTAATGATCGATTTACAAAGTGGTTATAAGTCCAGATAAATCTTGATCACACAAATTGACTTTCTTTTTGGGACTCACCGAGATGCCTTGGTCACACACCGCTTCGCCCGATCATTTACTTCATTGCGGCTACCCTTTTCGCAATTTCACACTTTCAAGCTTTGGATTTGATCACGAAGCCCTCCAATAACTTGAGATTGGTTCGACTGAACCTTCCTACAATCCTCCTTGGAAAGTAGACCCCTTTTGCTTCTTCAAAAGTTTCTCTTCAACAGCTTTGAAGTTGTCTTTCCTTCACAAAGATGTGTCGATCGATTTTCTTCGGATTTAGTTGAGGATTTTGCTAGAATAACTTGAGAATATTTTTTGCAAAGCGTATTAATCTCAGATATGCAAGGTAATCAAGGTAACCTTTTTCTCAAATTGTTTCTCAAAATTTTTATAGTGAATTTTCAAA